>CM038670.1:288551934-289161819 GCA_021605145.1 Aegilops bicornis
ACCGTCCAGCAAGCCTACGATGGAATTACTCACGCCTGCGGTGAGCATCATGAAATTGGTGATGGAGGATGGTTGATGATGACGACGGCGATGAATCCCCTCTCCTGAGCCCCGAACGGACTCCAGATTAGCCCTCCCGAGAGGTTTTAGGGCTTGGCGGCGGCTCCGTATCGTAAAACGCGATGATTTCTTCTCATCTATTTTTTTCTCTCCAAAAGCAAATATATAGAGTTGGAGTTGGCGTCGGAGGAGGTCCAGGGGGCCCATGAGGTAGGGGGGCGCGCCCTAGGGGCGCCCCACCTCGTGGGATGTGGTGTGGGCCTGGTCTTCATCTTTGGCGAGGATTTTTTATAATTTTTTATAAGACATCCCGTGGAGTTTCAGGTCATTTCGAGAACTTCTGTTTTCTGCACATAAAACAACATCATGGCAATTCTACTGAAAACAGCGTCAGTCTGGTTTTGTTCCATTCAAATCATACAAGTTAGAGTCCAAAACAAGGGCAAAAGTGTTTGGAAAAGTAGATACGACGGAGACGTATCAGGGCCTTTCTTTTACTTTATGCAATTTTTATTTTGAGTCTCCATCTTCTCTTACAGAAGCACCAACTAAGAGGCAATATGATCGTACTCAAGTATTGGGTGTAGTTAATATTCGAGTGTGTTTCGTGAATGGATCAATGTTTGAGCATGATGGGCTAGGGATAACTTGTTTTAGCATTGATATTTGAAAGACATGGTTGCTTGTTGATATGCTTGAGTATCTAAATTATTATGTCAAAACTAGACTATTGCTTTGAATCACATAAAAGTCCAAATGTCCATGCTATAAAGAAAACAATATGATATGACTTGATGAACAACACGCCACATCAAAAATTCTGTTTTTTATCACTTACCTACTCGAGGATGAATAGGAGTTAAGCTTGGGGATGCTGATACGTCTCCAACGTATCTATACTTTTTGATTGTTCCATGCTATTTTATTATCAATTTTGGATGTTTTATAATCATTTTATTGTCATTTTATATCATTTTTTGGGACTAACCTATTGACATAGTGCCAAGTGCCAGTTGCTCTTTTTTCCATGTTTTTTTACATCGTAGGAAATCAATATCAAACAGAGTCCAAATGCCATGAAACTCCACGATGAATTTTATGGTCCAGAAGGAAGCCAATGGGTCCTGGTTGCACCTGGGGGGGGGTGCCCCGAGGGGGGCACAACCCACCAGGGCGCGCCAGGAGGCCCAGGCGCGCCCTGGTGGGTTGTGCCCACCTTTGGTGCCCCCCAGACCGCCTCTTTGCTCTATAAATACCCCAAAAATCCACAAATCTAGGGGAGTCGACGGAATATTCATCCAGCCGCCGCAGAGTCCAGAACCACCGGATCCAATCTAGACACCATCACAGAGGGGTTCACCACTTTCATTGGTGCCTCTCCGATGATGCGTGAGTAGTTCTTTGTAGACCATTGGGTCCGTAGTTAGTAGCTAGATGGCTTTCTCTCTCTCGCTGAATTCTCAATACAATGTTCTCTTGGAGATCCATGTGATGTAACTCTTTTTGCGGTGTGTTTGTTGGGATCTGATGAACTTCGAGTTTATGATCAGTTATATCTTTTTATATCCAAGAAAGTTATTTGAATTTCTTTGATCTCTTATATGCATGATCTCTTATAGCCTCATATTTATTCTCCGATATTTGGGTTTTGTTTGGCCAACTTGATCTATTTATCTTGCAATGGGAAGAGGTGTCCGATAGTGGGTTCGATCTTACGGTGCTTGATCCCAGTGACAGAAAGGGAACCGACACGTATGTATCGTTGCTACTAAGGAAAAAAAGACGAGATCTATATCTACCACCATATAGATGAACGGATCTTGTCTACATCATGTCATCGTTCTTATTGCATTACTCCATTTTCCATGAACTTAATACACTAGATGCATGCTGGATAGTGGTCGATGTGTGGAGTAATAGTAGTAGATGCAGCCAGGAGTCGGTCTACTAATCTTGGACGTGATGCCTATGTAATGATCATTGCCTGGATATCATCATGATTATTTGAAGTTCTATCAATTTCCCAACAGTAATTTGTTTACCCACCGTTTGCTATTTCTCTCGAGATAAGCCACTAGTGAAACCTACGGCCCTCAGTCTTCTTTCTCATATATTTGCCTTGCGATCTACTTTTCCTTTGCGTTTTATTCAGATCTATTAAACCAAAAATACAGAAATATCTTGCTCTACTTTATTTTATTTGCGATCTATTATTTTAATCTATTATAATTTTCTCCCGTCAACGTGCCTTCTGGCGCCGTTACCCGAAAGGGATTGACAACCCCTTTAGCACATCGGGTTGCGAGTGGCTGTTATTTGTGTGCAGGGGATGTTTACGTTTTGTTTCTTGGTTCTCCTACTGGTTCGATACCTTGGTTTCATTACTGAGGGAAATACCTACCGCTGGTGTGCTACATCATCCTCTCCTCTTGGGGGAAACACCGACGTAGTCTTAGCAAACATCATCAATATGCCCTAGAGGCAATAATAAAATGGTTATTATTATATTTCCTAAATCATGATAAAGGTTTGTTATTCATGCTAGAATTGTATTGACCGGAAACTTAAATACATGTGTGGATACATCAATAAATATCGTGTCCCTAGTGAGCCTCTACTAGACTAGCTTGTTGATCAAACATGGTTAAGGTTTCCTAACCATAGACATGTGTTGTCATTTGATAACGGGATTACATCATTAGGAGAATGATGTGATGGACAAGATCCATCTGTTAGTTTAGCATAATGATCGTTCAGTTTATTGCTATTGCTTTCTTCGTGTCAAATCCATATTCCTTCGACTATGAGATTATGCAACTCCCGGATACCAGAGGAATACCTTGTGTGCTATCAAATGTCACAACGTAACTGGGTGATCATAAAGATGCGCTATAGGTATCTATGAAGGTGTTTGTTGAGTTAGCATAGATCGAGATCAGGATTTGTCACTCCGAGTATCGGAGACGTATCTCTGGGCCCGCCCGGTAATACACATCATAAGCTTGCAAGCAAATGACTAAGAAGTTAGTCACAAGGTGATGTATTACGGAACGGGTAAATTGACTTGCCGGTAACAAGATCGAACTAGGTATGAAGATACCGAAGATCGAGTCTCGGGCAAGTAATATACTGATGGACAAAGGGAATTACGTATGTTGTCATAACGGTTCGACCGATAAAGATTTTCGTAGAATATGTAGGAGCCAATATGGGCATCCAGGTTCCGCTATTTATTATTGACGGAGAGGTGTCTCGGTCATGTCTACATAGTTCCCGAACCCGTAAGGTCCGCACGCTTAACGTTCGTTGACGATATAATGTTATATGAGTTATATGTTTTGGTGACCGAATGTTGTCCGGAGTCCCGGATGAGATTACAGACATGACGAGCTGTCTCGATATGGTCGAGAGGTAAAGATTGATACATAGTACGATGGTATTTGGACACGAAGTGTTTCGGGACGTCTGAGGGGACGGAATCGGGTCACCGAAAGGGTTTCCGGCACCCCGGCAAGTTATGGACCTTATGAGCGGAGGAGGGACAAACCAGCCCACAAGGGAGCTAGTGCGCCTCCTCCCTTATTTGGCCAGCCGTAGGGAAGGAAAAGGGGGAGGGCTAGCCCCTCCTTCCTTTCCCTCTCATGGGATAAAGGAAAGGGGGGGCGCCACCCTCCCCTGCCTTTCCCCGCACTCCAAATAAGGAAAGGGGGGTGCTGCTTGGGAGGGACCCAAAGTAGGATTCCTCCTACTTGGGTGCCTCCTTTGGCTGCTCCTCCCTGTTGGGGAACGTAGTAATTTCAAAATTTTCCTACGCACACGCAAGATCATGGTGATGCCTAGCAACGAGAGGGGAGAGTGTTGTCCACGTACCCTCGTAGACCGAAAGCGGAAGCCTTATGACAACGCGGTTGATGTAGTCATATGTCTTCACGATTGACCGATCCTAATACCGAACGTACGACACCTCCGCGATCTGCAGACGTTCAGCCCGGTGACGTCCTGCGAACTCACGATCCAGTAGAGCTTTGAGGGAGAGCTTCGTCAGCACGACGGCGTGATGACAGTGATGATGAAGCTACCGGCGCAGGGCTTTGCCTAAGCAGTACGATGATATGACCGAGGTAGATTATGGTGGAGGGGGGCACCACACACGGCTAAGAGATCAATGATCAACTTATGTGTCTATGGGGTGCCCCCCACCCCCGTATATAAAGGAGAGGGGGAGGGGAGGGCCGGCCCTCTACTATGGCGTGCCATGGGGAGTCCTACTCCCACCGGGAGTAGGATTCCCCCCTTCCATGTAGTAGGAGTAGGAGAGAAGGAAGGGGAAGAGAGAAGAGAAGGAAGGAGGGCGCCGCCTCCTCCCTAGTCCACCCGGACTAGGCCTTGGGGGGGGGGCGCGGCCTGCCCTAGGCAGCCCCTCTCTCTCTCCCCTAAAGCCTAATAAGGCACATATACTCCCCGGCGAATTCCCGTAACTCTCGGTACTCCGATAAATACCCGAACCACTCAGAACCTTTCCGATGTCCGAATATAGCTTTCCAATATATCGATCTTTACGTCTCGAACATTTCGGGACTCCTCGTAATGTCCCTGATCTCATTCGGGACTCCGAACAACCTTCGGTACATCAAAACACATAAACTCATAATACCGACCGTCACCGAGCGTTAAGCGTGCGGACCCTACGGGTTCGAGAACTATGTAGACATGACCGAGACTCATCTCCGGTAAATAACCAATAGCGGAACCTGGATGCTCATATTGGTTCCTACATATTCTACGAAGATCTTTATCGGTCAAACCGCATAACAACATACGTTGTTCCCTTTGTCATCGGTATGTTACTTGCTCGAGATTCGATCGTCGGTATCTCAATACCTAGTTCAATCTCGTTACCAGCAAGTCTCTTTACTCGTTCCATAATGCATCATCCCGCAACTAACTCATTAGTCACATTGCTTGCAAGGCTTATAGTGATGTGCATTACCGAGAGGGCCCAGAGATACCTCTCCGACAATCGGAGTGACAAATCCTAATCTAGATCTATGCCAACTCAACAAGTACCTTCGGAGACACCTGTAGAGCACCTTTATAATCACCCGATTCGTTGTGACGCTTTGGTAGCACACAAAGTGTTCCTCCGGTATCTGGGAGTTGCATAATCTCATAGTCATAGGAACATGTATAAGTCATGAAGAAAGCAAAAGCAATATACTAAACGATCAAGTGCTAAGCTAACGGAATGGGTCAAGTCAATCACATCATTCTCTAATGATGTGATCCCGTTAATCAAATGACAACTCATGTCTATGGCTAGGAAACTTAACCATCTTTGATTCAACGAGCTAGTCAAGTAGAGGCATACTTGTGACACTCTGTTTGTATATATATCCACACATGTACTAAGTTTCCGGTTAATACATTCTAGCATTAATAATAAACATTTATCATGAAATAAGGAAATAAATAATAACTTTATTATTTCCTCTAGGGCATATTTCCTTCAGTCTCCCACTTGCACTAGAGTCAATAATCTAGTTCACATCGCCATGTGATTTAACACCAATAGTTCACATCACCATGTGATTAACACCCATAGTTCACATCGCCATGTACCAACACTCAAAGGGTTTACTAGAGTCAGTAATCTTAGTTCTCATTGCCATGTGATTAACACCCAAAGAATACTAAGGCGTGACCATGTTTTGCTTGTGAGAGAAGTTCTGTCAACGGGTCTGCCATATTCAGATCAGTATGTATTTTGCAAATTTCTATGTCAACAATGCTCTGCACGGAGCTACTCTAGCTAATTGCTCCCACTTTCAATATGTATCCAGATTGAGACTTTAGAGTCATCTGGATCAGTGTCAAAACTTGCATTGACGCAATCCTTTACGACGAACCTTTTGTCACCTCCATAATCGAGAAACATATTGTCGGTGTCAAAACCGGCGGATCTCGAGTAGGGGGTCGCGAACTGTGCGTCTAGGCGGATGGTAACAGGAGACAAGGGACACGATGTTTTTACCCAGGTTCGGGCCCTCTCGGTGGAGGTAAAACCCTACTCCTGCTTGATTAATATTGATGATATGGGTGTTACAAGAGTTGATCTACCATGAGATCGGAGAGGCTAAACCCTAGAAGCTAGCCTATGGTATGATTGTTGTTCGTCCTACGGACTAAACCCTCCAGTTTATATAGACACCGGAGGGGGCTAGGGTTACACAAAGTCGGTTACAAGGAAGGAGATCTACATATCCGTATCGCCAAGATTGCCTTCCACGCCAAGGAGAGTCCCATCCGGACATGGGCCGAAGTCTTCACTCTTGTATCTTCATAGTCCAACAGTCCGGCCAAAGGTTATAGTCCGGCTGTCCGGATACCCCCTAATCCAGGACTCCCTCAGTAGCCCATGAACCAGGCTTCAATGACGATGAGTCCGGCGCGCAGATTGTCTTCGACATTGCAAGGTGGGTTCCTCCTCCGAATACTTCATAGAAGATTTTGAACACGAGGATCGTGTCCGGCTCTGCAAAACATGTTCCACATACCACCGTAGAGAGAATAATATTTTCACAGGTCTAATCTGCTGACGTATTCCGTAGCGTGACATCACACCACCGCCAAGCCTTTAGTCGAATCGTTTTTTACACCCCACCTCAGCGCGTTTCGCGATGCGATTTCCTTGGCACGTCTTGTCGAAGCAGAGATCGTGTCCCCTTATCACGGGATTCTCATCAATAAGAACGTGGGTAACCTAACCGCGCCATTGATTATGGCGCTTGGGGGATAAGCGAGTTTTACCAGGCTGGTGGGGGCGCATAGTTTTTTCCGTCCATATAAAGGGATAAGGATTCACCTTTTTCTACCCACGCCTTCTTCCTCCTTGCTCATCCATTCTCGCTTTTCGAGCTCCGGTACCAAGTCCACATTCCCATCCTCAACCTTCTCCAACAATGTCCGGAGCGGGAGGCAAGTGGATGGTCTCCTCCGTCACGGAGGGGCACATCAATAAGCTGAGGGGAGCCGTATACCTGTCCAAAGATATCGCACACCAGCTCCTAGATGAGGGGCAGCTCATCCCCACCCCTAGGCCCCATGAGAGGGTAGTGTTTCTTACCCATTTCCTCCACGGACTGGGATTTCCCCTTCACCCATTAGTCCGGGGCTCATGTTCTACTACGGCATGGATTTCCATGATCTGGCCCCGAACTTCATCCTCAACATATCGGCGTTCATCGTCGCGTGTGAGGCCTTCCTCCGCATCAAACCCCACTTCGGCTTATGGCTGAAGACCTTCAATGTCAAACCGAAGGTGGTGAGTGGCCAGCAGGCGGAGTGCGGAGGCGCCATGGTGGGAAAAATGCCCAACGTCACATGGCTCGAGGGCTCCTACGTGGAGACCATAAAGGGGTGGCAATCGGGGTGGTTCTACATCACCCAGTCGCACAGCACCACATGGGCGGCGGCCCCAGAATTCTGATCCGGCATCCCTACGCGGCTCACCTCCTGGAAAGAGAAGGGCCTGCCCTGGGGCAATTTGGCAGAGCTGACCGGACTCCAGATCTGTATCCAAAACATGGTAAACAAGAAGCTCAAGCTTGTCAACGTAGTCCAGGTCATGCTCGTCCGCCGGATCCTCCCGTGTCAACAGCGGTCGTTCAATTTGTGGGAGTTCGTCCCGGCCCAGCACCGGACTCTGAGCGAGCTCTTCGACACGATGCACGAGGACGCCTGGAAGGTGCTGTTTAAGAGTGCCGAGGTTCCCCCTCCCCTTACCGAGGATCGCGGGTTCAGCGCACAGCGTCAAGCCAGTGCGGTAAGCTTTTACCATTTATAGGGTATTCATTTTCCATAGTTTAACAATGCGCAAGATCTGAGCCCCCATGCCTTTGACAAGACTGGGTGGAGACATCGGGACAGATCGACTGCCCGGCCCCTCTGCTCGAAGACCCTGCGAACGCTCTCCTGACGCAGATGCTTACTCCGGCTCCTTATGAGGTGCCGGAGAAAAAGGTCAAGAAGAAGGCTACGGGAACCCGAAAGAGTTCCCGGCGCCAGGTGTTATCGGACTCATCGTCCGATGACTACGAGAGGCACTCCTCCCGTGGAAACGAGGAGGAGGCAGATAAAGGTTCTTCCCCTCCAGCCGGGGAAGACAAGAAAAGGAAGGCCGCCCCAACCTGGGGGGCCGGAGGATCCAAGAGGGGAAGGACCCTCCCTCCGGACTGTTCCACCAACGCCGTTGACAGCGAAGAAGAGTGGCCACCCAGGGCCAAGCCCCTGGCAAAGTCGTAAGTATTCGGATGCCAGAGTAACTCATAGCTTTCCTTTATCGCACAGCTTTTCTTAACGCTGAATATAATCATGCAGTCCGCCGGAGCCCGCGTCGACATATCATCGAGCGGTTCATTGTATTTGTCGGATGTGAACAACTTTTCGCTTCCGACCGCCTCCTCTCCTCGCCCTACAGACAATGCCGAGGTATTGTCTCAAGGGGTTCCAGACCGAGGGGAGGTAGTCCTGGGGGCGCCTCAAGGCGACCTCCCGGACTCCAGGCGCAAAGGGAGCAAGGCTCCCAAGGGCTCCAAGTCCGGCCCTCGGTCGAACGTCGCGCCGGAACCTCCAGTGGTTCCAGACTCCAGCAGGCAACCCCCTTCTAAGAGGGGCAAGCCTCCCATGCCGGTGACCTCCGTCCATCCGGAGGCACCGGACAATTTGCTGGAGGTGCTTGGAGGCGCTTCCATCGATGAGGAGCACCGCACTATTATGAGTGCGGTGATCAAGAAGGTTCAGTCCGCCAAGAGCAGACTGACTGAAGCCTGTGCCAGCCTTCTAACAGGCTTTGAGGTAAGTATAAAAAATATAGGAAAATATTACCGCATAGACAGTAGCCCCTGATGCTTTTTTTGGCGTTCGCAAAGAAAAGCCGAATAGAGGATCAAATAATATTTGCAGGAGTCTAACAGAATTATGTCTATGTCGTATGCAAGCTTCACTTCTTGACCTCACCGACCGATCATGGAGGTCGCCAAGATCAAGCAGAACCTCGAGCGGTCCGAGAAAGAGCTCGGCCTTGCCAAGAAGCAGCTCGAGGAGAACAAAGGTAAGTAATACCTTGTGTATGTATATAAAAAAGATGTAGTTGCAAAAAATGACAGGATCATTGTGGATATACCAGGGGCCACGACCGAGGTGGCGACCCTGAAGCAAGCGCTGTCTGAGGCCAAAAACAAAGCGGCCACGAAGCGCACCGAGCGGGGGAAACAAGAGGCGCGGGTTGCGGAGGTGCAGCAAGAGCTCCAGGATCTCGTGAAAAAACACGAGAGTTTGGAGCTTGACTCGAAGACGCGAGAGTCCGAGCTTGCCTCGGCCCTCGAAAGTGCCAAGCATGCCAAGGTCGAAGCCCAAAAGGCCCTCCAGGAAATTGAGGCAATGAAGAAGATAGCGGCGGGTAAGGCATTCATTATGCAAAGCAAGCACGTGGAAGTGAAATTACTTGTTACTTACCCGAGTCCGGGGCTCTCCAGGAGCATTCGCAGATTTGCCCCGTAGTGTGTCGGATGCCGCAAAGCACTACCGAGCCGAGGAGGGGAGCTCGACGGAGAAGGTGTTCTGGTCTCAGTATACTGAGGCCGAACATCCGGTGCCCCTAAGCGACCAGCTGAAGCAGTTGGTCGAGCTCCATAAGGCGGCCGAACAGGCCATGAAGGGTCTGATAGTCTGGCTGTGGCCTGGAGAGGCCATGCCAGGGAGCTACTTCGGGCTGGTGAAGCGGCTTGTGGATGCCTGTCCTTGGCTTGAGCTCATCAAGCGCTCCGTCTGCATCGAGGGCGCCCGCAGGGCGCTTGCCCGTGTTAAAGTACACTGGGGCAAGATGGACGCTGAGAAGCTGGTGAAGGATGGGCCATCGCAGGGCAAGGAGCATCGCCACCCCGAAATGTACTATGAGGGTGTCCTGAAGGGTGCCCGCCTTGTGGTGGATGAATGTTCCAAAGATGTAATTTTTGAGTGAACTCGCACGTGTGATCCTGTACGCTGAAAACTTGTTCATATGCGCTATGAAACGCTTGTTTGAATTTAAAATATTACCTTCTGTGCGGTAGTTTATTAAATCGAGAGATGGCTAGTAAATAAACCGCCCCTATGCCACGAGTGCTGGGGTGTTCGGGATAAACCTGAGCACTCCTTTTCCCATTCTTGGGGTCCTTCGAGGGAGGTGCTCAGCACAACGAACGAGGCAATCGGACTATAATGCTTTATCACTCTCACTTAGCCAGAGAATTCTATAATTTTAATTTTTTGGCGAAGCCCTTGGTATTCGGAAGGCCGAATTCGGGGCGCTATACACGCCTAGGTCGGACAAGGCCGACTCCTCGCTCGAAGCGGCATAAGTCTTTAGGGACTCGAGACCTCTCGAATAGTGACCAGCTCTCACCTTATCATGACAGTCAGTTTTAGCTTTCTCTACTAAGGTGCTTAGCCTAGCTGAACCGTGGCACAATCGCAGTAGTTCTCCCAGTGCTACCTTAGCCGATATAGCGGAACGTAAGGTACCAAAACATGGGACCGGGCAAACCCAACTATTGACCCAAGACATGATTCGGAGCCGATGCATATAGTGCTATAAGTTCGGGGTGCCGCACTTTTGAAATTGTTCGGACTTCTCACACCGTATTATGGGGTATTGAAGCCCCTGGCGTATTGGCCGTACCAAAGTGTACGGGTGCTAAATGTCATGAATGAACATATATACATAAAAAGGGAAGGAATAGAGAATGCGGAAATAGACTAGTGCTATGCATTGTTTATTCAAAAAGGGTGCATTAAAGGAGGACGATAGAAGTAGTGCGATAAGCAAAAAATGGGACTATTTGACATGTCTCCTTCAAGGGTAAGCTGCGGAATGGTATTTAAAGCAGGTATTTCGCTCGTTATAGAGACCACCTGGGAGTTCCATGATGCGACGTAGCTTTCGGCCCCCCTGGTCCTTGTATCATGTGTTCGGCAATTACACTGCCGGACATGGCTTCCAGAGAGTAAAGTCCTGAAAGAGAGAAAAAAAAACAAAATAGGAAGCCCCTAGTGTGGTTGAGCCGCGTTTTGGGGCGTGCCGTAGTCGTGCCCCTCCCCCTGTGCCCATGGTATTTTCAATGCGTAATTATGCTGCGTGCACGTATGTATTTGTTTGGCTGAAATTTGGGGTAGGGGACGCATTGCTATGCAAGCTCGGAACGTGCCAGGCGGTCTTGTTGCAGATTACTCCGGGCGCGCTTGAAGGCGTTCGGGCGTTTGGTCGCCGGACTGGAGAATTGCCTTGAGAGGCTGCTTTGTACTTCTGCTGCGAGGGCCGCAGTGTGCTCCTCCGTTCGGAGAAAGCGCTCTGTGTTTCCATTGACTGTGATGACCCCCTGAGGTCCTGGCATCTTGAGCTTGAGGTATGCATAGTGCGGCACCGCATTGAATTTTGCAAATGCGGTTCGCCCGGCAAAGGCATGATAGCCGCCATGAACGGGACTATATCAAAGATTAACTCCTCGCTCGGAAATTATCCGGGATCCAAGACCACTTCCAGCAGGTGAGCCTGTGCAATGGGCCTCTACACCTGGTATGATGCCTTTAAAGGTCGTTTTTGTGGGTTTAATCCTTGAGGGATCTATACCCATTTTTCTCACTGTGTCCTGGTAAAGCAGGTTCAGGCTGCTGCCGCCGTCCATAAGGACTCGAGTGAGGTGAAATCCGTCAATGATTGGGTCTAGGACCAATGCGGCGAATCCCTGTGGCGGATACTAGTGGGATGGTCCCTGCGATCGAAGTGATCAGACAGGAGGACCATGGGTTGAACTTTGGGGCGACTGGCTCCAACACGTATACGTCCCTTAACGCACGCTTCCGCTCCCTCTTAGGGATGTGGGTTGCATATATCATGTTCACCGTCCGCACTTGTGGGGGAAACCCCTTCTGTCCTCCAGTGTTCGACGGTCGGGGCTCCTCCTCGTCGTCGCTATGTATCCCCTTGTCTTTGTTTTCGGCATTTAACTTGCCGTCTTGCTTGAACACCAAAATCCCTGTTGGTGTGGTTGGCTGGCTTGTCGGGGGTGCCATGTATCTGACACGAGTGATCGAGTATACGGTCCAAACTGGACATGCCCGGAATACTTCGTTTAAATGGATTTTTCTGCTGACCGGGCTTGGAGCCTCTGAATCCGGCGTTGACTGCCGTATCCTCTGTGTTGTTGCTGTTGATGCGCTCTTGTGTTTGTTGCGATGTGACCTACTATTGCCGTCCTTGGTATCCGAAGTACTAGGGTTCTTTGATATGTTATTGCTGCGAGCCAGCCAGCTGTCCTCTCCCGCACAAAAGCGGGTCATGAGCGTCCTGAGGGCTGCCATAGTTTTCGGCTTTTCCTGGCCAAGGTGCCGCCACTCGTCGCGGATGTTATGCTTTAAAGCTGCCAGGGCCTCTGCATCCGGACAGTCGATGATTTGATTTTTCTTGGTTAGGAACCGTGTCCAGAATTGCCTGGCCGATTCCTCTGGCTGTTGAATTATGTGGCTCAAGTCATCGGCATATGGTGGTCGCACATAAGTGCCCTGGAAGTTGTCGAGGAATGCGGCTTCCAAATCTTCCCAACAGCCAATGGATTCTGCTGGCAGGCTGTTGAGCCAATGCCGAGATGGTCCTTTAAGCTTGAGTGGGAGGTATTTGATGGCGTGTAGATCGTCACCACGGGCCATGTGGATATGCATGAGGTAGTCCTCAATCCATACCACAGGATTTGTTATTCCATCGTATGATTCAATATTTACGGGTTTAAAACCCTCTGGGATTTGATGATCCATTACTTCATCTGTGAAGCATAGGGGTTGTGCGGCGCCTCTATACTGGGCTATATCACGTCTTGACTGCTGTGTTCGGCCTGGCCGGATTTACTTTTACTGTATCCGGCGTGACGGTTATCGTCTCTCGTAGTGGGGCGCCTTCGCTATCCGTAGATCGATCTTGCTTGCTTTGCTTTATCCTCCAATATGTCTCACAGGTCTAGCGTATTTCCCTGTGCCTTAACATTTTTCTTTGAATGGCGACGGTTTGAACTTTTGGCTGAAATATCTCTCTATCGCGACCGCGAGGTGGCCGGTCAGCCGCGTCATATGCTGGGGATGTAGGTTTTAATGCTTCCTCCTCTAATCGGGGTAGCAGCCTACGCTTTGGGTAGCTCTTGGAAGGGCATTCGAGTTCATATTCCTCGACCGCAAGGACTTCGGTCCATCTGTCAGCTAGCAGGTCTTGATCAGCTCTGAGCTGTTGTTGCTTTTTCTTAAGGCTATTCGTTGTGGCCATAAGCCGGCGCTTGGAGCGCTCTTGTTCGGCGGGACCCTCAGGCACGACAAATTCGTTGTCGTCGAGGCTTGCCTCGTCTTCAGAGGGAGGCATGTAATTATCATCCTCTACCTCTCTATCTGCCGCTCTCTCAGGAGGGCTGGCTTCTCCATCCTCCCGCGCTGAATCCTGCTGGAGGAAATTGTCTTTGGCACTGTCCGAAGTGTTATTATCTCCTGTGCCAGTATCATCGTTTTTGCTTTGGCGGGACTTAGAGTGGCGCCGCTGACGCCGATGCTTGGGTTGCTTCTTGGAGGGGTCATCCCCTGCTGTCCCGTTGCCATTTCCTTCTTTGGGTTTATCCACCATATAGATATCATATGATGAGGTGGTTGTCTAGTGCCCTGTGGGTGGTGGTTCCTGTTCGTCTCCTCCATCATCGTCCATACCGTCGATGTCTTCGGAGTCGAAGTCGAGCATGTCGGTCAAATCATCGACAGTGGCTACGAAGTGGGTGGTGGGTGGGCGTCGAATTTCTTCGTCATCCGCATCCCCATCCTGCCGGTCATAATCCGGCTAGGACTCTCCTGACAAGGAGAGAGACCTTAGTGAGTTCAGTATGTCACCGAAGGGCGAGTGCTGAAAGATATCCGCGGCGGTGAACTCCATGATCAGCGCCCAATCAGATTCGATTGGCAAGGGCGCGGGTGGTTCGGAGTCTGGAGGAGAGTCTGGCAATTTGGAGTCATGGGCCTCGTGAAGGGTAAGGCTGGTATTTAGCTCGATCGCCGTTGAGTCCGCGGCCTCCATGGCGGGGTCTAACCACTCGTCCACGGATGGCGCAATTGGCTCCGAATTGTGCGATCTCTTGAACACTGTTCGGCGGCAGAGCTAAATCATGCCCATCGTGACAGTGCGGCGCACTCGACAGGGGCTCGAATCCGGTGAAGACCAAGTCTCCGCGCATGTCAGCTGTGTAGTTTAAGCTTCCAAACCTGACCTGGTGGCCAGGGGTGTAACTCTCGATCTGCTCCAGATGACCAAGCGAGTTGGCTCGTAGTACGAAGCCACCGAATACGAAGATCTGTCTGGGGAGAAAAGTCTCACCCTGGGCAGCATCGCTAACGATGATCGAAGGAGCCATCGAGCCTAATGATGATGACACAGAGGAACTCTCAATGAAAGCACCAATGTCAGTGTCAAAACCGGCGGATCTCGGGTAGGGGGTCCCGAACTGTGCGTCTAGGCGGATGGTAACAGGAGACAAGGGACACGATGTTTTTACCCAGGTTCGGGCCCTCTCGGTGGAGGTAAAACCCTACTCCTGCTTGATTAATATTGATGATATGGGTATTACAAGAGTTGATCTACCACGAGATCAGAGAGGTAAACCCTAGAAGCTAGCCTATGGTATGATTGTTGTTCGTCCTACGGACTAAACCCTCCGGTTTATATAGACACCGGACGGGGCTAGGGTTACACAGAGTCGGTTACAAGGAAGGAGATCTACATATCCGTATCGCCAAGCTTGCCTTCCACGCCAAGGAGAGTCCCATCCGGACACGGGACGAAGTCTTCAATCTTGTATCTTCATAGTCCAACAATCCGGCCAAAGGTTATAGTCCGGCTGTCCGGATACCCCCTAATCTAGGACTCCCTCACATATCCTTATTCCACAAAGGATAATTTTGACCGTTGTCCAGTGATCTACTCCTAGATCACTATTGTACTCCCTTGCCAAACTCAGTGTAGGGTATACAATAGATCTGGTACACAGCATGGCATACTTTATATAACCTATGGCTGAGGCATAGGGAATGACTTTCATTCTCTTTCTATCTTCTGCCGTGGTCAGGCTTTGAGTCTTACTCAATTTCACACCTTGCAACACACGCAAAAACTCTGTCTTTGACTGTTCCATTTTGAACTACTTCAAAATCTTGTCAAGGTATGTACTCATTGAAATTTTTTATCAAGCGTCTTGATCTATCTCTGTAGATCTTGATGCTTAATATGTAAGTAGCTTCACCGAGGTCTTTCTTTGAAAAACTCCTTTCAAATACCCCTTTATGCTTTCCAGAAAATTCTACATTATTTCAGATCAACAATATGTCATTCATATATACTTATAAGAAATAATGTAGTGCTCCCACTCACTTTCTTGTAAATACAGGCTTCACCGCAAGTCTGTATAAAACTATATGCTTTGGTCAACTCATCAAAGCGTATATTCCAACTCCGAGATGCTTGCACCAGTCCATAGATGGATCGCTGGAGCTTGCACATTTTTGTTAGCACCTTTAGGATCGACAAAACCTTCTGCTTGCATCATATACAACTCTTCTTTAAGAAATCCATTAAGGAATGTAGTTTTGACATCCATTTGCCAATTTTCATAAAATGTGGCAATTTGCTAACATGATTCAGACAGACTTAAGCATCGCTATGAGTGAGAAAATCTCCTCGTAGTCAACACTTTGAACTTTGTCAAAAACCTTTTTTGACAAGTCTAGATTTGTAGATAGTAACACTACTATCAGCGTCCATCTTCCTCTTGAAGATCCATTTATTTTCTATGGCTTGCCGATCATCGGGAAAGTCAACCAAAGTCCACACTTTGTTCTCATACATGGATCCCATCTCAGATTTCATGGCCTCAAGCCATTTCGCGGAATCTGGGCTCATCATCACTTCCTCATACTTCGTAGGTTCATCATGGTCAAGTAACATGACCTCCAGAACATGATTACCGTACCACTATGGTGCGGATCTCACTCTAGTTGACCTACGAGGTTCAGTAGTAACTTGATCTGAAGTTACATGATCATCATCATTAGCTTCCTCACTAATTGGTGTAGGAATCACAGGAACTGATTTCTATGATGAACTACTTTCCAACAAGGGAGCAGGTACAGTTACCTCATCAAGTTCTACTTTCCTCCCATTCACTTCTTTCAAGAGAAACTCCTTCTCTAGAAAGGATCCATTCTTAGCAACGAATATCTTGCCTTCGGATCTGTGATAGAAGGTGTACCCATGATCTCCTTTGGGAATCCTATGAAGACACATTTCTTCGATTTGGGTTCGAGCTTATCAGGTTGAAGCTTTTTTCACATAAGCATCGCAGCCCCAAACTTTAAGAAACGACAACTTTGGTTTCTTGCCAAACCACAGTTCATATGGCGTCGTCTCAACAGATTTAGATGGTGCCCAATTTAACGTGATCGCACCATATCTAATAAAGTGTGGTTACGACGTTCGGACACACCATTATGCTATGGTGTTCCAGGTGGCGTGTGTTGCGAAACTATTCCGCATTGTTTAAAATGAAGACCAAACTCGCAACTCAAATATTCTCCTCCATGATCAGATCATAGAAACTTTATTTTCTTGCTACGATGATTTTCCACTTCACTCTGAAATTCTTTGAACTTTTCAAATGTTTCAGACTTATGTTTCATCAAGTAGATATACCCATATCTGCTCAAATCATCTGTGAAGGTGAGAAAATAATGATACCCGCCACAAGCCTCGATATTCATCGGACCACATACATCAGTATGTATGATTTCCAACAAATCTGTTGCTCACTCCATTGTTCCGGAGAACAGAGTTTTAGTCATCTTGCCCATAAGGCATGGTTCGCAAGTATCAAGTGATTCCGAAAGCCCATCAACATGGAGTTTCTTCGTGCGCTTTACACCAATATGACCTAAACGGCAGTGCCACAAATAATTTGCACTATTAATTTTAACTTTGCATCTTTTGGCTTCAATATTATGAATATGTGTATCACTACGATTGAGACCCAACAAACCATTTTCATTGGGTGTATGACCATAGAAGGTTTTATTCATGTAAATAGAACAACAATTATTCTTTGACTTAAATGAATAACCGTACTGAAATAAACATGATCAAGTCATATTCATGCTCAACGCAAACACCAAATAACATTTATTTAGGTTCAACACTTAATCCCAAAAGTATAGGGAGTGTGCGATGATGATCATATCAATCTTGGAACCACTTCCAACACACATCGTCACTTCACCCTTAACTAGTCTCTGTTCATTCTGCAACTCCCGTTTCGAGTTACTACTCTTAGCAACTGAACCAGTATCAAATGCCGAGGGGTTGCTATAAACACTAGTAAAGTACACATAAATAACATGTATATCAAATATACCTTTGTTCACTCTGCCATCCTTCTTATCCGCCAAGTATCTAAGGTAGTTCCACTTCCAGTGACCATTTCCATTGCAGCAAAAGCACATAGTCTCAGGCTTAGGTCCAGACTTGGGCTTCTTCACTTGAGCAGCAACTTGCTTGCCATTCTTTCTTAAAGTTCCCCTTCTATCCCTTTGCCCTTTTCTTGAAACTAGTGGTCTTGTTAACCATAAACACCTGATGCTGTTTCTTGATTTCTACCTTCGTCGATTTCAGTATCACGAAGAGCTCGGGAATTACTTTCGTCATCCCTTGCATATTATAGTTCATCATGAAGTTCTGGTAACTTGGAGATAGTGACTAGAGAACTTTGTCAATTACTATCTTATCTGGAAGATTAACTCCCACTTGACTCAAGTAATTGTAGTACCCAGACAATCTGAGCACATGCTCACTGGTTGAGCTGTTCTCCTCCATGTTGTAGCCAAAGTACTGTCAGAGGTCTCATACCTCTTGATATGGGCATGAGTATGAAATACCAATTTCAACTCTTGAAACATCTAATATGCTCCATGTCATTCAAAACATTTTTGAAGTCCCGGTTCTAAGCCGTAAAGCATGATGCACTAAACTATCAAGTAGTCATCATACCGAGCTTTTGTCAAAACGTTCATAACGTCTGCATCTGCTCCTGCAATAGGTCTGTCACCTAGCGGTGCATCAAGGACATAATTCTTCTGTGCAGCAATGAGGAAAATCCTCAGATCACAGACCAATTCCTCATCATTTCTACTATCATCTTTCAACTTATATTTCTCTAGGAACATATAAAAATAAACGGGGAGCTACATCACGAGCTATTGATCTAGACCATAGATATGCTAATACTACCAGAACTAAGTTCATGATAAATTAAAGTTCAATTAATCAAATTACTTAAGAACTCCCACTTAGATAGACATCCCTCTAATCATCTAAGTGATCACGTGATCCAAATCAACTAAACCACATCCGATCATCACGTGAGATGGAGTAGTTTTCAATGGTGAACATCAATATGTTGGTCATATCTACGATATGATTCACGCTCGACCTTTCGGTCTTAGTGTTCCGAGGCCATATCTGCATATGATAGGCTCGTCAAGTTTAACCCGAGTATTCTGCGTGTGCAAAGCTGGCTTGCACCCGTCGTATGTGAACGTAGAGCTTATCACACCCGATCATCACGTGGTGTCTCGGCACGACGGACTTTTGCAACGGCGCATACTCAGGGAGATCACTTGTACCTTGAAATTTAGTGAGAGATCATCTTATAATGCTACAGTCGATCTAAGCAAAATAAGATGCATAAAGGATAAACATCACATGTAATCAATATAAGTGATATGATATGGCCATCATCATCTTGTGCCTTTGGTCTCCATGTCCAAGGCGCCGTCATGATCACCATCATCACCGGCGCGACACCTTGATCTCCATCGTAGCATCTATGTCTCCTCACCAACTATTGCTTCTACGACTATCGCTACCGCTTAGTGATAAAGTAAAGCAATTACATGGCGATTGCATTTCATACAATAAAGCGACAACCATATGGCTCCTGCCAGTTGCCGATAACTCTGTTACAAAACATTATCATCTCACACAATTAAATTTAGCATCATGTCTTGACCATATCACATCACAACATGCCCTGCAAAAACAAGTTAGACGTCCTCTACTTTGTTGTTGCAAGTTTTACGTGGCTGCTACGGGCTGAGCAAGAACCGTTCTTTCCTACGCATCAAAACCACAACGATATTTCGTCAAGTATGTGTTGTTTTAACCTTCAACAAGGACCGGGCATAGCCATACTCGATTCAACTAAAGTTGGAGAAACTGACACCCGCCAGCCACCTGTGTGCGAAGCACGTCGGTAGAACCAATCTCGTGTAAGCGTACGCGTAATGTCGGTTCGGGCCGCTTCATCCAACAATACCGCCGAATCAAAGTATGACATGCTCGTAAGCAGTATGACTAGTATCGCCCACAACTCACTTGTGTTCTACTCGTGCATATAACATCTACGCATAAACCTGCTCGGATGCCACTGTTGGGGAACGTAGTAATTTCAAAATTTTCCTACGCACACGCAAGATCATGGTGATGCATAGCAATGAGAGGGGAGAGTGTTGTCCACGTACCCTTGTAGACCAAAAGCGGAAGCGTTATGACAACACGATTGATGTAGTCGTACGTCTTCACGATTGACCGATCCTAGTATCGAACGTACGCCACCTCCACGATTAGCACACGTTTAGCTCGGCGACGTACCGCAAACTCACGATCCAGTAGAGCTTCAAAGGAGAGCTTCGTTAGCACGACGTCATGATGACGGTGATGATGAAGCTACCGGCGCAGGGCTTTGCCAAAACACTATGATGATATGACCGAGGTCGATTATGGTGGAGGGGGGCACCGCACACGGCTAAGAGATCAATGATCAACTTGTGTGTCTATGGGGTGCCCCCCTCCCCCGTATATAAACGAAAGGAGGAGGGGAGGGCCGGCCCTCTTCTATGGCGCGCCATGGGGAGTCCTACTCCCACCGGGAGTAGGATTCCCCCCCCCCCTTCCATGTAGTAGGAGTAGGAGAGAAGGAAGGGGAAGAGAGAAGAGAAGGAAGGAGGGGGCGCCGCCCCTCCCCCTAGTCCAATTCGGACTAGGCCTTGGGTGGGCACGCGGCCTGCCCTAGGCAGCCCCTCTCTCTCTCCCGTAAAGCCCAATAAGGCCCATATACTCCCCAAGGAATTCCCGTAACTCTCCGGTTGTAACATCCCAAAATTCTAAATTTTGGAATGTTATAAACAAATAGATAGTTTTGATTGATTGTTTGATTGATTGACTCAAAGTGGGTGAATTCGAAACTTTTTGAAAGTTAAATGAGAGGGAATAAAAGGACTTTCCCAAACTTTCATTTTTGCTTTTATGCTCTCCGTGAATTCAAATTCTTTTCACCACAAAACCCTGGAGAGAAGATGACATGACTTCTTCCATTTATTTAAATGACAAGGGGTGTTGAAAATATTTGAATTTCATTTGGAAAATATTTCCAATTCTGAAACTTTATGCAACTCAATGATTTTCACGAGCGAAGATAAAATGACTTCTTCAAAACATATGAAATATGAGTTGGGAGTTTCAAAGATTAATTTGGAGTTATTTGAGTTTTATTCAAATTATTTTTCTCCAAAAATAAAATATATGGAAAATATGGTAACATGATTCCCTACATCAGAAAATTGGAGAGAAATAAATTTGAACTAATTTTGGTATTTTTAAAATGATTTTTACTGGATTTTACTAGGGCAGAAGCACTCTTTGCTTTATTTGAATTTGTGTGTATTTTATTCGACTCTATAAAAATGTTCAGCTTGTAGGAAACCTTTTTCTGAAAATTTTGATATATAATATGCCTATATTATATTTTGTATTTATCTCTTTTGTTTTTAAGTCTTTATGCATTTAAAAAAACTTCTCCTCATTGGTCTTCGATTGCTGCCAGCCCATAAGCCCAGCCCACGCGCTGCCGCCCCCGAGCTCCTGAGTGAGAGTCCTGCCGTCGGACGACTCGCCGGCCACCGCCGTGGCCGAGTCGGCCTCCCCGCGCCGCCTTGCCCCTGCCGCACGCCTCCCGAGGACGCCTCCATAAATAGCACCCGCCGCCGCCTCTCTCCACCTCGCGCCACCGCCGCCACCTCGCCGCCCGCCCCTCGCCAAATCCGCCGCCGCCGCCTCGTTGCCAACTCCCACCGCCGCCGCCGTTCTGCGCCTTCACCCCTCGCGCCACCGCCGCCACCTCGCCGCCCCGCCCCTCGCCGCGCATCCGGAGACCCCGGAGCACCGCCGGCGACCACACCCAACGCCGGGCTCGCCGGAGTTGACCACCACCGCCGGTTTATTTTCCCCGAACCGGTATAACCGCAACCGCCCCGGTTTTTCTTTGATTCGATCGGTTTTTCCTAGAAAACCTAGTTCTGTTTTTTTTAGGGTTTAGTTATTTCGCGAACATTCTCTGTTTAGGTGTGCATAGCGAACATGTTCGTTTCATATAGTTCTGTAACGAACGTTCGATCGTTAGGTTTTCTGTCTTAGTCAGGGACCTCTGTGTAGATATTTTCTTCTGAGATCAGCCCACGGTTTTCAAACGACCATAAATTTTTACTCGTTTATCCAAATTCAACGAAACCAACGCCCACTTCTTCGTTTTGATCTCCTCTATCCAGTAATCCAACTCAAACATGTTTTTGAAAGTTTAAAATTTCAATTAGATCATATTTGAATTTGAACTTCGTTTGATCATAACTTGAGTTTCGTAACTCTGATTTAATTGAATCTTTTTGCAAATCGAAGCTCTTGACCTAAACTTTCTGATAAGGCCAAATTCATATAAGTTTGGTAATGTTAGAAATTGTTTTATGCTGCAAGAGTTATTTGATTTGGTTTTGATGTTTTTCGAATGGTTTTCTTCGTTCTCTCCGATCTTTTGAGTGATTGCTTATGTGTGGTTACTATTGCTTGATTAAGATAGATTGACCGGAGTGTGACGAGTAGAACTATCAAGAGTTATGAGTGCGAATCATCTTCATCAACATTGGAGGCAAGTAACACTTTGATCATACCTTTTCTACTACCCAGTTTTTATGCATTAGATCTATCCTCAAACATTGCATGATTAGGATCTAATTAAATTGTGGGATGGGAAGTAGTTTGAGGTAGTACCTATTACCTGATTTATTATCAAACCCTTGGGAGTTACTTCTACGTTTGCTTATTATGCCATGCTATGCTAGTAGAGGTGGATTGGGTGAGTGTATCCATGACAGATGTGAGATTGTTAATTAATGGCTTATCTAAGGTGGCAACTTAAACACACATCTGGGTGGATTGAGGCACCTGGTTTCCATCAGGACTTGCCTGTTTTCTTGGACCGCCACCCGTGCTCAAAGGGTTCATGAGATTATTCATGCTAGAAACTTCCGTGTGCAGCCACATGCTACTATGGGCTCTAGCATAGTTGACCAAGTTGTGCGAACTCTTACGGGTGGACTAGCTGATGTAGGGGTTGTAGGTTGGTATGGTCTACCCAAACGTAAGGTGCTAGCTCTTCTGAAAGACTATGTCTCGGTCATCCATTTCTCAAACACCATGTAGTGCGAGAAATCAAACGGAGGAGATCGGGTCTTGTGGGGAAAAGTGCACAAACCTCTGCAGAGTGTATAAACTAATCATGGTTAGCCGTGTCCCCGGTTATGGACATGTTGAGTATCTAGTACTTTGATTATCAAGTGAATCTCATCATGTTACTTTAAAATAATTTTGTTGGGTTGTTAATGAGTACTTTTAATTGGGATTGAGGATGCTGTCAACCATTCTCAATGTTTAACAACCACCATGATAGTTAAATAAATTTATTCCTTTGCAAGAGGGAAAAATTGGCTTTTCAAAAAACATTATAACCATAGAGATTTCCACCAGCCATATATGCATGTAGTATAGGCTTATTCTTTCATTACTCTCTATGTGTTACATTGCGGCATATTCCATGTCTTGACCCGTTTCGGGCTGCAACGTTTCATGTTGCGAGGATCTTCTGACAGTAAGTGATACGTTAGGGTTACGATTTCTACACTCAACTTTGCCGTTGGTGTTGATGGGAATCCACAACCTTGTTTCTTCCGCTATTTGGATTGAGGTAATAGTTTTTACGTTATTTATACATGTGATTTACCTCTGTTATAAATCCTTGAGTATTGTGTGTGTCAGCATACCGATCCAGGGATGACACTTAAGCACAGAGACTCGACCCATTCGGGTCTGGTCGCTACAATATGGTATCAGAGCACATGTTGACTGTAGGACGTGACCCTAGAAACTGACAAGCCCATAGGAAAGATTTTTCTCTACAACTTCACTTTCAAAAAGATCTTTTACCTCTCTTCTCTTCTGAGCTTATTCAAATACTCCCTTTTAGTGAGACCATACCCCTTTTCCCTTTTGACCACTCGAAGATTTGACCGATGAGACCACTCCAAGGAGACAAGATATCGAACAACTAAGACCATTTGGAATGAAGAGGATTTTACCATGTAAATGGAAACAACAACTGTTGAAGACTCTGAAGGCTAGGAGAATTGGAGGCTCCGAAGAATTCCTAGATTTTTATGACCTAGGAAGGTTACACTTATGGAACTTGGCAGACTATGGAAGCTGTCAATACCCGAGATCAAGGTGTATCGGAGAAAGACTGGAACATGGAGCATTAGAACTCAAAGTTCGGTCAAGGAAAACCCTAAGGCAGTAGATATCAACTATGGAGAGATAGCACATGGAAATGACAAGAGCAGAAACACGGCTATCCATGAGGTTATCACCCGCATATGCTATTGCCACTGTGCTGAGTTAAGCATGCATTTCCTCAGAAGGATTGGATGGTAGAAGGCTGAAGGAGCATCTGTCAGCGAAGGATGCAGTTTTAACATTACTGGTGTATCACCAGGATCTGGAGTGTTACATCAAGAAGTTAAGATGGACCTACAAGAAGCATTATTTGATAAGGAAGCAGTTCGTGAAGAACTCAGGACCCAGAAGCTGAAAATAGCCAAGCTGGAGGAGCAAAACCTCGAGATACCGGAGATTTGTCAGGAACTGAAAGACAGTAGGACCATGGTTCATACAAAGGATGTTGAAACCCAGAAGTTTGGAATGCAACTCCAAAAAAAATTAAAGGATGTCACGAGAGATTTCACGTCAACAGAGATCTGGCATAGCAACTTGAGAAGGACAAGCATGATCAGAAGAAGCCATCGGGGTCATGAACAAGACTTGAAGAGTTTGGTGACGATGAAGATTTATTGACCTTTAGAATACCAAACCCCAGTTATATACTTACGTGAGATGCGACGATTGTGAGATGTCATTTGTTTGTTGTTTTCCGACAACCACAATAAAATCTGTCTTTTCAAAACTATTGTTTGTATTGTGTGTATCCCTCTCTATCTCTCTTGTCCCACCCCAAAACCCATGGACCCAATAGAAGATGAATGGAGATGAGCTTGTATTTTCGGGACCGATGAGTCAATTGGAGACAGACCGATGGATTTAGAACATGGAGGATCACATGGAGAATAACACTATAGTCGGAAAGGATATGACCCAGCATGCTCTTCAGTGCTTTGAAAGAGGTGCTGCTACTTGGAGGAGGATGTACCAAACCATCAATGGATGGCAAAGAGTAACCACATGGAAATAATTTAGGTGGACTTTGTTAAAGTCTTAGCTAGTGTCCCAGAAATTGAGGCCTTATGGAAATGATATGAAGAAACCTTGTGCATGCAAGCTTTGTGGAGAAATAGGACACAACCATATAGAACACAAAGATGAATGCTCTAATTGTGAAGGAAGTCACCCAGCTGAAGAATGCCCAACTAGGCAGATCACTTGTTTCTTGTGTGAAGGGACTACCCACTACCCTGCACATTGTCACATTTACCCCATGGTACAAAGAATCATCCAGCCGAAGAAAGAAGAAATGAAAGGAGCCCTCACGGAAGTTATAGGAGGAGCTGTGATGAAGGAAGAGATGGAGGACACCCCCAAAGAGGAACCAATCAAACCCTGCACCAAGTCTTGCTATTCATGTGGAGAAGAAGGACACATCTCCCGGAATTGTATGAATGGGGATCTAGCAGAATTCCCGACAGAGGAAGTAGAGTATGACCCACAGGAAATAGAAGCCCTGATTGGAACGGAAAAGTCCAGAAAGAGAAGTAGATTGGATTCCAGGAAGGATCTGAGTCATATCACCTGTTATATGTGCAAGGAGTCAGGGCACTACCTCAGCAATTTCCCAAAAAGGAATCCAAGGACCCCAGGAGGCTATATAATCACAAGGAAACCTCGAAACTTGTCAGAAGTAATATGTTTCCATTGTAATGTAGCAGGGCACTTTGCCAGAGATTGTCCGAAGGAGAAGGAGACTGGTGATAAATAGTTGAATTTGTAATGAAGAAATGGAGTAGTAGAAGTGAGAGCTTTTTCTTTTATATTGAGGTGTTGAGTTGAGACATGTAATGGAAAAGTGAGAGATTGTAATAATTTAAGAATCAATAAAGTTAGCAGTGTTGGTACTGATTTGGATTTTATGAGTTACCCTATGAGGAAAGATGTTGACCAATTTCGAGGATATGAGAAATATGGTCTATGGAATATTGGAACATTTTAAGGGTGGTAGTACCCTGTAAGAACCGTTGACCCATGGAAAAGATAAGG
The DNA here is from genome assembly GCA_021605145.1 of Aegilops bicornis. Taxonomy (NCBI): domain Eukaryota; kingdom Viridiplantae; phylum Streptophyta; class Magnoliopsida; order Poales; family Poaceae; genus Aegilops; species Aegilops bicornis. The sequence goes on from CM038670.1 coordinate 288,577,799, forward strand.
ATACTCCACTGAGTGGATTTTGGACAAAATGAATACGAGTTTTGTCTCGATATGTTTGATACCCCAAGAGTGTGTGGGATGACGTTGGAGACCGTCAGTTGTTTGGACCAAATGTGATCAAGGAGTCAGAAGAGAATGTTAAGTGGATTCGAGATAGACTGAAGGAAGCTCAGTCCAGGCAGAAGAGTTATGCAGACTCAAAAACGCAAGGAGGAAGTCTATGAAATGGGAGACAGAGCATGTCTTCGTGTGTCCCCTCTGCGAGGAGTTAAACTATTTGGAATTAAGGGAAAGATAGCCCCGAGATTTGTAGGACCATACCGAGTTTTGGAGCGTATGGGAGAAGTGGCCAACAAGTTGGAGTCACCCGAAGGACTGTCTGGAGTTCATGATGTGTTTCACGTTTCCCAGTTGAAGAAGTGCCATGCAGAGATGGCCAATATTTCCTTGTAAGGACGCTTGACCCTGGAAAGGATAATGATGTTCCACGAAGTGGAGTATGGACTTCATAAGTATAAGTTTTTATCTCGGTAAGTGGGATATCCCACAAGGATGAAGAGATAAATTACTATTGGATATAAAGGAGGTATGATGTTGGAAATATGGATCAATGGAAATTCCATGATGAGTCTAAGTAATCATGTCCTAGTTTGGTGCCAATAGAAGGAAGGAAGGCAATACAATTGGATGAATTTTTAGTGCTAGGATTCTAGGGAGTTGGATGTTGGAATAATGATCAGTTGCCCCGAGGATGTGTTCAAGGTTTGCAAGTGATGAGATGGGCCATAACCCACAGGCCCCAGGACCTGCCAAGAAGCAAGCACATTCTTCTTTGAAAGGAAAAACCACGGAAGAAGTTACGATTTTATCAACCGACGATTCTATAGGAGTTTATAAAACCCGAGAGTTGTTAAGGAATGATAGATGTTTGTAAAACTGCAGAATCAATGGATTTATTCTAACTTGGTTCGTCGACAAGAGAAATTCTGCAATGCTTGTGAGGATGACCGAGTTTTAGAATGCGAGATTCGCTAAACCATGTACAAGGTAATGATTTGGGTGCGGGATGGATTGATCACCATACCGACTTGCTCTTATTCAACGCGTTGCTATATGGGATGGTAAATCTGAGTGACTTACCTATAGTAGAGAGACGACGATCAAAACCTTGTTTGAACCTTAGAATGGTATAAGTATTTTCCCTTGTACACGGCAGTTGTTGCCAACCGTAGGTTATACAGTGAGGTTCAACCCAGAACCGTTTTCTGCAGGACAAACCATAAATTGATGACCACCATGAGATATCGATAGTTGTTTAGAATTGGCGCCAGACCCGTCAACTAAGAAGACCCAATGTCGGAATAACCTTACTAAGATAAAAGGACAGAAGAAATTGAGGAAAAGGTTATGCCGCTACGAAAGAGCCAGAGAAGGAATTATACTGAAGATCTGAGAAGACCGACACTGCCAGTAATAAGGATGGAATATATGAGTTTATGAAGGAACCATAACCATGCTTCTAAGGGTGGTAGCACCCGAGACCCCCGAGACTGATCGATGGATTTTTGAGAAGACCCCAAACCTAACCTATTTCTTTCTAGCCTCTCCGAATCTCTAGGACGAGATTCATTTTAAGGGTGGTAGTTTTGTAACATCCCAAAATTCTAAATTTTGGAATGTTATAAACAAATAGATAGTTTTGATTGATTGACTGAAAGTGGGTGAATTCGAAACTTTTTGAAAGTTAAATGAGAGGGAATAAAAGGACTTACCCAAACTTTCATTTTTGCTTTTATGCTCTCCGTGAATTCAAATTCTTTTCACCACAAAACCCTAGAGAGAAGATGACATGACTTCTTCCATTTATTTAAATGACAAGGGGTGTTGAAAATATTTGAATTTCATTTGGAAAAATTTTCCAATTCTGAAACTTTATGCAACTCAATGATTTTCACGAGCGAAGATAAAATGACTTCTTCAAAACATATGAAATATGAGTTGGGAGTTTCAAAGAATTAAATTCAAAGTTCTTTTGAATTTATTTTTAATTGGAGTTATTTGAGTTTTATTCAAATTATTTTTCTCCAAAAATAAAATATATGGAAAATATGGTAACATGATTCCCTACATCGAGAAAATTGGAGAGAAATAAATTTGAACTAATTTTGGTATTTTTAAAATGATTTTCTTGGATTTTACTAGGGCAGAAGCACTCTTTGCTTTATTTGAATTTGTGTGTATTTTATTCGGCTCTATAAAAATGTTCAGCTTGTAGGAAATATTTTTTGAAAATTTTGATATATAATATGCCTATATTATATTTTGTATTTATCTCTTTTGTTTTTAATTCTTTATGCATTTAAAAAATCTTCTCCGCCTCGACTGGCCGGCCCAGTGGGCTTGTGCCAGCGGCCCGCCACCCAGCCACGCTTGCCGCCCCGAGCTCCCGGCGGGAGTCCCGCTGTCAGACGACTTCGCCCGGCCACCGCCGTGGCTGAGTCGGCCTCCCGCGCCGCCCGCCGTGGCCGAGTAGGCCTCCCCGTGCCGCCTTGCCCCTGCCGTACGCCTCCCGAGGCCGCCCCTCCATAAATAGCACCCCGCCGCCGCCGCCTCTCCACCCCTCGCGCCACCGCCGCCACCTCGCCGCCCCGCCCCTCGCCAGATCCGCCGCCGCCGCCTCCGTTGCCAACTGCCACCGCTGCCGCAGTTCTGCGCCTCCACCCCTCGCGCCACCGCCGCCACCTCGCCGCCCCGCCCCTCGTCGCGCATCCGGAGACCCCGGAGCACCGCCGGCGACCACGCCCGACGCCGGACTCGCCGGAGTTGACCGCCACCGCCGGTTTATTTTCCCCGAACCGGTATAACCGCAACCGCCCCGGTTTTTCTTTGATTCGATCGGTTTTTCCTAGAAAACCTAGTTCTTTTTTTTAGGGTCTAGTTATTTCGCGAACATTCTCTGTTTAGTGTGCTTAGCGAACATGTTCGTTTCATATAGTTCTGTAACGAACTTTCGATCGTTAGGTTTTCTGTCTTAGTCAGGGACCTCTGTGTAGATATTTTCTTTACAGATCAGCCCCTGGTTTTCAAACGACCATAACTTTTTACTCGTTTATCCAAATTCAACGAAACCAACGCCCACTTCTTCATTTTGATCTCCTCTATCCAGTAATCCAACTCAAACATGTTTTTGAAAGTTTAAAATTTGAGTTAGATCATATTTGAATTTGAACTTCGTTTGATCATAACTTGAGTTTCGTAACTCCGATTTAATTGAATCTTTTTGCCAATCGAAGCTCTTGACCTAAACTTTCTGATAAGGCCAAATTCATATAATTTTGGTACTGTTAGAAATTGTTTTATGTTGCAAGAGTTATTTGATTTGGTTTTGATGTTTTTCGAATGGTTTTCTTCGTTCTCTCCGATCTTTTGAGTGATTGCTTATGTGTGGTTACTATTGCTTGATTACGATAGATTGACCGGAGTGTGACGAGTAGAACTATCAAGAGTTATGAGTGTGAATCATCTTCATCCACATTGCAGGCAAGTAACACTTTGATCTTACCTTTTCTACTACCCAGTTTTTATGCATTAGATCTATCCTCAATCATTGCATGATTAGGATCTAATTAAATTGTGGGATGGGAAGTAGTTTGAGGTACTACCTATTACCTGATTTATTATCAAACCCTTGGGAGTTACTTCTGCGTTTGCTTATTATGCCATGCTATGCTAGTAGATGTGGATTGGGTGAGTGTATCCATGACAGATGTGAGATTGTTAATTAATGGTTTATTTAAGGTGGCAACTTAAACACACATGTGGGTGGATTGAGGCACCTGGTTTCCATCAGGACTTACTGTTTTCTTCGGACCGCCACCCGGGCTCAAAGGGATCATGAGATTATTCATGCTAGAAACTTCCGTGTGCAGCCACATGCTACTATGGGCTCTAGCATAGTTGACTAAGTTGTGCGAACTCTTACGGGTGGACTAGCTGATGTAGGGGTTGTAGGTTGGTACGGTCTACCCAAACGTAAGGTGCTAGCGCTTCTGAAAGACTATGTCTCGGTCATCCGTTTCTCAAACACCATGTAGTGCGAGAAATCAAACGGAGGAGATCGATTCTTGTGGGGAAAAGTGCACAAACCTCTGCAGAGTGTATACACTAATCATGGTTAGCTGTGTCCCCGGTTATGGACATGTTGAGTATCTAGTACTTGGATTATCAAGTGAATCTCATCATGTTACTTTAAAATAATTTTGTTGGGTTGTTAATGAGTACTTTTAATCGGGATTGAGGATGTCCAACCATTCTCAATGTTTAACAACCACCATGATAGTTAAATAAATTTATTCCTTTGCAAGAGGGAAAATTGGCTTTTCATAAAAAACATTATAACCATAGAGCTTTCCACCAGCCATATATGCATGTAGTATAGGCTTATTCTTTCATTACTCTCTATGTGTTACATTGCGGCATATTCCATGTCTTGACCCGTTTTCGGGCTGCAACGTTTCATGTTGCGGATCTTCTGACAGTAAGTGATACGTTAGGGTTATGATTTCTACACTCAACTTTGCCGTTGGTGTTGATGGGAATCCACAACCTTGTTTCTTCCGCTATTTGGATTGAGGTAATAGTTTTTGCGTTATTTATACATGTGATTTACCTATGTTATAAATCCTCGAGTACTGTGTGTGTCAGCATACCGATCCAGGGATGACACTTAAGCACAGAGACTTGACCCATTCGGGTCGGGTCGCTACACCGGTACTCCGATAAATACCCGAACCACTCAAAACCTTTCCGATGTCCGAATATAGCTTTCTAATATATCGATCTTTATGTCTCGAACATTTTGACACTCCTCGTCATGTCGCTCATCTCATCCGGGACTCCGAACAACCTTTGGTACATCAAAACACGTAAACTCATAATATCGATCGTCACCGAACGTTAAGCGTGTGGACCCTACGGGTTCGAGAACTATGTAGACATGACCAAGACTCATCTCCGGTCAATAACCAATAGTGGAACCTGGATTCTCATATTGGTTCCAACATATTCTACGAAGATCTTTATCGGTCAAACCGCATAACAACATACGTTGTTCCCTTTGTCACCGGTATTTTACTTGCCCGAGATTAGATCGTCGGTATCTCAATACCTAGTTCAATCTAATTACCGGCAAGTCTCTTTACTCGTTCCGTAATGCATCATCCCACAACTAACTCATTATTCACATTGCTTGCAAGGCTTATAGTGATGTGCATTACCGAGAGGGCCCAGAGATACCTCTCCGAGCAATCGGAGTGATTTAATCCTAATCTTGATCTATGCCAACTCAACAAGTACCATCGGAGACACCTGTAGAGCACCTTTATAATCACCCATTTATGTTGTGAAGTTTGGTAGCACACAAAGTGTTCCTCCGGTATCCGGGAGTTGCATAATCTCATAGTCATAGGAACATGTATAAGTCATGAAGAAAGCAATAGCAATATACTAAATGATCAAGTGCTAAGCTAACAGAATGGGTCGAGTCAATCACATCATTCTCTAATGATGTAATCCCGTTAATTAAATGACAACTCATGTCTATGGCTAGGAAACTTAACCATCTTTGATTCAACGAGCTAGTCAAGTAGAGGCATACTAGTGACACTCTGTTTGTCTATGTATCCACACATGTACTAAGTTTCCGGTTAATACAATTCTAGCATGAATAATAAACATTTATCATGAACTAAGGAAATAAATATTAAATTTATTATTCCCTATAGGGCATATTTCCTTCACTCCCTCCCTCCCACCTATTTATATGTGGTAGGGGGTGCCTAGCACATATCGGACAATTGCCTAGCCGTGTGTGGCGCCCCCCCCCTCCACAGTTTACACCCCCGGTCATATTTTCGTAGTGCTTAGGCGAAGCCCTGCGGAGATAGCTAGCTTCACCATGACCATCACCATGCCGTCGTGCTGCTGGAACTCATCCACTACCTCGCCGTCTTGCTGGATCAAGAAAGTGGAGGACGTCACTGTCGATGTCAAACCAACGGATCTCGGGTAGGGGGTCCCAAACTGTGCGTCTAGGCGGATGGTAACAGGAGACAAGGGACACAATGTGTTTACCTAGGTTCGGGCCCTCTCGATGGAGGTAAAACCCTACTCCTGCTTGATTAATATTGATGATATGGGTAGTACAAGAGTAGATCTACCACGAGATCAGAGAGGCTAAACCCTAGAAGCTAGCCTATGGGATGATTGTTGTTCGTGCTACGGACTAAAACCCTCCGGTTTATATAGACACCGGAGAGGGCTAGGGTTACATAGAGTCGGTTACAATGGGAGGAGATCTACATATCCGTATCGCCAAGCTTGCCTTCCACGCCAAGGAAAGTCCCATCCGGACACGAGACGAAGTCTTCAATCTTGTATCTTCATAGTCCAGGAGTCAGGCCAAAGGTTATAGTTCGGCTATCCGGACACCCCCTAATCCGGGACTCCCTCAGTAGCCCCCGACCCAGGCTTCAATGACGATGAGTCCGGTAGCGCAGATTTGTCTTCGGCATTGCAAGGCGGGTTCTTCTCCAAATTCTGTGTACCTTTTGAATAGTGTCCGGCTTCTCGTGAATATTGTGCTCCTTGGCTTCCACGCCTAATAATGACTGTCTTCCACGTGTCAAACGAATGCGAAAAGCCAGGGTGTTTTTACTTTTACCCCCCTAGCTGCACAAATAAGCTGCCTTATAAAAGAGACGAGGATTTAGATCCGAATCACACCATCTTCCCTTCGCGAGCATTCATCGAGGCGCATCCGATGTAAATCCATTCCATCAGGGCGGTCCAAGCAGCTCCTCCTGTCGCCGCCTCCCAGCCCTCGGCTGGAGATTGGGAGAGATGTTCCGTCCCACACAGTGAGCTAGTGACGCTCCAAACCAAGGGATTTCTTCCCCTAGCCTTCATGGTCCCGGTTCGAGCCGGACTCGCCACCTATAATGGCGGAAAGCAGGCGGAGAGCGTCCCCAATCCCTCCAAAGGAGAGTGGGTATGCCTTGTCCCTTATTTAATAAGAGGGCTCGGATTTCTAATACATCCGTTTCTCCGGGGGCTCCTGGAGTTCTACGGCCTCCAGCTGCACAACCTTACGCCTGCCTCCATATTGCATATTGCGGGCTCCTTAGCCCTTTGCGAGCTGTTCTTGGGCGTCGAGGCTCATTTCACGCTGTGGAAGAAGCTATTCTGCCTTGTGCCCCGTTCTCAGGAGGGGTCGATATATCAAGTGGGCGGAGCCGAACTATGGCGCATCGCCGGGACCGGATATCTATCCGGAACCCCAAGGAAGGCGTCCGAAGATTGGCCTTCAGAATGGTTTTATATAGAAGATGTCCCTCTGCCGGACCCTATTCGGATCGGCCTCCCCGAGTTCAATAATGCTCCCTTGAACGCCTAAGCTGGCGTCCACGGAGCCCTCAGAGGGAAAATGATAAGGACGTCCTCTACCTGATGAGCCGGATAAGGTTGTTAGCTCATTCCGGACTAACCATGATCGGGGTCATGGCCACATGCATTATGCGGGGGGTGTAGCCGCCAAAGATATAGGCCACCCCATGTGGGATTTCAACAGGAGGATGATGCCACCGGCTGCGCCGTAAGGGGCGGGATCGATTCTTGCTCGTGAAGGCCCTGTCCGCATTATACAAGGGAGAAGAGGAGGAGTTTCTCCGCGTCAATCCATAGGGCGGATTTTCTATGTACAATCCTCCAAGCTGGGTAAGCGGACACTTCTTTTTGCCCATCCGTTCCATATTCCCATAGTTAAGTACCTTATCTTGTGATTTCGACGCAGGAATTGCACCGGGCTATAAAGGATATAAACAACCCTCCTCCACAACCCGAGGATCCGGAACGGTCCCTTGATTCGGCCTCCCAAGAGGATCCGGACATATCCATGGAGCTGATCGATGGGGTATTTTGCCAACTGAGCATCGACAATGCCTTGGTCGCCATTACGGCCGATTACCCCGGAATATTTCCAGCCTCACAGGTAACTGAGACCGAAGTCCCAATACTTTGAAAATGATCCGTCTGTGCTTATTTTTGATCACCGTATATCAATGGTGTTTTGCAGGGGGAGCCCTTGAGGCGGAAGGCCGAGCCTGCGGTGGCTAGCCAACAAGGCAGCAAGGCCCAAAGAGTGAAAAGAAGTGCGGTCCGGATTGAGACGCCGGCGCAATGGTATGGCGTGCCATCTTATTCCCAGGTTTTATTCCGGGAAGGTATACTAACGCTCGTGCTCCCTTCAGGAAAAAGAGCGCTCACCGGACTATATCCGGAGAGGTTGCCAATCGAGCCTCCACCAGCCAGGCTCCAAAGCCAGGTCCAGAAGCGGAGGCGGACACGAGGCGTGCGTCGGACACTCCTCCGACAGAGGATGCCGATGGAGTATCTGCCACCAATTCCGAGGTGGAGAGTGCCATGCATCACAGGCGTCGCCGGACAGTTCTTCGTGACGCATGTTTCTCCCAAGAGGCATTGGATGCCTTCAATTCGGGAGATGCGCACCTCCGTGCCGCTCAAAATGGTCTAGCCAGAGCCACGGAGCAGTATGTGAAAGACATACGGGTGAGATATTTTGATGGTTATGTGTACCAGCAGCCCCCGAGACTTGAAATAGTTAGAATAACTGATTTAAGGATCATTTGTTATGCAGGATCTTACGAAAAAGAATACCCAACTGTCCCAGGAGCTGGAAGAGTACAAAGGCCAACTCGAGGCCGCACTAGCCGCTGCAGGGGAGGCCAAGGAGACCCCCTCTGGTAATATATGCTTCGAAAGATAAGTATGTTGTGAAGTGCGGCGTGTGTGTAAATCTGACAATATCATTGCAGATGGCGCCAGAGTAGATCCGGACAAGCAACAAATCTTGCGCCGGTTAAAGGCCGGGGAGAGCGTGCTTACGAGGGTGAGGCAGGAGAAGAATAATCTCCAAGGTGCCAACACCCAGCTGGGCGAGGAACTAAAGGATGTTCGTGCTCAGCCGGACTCCGTGAAGGAGAATCGGCGGCTTCGACGCGGCATTTTTAGTAGGTGCTTGAGCGAACTTTGAAAAGGAGTTCGGCGAGGAAGTCGACTAACGAGTTATGTCTCGTAGGTATGCTCACAAGTCGCCCCTGCAGAGGAAATGCCCGTTCTACGGGTGACCTTCTTCCCGAGCTCTTACAACTGCATGAACGAAGTTCGGCAGGTGATGAAAGGCGTCGCCTGTGCCTTGTGGCCATCTGTCTCCCTGCCCAAGGCCTTGGAGAGCTTGCAGAGAGAGCTTAAGGGGCGCGGGCGCTTCCGATTATGGAAGATATTGGCCTGCCGTCAAGGCGCCAGGGAGGCCTGGGCCATGGTGAAGACGCGGTACACGAAGGCTGACCCAAACCACATGGCCGAGGTTGGACCTGTGGGGCCTGATGGGAAGGAGATCTCTGTGAGCTTAGTGTACGGCCAAGTAGAATTGGCCGCAAAGTATTCCCAACAGGACTGTAAACTAGACAGCCTATTAGATGGTATTGAGGAGGAATACACCCAGTCAAATTGACTATGTAATTGAAGATGACATGTAAAAATGCCTTCTATCCGGATTGTAGATCGTTTGTCATGGCAGACCTTTTCGCTTCAACCTCGGGACCCTATAGTCCGGAGTGTGTCCGAATACCCTCACGATTATGTAAGAACCGGGGCATGCGTGGAGACCAGGCGTAAGGGTCATTAGTGCTTGAACAGACAAGTGCCCAACTAGTTATGTTATATTACATGGTTAGTAAGAAACATCTTCCAGGGAGAATAGTTCCGTTAGGGGTTCCTTTCCACAGGAGGCATGCCTTAAAGTGCATGTCCGGACCGTGAAAAAAGCGAAAAGAATGCGGGGCAGATAAATAAATAAGTGAGAAATCATCTTTAGTTCACCGACCGAATATTCCCTTAAGAACGCTTAGCTTCGGCTCACCCGGCCCGAGTTACACATCCGGTGACCCGGCAAGAATAATCGCAGAGGTGCTCCCTTTACCACCTAGCCGAACAATCGGGAACGTAGGGGTAAGCACAGGAGCCAGGCAACCCAGCTTGGCCAAAACTTAAGTCATATCGATGCATATAATGGTGAATAAAAGGTACATGCGGAAGTGTGACGCATGTGTTAGATATGAAGCCCGTACAAATAAGTTTCTGTTAAAGAAGCCCCCAGGTATAATGAGTGCGGATAGCGCGTCAAGTGTGTGCGAACAATGCGCGAACGAGCCTTTGAAGGCTGTAAGAGAAAAAGAGGGAGAAGGAGAGAAATATAAGACAGCTAATGTGTAAAAAATAGACAGAGGAAGGAGACGAACTCAGAATCGGGCGCTAGGCGTAGAATCTTCGGAGACGTGCTGCGTTCCATGGGTTCGGCTCGAGTCGGTTATCCGAGGCATCTCGCAGACGGTACGCTCCACCGGTCAGGACTTGGTCGATAATAAAGAGACCTTCCCATTTGGGCTTGAGTTTGTCCTTTTTCTTGTCCGGCAAAGCGAGAACTAACTCGCCAACATTGTAAGTTTTGGCCTGTACTTCTCTGCTTTGATATCTTCAAGCCTGCTGTTGATAGAATGCGGAACGGGCTTTCGCCACGTTACGCTCCTCCTCCAAGGCGTCCAAACTGTCCTGCCGATCGAGCTCGGCTTCTCTTTCTTCGTACATGCGCACGCGAGGTGAGTCATGAATTATGTCGCAGGGCAAAACTGCCTCTGCGCCGTATACCATAAAGAATGGTGTGAACCCGGTGGTGCGATTTGTCGTGGTCCGCAGGCCCCAGAATACGGAGTCGAGCTCCTCTACCCAGTGCGTGTTAGATTCCTTGAGGGACCGCACTAATCTGGGTTTGATGCCGCTCATGATTAGACCATTTTCTCGCCGACTTATTTGTTAGTTTGAGAGTGATAGACTGAAGCATAGTCGAGCTTGATGCCCATGTTTTTGCACCAGAGTTTGACCTCGTCGGCCGTGAAGTTCATGCCGTTATCAGTGATGATGCTGTGGGGGACGCCGTGACGGCGTATGACCCCTGATATGAAGTCTATCACCAGTCCGGATTCGGCCGTCTTAACAGGCTTGGCCTCTATCCATTTGGTGAATTTATCCACCATGACCAGTAGGTATTTTTTATTGTGGGTTCCTCCTTTAAGGGGTCCAACCATGTCAAGCCCCGGACCGCGAAGGGGCGGTGATGGGTATAGTTTGGAGGGCGGTGGGTGGCATGTGGCTTTGATTAGCAAAGAGCTGGAAACCGACGCATCTTTGGACTAAGTCCTGAGCATCTGCCCGGGCCGTCGGCCAATAAAATCCTGTACGGAAGGCCTTGCTTACAAGGGCTCGGGCTGCGGCGTGGTGCCCGCCGAGTCCGACATGAATTTCAGCCAGAAGATTCCACCCTTCCTCTTCGGAGATACACCTTTGAAGGACTCCGGTCGTGCTTTTCTTATAAAGCTCTCCCTCATGGACTTTATAGGCTTTATATCGCCGCACTATGCAGCGTGCCTCGTTTTGGTCCTCGGGAAGTTCCTGCCTGGTTAGGTAGGCTAGGAATGGTTCCGTCCACGGGGCAATGACCGCCATTATTACGTGGGCTGAAGATGTTACTTCATTGGCAGAGCCTCCAATTGTGTCAGTATGTTCGGTGTCGAGGCGGTCTTTGTTGGGTCCGGGCTGTTATTTCCGGACTCCCCTTCCCATAATACGAATGGCTTGAACAGCCTCTCTAAGAAGATATTGGGGGGGACGGCATCGTGCTTTGCGCCAATTTGTGCCAAGACGTCTGCTGCCTGATTGTTTTCCCGGGCTATATGGTGAAATTCGATCCCTTCGAACCGAGCTGACATTTTTAGGACGGCGTTGCGATAAGCTGCCATTTTCGGATCCTTGGCATCAAAGTCTCCATTTATTTGGGATATCACGAGGTTCGAATCCTCGCGCACCTCTAGGCATTGAATTCCCATGGATACTGCCATCCGGAGACCATGTAGAAGGGCCTCGATTGACTGCGTTGTTGGAGTCCGTATACATTATCTCGAGTACGTATTGAATTGTATCTCCTGTTGGGGACGTCAGAATGACGCCAGCCCCTAGACCAGCCAACATTTTGGAGCCATCGAAGTGCATGATCCAGTTGGAATATGTGCCGTACTCTTTAGGGAGTTCGGCTTCAGTCCATACGGCGATGAAGTCAGCCAAAACTTGCGACTTAATGGCTCGTCGTGTCTTATAGGTTATGTCGAACGGGAGGATCTCAATGGCCCATTTGGCAATCCGGCCCGTTGCGTCGCGGTTGTTTATAATGTCGTTAAGAGGTACTTCGGAGGCTACTGTTATCGAACACTCTTGAAAGTAGTGTCGCAGCTTCCGGGATGCCATAAACACCGCGTACGCTATCTTTTGATAATGCGGATACCGTGACTTGCATGGAGTGAGGACAATGGACACGTAGTAAACTGGTTTTTGAAGGGGGAACTTGTGTCCGTCTGTTTCTCGTTCGACAACCAGCAGCGTGCTTACAACTTGATGAGTTTCCATGATGTATAATAGCATTGGTTCGCCCATGTTGGGCGCGGCCAGGACCGGGTTTGTTGCCAATATGGCTTTTATTTCTTCGTGTCCGGCCGTGGCGGCATCCGTCCACTCGAAGTTTTCGGTGCGCCGGAGGAGGCGATAAAGGGGTAATGCCTTTTCTCCCAAATGGGAGATAAAGCGGCTCAGAGACGCCACACATCTAGTCAATTTTTGTATTTGTTTGAGGTCCTTTGGGATATCCAATTGTGCCAGAGCTCGAATCTTGGCTGGGTTTGCTTCAATTCCTCTACCGGATACAATGAAGCCCAAGAGCTTTCCGGCTAGTACGCCGAAAACGCATTTTTCCGGGTTAATCTTGATGTCATATGTTCGAAGATTATCGAATGTGAGCCTCAAGTCGTCTACTAGAGTTTCGACATGCTTGGTTTTGACGACCACATCATCTACGTATGCCTCCAGTGTTTTGCCGATCTGGTTTGCCAGACATGTCAGAATCATGCGCTGATATGTTGCGCCGATGTTTTTGAGCCCGAAGGGCATTGTGTTGAAGCAGAATGGGCCGTATGGGGTGATAAATGCCATTGCGGCTTGGTCAGTCTCTGCCATCTTGATTTGATGGTAGCCGGAGTATGCGTCGAGGAAACACAATGAATCGTGTCCTGCAGTAGCATCAATAATTTGATCGATGCGGGGGAGGGGGAAGGGATCCTTTGGGCAAGCCTTGTTCAGGTCCTTGAAATCGACGCATTGGCGCCAGGATTTGTCCTTCTTTGGTACCATCACCAGGTTTGCTAGCCAGTCCGGATGTTTTATATCTCTGATGAATCCAGCCTCCAATAGTTTGGCTAGCTCCTCTCCCATGGCTTGTCTCTTAGGTTCGGAGAAATGCCGAAGAGCCTGTTTGGTAGCTTGAATCCTTTTAAGATGTTTAGGCTGTGCTCGGCCAGCCGGGCGTGGGATTCTGGCATGTCTGAAGGGTGTCGAGCAAAAATGTCCCAATTTTCGTAGGAATTCTCGTAGTGCGGCATCTACATCGGTATAATTGTGCCCGATGGAGGCCGCTTTTTGTAGGGTCCGTTGGGTGGACTTGGAATTTGACTATTTTGTCCGCTGGTTTAAAGGAGGTGGACTTGGATCTTTTATCGAGTATCACATTGTCCCTGTTCACCGTGGAAGCGGGCCTTGATCAGTTCCTCGGCCGCTAGGGCTTCGGATAGTGCCTCAAGGGCCAGTGCGGCTGTCTTATTTTCGGCGCGGAGTGCTATGTCCGGGTCACTAGCAAGAGTGATGATTCCATTGGGCCCGGGCATTTTGAGCTTCATGTACCCGTAATGGGGTATAGCTTGAAAAATTGTGAATGCCTCTCGCCCTAATGGAGCGTGGTATCCGCTGCTGAACGGGGCCACTTGGAACGTGACCTCCTCGGACCTGTAATTATCCGGCATGCCGAACACCACATCCAGTGTGATTTTTCCTGTGCAGCATGCTTCTCGACTGGGTATTATTCCTCTAAAGGTTGTGCTGCTTCGCTCAATGCGGCTCCAGTCTATTTCCATTTTTCGAAGGGTTTCCTCATAAATGAGGTTCAATCCGCTGCCACTGTCCATGAGTACCTTGGTAAGGCGAAAGCCGTCCACTATTGGACTGAGGACCAATGCTGCTGGTGCTCGGGCTATTCGGAATTTAGGTTCATCACTGGCATTAAAGGTAATAGCCGTGTCACTCCATGGATTTATTGTTGCTACTTGTAGACTTCGGCAAGGCTGCGGAGTGTTTGTTTTCGCATATTGTTTGATGCGAAAGTCTCGAAGACTGTTAATACTGCATTGGCATCCACAGGCTGGTGCTCTGTGGATCTTTGGGGTTAGAAGCTCTTCGCCACATTTGGACACCTGCCGGAGTATCCAACATACTCTAAGGCTATGAGTTGGTGTGGCGCCTTCTGTACTATGAATTTTACAGGGTCCATTGAGCCATCCCTGTAGTACGGTTCCATGTCCCGTAGGGGTTTTTTGTTTTTTGGTGTTTAACCCGGGTGATTGGCTATAATGCACCCTTTTATTTCGGACTGGGTTTGTATTCAGGGCCGGATTGTCCCAAAATCTTACTTCGGTTTTCCAGGCGCTTTCCATCGACAAGATTTTTGTACTATGGACGCCAAGTCAGCAAAGCGTGTAATTTCACGGCGACCTATGGCGTTGAGGATTCCCTTGTCCATGCAATTATTGCAGAAGAATGAAATTGCGTCTTCCTCGCGGCAGTCCTTTATCCTGTTCATAACCAGGAGGAATCTGGCCCAGTAATGATGTACTGTTTCCTCGGGCTCTTGCCTAATTTTGGATAGATCACCTATTTTCGGGTGGGTGGGTGGAATTAGATCCGAAACCTCACCCAATCTGAGGCTCAAGGGCCAAGAAGTTTCCGAACTCGGAGGCTTGGATTCTTGGATGTTGTCCAATGAATCTAGCCCGTTGCCTGACTCTAAGTTCAGGTCTTGAGTGTCGTCCTCCCCTCCGCGGGTATCCGGCTTAGAGGGATCGGGAATCCGGACATATCTAGTCCTTAAGATAGATGAAGGGTTGCTGCATTGTTCCTCCACCACAACAACGTGATGGGTGACCTGGGGAGAGTTAATCTCTCTCAGATCGGGTTTAGGCCCAATCTGATCGTAGTCTGTAGCGACTCCCAGGGTGGCGATGCGATCCAGGAGCTCGTTTAAGGAAGAGAGCTCCGTCGGATCTAACTGCTCGGCGAGTTCCGAGTTGACGTGAAGATTGCTTTCGATGACCCGAGAAGTCATCGTCGGCGCGGCGGCCGAACAAGCGGTCATAAGAAAACCGCCTAGCCGGAGAGTTTGGCCGATAGCCAAAGCTCCTTTAGCAACAGTGTTGTGTTTAAAGACGGGATGAGGCATCCTTCCTGATGGCGACGGCACAGAGGAACTCTCAACGAAAGCACCAATGTCGGTGTCAAAACCGGCGGATCTCGGTAGGGGGTCCCAAAGCGTGCGTCTAGGCGGATGGTAACAGGAGACAAGGGACACGATGTTTTTACCCAGGTTCGGGCCCTCTCGATGGAGGTAAAACCCTACTCCCGCTTGATTAATATTGATGATATGGGTAGTACAAGAGTAGATCTACCACGAGATCGAGAGGTTAAACCCTAGAATCTAGCCTATGGTATGATTGTTGTTAGATCCCCACGGACTAAAACCCTCCGGTTTATATAGACACCGGAGAGGTTAGGGTTACATGGAGTCGGTTACAATGGGAGGAGATCTACATATCCGTATCGCCAAGCTTGCCTTCCACGCCAAGGAAAGTCCCATCCTGACACGGGACAAAGTCTTCAATCTTGTATCTTCATAGTCCAGGAGTCCAGCCAAAGGTTATAGTTCGGCTATCCGGACACCCCCTAATCCGGGACTCCCTCAGTCATCGAGCTAAACGTGTGTTGAACACTGAGGTGCCGTACATTCAGTGCTCGATCGGTTGGATTGCGAAGAAAGTTCGACTATGTCAACCAATTTACGAAAAGCTTCCGCTTACGGTCTACGAGGGTACGTAGACACACTCTCCCCCTCTTGTTGATATGCATCTCCATGGATAGATCTTGTGTGTGTGTAGAATTTTTTTTGTTTTCCATGCAACGTTTCCCAACAATAGGTCCTTCCTCGGCTAGTTCCGTCGTCTTAAGACCTGTATAATGGGTCTTCACCATGGTCCAGGCTCCCTCGCTCCTTCCCGACAGGAAGATACCTTCCAAGTCTGGAAACTCTTTTCAGCTATTCGGCTAGGACAGCCATGTCTTCAGGCACCTGTATCACTTCGGGCCATAAAGCCTGGGAAACATCCTTCATTGGTTTCCGTGCACTCTCGTGCACCACAAATAGATGAGCTGCCATGTCTTCAGGCATCAAACCTCGGGCGACAGGGGGTAGGCCAGACAGAGAAGTTGTCAAAGAAAATAGTTAGCATGCTAATCACCTCGGCTAAATCCCATTCAGAATAGATTTTTAAAAAATTACAACTTACCAAAAATCATATCATCCATTCGACGATTCTTCAATTCAGCAGCAGCCATCTAAGCTTTTAAGCTCTCAATTTCCTAGGCTTGTAGGGTTTTTTCGGCCCTTAGCGCATTGACGCCATCCACCCTTTGAGCCACCACTTGTTGATTTGACTCCGTATACATCAAATCCTCGTGGGCCTGCTTAAGATCTCTATCAAGATGACCTAGGGCTTCCGCTACTACAAGGAATTATGTAGTTAGGCCATCTCATAATCCCCACGGCAATAATAATATATGGCTAAAAAAGCACTTACCGTGCATCTCACTGGTAAACTTGTTCACCTGCTCCACCCCGGCCAAGGCAACATCTAACTTCTCCTTCGTTTGGGCGAGCGCCTCGGTCAATTGGCCATTCTTTGCCCTAGCTTCTTGTCAAGGACGACATGCGCTGCTAAGTATTCAAGCCTTGCTATGGTTGCATTCGCTCGTATCAAGCCTTAGGGGCTACTACTATATTTGGTAGTCTTGTTT
Organism: Aegilops bicornis; assembly: GCA_021605145.1. Taxonomy (NCBI): domain Eukaryota; kingdom Viridiplantae; phylum Streptophyta; class Magnoliopsida; order Poales; family Poaceae; genus Aegilops; species Aegilops bicornis. The sequence goes on from CM038670.1 coordinate 288,594,929, forward strand.
GCCTTCAAAGCAAATAAAGAAATACACGAAAACTCGAAGGAACATGAACTTGGGTGAAGCCTTACCCTTAAACCTTGTGACAAGACATCCAAGGACTGATCAAATGCACCACAGGTCACCCGGAATTATGCATCCACTACGTTGAATGCATTAAACTCCCGATCCGAGAAGGCGAATCCTTTAGGGAGGTCTTCCCCTGCCGGTAGTTCATGGCACACTAGATCTCGGAAGGAGTAGTTGAGATGGTTCCCGAGTTCTTGGGCTGGGGCACCTTGGAGTAATTCCTGAGGTGGGATGTGCTTCCGCTTCCCTGTGCAAATCCGCCATCCCCTTGGCCCTCATGCTTGCCACTCTAAAGAAAGGCGAGGGCTGCCTGTGGATGGTCAAAGGGGTCAGGACCTGAGATAATACGTTTACAAATGCAGCGATCAATAGGTTACCTGGTGATCGAGGGAGCACTCTTGCCTGCCCCCATGACCTCGGCTTGTGCATCCCGCACCACCCGTGGGGACCTGCCTTGTAGAGCCGCTTCTCCGCATGGATGTTTGCAACGCTGTCCCTTTAGAGAAGAAGTCGGGCGGCTAGGGGTTGGAAGGCGAGCAACTCGCTTTCGATTAGAAGAAGGGGGCATTACCCATGAAGCTGGCATCATCCCTAGAGAGTCAGAGGAAACAATCACCTTTGAGCCATCAAGGCTCTCCAGATAAAACTTCCTCCCCTCATAGATAAGGGCCAGATCTTCATCCTCATTGAAAAGAGGGTCCTCCGCTCGGTGGTGCGACACCAGCTCGGGTGACAGGCTGCTTATGGCCTCCACCCAGCGCCTCCATCTCTATGCAGAACCAGTAAGTAGCTGATCAGATATTAAAACAACTCGGATGGACGAGGAACTCAGGGGAATCCTACTATGTCGGCAGGATTGTAGTAGGACAGCCCGTCTAAGAATCATCGCCGGGCGAAGTCTTCCACTGTCCCCTTATAAATACCAGCCAACGCTGATCCGGAGGCTGCTTGGTCAAAGAAGTCTTCTCGAATTGTTCGTGAAGCATCTTCGGTCCCGTTGAACTTGCACAACGGACGAGGGCACTCCCAAAGTGGCTGGACTCTTTGCTTTATCATTGTGGCCACTACATCTATGATGATGATGTCGGTGCTCGTCAATTGCTTCACCCGAGCTGCCTCCAACTATAATGCCTCCTTGGGGGCTTCATGGAAAACAAAGGGAGTCTAGGCTGGACTGGGTCGAGGAGGTGAACAACATCCACATAAAACCACTCGGTTGGCCAGACGTCAGTATCCTCCTGAGGAGTGCCTGATGGGTACTCGGTCCCCTCAATTCTGCAGACTTCGGCTGCCCCGACATCATATAATTTCTCGGCAGGAGAGCGGGGTGAGGGAGTCCTGGATTAGGGGGTCCTTGGACGACCTGACTATATACTTTAGCTGGACTGTTGGACTATGAAGATACAAGATTGAAGACTTCGTCCCGTGTCCGGATGGGACTCTCATTGGCGTGGAAGGCAAGCTTGGCAATTCGGATATGTAGATCTCCTCCCTTGTAACCAACTCTATGTAACCCTAGCCCCCTCCGGTGTCTATATAAACCGGAGGGTTTAGTCCGTGGGACAACAACAATCATAATCATAGGCTAGCTTCTAGGGTTTAGCCTCTACGATCTCATGGTAGATCAACTCTTGTAATACTCGTATCATCAAGATCAATCAAGCAGGAAGTAGGGTATTACCTCCATCGAGAGGGCCCAAACCTGGGTAAACATTGTGTCCCCCGCCTCCTGTTACCATCCACCTTAGACGCACAGTTCGGGACCCCCTACTCGAACCGGTTTTGACACTGACATTGGTGCTTTCATTGAGAGTTCCACTGTGCCGTCACCATAAGGCTTGATGGCTCCTTCGATCATCGACAACGATGCGATCCAGGGTGAGGTTTTTCTCCCCGGACAGATCTTCGTATTCGGCGGCTTCATACTGCGGGCCAACTCGCTTGGCCATCTAGAGCAGATCAAAAGCTACGCCCCTGGCCGTCAGGTCAGGTTTGGAAGCTTAAACTATACTTCCGACATCCGCGGAGACTTGATCTTCGACGTATTTGAGCCCATGTCAGGTACGCCGCACAGTCACGACGGGCATGACTTAGCTCTGCCAACAGACAGTGTTCGGGAGATCCCACCTACGGCTACTCCGGCTTTCAATCCGGAGTAGTTTGCGCCGTTCGAGGACAGGTGGATGGACCCCGCCACGGAGGCTGCACACTTAGCGGCGATAGAGCCGAATACTGACTTCACCTCCTATGAGACATGTGTCGCCGGATCCTTGGATTCGTCCCCGGCCACAGGCTCCGAACCGCCTGCGTCCATGTCTATCAAATCTGATTGGGCGCCGATCATGGAGTTTACCTCAGCGGATATCTTTCAGCACTCACCCTTTGGTGACGTGCTAAATTCATTAAGGTCTCTCTCCTTGTCAGGAGGCCCTTGGCCGAACTATGTCCGGCTCAAGCGGGAAGCAGATGATGAAGAAATTCGTTTCCCACCCACCACCCACTTAATAGCCACTGTCGATGACTTAACCGACATGCCCGATTTCAACTCCGAAGATATCGACGGTACGGACGACGATGCAGGAGAGGAACAAGAACCACCACCCATAGGGCGCTGGACAGCCACCTCATCACACGATATATACATGGTGGACACCCCCAAAGAAGGCAATGGCGACAAGGCAACGGAGGATAATCCCTCCAAGAAGCAATCCAAGCACCGGTGTCAGCAGCGCCGCTCCAAATCCCGCCTCAGCAAAAACAGCGATAACAACACAAGAAAGAATAATACCCCGGTCGACTCCGAAAGAAACGATGACCACATGGATCCAGCAATGGAGCAGGATGAACCAGCGGACGATGAACATAGTACGGAGCTGCTGTCCGATCACGGCGACGCTGGGGGTAAAGCTAATCAACCTGTCTCTGGAGCGGAGAACAGTTCGGACGACGATGCACACATCATCCCGGAAAGCACTACAAAAAAAAGACACATCTGTGACATTTTGGGCCGAACGAATTTTTTTCTATCATACATATGACACTTCTATGACGATAATTGTGAAAAAACGCGGTATCATCATAGATGTGGTGGGCTCCTACTTCTATGACAAAAAATCATGACAGAAAATGGGCTTTTCGTCCTGGGCGGGCCGGAGACGCAGCTACATGACATTCTTTGGGCCGTCCATGACGGAAAAAACCGTGGTAGAAGCGAGGGCGAGGAAAATTTCGAGGAGTTCTCAGTTACGGTGGGAGGCCAGGGGCCGAGCGATGCGCGTTTCTCTCGTACACGTAAGCGCGTGTGTGCGAGGCGTTGGCTCTAACTGAACCCGAGTGAGGCGTTGGGCTCTAACTGAACTCAAGAGATTGCACTACAGGCTACGTGTTACTGAACCTGAGTGATCGATCGCTGCTAACTGAAGCCGATCGATTGCTTCCTCCAGGATGAACAGTGAGCGTTGCGGGGGGGGGTTGGGTGAGCAGTGGCGATGGCGTTGCCTCTGGATGAACAGGACCCGTGGTGTGGTGGAGGGCTGGATGAACAGAGACGGTGGAGGGTGCCCGTGGAGGGTGGATGAACTGGACACCGTGGTGTGGAGGGCTGGATGAACGATGAGACGGTGGAGGGGTGCCCGGGGAGGGGTGGTTGAACAGGACCCCCGTGGTGTGGAGGGCTGGATGAACAGTAGACGGTGGAGGGGTGGTTGAACATGACCCCGTGGTGTGGAGGGCTGGATGAACAGTAGATGGTGGAGGGTGGTTGAACAGTAGCCGATGGAGTTGCGCGCGGTGGAGGCTGGATGAACAGGAGCCCGTGGAGGCTGGAGGAGGCCGACGGTGGAGATGAACAGTATCCCGTGGAGTCCTGTTTTACGGTACGTCACACCCCTCCCGATGAACAGGACCCCCGTTTCGACCGTAGCGCTCCAACACAAGTCCGTTTCCTCCGTTTTGCGGTACGCCACACCCTTCCCGAACAACAAGACCCCGTTTCGACCGTAGGAGGTCCGTTTCCTCCGCTTTTGCGATACGCGGACCCCTCCCGATGAACAGGATCCCGTTTCGAACGTGGCCGGTCGAATACAAGGCCGTTTCCTCCGATCTGCGGTACGCCAGGCCTCGTTTCCATCGCCTGTTCCGTCCAAGACCTCTCGATGAACACGACGCATTCCGTTGCCTCCCCATGAACACGACCATGCATTCTGTTGCCTCCCCATGAACATGACGACGACGCTGTTTCTCCGTTCCGACCTATCCATGTACACGAGCCCTCGCCGTACGTATGCGCGAGTAGGCGTTCAAGACCACGCCCGTATGTACACATACGTGGCCATATTTTCTTTCTTGCACCCTAGCCGCTGTACGTACATGTACATGCTACGTGCGCGCCTCTACTACGACACGTGCGCGCCTCTACTATGACACGTGCGCACCTCTACATTGACCAGTATGTACGTACACGTTCTTGACCAGAATGACAATGCTACGTACGCTTCGACAAGGCGGGTCCCGACTGTCAGGCACTTTCTTGCGTGCAAAGATGTAGCTGGTGGGTCCCATCAGTCAGGGGCAAATGTTTTTTCATGAAATATGGTGGCCCGTCCGGTGGGTCCCCGCTGTCAGGTGGAGGAATAATTATTTTGCACGTAATAAGGAGGCACTTCCTTGCTGCGGCCGTGGACCCAGCTGTCAGCCTCTCCACGTACAGTCCACGTCCGATGGAAGCCGTTCCTTGACCACGTTGACCATGCCGCGCCGAGAGCACCAGGGCGGTGGACGATGGCGAGGCCTAGGAAGGGGACGACACGGAGCCGGGGAAGACGCGGCAGTGGATGCCCACGCGGAGAGGAGTACGAGGGTTCACTGGTTCGGCTGCGGTGTGAGGCTGCCATCGCCGCAGAATAACAGGGGGTGTGGGTGAGTAGAGGGATGGCCTGGCCAGCGGTGGGAGTAGTAGGGGGCGGTGAGGCCTCCGCCGCGCAGCCGGCCATGGGAGGCAGGAGCACGAGGCACCCACCGTGGCTGGTTTGGGAGGCTGGAGCAAGAAGACCAAAGGTTAAAGAAGCACTACGGCCGTTGGATGGACATCGTACGGTCACTGGAGCTAGAATCGTGCATATTGACTAAGTTGACAAAGCCCTCCATCCCCGTCAACTTAGTAGGCCCACAAGTCATCCTGCCACTATACTGGGTCCCAGCTAACAGGGGGAGTATTCATTTTTTGTGCGTAATAAGGAGGCACTTCCTTGCGTGCGAAGATATAGCTGGTGGGTCCGAGCTGTCAGCGGCGGTAATGTTTTTTTCGTGAAATACAGAGGCCATTTCGGTGGGTCCCTGATGTCAGGTGGAGGAATCATTATTTTGCGCGTAATAAGGAGGCATTTCCTTGCGTGCGGCCGTGGACCCAGCTGTCGGCCTCTCCACGTACAGTCCACTTCAGATGCATGTCGGTCGTTGACCACGTTGACCAGGACACGCCGAGAGCACCAAGCGGTGGACGACGGCGAGGCCTAGGAAGGAACGGCACGGAGGCAGGAAGACTCGACGCTTGTTTCCTCAAAGTGAGGGGAGTACGACTGTACGAGGTTTACTGGTTCGTCTGCCGTCGCCGGAGAATAACAGCAGGTGTGAGTGAGTAGAGGGATGGCCAGCGATTTGAGTACGGTGGGGCGGTGAGGCCTGCGCGGCAGCACAGCCGGCCGCGGGGAGGAGGGCAAAGACAGTCCCACCGGCGCTTGTTTGAGCGGCTGGAGCAGTAAGACCAGAGATTGAAGAAGCACGACGGCCGTTCGATGGACATCCAACGATCCTTTGCCAGGCGTCAACCTTTTTTAGGAAAGCCTCAAATCTGTGGAAAACAGCATCTGACCCATCTGCCATTATTTCTAATAATTTACAGCCCATTTGCTGATTCTTAAGGTTTTCTATGGAGCCCATATTCTTTTTGTTAGCATTACAGCCCATATTGTGGCCACAGTTAAAAATTATCTGAAATTTTGCATATTTCAAAAGCGGTCCGAACTGTTTTTAATCCCGAAATTTCGACTCACATTCAATCTGATTTTAAAAATAAATGTATATCAATATAAAATCCAACAAATTCTCCACGCATAAAAATTAATGTAATTTAAATTCTTGAAATGAAAAAAAGATATTTGAAACTAATTGCCGGTTTGATGTGTTTTAAAGATTTACATCCCATTTCTCATTACTGATGGGCCATTTTCTCGGCCAGCCGAATGAAAGCTCTCCTTGTCTTGAAAGATTTGCAGCCCAACAGGCCTGACAAAGTGACTTACTTGGCAAATCACAAAAAAACTGGGCTGTGGCCGTGGACCCAGCTGTCAGCCTCCTCCTCGTACAGTACTCTTCCGATGGAAGTCGTTCCTTGACCACGTTTACCACGCCGCGCGGAGAGCACCACGGCGGTGGACGATGGCGAGGCCTAGGAAGGGGACGATGCGGAGCCCGGGAAGACGCGTTAGTGGAAGCCCGCGTGAAGAGGAGTATGAGGGTTCACTGGTTCAGCTGCGGTGTGATGCTGCCGTCACCGCAGGGCCTGGCCAGCGGTGGGAATAGTAGGGGTTGGTGAGGCCTCCGCGGCAGCACAGCCGGCCACGGGAGGCAGGAGCATGCGGCACGACCGGCGCTGCTTTGGGCGGCTGGAGCAAGAAGACCAGAGGTTGAAGAAGCACTACGGTCGTTGGATGGACATCGTACGGTCACCGGAGCTAGAATCATTCATATTGACTAAGTTGACAAAGCCCTTCGTCCCTGTCAACTTAGTAGGCCCACAAGTCAGCCTCCCACCAAGGTGGGTCCCAGCTAGCCGGGGGAGTATTCATTTTTTTGTGCGTAATAAGGTGGCACTTCCGGTGGGTCTGAGCTGACAGCGGGGGGAACGTTTTTTTCGCGAAATACGGTGGCCCATCAGGTGGGTCCCAGCAGTCAGGGGGCAAATGTTTTTTCGCAAAATACATTTTTTCGTGTTGACCTTTTTCTTAGAGTTGTGAGATTACCTCTGTTACATGCAATCATGCAATATGTTGTTTCATAAATGGGTATAATTCCATTCAAAGATAAATATGTTGTTTCAGAAAAACCTTATATCAACTATCCGATAACAAAGGAAACAAAACCAAAACACGTTGTTATTATAAAAATTATTCAAAAAATTAAACAACATTTACACTTGTGAAAGTGCACGCACACACACATGTTGCACTTACAGTAGCCCCGCTTCTGCCAACGTAAACAACATTGTTATTGTTCTATTCACGAACAAGATGATCATTTGTTCTGAATATTCAGTGCTCTTGTTGGCGTTGGCCTGCCTAACCACATACAGATGAAGCATGAACTATTTTTTCATATGAGAAGAAGCATCCCAGGCCCATCCCTCACCGCCACACCACCCAGCTCTCTCCATCGACTTCCTTCCTCCCCGTCTTGTCCATCACCAGCCCCCTTACGCCTGGTGTCGACGCGAGCTGTCGGAGCTCACAAATTACGGCCATGTCGTTTCAGCGGGAAGGAGAGAAGGAGAGAAGGGAGAGGGACTGCCGCCTTTCCTCAATTGTGCCACCACCCAATCAAAAATCCCACCCGCCGCCGCTGTCGCTATTTTCGTTCGAGAGAGAGCAGGGCGTGAGGATTCTATTCAGGAGGTGGGAGATGGGGAAAACGTTTCAGCGAGGAGAACGCGAGTGGCTGCCCTCGTCCGCGAGAATATGACGGCTCTCGTCAACCAGGTTTTACACCGAATATTCTCTAAACATGGCTGCCCATATACACCGTATCCTCTCTTCCAAACGGCTGGTATCATCCTAAAATATGGCTATCCCCCATCCACCCATGGACAACCAGCAAACCAAACGGCCCCTATACTTCCGATGGAAGTCGTTCCTTGACCACGTTGACCTTGTCGCGTTCTGTTGCATGCATGCGTCCATGGGCGTGGTGCGTCCCCACTGTCAGCCTCTCACGTACAGTCATCTTCCGATGACTCGGTTGTTGACCACGTTGACCACACCTTGCCGAGCGCACCCAGACTGGAACATCCCGGAGATGGGGAAGACGGGGCAGTGGAGTCGCAGATGGAGAGGAGTGGGAAACTTCACTGGTTCGGGCGCTGGCAAAGACACCATGCCGCCCACGGAGACAGGAGCAAGAACGAGAGGTTGAAGAAGGAGCACGGCTGTTGGATTAACATCCAACGATCCAGCTGCTAGAATCATTTGTTGATTAAGTTGACAAAGTCGTATGCGTACATCGTCCGCTTAGTAGGCCCACAAGTCAGTCACCAAATCTGACGGGTCCCAGCTGTCAACGGGATGAATAATTTTTTTCGCAAAACAATGAGGCACTTCCTTCCGTGCGAAGATACAGCCGGTGGGTCCCAGCTGTCAGGTAAAGGAAACATTTTTTCAGCTTAATAAGGAGGAACTTTCCTTGCATGCGACCATGGACCTCGTGGGTCCAAGCCGTCAGGCTCTCCACGTACAATCCTCTTCCGATGACTCTCGTTTGTTGACCACGCCACACCGAACGCAGCGAGGCGGTGGACGACGGCGAGGCCCCGGACGGGAACAACTGGGAGATGGGAAAACGCGGAAGTGGAGTCGCAGATTGAGAGGAGGAGAAGGGTTATAACTGGTTGTGTTGCGGCGTGGGGTTGTAGTCTGTGGAGAATAACAGGAGGTGTCGAGGGGTGAAGGGATAGCCTGGCCGGCAGTGGGGTAGCGCTTCACAGTGATACGTGCTAAGCAGAGCCGCTAGCCGCCGGAGGCCGGACCAGGCGGTCCTGGTGACGCTGGAGGAAGAAGATGAGAGATTGAAGGTGCATGCCGGCCGTTGGATATAAATCCAATGGCTGTGGATGACACAATCGTTTGTTGACCAAGTTGACAACGCCCTGCGTAGGCTTCGACCTATTGGCCCACATGTCAGCCTGCAAAAATGTGGCATATATTTAACCCATGTTTTCTAGAATGTACAGTCCATTTGCTGGGTTGGGTGAAAAAATAATTTTGCGTCAATGAGGCCCATTTATATTTTCTAAGAAATCCCAGCCCATATGCACTTCCTTGAAATACACGTATTAGGTGGGCTCGTTATATATATATAATGTTATGTTAGAAGGAGCAATTAATATCAAAGAATAAACCAGAGAAGCACATTTTATATATATAATTAAGAAATTAGCGAGTTATTGCTCAAAATAAAAATGAGCGCGTTATTATTAAATTGGTCCTTAAAATCTTCGCAAGCTTATGTACGCAATCACCGGGATTTTCCCTGCCTGTGAGTCAAAAACAACCAGGATTTTTCTTGCCAACTTCCGTTAAACATTTACTTTTATAAGTTAATAACACGTGGGATGTTTTTATAATGTATATATAAGTCTCTATAAAATATACGATAATAGTAATAATATAAATATATATAATGTGGTTAGAAGGGTGTCGGGGAGGCTGATCTGACCCACGAACACCTATGGGGCCGGCGGACCGAGCCCCTTTCGGTTCGGCGGGGGGGCGGAGGTCGCACGAAGAGCAGATCGAGGCGAAGCACACGAGCGGTTTACCCAGCTTCGGAGCTCTCTGGAGAGATAACACTCCTACTGCTGCATGTCTGAGTATATTGAGTTCTTGCTCGGGAGCGCTTGGGTTCTACAGTACATACAAGCTGCTAACGAGACCGAGCGTGTCTGGCTTCGAACCTTCCGAACCTCCCTCTACGTTGCGCATGGGCCTCCTTTTATATGCTCAAGGGTCTCCGGCAGGTGGCAACGTAGACAAGGGTAAAAATGGAAAAGGAGTGGTTGGTACAGCTACATGCGGTGTCTGATGTTTCATACCTAACCCCGACGGCAGGGACAAAGGCATTAAATGCCCGTCACGCCGCCTCTAACAAAGGCAAACAGGGACCGTCGGGCGCCACCGCTACCACGATGGCAATCTTGCCACGCCGCTTGCCACCACGCTTTGCTGGTCAAGACGGGCTCTTGCCACGCGCTACCGAAAGGTTCCAGGCGACACGTTAGTGGATGTGGAGCGAGTGCAGTGGTGGTGCGCATGCAAGCGCCTTGCCGCGGTTGTTGTCTTGTCGTGTCCGGAAGCTTGTCGCTCATCGGGCCTTCCCGCAAGCTCCTCTTGCCGGGCCTTGTCTCCTAGGTGCCTTGGGTGGCCTTCCCGGCAAGCTCCTCTTGCCGGGCCTTGTCTCCTTGGCTTGAATACTTTGTTCTTGAATGGCTCCACAGAACCACGGAGGACCTTGGCGGTCACCGGTAAGTCTTGCCGCGGAGGGCTGCAATCGCCCGTGCACAAGTTCGGGATACTAGGGTACCCCTACTCTAGTACACCGACAGGAGCCCCCGGCTCGGGCCACACACGGTGCCGAAGCGCTGTTGGGCCAGCCCAAACAGGCACGGGCACACGCGCGGCCCGGGTTACGCCATAATTCACTCCGGACCCACCACGCCCTCCACTTAACAAAGACGCGTCGAATGCGGCGTCGTGGGAGAGATCGTGGGGGTTTCTTTATTCGAAAAGCGAACGTCCGCCCCTCACTCTTTATAAGCAGGGAAACAGGGCAGGTCGCCCACCTTGCCGCTTCTTGTCCAATCTCGAAAAACCACCGCTGCTCCCCTTCTTCCCAAGGCTGAAGAGAGCAACGCTCCGCCCCCCATCGCCACTAGCATCACCAACGCCGTCGATCTCCTCCACCGCCTCCGCCATGGCTCCGAAAGCCGACAAGGGGAAGGCTATGAAGTCGGCCGAGGCGCAGCGGCTCGCGGCGCTGCGCAAGGAGTGGGCAATCTTTCTCCTCCAGCTCGCCGCGAGGGAGCTGAGGGAGAACTACTACCTCTTCTGGTCGACGGAGACGCGAGCGCATCCGCGCACGAAGGTACTTCCAGCTGCTGCTTCGGAACTAGCTCCAAACGGATATCCCTTCTTCGCGCTCTTCTTCATCGCGGGCTCGCCCGCCTTTCTCTGAATTTTTACGTGACATCAAGAACACCTACGGGTTCCGCCTCCTTGATTTCACCCCAATGCTGTTCTGACCATGGCAGTTTTCGCACATCTCTGCGAAAACTTTGTCGGAGTCCATCCAAACGTAGCCCTTTTCCGCCACTTCTTTATGCCCCGAGTTGAGAGAGGAGAGCCTCTTGCCGGCGGAATCGCTTGGATCTCTAGGATTGGCAAAAAGGAAGCTTATCTGGAGGGAGAGCTCCGCAGCAAGTGGGAGGAGTGGAGGGCAGATTGGTGCTGGATTGTCGAGGAGAACCCGCAGCCATTTACCGCCAAGCGCCAAACCCCAATAGTGCGCGGCAACGATTGGAGCAACGTGGCACCGGAAGATGCTAGACTGAAGATTGTCGTCACCCGGATCCTGCGCCTCAGGCTTGTCGGGCTTATCAGAGGCACCGTTGGCGCAGACTTTCTTCGCCGCCGCATCGGCCCCTTGCAGGAGAGGAGGAGACCCGCCTGGGAGTTCCAGAATGCGGCGGATATAATGAGGCTGCGCCCGGGCCTAAATTTCAACTTCACTGTCTTGGAACTGGACGCGATGCTCTTGGAGCGGTTCAAGCCCGATCCTGATCATCCCGAGATGTTCAGGTTGCCGAAGGGTGTCGTTCGCTGCAACAATTCCTCGCCGACCGCATCCGTGCAATGATGTCGTTGCAGCGACTCGCACGGAATCGCTCCAACCTGGCAAGAGCTCGCAGATGACGCGTCGGCGAAAGTGTTCTTTGACAGCCTGGTAGAAGTGCCGGTCCGCCCCGATGAACAGAGGGGCCTCACCCGTGACACCACCGATGATGAGATGCAGCGCATCGCCACCAGGCTCGAGGAGGCGGCAGCAGCCGCTGCCGCGGGCGAGTTCGGATTCACCGTGGAGGAGGCAGAGGCAGCAGAGGCGGCAAGCCTTGTCGAGCGAAGGGAGTTTGCCGGCGAGGAGGAGCTTGCCGAGCTTGAAGCTGAGTCGAGCGAGCCCGCCGAGGGCGCCTCCTCCCCACCTTCAAACAGCTTGCCACGGCGGAGCCCCAGCTCCACCAAGAAGGCGTCTTCGCAAGGTCAAGACGTAACGGGCGGCAGACGGGTTAACAGCCGCCAGATCAAGGCGACGCGCTCCACCGCTGCAAGCACCGTTGCAGCCGCTGAGCACCTCACACCGTTGCGGCAATCGGAGCGGGGTCTCGCAGACCACCGCTTCGCTTCCCGCCAAGCGGCCAAGGGAAACTACTCCTCCGCCTCGTCGTACTGGAGGCGGGCCAGAATTTGATCTCTCCGCGCTCAGCTCCGACGAGGAAGAAGAAGAGTAAGATTGTTTGCAGCATTTGTAGTTCTTCGGCTTGTTGCTCTGTCTTGTATCTGATTTGCTTTACTCTGAACCCATTCCTTTTCAGGACGCTGGCCCAGAAAGCGTCGAAGAGAGCCAAGGCCCCGGTGATTGTCATCGAGGACGAACCCACCGCGACAGCAGGAGGCGCGTCCGAGACCACCTTGCCGGACGCTGCAACTCTTCCTCAAAGCAGCCTCCAGCGTAAGTATATGGTTTACTTCCTGCCGTTAGGGCGTGCATGGGTGCCCTTTCTTTGCTGATATCTCGACCGCTGATTTGTGTAGGAGCAGAGCAGCCTTACCAGGAGTGCCACAAGCCGCCTCGACATGCCTTCGCCGACTACACCGCCAAGGGAGGACTCCCCGGCAAGGGAGCGTTCTCCGGCAAGGGGCAGTACGGGTAATCCTCTTGCTTGAAAACTTTCCTTGTGTTCTTCTTCTTCTGATTTTGTTTTTGAATATTTGCTTGACTTCTCTTCATTTCCCGGTCGTCAGATCCATCTGCCACAGAGCCAATGGAGACCGAGGCCGCCGGCGAGGAGGACGCTGCTGCATCTTCGACGACGCCACGCCATCGAAGAAGAAGCCGGCTGACGAGTCCACCGCGAAGAGGCCGCCAAAGCTGCCGCCATTGAGCCGGGCGAGGGGTCCGCGATCACACCGACGACCCCGAGGCCGCAGGAGCGCCAGCGCTTACGCCGACCGCCGATCCTCCGCCCGCTGCGGCAGCCGGGCTCGAAGAGCCCCAGCCCGACGCCTATTTGAGGGCGGGCGATGGCGTCTTCATCAAGCTCCCATGGGCGCCGAGCCTGTGGCGCCCGGCGAAGGAGAAACTTTTGATGAAGAGCTGCTCGCCTCTGCTGGACTGACGCTGGTCGACGCACCAAACAGCAGCAGCGGCGAGTCTGAGGAGCAGCTGCTGCGGAAGCTGCTGTCGCTCTACCGCGCCCGACAAGCCAAGCTGGAATCCCGGGAAGCGCTTGTCGCGAAGGCGGGAGCAGACATCGAGAAGCGCGCGGAGGAGCTCCGGGGCCTCAACCAGGAAGCTCTCCGGTCCTTGGCAGAGGAGCGGGAGCAACTCGCCGAAGAGCGCAAAACCTTCCTTCTCGAGAAGGCTGAAGCTGAAGAGGAACAAATGCTTTGCTGCCGAGAAGCTATCTGCGCAGGAAGGCGAGTTGGCGCAGCGGAAGGTTAATCTTGACAGCCACGAGGAGGATCTTGCCATGCGCGAGCAAACATTTGGCGGGCTCTCAAGGAAGCAAAGGATGCTGCCGCACGCCGAGGCCGCCAAGAAGGAGCTGGAGACGAAGGTGGCGCAGTTGGAGGCCAATCTCAAGGAGAGCGGCGAGGAGCTTGCAGCACTCAAGCACGAGCATGAGAAGGGCGCCTACACTCTAGGCGAGCTGCTGGGCCGTCTCGCCGAGAGGAGCAAGGAGCCTGGGCCGCCAAGGACTCCAACGCAGATCTTGAGTTGAAGCTGACCACCTTGACTCAGGCGCTGGACGGCGCCAGGGAGCAGGAGGTGACCTTGAAGGAGAAGATCAAGGCCGACGAAGCGCTGCTGGCGAGGGCTGCTGCCGCCCAGAACACTTTTAGGGAGAATGTGGAGCACTGGACCGAGGGTCTCGTGGATGTTGCTGCAGCCATCGACTGTGGAGCCATGGAGCTGGGGATGGTGGATCTTGGATATTCCTCGATGAGCACCTCCAACCCAGCGCCAAGCTCAGCTTGTTCTTCAAGGGCGTGGTGACGGCCCTCCAGCGACTCCGGGAAGAAGTCCCAAAACAGCTGGCCGAGGAGTCGCGCCAGATCTGCGGGAGCTCTTCAAAAGGTGCTGATGAAGGTGGCCTTCCGCAATCCAGGCCTCAACCTCACAAACGTTCTCAAGTCCTTGCCGCCGGATGCTGATGTGGAGGCGCTCAAGACCCTTGTTGCACCCATCGTGGACAGGGTGAGCGGGATCAAGAGGGTTGAGGGCGATCGCGTAGATTAGGCCGCCCGCTTTCTCTTTTTCTTGCCGCTGCTGGTCATGTTATGAGAACAATCTATTAGAGCTGCGACAAGCTATCTTGTAATATAACTCTATTTTGGGTAGCAATTGCTATGTTATTTCCTTTACTTGATTCCTTCCTTTGTATGTTTTTGCCCTACGCTTTTAGGGAACTTGTCGGCGCAGGCACCTGGGCCGCGAGCGCTGAGTACGGGACGTCAGCAGCCTGCTGGCGGTGCCGCTTCCGACAAGTAACCTTGTCGCAACTAGTCGCAGCTCACTTAAGTTGTTGAGCGGACTATTCAAAGTAAGGGCGCAACTAGCTACGAGTTGGTTCCTCCGCTACGCAGGTTTTCCATACAAAGCACGGTCGTTCGAGGAAGATAACTTAAAATTTTTAAAACTGATTGCTCAAACTTTAGCAACTTAGCTTTTCCGTCGCTTTGCTTTCCGGTAAGGCTAGACTTCCTTGAGCGACGCTTGGTCCACACCATTATCTTCTCCTTTCCCCCCGGCAAACTTGTGTGTGAGGGAACCTTCCTTTCTTTGAGAAAGAGAAAGGAGAGAAAATAAAGATATGGAGCCTTATGGCTCGTTATTGCTTACCGGGGGCAGGTGCTGCACAAAGTGTCAGATAACGCATGCAAAATAGAAGTAGAAAGCATGAAATTGACAAGATGTGCCAAGCACGCTAGCTTTACTTATGCACGGGGTCTGCGCCCGACTTTGTACAAAGGATTACATGCATCAGCGGCAAGACTTGTACAAAAGGTGGTTGCCGGAACAGGTTCCGGCAACCGCGCTTCTCACGGGTAAAACTTACGAAGATGCTCAATGTTCCAGGAGTTGCTCACCGGAATGCCATCTTCGGTCCGAAGGCGACAAAGGTCGCCTAGTGACTCGTTTCACCCGGTAAGGGCCTTCCCACTTCAAGGCGTCAACTTGTTGGAATTCTTGGCGGTGAACGCCCGAAGAACAAGGTCGCCTTCCTCGAGACTTCGGCATTAACTTTATGCGGTTATGGTAGCGGAGCTAAGCTTGCTGGTATCGAGCAGCTCGTACAGCAGCCTGAAGACGATCCTCCTCAAGGAGCAGAGCGTCATCTTGTCGCAGCTGCTCTTGCTCAAGCTCATCATAAGCGAGCACTCGAGGCGATCCGTATACGAGTTCCGTGGGGAGAACTGCCTATGCTCCATAGACTAGGAGCGAAGGTGTCCGCCGGTGGCTCGATTTGGCGTCGTCCTGATCAACCAAAGAACCACCGGCAGCTCCTCAATCCAGATTCTTCCGCACTTGTGCAGCCTGTCGAAAGTTCTGGTCTTGAGCCCGCGCAGCACTTCAACATTTGCCCTCTCCGCTTGACCGTTACTTCTCGGGTGAGCAAGCGAAAGCGGAACCTTGGCGCCAAGATCTTGGACGCATCGCATGAAGGTGCGGATCGTGAATTGGGTGCCGTTGTCTGTGATGATCCTGTTAGGGTTTCCGAAACGGCTAAAAATCGACCTATAGAACTTGACTGGCCGACCGCTGTCACCTTCCTCATCGCTTCCACTTCCGCCACTTTGTGAACTTGTCGATTGTAACGCATAAGTACTCAAAGCCCCGATAGCTCGGGAAAGGGGCCGAGGATGTCGAGCCCTGCATCAAAATGGCCAGGATAAAGGGATCGCCCGGAGAGCTTGAGCTGGCTGGTGTATCTGCTTGGAATGGAATCGCACGCTTCACACTTGGTTACTTGTGCGGTTGCATCACGGAGGGCTGTCGGCCAAAAGAAACCTTGCCCGAACGCTTTGCCGGCAAGTGCTCGGGCGCCAATGTGGTGACCACATATGCCTCCATGTATCTCTGCCAACCGCTTTTGTCCGTCTTCCCGGTGAATACACTTCAATTTCACACCGTTGAGTCTTCTTACATGCAGTGTGTTGTCGACAAACTGGTACATACTTGATTGTCGGGCTACTCTTTTCGCTTCTTCTTGCTCTTCGGAAGTTCTCTGTCTCAAGGAAATGGACAATCTGCTGTGCCCATGCTGGAGCTTGCGGCTCGACAACAAGGACTAAAGGCACATCTGCTGCCGCGGGAACATCCGCTTGTACGGCGAGAACTCGCGACTCAGCCGAGCTTGGCGTTCCCGGCAAGTTTGCGAGCAAAACTTGCCGGGAGCGTCGTCTTCAACGGAACAAACCCTAGGGCTTGCCGGAGCAGACTGCTCCTCAGCACCCTTGGTGTTAATCTTGAGGACCTTCTTGGCGGCGGCTTCGGGAAGCTCTGCCGGAAAATAGTCACCAGAAATCAACTTCCTCTTCTTGCTTTGTCCAGTTGATGGCGTTACAGACGGTTGAGTCAGCTTGAGCACAAAGATCCCTAGTTCCACAGGTAACTTGAGTGCGGCGCACTTCGACAGGCCATCAGCAATGTCGTTCTAAGCTCTTGGAATATATTCCATCTGTAGGCCATCAAAGTGCTCTTCTAGCTTTCTCACTTCATCAACATAAGCTTCCATCAACGGACTCTGATAATTCTTGTTCACTTGGCGGATGACAAGCTGTGAGTCACCCCTGACAATGAGCTTCTTGATCCCAAGGTTCATCATGATCTCGAGACCGGCAAGCAAACCTTCATACTCTGCGGTATTGTTTGTTGCTTGCTCCTTGGGAAAGTGCATCCGGACTACGTACTTGAGGTGCTCTCTGTGGGTGCAACAAGTAGCACGCTCAAGACCGGGCGCCTTTGCAGCGAGAAGGCACCATCAAAGTACATTAGCCACTCTTTGCTTGCTTCCTTGACGAGGATGCTCGTTTCGAATTTCTTCATCTTGTGTTGGCGTCCATTACGCTATGAACCCCTCCAATGCTCAGCTTTGGATAGTTGAAGTGCTCACAAACTTGAGGCCAAAGCTTGACAGCCCAGGTGCCCACTCGACAATCCTGCCTGTTGCCTCTGGATTTTGGCAAGATCCTCTTCTTGGAAAACGAGTGACGACTGTGATCTCATGTGCACGGAAGTAATGGCTCAGCTTTCTCGAGGCCATGAGGAGGCCGAAAGCAATTTACGACACCGTAGTACCTTGACCTAGCCCCCTTGCAGAAGGGAACTGACAAAGTAGACTGGGCGCTGCACCATTCTTTTCTGCATCTTCTCATGCGTCTGCACAGATTCATCCTTGTCGGGACCAGAGCTTGCCGGTGAAGCCCCCTGCTTGTCGTCGGATGCATCTGCCATGGTTGCTAGCTCATCATCCGCCTCCCTCTCCACTACTAACGCAGCACTAACCACTTGATTGGTTGCCGCTATATATAGCAGCAACTTCTCTTGTGGCCTAGGTGCGACAAGTGTTGGAGTGGAGGACAGGTATCTCTTCAAGTCCCGCAGCGCAGCCTCCGCTTCCGGAGTCCATTTCATCGGACCTGCCTTTTTCAAGATTTTGAAAAATGGCGGTATGCCAGCAGACCTAGAGATAAACCTGCTGAGAGCAGCTACACAACCGGCAAGCCTTCATACATCCTTGATGCGCTTTGGTGCTTCAATCTGCTCAATGGCTTTGATCTTGTCGGGGTTGGCCTCAATTCCCCGCTGAGACACGAAGAACCCGAGAAGCTTTCCGGAAGGGACTCCAAACACACACTTCTCAGGGTTGAGCTTGAGGTTGATCTTGCGCAGATTTGCAAAGGTTTCGTCTAAATCTTGAATCAGAGTCGCCTTGTCCTTGCTTTTGACCACTATGTCATCCATGTAGGCTTCCACATTTCTGTGTATTTGCGGCTGAAAAGCCGTCATGGACTACTCTTGCAAATGTTGAACCGGCATTCTTTAATCCGAAAGGCATCCGTAAAACAAAGTATGTGCCACGTGGGGTGATGAATGCGGTCTTCTCCTCATCCTCTTCGCCATGAAGATCTGATGATATCCTGAGTATGCATCCAGAAATGAAAGCAAATCACATCCGGCCGTGGAGTCAACAATCTGGTCGATGCGCAGCAAGGGAAACGGGTCTTTGGGACAAGCTTTATTGACATCGGTAAAATCAATACAAAGCCTCCATTTCCCGTTTGCCTTGCGTACAACTACATGATTGGCCAACCACGTAGGATGGAGCACTCCTCTGACAAGGCCTGCTGCTTCCAATTTCTTGATTTCTTCTGCGATGAATTCTTGGCGCTCCACCGCCGCTTCCTGATTTTACGCTTGACGGGCCACGCATGAGGACAAACGGCAAGATGGTGCTCAATTACTTTCACAGGAACACCGGGATGTCGACGGTTGCCACACAAACACGCCGACGTTCGCCTGCAGGAAAGCAACGAGCGCCTTCTTCCTATTTAGGGTCGAGAGTGGCAGCGATGGTGAAGGTACCACCGGTGCCGTCCTCCTTGGCGGACACCTTCTTGGTCTCTGGTGGAGCTGCCATCGTCTTCTTACACTTGCCGGTGGAGCTCGATGGTGCGTCCTCGACGGTAGCGCAGCACTCAAGAGGTGCGCTTGCCGGAGTGGGCATCGAGCTCTTGCCGGGCTTGGTCTTCTTCTTCGCCCGGAGCTTCAGCGGCAAGTGGCTTGCAATCTGCTGCAGCCGCTGCTTCGGTAGATCTTGTCGGCGCAGATAAGAGCATCCTTCTTGTCGCCAGGACATAGATGACACTTATCGGGCTGGCATCTTCAAAGATGTTGTATGCATAGTGAGAGGCTGCCATGAATTTGGCGAGTGCTGGACGGCCAAGTATCCCATTGTAAGGCAATGGAAAGTCAGCAACGTCAAAAGTGACCCTCTCAGTCCTGAAGTTTAACTCGCTGCCAAATGTCACCGGCAACGTGATCTTTCCCTTCGGCTTGCTCCTTCCCGGATTGATTCCTTGGAATGTGCCGGTCTCTTTGAGCTCGCCATCAGGGATCTGGAGTTTCTGGAGCACCGCGGAGGAGATCAGGTTCAAGCCGGCCCCGCCGTCAACTAGCATCTTAGTGACCTTGAGGTTGCGGATAGTTGGTGAAACCAACATCGGCAAGCACCCGACCGCGATTACGCGATCGTGGTGGTCCTCAATATCAAAGAAGATAGGCGTCTTTGGACCATTTCGAGAGGCCTGCGTGACTCGACGGATGGTTCTGCCTCATTGACCTCCGCATCCACCGCTTGAGCTGGCGGTGTGAAGTATGGCTGAGAAGCACCGCCACAACGCATGTGACCTCTGTGGCTTTCGGAACTCCTGCTCATCGGTCTCGTCATCATCCATGTCTTCATCGTCGTTGCCGTCTTCATCCTTGTCGCGGCCGCGAGGAGGTCTGTCTCCTTGCCGCTGCTTGGCCTTGCTGGCGTCCTCCCGGCCGGGGACGTTTCTTGCTAGCTCCTCCGGCACCTTCTGGGCCTTCTCCTTGTCGCGTCGTTCGTATTCAGCCTTCGCTGCTCGACAAGCTGCTCGACCTTTTGCAGCTACGGAGGTCATGGCCCTTGGTGCGGTGGATCTTGCGATCTGTTTGTTGGAGCCGTCTTGCTTGTCGGCGACCGCCACAACCGGCAGTTGGTGCCGCGGCAACCTCCTTGCCGGAGCTACCAGCTTTGGCTTACTTGGCGCCCACCTCCGTTGCGGGACTGCTCAACAACTAGCACATCTTGCCTTTCTTCTTCTGTTGTTCCGCCGGGTTTTTTCTTTGCCGGGCGGTCTCCTCACTATCAGATCCTCCTGCTTGAGTATTCTCTCCGGGAGTCTCCTCCCTTCCTCAAAGACGTGCACACTTGTCGGCCAGGCATATAGCTCATCGACGTCTACGATCTTGCACATCACCATCTCCTCCGCATCCTGCGGTTTCGCGACGCTTCGATGGAACGCAGCTGATTACATGCAGGGTGGACATCTGGGATGTTGTCTTTGTCTGTGGCTGAATCTCTGAATGTACTTGCGCAGGGGCTCTCCTTCCTTCCGGGCGAGCATATGAAGATCGCTTTCTTGGCCATGGGGCCTGTGGCCACACCAAAAGGCGCCGACAAACCGATGGCATAGATCTGCCCAAGAGGATATGGAGTTGTCCGGCAAGTGCATGAGCCAGGATCGACATTGGGCTTGAGCACCGGCGGAAGTAGTTGGCCAGGATCTTGTCGTCTCGCCTCGACA
Organism: Aegilops bicornis; assembly: GCA_021605145.1. Lineage (NCBI taxonomy): Eukaryota > Viridiplantae > Streptophyta > Magnoliopsida > Poales > Poaceae > Aegilops > Aegilops bicornis. The sequence continues at coordinate 288,615,430 of CM038670.1, forward strand.
GCTTGCACCGCGATGGTGTAGATGCCGAGGAACTCCGACGGATGCGTCTTGCCGTGCATTTCTTCTCGCACGCCTGGCTTGAAATTCTTCTTGTTGGGCCACCTTGGACTTGCCGCAGCTCACGAGTGAACGTGGGGCAACCTACAGCGTATGGCAAGTCGCTGGTTCCCTCGGGCGCGCATGCATGTCGACAGAGGGCCCGGCGTGCTGGTCGGATTGACGCCGCACTTCTCTTCGGGCGCTCGATGCGAGTTCGGCGTCTTCTTCTTGCTGTCGTTCGTGAAGAACTTGGCGCTGATCGCGACGAGCTCGTGGATCCGATGATGCGGTGGAGTCGCTGTCGAGGTGGATCCGGCGAGTCGGCGATCTGTGCCTTCGGGGCGGAGAGTGCATGGTGGTTGCACCCCCACCGGTTTCGTCGCCACCGACTCATGTTTGGCAGTCCTGCCGCGGCAGTGATGCACTCGGCTACCGCGGAGCGTCGCCGTTGGCAAAGCCGATGAGACTACGAATGGTGGCCTCCATTCATCGACCTTTGTCGGCTGTTGGAGGGTAATCCAGAGCAGCTTGAGCTCTCGCCAAAGCCTGGCTGGAGTGGTGGGTGGCAGTGGCGAACGGCGCGAGGAGCGGGATATGCTCAGACTCCTAACTATGTTAGAAGGAGCAGTATCCCGTCCAGGCGACCGTGCCTCGCTCGCGCCAGCATGTTGGCGTGCATGCTGGTCTTGGGCATCTCGAGATCCACCAGCTCGGTCTTGGTCCAACGAGCGTATGGCATTGTGAATACCATGACGCTGTCGGTCCCGCGCCTCCTGAGACGGGCGCGGTGCATGTACGGACGCCGAGGTCTGCGCAGCCTTGTCCTTGGACTTGGCAGCACCGTGGGCTCCTCCGTCGACGTCCAATCTTCCGCCAGCGTCTACCCCACCACCCATTTTCTCCGGTGGTGGTGGGTTCGTCTTGAGACGGAACATCTGCCGCGAAGCCTTCTTCTTCGTGGCATGTTGATGAAGATGATGAATAAGATCTAGCTCGTGTGGACGCCGGATCAGGTTCACACAATCTCGACGCCCCCTACCTGGCGCGCCAAAGATGTCGGGGAGGCTGATCTGACCCACGAACACCTATGGGGCCGGCGGACCGAGCCCCTTTCGGTTCGGTGGGGGGGGGGGGGGTGGGGGGCGGAGGTCGCACGAAGAGCAGATCGAGGCGGTTAAGCACGAAGCGTTTACCCGGCTTGAGCTCTCCGGAGAGATAACACTCCTATTGCTGCATGTCTGAGTATATTGAGTTCTTGCTCGGGAGCGCTTGGGTGCTACAGTACATACAAGCTGCTAACGAGACCGAGCGTGTCTGGCTTCGAACCTTCCGAACCTCCCTCTACGTTGCGCATGGGCCTCCTTTTATATGCTCAAGGGGTCTCCGACAGGTGGCAACGTAGACAAGGGTAAAAATGGAAAAGGAGTGGTTGGTACAGCTACCTGTACAGTGTACAGTGTTTCATACCTAACCCTGACGGCAGGGGACAAAGGCATTAAATGCCCATCACGCCGCCCTAACAAAGTGCAAATAGGGACCGTCGAGGCGCCACCGCTTGCCACGATGGCAATCTTGCCACGCCGCTTGCCACATCACCCGTCAAGACGGCCTCTTGCCACGCTGCGATGCTGGAAAGGTCCTGGGGTGACACGTTAGTGGATGTGCTTTGGAGCGCAGTGTAGAGTGGTGATGCCATGCAAGCGCCTTGCCGCAGTTGTTGTCTTGTCGCGTCCGGAAGCTTGTCGCTCACCGGGCCTTCCCGGCAAGCTCCTCTTGCCGGGGCCTTGTCTCCTAGGTGCCTTGGGTGGCCTTCCCGGCAAGCTCCTCTTGCCGGGGCCTTGTCTCCTTGTCTTGAATACTTTGTTCTTGAATGGCTCCACAGGAACCACGGAGGACCTTGGCGGTCACCTGGTAAGTCTTGCCGCGGAGGGCTGCAACTGCCCGTGCACAAGTTCGGGATACTAGGGTACCCCTACTCTAGTACACCGACAAAGGGAAACCATAAATTGGACACAACATTACTTTTATAAGAGACCTGCGTTTTATACCCCACAGTAGGCATACTAACAAGTTCACACACAAATACAAAAGAAAAGGTAAACATTCATATCAAACTCAGGTTCACAGGACACGTTCATATTCATAGCCAACATTCACTATCAACAACTCAAAAGATTCATATATACACAATCTCAGCATATCTATGCATCCAAATGATTGATAGATCACACGACAATATTCATACATAATTCACAAAAAGATCCAGATATACACATGTTTTGTATGTTTATGCATCCAAATGATTGAGATCACAGCCAATATGATCCATGGACTGGTAAATGGTGTTCAATCGGAGGTACTTCTTGCTAAAATTAGTTCTTGTATGAGTAAACTTTCGAGTACATAAGAGGTAGCACAGACAATCTGAACTTTGCTTGTAGGTTTATCCTCAAATACTGGCCTCAGTCCGATGGAGGTTTGAGCAACTTGGCCACTACTTTCATCCAACTAGTTTACTGGCTCATCTTGGTCCTGTATCTCGCCAAAATTCTACATTGCAGACGAGGAAGGGGGCGGTTGAGAAAATGAACCACCCAAATTTTTTGTGCAGTTTCAACTGAAATGGAGCATCCTTGGCGTGCAGAATGATTAAGTGCCAGATGAATATACGTGTCAACCAACTTGTCTGGAATCTTTAGACTCCATGCCATATAGTTCGCTACCATATGTGCCGATAACCAAAAGGCACAAGTTGGGACCAAGATCGGACTGCATTTTTCCGGGCTATGCACCAAGCAATATTTTGGCGTTCACTCTCCTAATACTTGGAGTTTGACAATTGGTTGATGCGGTTGATACTCGAATGAATATAGGCACTTCTTGTCAACATCGATGCTTGTCTGAGTGAACTTTGGAGTACATAGCAGCAGCATAAGTACCTGTCCATCGATCATTTTGTGCAGTTCTACTGAAATCACCCGATGTAATGATTTGCTGCGAAGTTCAGGCTCCAAATTACTCCTTTATGAAATCAGCAAACAGTAGCACAATACCAAATTACCAATACATATGATAGGCACAATAATCAGGATAAAGACCAGTACCAACCTGTATGAGGTAGCATATCAATTACTATTTCCTTTGACTGGAAGCCGAGATAAGCCAAGCGACTGACAAAGAAAGGAAGAAAGCATGCGGAGTTTAGCGGTCGACTGTGAAAGGACGGAAGCTGTTGAGGCAATGAAGCACCCAAAGTTTTGGTGCAGTTCCACCAAAATCGAGCATCCCTGTTGGCACATATATTGAGAGAGTGAGATTACTGTAATAGTGGGACTAGTTGATGAAACATACACTAACAAATAGAAACACCCTCATTATCTTAATGGGTAAAGTTAGCAACATAGTAGTCTTGCTTAAAGAGAGGTATTAGTTTATGTAATGGTGCCAATTAGCTCAACTCAACACTCAAAGCATTGCCATTTATCATAGGTTGCAAAACTTTAATGTGCAAAGATAAAGGAGTTTCTCATGACAAGAGTAACGATACAAATAGAGATGACAAGAAACTAATATGGATGAAGGACTTAGGCCCGTACCAACGACAAAAAAGCTTATTCATGTAGTCCCATAAGAGATGATAAAGCACTCACTGGAATCACACAATAGTATATATTTTTGTGCACTTCAAATGTATGGTTGAAATCACTCTTGTTTACTCTTTGAGATTATATCGAAAGATTATCAAGAACTTCCAAAGAGAGTTAAAAGCCTTTGGTTGGGATACAGTTCATTGTATTGTCTTGTGTAGTTCCACTAAAATGCATGATTGGCACAACATGATCCCTGTTTGCACAAGTAGGAACAAGGTGAAACCTTCATTAGCTTAGTGAGAAAGGATAGGAAGACATTAGCATATTACTGAAACAGTAGCATCAAATTCATGATGGACAATACGCAAAACATTGCCTCATTGAACCAATGGCAATAAATGACATGCAAAACAATAGCATTATTATGTCATGACACTAATAATATTCCCTCCCTGCTCCACCACATGATTCACCTCCATAGACAAACATACACACGTACATGATTCAGCATAGGGTCCTACTAAAGATTTGTTTAACTCCAACAGGAAAATTAGGCAGTAATAAATTAGTGGTACTTAAGTACTCCTAATTAATTATGTGAGACAACAGAAGTGGAAGGGCTCCCTGGAGGATCGTCTCACATGTAAGGTAGTTGTTGCTGGAGCCCTTGAATGGCCTCGACTGAGGCCTCTGGCTTCAGCAAGATCGCCTTTGGCACTGCTTTCTTCTTCTTCTTCTTCTTCATGCTCGCTTTCTCTTTCTCCTCACCAGTTGGTGAAACCAAGTACATGATTGGCCTTCTAATTCAGAATTGGTTTTGTCAGTGAGGGAGTACAAGTGTACTAGAAAAAACAGCATTATTTTCTCATGGCAGACGGAAAATAGAGATGAACACATGCATTAAATATCATTCTTACCTAAAGGAAGGTTATGGTGCCAATATGGATGATGAGGATTGGAACACAGATCTCCCTTTGTGCAGTTCCACCAAAATTAACCAACCGTTCCATTCTGACATTCCAGTTAAACAGTACAAAAGTCACTTCTTTTAAGAAGAGTTTTGTGCAGTGCACCAAAAGGTCACAACAAAGAACTGTGTGAATTGGATATCCTGTTTGCACAAAAGGCACAGAGGAAACAGTCAAAGTCTCAAACGATTCTGAGCAAAAGCATTTGGCTAAACTTGTCATGGCTTATAACGATGGCATGGCTTCATTTTTACCAGAACATTAGATTAAGAACAGCTAAGGCTGCGTTCGGTTCACGTGTTTGGTGCAGGATTTTCATAGGAACACAATTCCTACGGTATTCTTTCCCTTCCAACCGCTCGTAACACGGGAAAGGTGAATAGTGTTTCATAGGAAAGCTGGTGCAGTAATCTTGATTCCATAGGATTAGAAACATCCAAAGCTGCTCATTTTTGGGCGAAGCCCGAGGCGGCGCTTCGGCGCCATGCGTTAGACAAAGTTCTTGTGCTGTGTTGCCGGAATAAAAAAATCAACCTATGTGTGGTACGTGAGGTGAGGACAAGAGTAGTCACTGTGCAGCTGAATAAACAAATAGCATCTCATACTGCCAAGCATGCTACTCTAAAAAAACAAATCTGTACATTTCGTAGTCCATCCGAACACATTCTCTTGAGAGTTTCCTCCGGTTTGCTATTCCATAGTTTTATACCTACATTCCTTTCCTATTCCTCTATTTTCATCAAGACCTATGTTTTCTGCCCCTTTATTCCGAACGGAGCCTAAATATTTGGTATAAGGGCATGGGACAGTGGGTGCACCAGCAGTCCAGCACCATGTACGTAAACAGGGGCATAAAGTGGTGATTCATAGTTTGTTGCCCCGAGAAACAAACATCCAAGAAACATATCTGGGTTGGTCCCATTTTTGTTCACTCTAGCCACCTACTCCTATGTGTGGATAGAAAATCTAGTCCTGGTCATACTACTGTGTACATCGTTACCCTTATATTTCCCTTTTCGACCAAGAGACCGGTTGGATGACCAGTCTGGACTACTTTCACCCCCTTTCTTTCCTGTTTGTACCAGGTCCGGCGTACAACTAAATTCCCCCACCCCCACTTTATTTCTTGTTTGAACCAAGTACTCCCTCCATCCAAAATTACTTGTCATCAAAATGGATGTGTCTAGAACTAAAATACATCTAGATACATCCATTTAAATGACAAGTATTTTCGGACGGAGGGAGTACAAGATTCGACTCCATGAAGTAGCTTTACCTCTAACAATAGAAGAAAAAAATATGTGACGTTGGACCATCCGATCGAGAGGGGCTGAGAGGTAGAAAATGATGCACATGCAGCGACGTAGCAAGCTGGGGAAGTAGAGCTAAGGCGGGTTCGAACGAAGATATACCTGAAGGTCGTCGGGATGTGGATAGGTGGGCGGCGGGAGGCCGGATCTGCCCACATGCAACGACGAAGGGATCGAAGGACCTCCAGCGCCGGCGCTCGGCCAGAGATAACGATGCGGCCGGCAGTGGGTCTCCTCCCTCGCTGTCGACATGGCCTAAACGCTGCCCCTCCTCCCCTTCACCGGCGGAGGGGGATACATCCGGATCTGTAACCAGCGGTGAGGATAGAAAGCCAATGTTTTTTGAAGGGAGAAAGACAGTGTTACTACCCCTATCTTGTTTAGATCTGGAGAGGATGAGAGTGTGTGAATAGAGCAACCCTAGCAAGCAAGCGGAGGCTCCGACCTATATATACGTAGTGAGCAACCCTAGCAAGCAACCCTAGCAAGCAAGCAACCCCTATCTTCGCCAACTCGTACAAGACCGAGAAATTTGATTACTACAACGCCCTCTCCCTCATGGATCGAGCTCCGGTGCCTTCTTGCACCTACCTTTGGCTGCATGACAGGAGGGCCAACCACCTGTTGGGCCCACCTGTCATAGACGCAAAGGCAGGAGCAGTAAGTAGAAGCTTTCGCTACACGCTATCCCTCCCGCACGAGGTGGACAGACATGCAGTAGTGGATTCGATACTGTAGAAGTAGGAGTAACATCATTGTTCGTCTTCTTGAAGAGGCGAAGAGCCAAGCGCAACCCGAACGTGGCGATTCTTGAACGCTCATGTGGTCGCGGTTCCTTGGAGTACTAGCTGTGCTCTTGCATGAGACAAAATTGCTATTGTTTAACAATTAAACTCCATTATCCATTGGTTGATACTCATTACGCATAGGTCCACGCGCTTAGCACCGTTTCCTCCTGGGGTCACCAATGTTTATTTGCTAATTAATAGCATTGCATGCAATAAACTAGCCATTGCAAGTCATTAAAAGCATGCACACCTCTCATCTCTTATTGGTTGATATGTCAAGAAACAAGAAACAAGGTAGAAGTTAATGCACCGCGCCTAAGTGTTTTGGGACTATTTGGTTTTCGTAACCTTTTTTCTAATACTCGTTAAAAAAATTTGTGTTTCTGCTTGAGCCGTACGAGATGAAATTTTCATATACGGCTCTTAGAGGGGGGACTCGGGTTAGTTACCTATCTCAATAAAGTATATGATTGGTTTGAGGAACTTCTTGAGATTCAGGCAATTGCAGATGATATAACTAGTAAATATGTTCCTCCCCATGTCAACATATTTTATTGTTAGGGGGAATTACACTTACTTGTTTTCTAGTACAAGTCAAGATGACTTACACACCTAGACGGAGGGAGTAGTATAGCCTCAGAAACCGGAAAGGAGTATTTGCCTTTCTAGAGATTTCAACAAGTGACTAGACTACACCGCGTGCAGTACTCCCTCCCTTCCGGTTTATAGGGCTCAAATCTCAAATCTCATGAACCAAGGCATTTTGCGATTGGAGGAATGTATCTCGTACTTTTACAAAACTACCCTAATTAAACTCATGCATTAATTACGTAGTTCTCTCGTTTTCCTCTCCGCCTTGGTCGCGGTGCACAATATTGAGCACTCCTACTCCCTCCTTTCCGGTTTATAGGGCTTATCTCAAAATCTTAGTTTTTTCATTTTATAAGGCTCAATTTGGTTGTTCCCAATCACAAATTCAGATTCCAAGGTGCATTAAATAACTGCATGCAGGTATTAAGAGAAAATTGACCAATGCATGTACTTTATGCATGCATGCATTGCAATTAATACATTGGTAAACATAAATTTTTAAAGAAAACAAGAGCATTAATTGGGTGCTTTTGCAAATTACAAAAAGGATTCCACCACTCACCATCTACCTTGGTTGGTGAAAATTTTGAATTGAGCCCTATAAACCGGAAAGGAGGGAGTATATGACTAGCCACTCTATCTACATGCGGGACATTTCAAAGCATCCGGGCCCGCGTGCCATCCACCAAATCACAGCGAGGTGCTACAGTCGAGACTCACCTGTCACCCCGGTGTGGCCGTCATGACCCGTCATATCACAAAATCCACACCTTTACCAAAGAGTGGTAAGGTGGCCTCCAAGTTGGACTAGACGAAGCAACCATCATTTCAATCGAACGCCTGCTCAAGCCCTTTCTTCCTTTTCTTGAAGAAAACCTCACCTGTGCTACTCACTTCGCCATTTTTCTTACAGACCGACAAAGGAAAGGTGGGCTAATCAGTTATGCTGCTATATTTTCATTCCATGAATCTTCTTTTGCGAAGCACCGACCGATTCTCACATCCTATTCTTTTCCCGCTTTCCATTGCAATTGTGGTTTCCTTCGATTGCTTTTTGTTTGTCGGTTCATTGATGGATCCTGGAGCACTAGGCAAAGAGTTGCCGGCGGACAACCCATCGGAGACAGCGATCTCCGTGAAGCGAGCACCGACCAACGAAGTTGACCATGTTGGCGGGCCAACCCATGGAGACGAAGAAATCCAAGAAAAAGCACCGCCCAAGAGTTGAGGACGTTGGCGGACGAACTCCTCAAAGAAAGTTGGAAGAACAGCAAGGGCCCCACCGTGCCTACCCTGTGAACTCTGATTGCCACCTATGTGAGGCTCAAGACCGAAGTTTGAGGAGATAGTCGCCGTTGAGAAGCAAGATTCCCCGGCAAGGTGATGGCCCCCATCGAGGACGAGGAGATGGCCCCCGGAGGATGAGATCCCCCGGTGAGCTGCACAAGGTAAAAAATAATGGCTTATTACCATAGTTGTGGTTTTTGATTATTTGCAATGTGCTTGCTAATATATTAGGGTTGTGCAGGTGCCGGTGGACGTCCTTGATGATTCCGATGTCGTGGCCCGTCCTGTTGGCATCGCCCCGGAGATTGATTCCGATGCCGCTGTCCATCCTGTGGACATCGCCCCAGAGATCGATTCCGATGTCGTGGTCAGTCCTGCGGACATCACCCCAGAAATCGATTCCCATGCCGCTGTCCGTGCTGTGGTCATTGCCCGAGAGATCGATGACAAGAAATAGTTGGTCGCGCTAATCCTTCAGGGTAGTTTGCATTGCCCTGTGTTTAATTACCAGAACGATGTGTGTTATCAAACCATCTTAGGGCTAGTGCACTTGTCTTGTGTGGGCGGATCTTGCTACTTTTGTTTGATAGTGAATCATGCGATGAATCATGCGAACCCTCTACGAGTTATGGAAATGTATGTATCCTCACCAGCTTTTTGATGTAATATATGGCATGCTTAGATGTAAGTTTGAACTGTTTATCATATCAAAGGGCTTGTTTGATGATTCTTGGTGTTAGTAGGCTAGCTATCGTGCGATCTATAGTACTTGCAAAACACTCACCAAAGAGAAACGTTGGGGCTGATGAGCTCGTGGTACGCTTTATATTTATCCTCGTCGATCGAATTAATAGACCTAGCTCCTAAAATTGTAGGCTTAGCGATCGATCAGACAATAGTCGACATACATTCAGGTCTCATTTGGTTCATAGGGTAGGAAAATCGTAGCAAAAGTACAGGGAATGTGCAACACAAAATCATAGCAGTGCAGAGACGTACTCCCTCCGTTCCAAAATAGATGACCTAGGCGGGCTAGTTTGGCCTAGTGGGTTTCAATGATATGACGTGGTACAGTGTCGTCCAGTCTTCGCGTGTGGTAGCAATATTGCGGGTACAGTAAGTTTTCTTGAAGAAGGGAATTCAACGAAGTCATGATGGTTCCTTCGTCCGAACAACTTACAGTGGGAAAGGTTGGGCCTGTGATACGACCGAGGTAGACCAGGATAATTTTGTGCATGGCAGGTGGACCAGGATGGTCGATGTCCCACATGTCGGCGAATGAAAGTATTCTTTCCGATATAGGGGACGAGCAACGAGTATTCATTGTTTATTTTTGATGAAAGCTATTGTCTCCACTGTTATGACGGAGGAGTGTGAAACACGGCAGCCCAAAGTTGAACTTGGCATGTGCACCACTCCCTCCTTCCTCATGTAATGCCCAGGTTACAGCCTTTTTCTCACTTTCTCTCTATCTATTTCCTCTCAAATGTTTTTTACCTTTCTTTTTAAGACACAATTGTTTTTATGCCTTTTTTAGAATTATTTTTTTATACCTAGGAGCATGTGTAGAGACGGGCTCTTGCAGAGCCCACTCCTTGACTTTGTCAATGCCTCTCTCTCCTCCACATAAGGAGTACTACTTGCTATGCATACATGCGGCGGGCAGCTGGCGTCTTGAGGGGCCAGGGCGGTGAGAGCGGGCTCCGGAAGCGGTCCGGACTCTAGCATGGCCCACCTCACATTATCACCATATATTTCTTGGAGTCCGTGCGCGGCGGGCGGGCGATCTCTTCTCCCTCCCCCGTTTCTCTCTTCTCAACCGACGCCCGCCGAGCGATTAGATTTCGGCTATCGATGGTTTATTCAATACGGTCCCACATGTCAGTGAAATTGCAAGACAACGCATGTCCCCTCTGGTGAGCGGCGTGCGAGCCGGACTATCGGGGTTGCGACGCGTACGAGTCGTAAGTGTGCCGCCTTTTCCTTTAGAACTTGCGAAGCGTAACATTTCGCGCGATCGATCGATAGAAATCCAGAACAAAATGACGAGGGCGGTGCTTTCCCGCTCGTTAGGCGGGCTAGTTCGAGTGATATGACGTGCTCTGATGCCATCCACTTGCTCCATTTTTATGTAAGCAAGAGTTTACACTCTTACGCGGGAGGAGTGCGAAACACCGCGGATCTGATTTTGATCGAGGGATAACTGTTCCTTGCCTAACAATGGAGGATTGTTAGCGATTATAGCATGATAGTTAGGGCATCTCCAGCGCTGGCCCACAAATTTACACCGGCATCTGTCCGTGGACACTGATCGATGCCATCCGATGCTGCCCGCATACCTTTCAACAACTATATGAACTGACCGGACGAAATTCATGCAAACAAAGCAAATTTCAAATTGACCAGATGAAATTCATTACATTTCGAGAACTTTTCCTATAAACTGGATGAAATTCATTACATATTTCGCACAAACGGTACTAAAACCCATCAGAAACCAAATCTAATCGATCGCTGGCCCCGACCACCATGTCCGCCATGAACCCGAGAAAGCCGGCCATTGCCTTTGCCTCCTCCTTATCCGCCTCGATAACCTCCTCCTCCGGAGCACAAGGTTATGAAGATTTCCGCCTCCACGTCGCCATCAAGCGGCTAATCGGCCGCTGATTTTTATGCCACCAAGCTTGGCGTCGACTGAGTGGAGGATCGGTGGCCTTCCTAGGACCAGAGCAGTGGCGACCTACCGTGTACTACTCTTCCTGCTGGTTGCTGCGCCAGACACGCCGCTGGCCGGCTTCGTGGTCGTGGCGGCGGAGGGCGGACGGGGGGAGGGGGGAGCCGGCGATCTCCTTCGTCTGCTCCTGCGAGAGTACGTCCAAGAGAGCTTTGGAGCGCGCCCGGAGCGGAGCCACCGATTTCCTTCTGCTCCTGCGACAGTACGTCCAAGAGATCTTTGGAGTACCCAGAGGCCATTGTTGGAGTGGTGCCAACAAAGGAAGGGACCGGAGGAGAATGAGTGTGGGTCTTTGGCTATGGCTGGGAGCTGGGGCTCAAGTTAATATAGCGGGCGAATGGCAGTGAGCCGCGACAGACGGATGGACGGCTGGCAGCGGAGTACGTTCGTCGGCAGCCGTGGTGTCATTAACACGGAGCAGTCGCTTGCACCGGGATGCCGTGCGGGTGGCTCTCTCTCGGCCGGCGTGCTGTTGCAATGCCGGCGCCAGTGAGAGGTCACGTCGGGCGTGAATGCGGACGCTGCTTCAGTGACTTAACCGCAGGTGCGTTGTCTCACTAACATGTGGGCCCAACGGGCATCAGGCCTGCATGTCAGTGACACACCAACTGCACCTGCAGTTAAGGATGGTGAATGCGGCATTGACGTTCTGGAGAGACGGTGACCGTTTCAGGCGTGAAGCGCTCGCTAGCGATGGAAGGGGTTTTGGTAGGCCAGGGCGGTCAGACGCTGGCGTGGTGGTAGAATGTGAACTCATGGATGACGAGCCTTTGAATTGTATGCGGCATGTATTGACAACCAGGCGTCCATGCAACCGCTCTTGTCGCCAGCTAGCATTCGATGACCACCATTAGACACCACACAACCATACATAACTTATGAATAATGGACAAATCGATCAGACACACACTCATGTGCAGTGGCACTATGATCGGTTGCTCACGATAGTACATACTCCGCACCATAGTACCCTCTCTAGCTAGGCTATTTTATAGATTGTCGTTGTGATGGACGATATACATGAGCAAGGCGCTGAGTCACGAGTATGGCCGTTGGTGTTGAGCCAGGTGAATACATGCTCGGTGTTCGCGGAGGCCTCCAAAGAACGCCTAAAACAAGAATGTCACATACGCATAATTTTGGTTTTTATTTCTTTCTTCAAGACAGGTAGGCCCGCATAGATAGATAGATAAAAAACACGAGCTGATGAGGCGCATGCGGACTGTTTGACTGGTCAACCAGAAAAATACGGAGCTATACGCTGAGCCAGTGACCGTATAATCACCATATCTCGTATACAATGATCAAAGTGAGCTATCAAGACAATTTCGATGACCGCCAATGCATTTTACTCGGTAATAAATGACCAGGATTGAAGGGGAATCCAAATTTGCTTGCCTTCTCATCCTTGAGGTCTTGACAAACCAATGCACTATACGGTTGTCCGACCACTCCACCCCAGAGCTCTCACCACGCGTCGTTCATGCCACCACGCCGCACACTAACCGGTAAGGCAGCGATGGCATCCCGCCGCGCCGAGTTCCTCGCCACCCATGAGCACACACAAAATGGTAGGGAAGCGATGGCATCCCGCCGTGCCGAGTTCATCGCCGCTCGCGACCTCACAACTATGTGGGAGGAATTTGAAGATGCCAAGGCCGAATGGGCGGTAGAGCAAGAGGCGGCCAAAGCCGCACAGAGGGAGCGGAAAAGTCAGAAAGCACTCAAGAAAAGAGAGGCCCGCCGCCGCAAGAAAGAAAAGGACGCACGCGCTGCTGTGGAGAGGTCGGCGGAGATCCAAGCACGGTGGGGTGTCGACGACAAAGCCGGGAAGGAGAACGACGACGTCTGGCCAGCATGTGAGAAGTAGTAGTACTAGTAGTTAGTGTGTGTGTATGTTCCGAGTACGAGCATGTACCAATACTAGGACTAATTACTACTGTAGTTTTTAGAGCAAATTACCAAAGACATTAGCCTAGACTAAATGGAAAAATTCCTATCCTAAGCATCAAATGGCATCTCTTTCTCTATAGGAATTGAGATGCATGTCATCTCACTTCCTATGATTTTCATATTCCTATCCTATGAACGAAAGGAGGCCTCTGTTGGAGTAACTCATCAGAGCTAGCAAGATCATGCCGGTACAGTAGTTTTCTTCAAGAAGCGGAATTCAACGAAGTCATGATGGTTCCTTCGTCCGAGCAACTTCAAAGTGGGACGTGGGCCTGTGATTTGACGGCTCATTAGTCATTGTTACTGCTGACACGACGACCTGGGTGACTCCCTTGGAGTTTTGCGTGCATGGCAAGTGGACCAGGATGGTCGACGTCCCACATGTTGGCGAATGGAAGTATTCTTTCTGATATCAAGGAGCAAGGAAACCGCGTGGTATAGTATCACTGCTGATTGGTTGGCAAAAAAATAGTATCACTGCCGATTTATAATTATTTTTTATTTCTGATGAATGCTAGCATTTCAACTCTTACGGTGAAGGGTGCCAGACACGGCACGTGCTGGATGTCCCACACGTCAGCGAAAGGAGTGGGACATGAACAGCGTGGTAGAGCCCAGCATAAAAAAACAGCATGGTAGAGCGTCTCCACTTCTTCCACTTCTGGGCCGGAGACCACACGTAGTAGTACTTAGTGGTATGAATGATACAAAGTGCAACCTGGAGACAAAGACATGTCTAGTTGGAAGGTCTCGGGGCATACACGTAAACAAATATAAAAGTTAATATGTGCCTCCAACTAATATAGTAGTAGTAGAGTACTTAGGCACGTACTCCATAACACCATCATGCATTGCACGCATAAACATTTAGTGATAGTACGTAGTAAGAGACAAATGCCTCCCAAGAGTTCCCTTCTCGACCTACTTTTGGGTGTTTGGTAGAGTGTATGGAGGGTGCATGAGTCCACACTAGTTTAGCACAAATACACTAGAAACATGCATGAAGAGAGCATGCATGAAGAGGGGTGTTGAGTTGAGCATGCATGAAGAGGGAACAACTATCTTTGAGACGAGAACGCAACCAAACACACCCTATATGCCAAGCATGTTCATACCATTTGTGCCTTTCTACTTCACTTCTTGCATTACATTACTCAGTTCAGACGTCCCACCTCGGGTACATGTTCGTCTCGTAGTTCCAGTCCCACGTGTTCTTCATATATATGGAACGATCCTTGCATAACATGTGCACCTTGATGCTAGATGTCTCGCGTGTTGGCAAAAGGATGAGCAAAGCTAACGTAAAAAAACAGAGTGGAAGAACATAGATTTCGGACGACCGAGAAGGAGCAAGGAACCTCGTGGTGGAGCGTATGCACTCATAATATTTAATATTATTCAGCGATATAAAATTAACCAATCATCTCCACAATGGACTGGAAGAGTACGAAACACGGCAGCCCAGTGTAGTTACATCATACTAGTACATGGCTAACCCACGCTATCACCATATTTCTTGGCTTCCGTGCGACACCATCTCTAGTAATCCAGCAGCCTCAGACGCTTCTCCCTCCTCGTCTCTATCAAAGTGCGGTGGGCTAGCGTTTACGCCGCCTATTGAGGTCGGTTAACTATCACATGTTAGCGACATGCCAAGAGCATTCTAAAAATTCCTTTCACGTTCCGCTTTCAAAAAGAAAAAATCCTTTCACGCATTTAATTTGCGTGTATGCTTTGAGCAACTTGCATGTCCTATATCGCTCTGCTTTGGTACTCTAACTTAGCTAGAGGTTAGACTAACTCATGATTAACCATGAACTAACTGTAGCCAAAGAGGTGTTTGGGTGACAGGGTTAGATTGACAATAAATGCACTTCATGGAGAGAGAAAAGTGATTTTTTAGTGGTCCCAATGAGAACTATCTCGATTAGCACCTCTTGGGTGGGATAGTTTTTTTGGTGGGTTCGGTGCAACTTGCTCCAATTTAAACCCTCATGTTTGGATACTTTAGGTCTATTTGAGCCCCAACTAGCTCAAACTAACTCTAACCCATGGATCCAAACAGGGCCTATGGCCGATCTCGGCCTTGAGCGATCGCGTGCAGACCGGAAGCGGCCTCTCTCGGCCGTCGCGCCACTTCAAAGCCAGCGCCCGGTGAGAGGTCGCCTCTGCTGGCCGGGCGGGCATTAATGCGGCGGCTCGAGGCGGCTGACCGCTTTCACGCGGACGCCAGCGTCGGCAAGGGAGTATAGGTTTTGAACCGTTTGGTGTAATCTTGGTAGTTTGCAAGACTACTCAATTATTGCACTCAGTTTCCTAAGAAATTGTGGTAAAAAACGTTACTCCACAGCCCGCTTCCCTTCTCCTTCCTCTTCCACCGCCCGCGCACGTCCGCGGGAAGCGGCCGGTCAACCCTCATATAGGAGTGCTAGCACAAAAAGATGCGTGCATGACCACTAAAATTTCCATATTGAAGCACCGCTCCGGCGGGAGTATGGCATATGTTGTTACCTTCGGCGGGCCCATGGATACCGGGCGACGGCGACCAGAGAAGAGGCGGCGGGAGGGGAATGAATGCAGCTACTGTTTGGGTTCGCCTTTTGCTTAAATAAATGCGCAGCATCACGTGTACCCGCGGGTGCACAAATTGTAACATACGCGTTCGCTTAAGTGGGCGCCACGTGAATCGTGTGTGTGTGTGTGTGTGTGTGTGAGATTACGTGAGATGAGTGCGTGTGTGCGACTCTACTGTTCGAACATGTACTCAACCTTTTGCATCGGGATATAAGTATAATGGTATTTACTTTAGCTAGTGATTTACGTGGCCATGTTAACGTGGTTGTGTCAAAAAAATGCCACTTACTGCTCGTGATTTGCGTTATATAATTACAAGCAAGATTCTCGTGCATTGCACGGAACATCAATATGCATTTTTTTACAGAACACCTGTTGTTTTTGACCCATGCAGGAGTAATCCCATGTGTAAAAACTAATGATATCTCGAGAATTTTATCGGAAAACTAGTATCTCGAGAATGTCATCGAAAAAAATGAAAGATGAGAGATAAGGCGAGGAGGAGTGGAGCGTGGTGGTGACCGTTGGTCAGAATGGGCGGAGGCATGGGGATAGACGGCGCCGGCAGGCGGCAGCGGCCACCATGCATGCTAGATTGTTCCAGAGACTTATTCCTTTTTTAATTGCTGAGCAACGAGGTTGCGGGAGATAATGATGTGCTGAGAGGTGCGGGTATATTTTATAAAATTATCATAGTTTGCTTTCTATCCTCAGATATAGATCATACAGTCTGTGTTACAAGATGGCAGGCACACCATCACCGCCAACTCGTTTTTTTATAAGGGTACAGATGATAAGTTTGATGACTACTAAAGTAAAGTGGAATTTGTCCATGTTATGCAAGTAAATAAAGGTGATTGTTTATCATACGGGTAAGGTTGGATGAAGGGTGGTAGGAACAATTGCTCTGCCTAGAGCATGTGTGTGTGAGATGGAGTCTTAGTGTGTGTGTGGGGTGTGTGTGTGTGTGTGTGTGTGAGAGAGAGAGAGAGAGATGGAGTCTTAGTTTGTGTGTGTGTGTGAGAGAGAGGGGGGGGGAGAGAGATGGAGTCTTAGTTTGTGTGTGTGTGAGAGAGAGAGATGGAGTCTTAGTGTGTGTGTGGGGGGGTGCGTGCGTGTGTGTGCGTGTGTTTGTGTGTGTGTGTGTGAGAGAGAAGGAGTCTTAGTGTGTGTGTGTGGGGGTGCGTGTGTGCGCGCGCGTGTGTGTGTGCGTGTGTGTGTGTGTCGCTGGGTCCTATGTGGCGGATGTAATTTAAGTGTGCATGGCTTCATCATTGAGAGGTGATGTGTATGGCGAGGCCACCAACGATGGGGTGCGAGAGAGAAAATGCCCAGAGAGAGGGAAGAGAAGGTGTGCTGGCGTGAGAGGAGTCGACTTGAGAGAACGTGGTTTGTTCGAGAGACACCGAGGAAGACTACTATATATCGATGGTGCATGTAGGCGGAATTAAACAAAGGGATGGTCTTATTGGTTTCGGGGATATAGGGGAAGAGTGAGAGGCGGGGGGTAGCTAGAAGGAGATTGTTAAGTGTGAGTGTGTGTTTTACCCATCCAAAGCGGAAGTTATGTGCACAAAAGAGGAGAACGGTTCGATGTGGCGTTAGGATTGAGGGTAATTAACTACGTATGGAGACATAGAGACCTTGAACGTGCATGTGTGAGAGGTATACATGTATACGTGGGACGTGTGTGTGTGCGCGCGTGCGCATGATCGAGATAGAAGAAAGAAGACATAAGTCATAAGATCAACGACATGGGGGAGACGAATCAGTATGACAATATGCATGCATATGAGAATGCAGGGAAGAAGGCCCGACAATTGAGCATGTGTTTTTGTCTTTAAGAGATAGTGGCGTGGGATGGAGCATGCATCTGTGGCGAGCAGAGGGAGTGAGGCGCAACGATTGTGCAAAAGAGACCAACCTATAAATGCATATGTATGGAGAGACATATATAGTGTGGGTGATAGGAAGCAAGACTCTGTGCGAGAAAGAAATGTTGACGGAGAAACTACAGATAGATACAGAGATGGAGATGCTGGCTAGAGGGACATCCGCTAGTTTGGGTGTTGGAGATGACCGTCGGGTGGTTCAAAGGGTGAAGTTATATATGTGTGTGAGAGGGCACTTGACTGCATGTAGAGAGAAACATATGTAGTGTGCGTGATAGGAATCAAGAGTGAGGGCGAGAAAGAAGGTTGATGGAGAAACAGATAAATAGAAAGATAAAGATGCTAGCTAGTGTGCATTAGAGATAGGAGTCGAGTGGATCAGAAGGCTGGGTTATGTGTGTGGGTGTGAGAGAGATAGAGAGAGGGTGCGTGTGAGTCACATACAAACAGATATCGAGAGAAATGAGATCCAGAGAGACGGAGTTTTGTGTCTGCGAGAGAGAAAGATATTTCACAACGAGAGTGATAGCTAGAGAGACATACGAGGGAATGCAAGATATCTCTAGGGAGAGAGGGTGTGTGTGAGCGACATACAAGAGAACTATGAGACCCTGGGATACAGAGTTTGTGTTTGCGTGTGAGAAAGAGATATTGAAGAGGAAGATTCGTAGGTTCTCATATCTAAGGAGCGAAAGACATCTCTGTATGAGGGGTGTGCGAGTGGCACACATGGGAATAGTAGAGAGAAATGAGACCCCTGGAGACAAAGTTTTGTGTTTGTGCGAGAGAAAGAGATTCCACATGGAGAATCATACTTAGAGACACATAGCAGGGAGCGAGATATACTTAGAGAGAGATAGAGTGATGAAGGTCGAGGGAGAGAGTACCGTCAGTGTGTTACGAAGATAAAAGATCATTGTCGACATACAGGTAGCACGAGAGATACACGAGAGGCGATGAACAGCGTATAGGTCCAGAGAGATAGTCCTATATAAGCATGAGTGATAGCTATATGAGACGAATATCTGGATTAAAGGGGATTCAAATATTTAAACCGGAGATCACGACATCGATAATATCATAACGCATAAATTGGTGTATCAAACATGCATATTCATTTGAATTTGGGCACACGTGTAATGTTATATAGTTTATCAATATTGGTGATCCATAGATTCTTCAATTACAAACAATGCATGGTTTATATGCAATTAATGTCTAAACGGGATTACACTATATGTTGCATGTGTGAAACACATTATACATGTTTGAGAAGTAAAAAAACCCGCATGAAACACACATTAATTGGAGACAGTTAGCGACGAATGCATACATTGGATTTCAACATAAAGTGGTTTCAAATATTTGAAAATTCAAATTGATGGATACAACCTTATGAATCTAAGATCATGCCATTTGTAAACCATATTTATGTATAAATGGTGTTGTGCTTTTGAAAGTATATATAAAAAAGATGTATATAGAATGTAATTCCAATTGAAAATGGATCCCGCTTGAAAAAAAAATAGAATACAAACGGGATTCGAATTGAGTTGGCATGGTAAACGTGCACTCTGCAAAATTTGAACAAAGCGGGGAAAGTCGCAGTAACCGCCCGAAACCAAAATCCGCGAGATGGAAATCACTACTGTCTATCCCTGCCACGCAAAGCCTATCTGCTGGATTTCTATAGGTTTCGATAGGGGCAGGTTTGTAATTTCACCCAAACGCGCCTCTCACCCGGATTCATACACGGTGGGCGCCAAAACACAGTGTGTCCTCGGCCGAAATCGACTCCCTCCCCGATTCATATTTATACATGGTGGGCGCCAAAAACAAACTCTTGTCGGCAAATATTCGGTGTATGCGAGATTACCGTCCTATCCCCAACCGACTAGTGTTGCTGTGATGTAGTATAAATTTGAAATGGGGGCTAAGTTTGTAAATTTCCTTGCATTTGAGACAAGCGCGCCCTGAATACATGGTTCCCCCTTCCTCTCCACCTCCCTTTTCCCCATTAGTACTCCGTGGGCACCAAAACACCCACTCCACCCCACCCTCCTCCGTCCGCCGCCGTCCGCCACCCCATCCACCGCCATCCTCCTCCACCATGCCGGAGCTGATACCCCGACGCCGTCGTCCATTACAAGAGATCGACCTCTCTCATCCACGGCTGCATCCCGTCCTCTCGCTTCATCCCCGCCGTCGTCCACCTTACCGGCGCCGCTCCTACGATCGTCTCGTCCACCGCGCCTCGCCGCCACCGTCTACCCTCCTAGATCTGCTTCCACGCTGCCGACAGCCATCGCTACCGCAACACCGTCAAATTCTCAGCAGATGCGTACACGGCGCCGCACCAGAGGCGGTACTCTCTCGTATCTGCTCAACTTATTTATTGCAGCAAGAAAATAGATCGCCACTGCTTTACTCTGATTTCTTGTCTTGGTTGTGAAGTTGCCTTTGTCCGGTTTGCACCTTCAAATCCCCCATGGTACGCTCAACACCATACTCCCAATGCTTATGGTTTTCCCCTTTTATATTCCACACTAGTTAATTCACAGTAGACTAGATTGTTCAGGGCTCGCCGGAGTTCGCTGGTGCGAACGAAGGGGCTCGGGTGGTTGTGGGGCCTCACGAACGAAGAAAACTTGACGCTGGTGGGGGTTGGGCGGGGTGGGGTGGCGGAGGAACACAGCGATGGGGGCGGTGGTCCGCCCGGCCCGCAAGCGGTGTTCTGTATGGGAAGAATCAGAGACGAGGAAGAAGAAGGGTTAGGAGACGTAGGATCTTCATCCAACCGCCTGAAATGGTCGAGAGATAGCTGGGAGTTGCATTCTTAATGCGCTCTGGTTCATCATGTGTGGGCACTGCGCAACCAACATTTTATTATCCAAAATCTGCTTGCTCTTCTTTACCATGTTCCTCTTCCGTTCTTCTTTAATATGTACCCTCTCCGTTCCTAAATACACGTCTTTGTATAGATTCCACCATGGACTACATATGGAGAAAAATGAGTGAATCTACACTCTAAAATGTATCTGGATACATCTGTATGTGATCCATAGTGGAAATCTCTACCAAGACTTATATTTTGGAACGGAGGGAGTATGATAGTAGTACAAGATGTTCCTTGTAATCAAGATGAGCAGGGACATTTGCGATGTAGAGGTCTATACGGTCGGTTGTGATGGACACTTTGAGCCTCTTTGATTCCTAGGATCTTGTAAACATAGGAATAGGATTTGTAGTGGCCTGCCCACTTGAATCCTATAAGAATAGCAAGGAAATGCGGGGAGCTGTGTCGCCTTTGAGAGTTATACTGATATTAACAGTACCGCACCTTCACTTGAACAGAGCTGGTATCTGAAGCCTTTCTAACCGTACCGGCAATACTAGCACATATATTCCAGCAAGTTCCACTTTGCTGATTTTACTCTGATGCTTAAGGTTTTCCCGTTATATCTACACTATGATCTATGTAGCAGCTTTGTGTCGCACTAGCAGCAGTCCACTCTTGAAGCTAAACACTGCAATGACTTACAAAATTGGCACCAAGGCATTGAGTGCCATTCTGGATGCAATGAAACTCATACGCTCCCCACCTGTTAATTCTTGTTTAGAATATGATCCTAATGACTATTCTAACCTCGGGGAGTCAAAGGCAGATGACCTGTCCTGTTCACCCATCAAGGTGCATGTTCTAATTTGGCAATGTTTTATTGATTGTGGGTTGTCAGGGAGGCTGATCGTACCCACGAACACCTATGGGGCCGACGGACCAGGCCCCTTGTGGTTCGGAGGGGGGCGAAGATCGCATGAAGAGCGGATCGAGGCGTGGCACACGAGCAGTTTACCCAGCTTCGGAGCTCTCCGAAGAGATAAAACTCCTACTGCTGCTTGTTTGATCGATCCAGTTTCTTCCGCACTTGTGCAGCCTGTCGAAAGTTCTGGTCTTGAGCCCGCGCAGCACTTCAGCATTTGCCCTCTCTGCTTGACCGTTGCTTCTCGGGTGAGCAACAGAAGCAAATCAGACCTTGGCGCCAAGGTCTTGGACGTACTGCATGAAGGTGCGACTCGTAAATTGTGTGCCGTTGTCGGTGATGATCCTGTTAGGGATTCCGAAACGGCAGACAATTGACCTGAAGAACTTGATCGCTGGCGGCGTGCGTCACCTTCCTCATCGCTTCCACTTCCAGCCACTTTGTGAACTTGTCGATGGCGGCGTACAAGTACTCAAAGCCCCGACAGCTTCGGGGAAGGGGCCGAGGATGTCGAGCCCCGGACCGAAAATGGCCAGGATAAAGGGATCGTCTGGAGAGTTTGAGCTGGCTGGTGTATCTGTTTGGAATGGAACTGCACGCTTCACATTTGGTTACTTGTGCGATTGCATCACGGAGGGCTGTCGGCGGAAGAAACCTTGCCGGAAAGCTTTGCTTGCAAGTGCTCTTCTGCGCCAATGTGGTGACCACATATGCCTCCATGTATCTCTCGCCAACAGCTTCATCCATCTTCCACAGGAATACACTTCAATTTCACACCGTTGAGTCTTCTTACATGCAGTATGCTATCGACAAACTGGTACATACTCGACTGCCGGGCTACTCTTTCCTCTTCTTCTTGCTCTTCGAGAAGTTCTCCTGTCTAAAGGAAATGGACAATCTGCTGCGCCCATGCTGGAGCTTGCGGCTCGACAACAAGGACTAAAGGCACATCTGCTGCTGCGGGAACATTAGTTTCCACGGCAAGGACTTGCGGCCCTGCCGGAGCTTGATGTTCCCCGGCAAGCTTGCCGGAGCAAGACTTGTCGGGAGCGTCTGCTTCAACGAAACAAACCACAGGGGCTGTCCGGAGCAGCATCGCTCCTCAAAGACTGTTGGTGTTGAGCTTGGGGACCTTTGCAACGACGGCTTCGGGAAGCTCTGTCGGAAAGTAGTCACCAGAGGTCAACTTCCTCTTCTTGCTTTGTCCAGTTGATGGTGTTACGGTTGGTTGAGTCAGCTTGAGCACGAAAATCCCTGGTTCCACAGGTAACTTAAGTGCAGCGCACTTTGACAGGCCATCAGCAATATCATTCTGAGCTCTTGGAACATGTTCCATTTGCAGGCCGTCAAAGTGCTCTTCTAGCTTCCTCACTTCATCAATGTAGGCTTCCATCAACGGACTCTGGTAATCTTTGTTCACTTGGCGGACGACAAGTTGCGAGTCACCCCTGACAATAAGCTTTTTGATCCCAAGGTCCACTGCGATCCTGAGACCGGCAAGCAAACCTTCATACTCTGCGGTATTGTTCGTCGCTTGCTCCTTGGGAAAGTGCATCTGGACTACGTACTTGAGGTGCTCTCCGGTGGGTGCGATAACGCCGGCACCGGCGCCTTGCAGCGAGAAGGCACCATCAAAGTACATCAGCCACTCTTTGCTTGCTTCTTTGACGGGAATGCTCGTCTCCGGAATCTCTTCATCTGGTGTTGGCGTCCATTCTGCTATGAATTCTGCCAATGCTCTGCTTTGGATAGTTGATGTGCTTTCAAACTTAAGACCGAAGCTTGACAGTTCCAATGCCCACTCGACAATCCCGCCTGTCGCTTCTGGATTCTGCAGTATCCTCTTCAGCGGAAAGCGAGTGACAACTGTTATCTCATGTGCTTGGAAGTAATGGCGCAGCTTTCTCGAGGCCATGAGGAGGCCGAAAAGCAATTTCTGCACCCTGAGTACCTTGACCTAGCCCCTGCAGGAGGGGCCGACAAAGTAGACTGGGCGCTGCACCATCCTTTTACGCATCTGTTCACGTGGTTCTGCGCTGGATTCATCCTTGTCGGGACCAGAGCTTGTCGGTGAAGCCCTCGCTTGTCGCTGGATGTGCTTGCCGCGGTTGCTGGCTCGTCATCCGCCTCCCTCTCCGCTACTAACGCAACACTAACCACTTGATTGGTTGCCGCTATGTATAGCAGCAACTTCTCTTGTGGCCTAGGTGCGACAAGTGTTGGAGTGGAGGACAGGTATCTCTTCAAGTCCTGCAGCGCAGCCTCCGCTTCGGGAGTCCATTTTACTGGACCTGCCTTTTTCAAAATCTTGAAAAATGGCAGGGCGCGCTTAGCAGACCTAGAAATAAACCTGCTGAGAGCAGCTACGCAACCGGCAAGTCTTCGTACATCCTTGACGCGCTTTGGTGCTTCAATCTGCTCAATGGCCTTGATCTTGTCGGGATTAGCTTCAATCCCTCGCCGAGACTGAAGAACCCGAGAAGCTTCTTGGAAGGGACTCCAAACACGCACTTTTCGGGGTTGAGCTTGAGGTTGATCTTGCGCAGATTTGCAAAGGTCTCGTCCAAATCTTGAACCAGAGTTGCTTTGTCCTTGCTTTTGACCACTATGTCATCCATGTAGGCTTCTACATTTCTGTGCATTTGCGGCTCAAAAGCATCATGGACTACCCTTGCAAATGTTGAACCAGCATTCTTCAAACCGAAAGGCATCCGTATGAAACAGTATGTGCCACATGGTGTAATGAATGCGGTCATCTCCTCATCTTCTTCATCCATGAAGATCTGATGGTATCCTGAGTATGCATCAAGAAACGAAAGCAAATCACATCCAGCCGTGGAGTCAACAATCTGGTCAATGCGCGGCAAGGGAAATGGATCTTTGGGACAAGCTTTATTAACATCCGTGAAGTCAATACAAAGTCTCCATTTTCCATTTGCTTTCTTATACGACTACTGGATTGGCCAACCACGTGGGATGGAGCACTCCTCGACAAGGCCTGCTGCTTCCGGTTCTTGATCTCTTGACTATGAATTCTTGGCGCCCACCGCTTGCTTCCTGAATTTTTGGTTGACGGGCGCAAGATGAGGACAAACGGCGACGGTGCTCAATCACTTTCACAGGAACACCGGGGATGTCGACGGTTGCCATGCACACACGTCGACATTCGCCGCAGAAAGCAACGAGCGTCCTTCCTATTTAGGGTCGAGAGAGGCCGATGGTAAAGGTACCACCGGTGCCGTCCTCCTGGCGGGCACCTTCTTGGTCTTTGGCGGAGCCACCATCTTCTTGCACTTGCGGTGGAGCTCGATGGTGCGTCCTCGACGGTAGCGCAGCACTCCGAAGAGGTGCGCTTGCCGGAGTGAGCATCAGAGCCCTTGCCGGACTTGGACTTCGTCTTCTTCCCCCCGGGAGCTTCAGCGGCAAGTGTTTGGCAATCTGTCGCGACTGCTGCATCCCGGTAGATCTTGTCGGCACAGATAAGGGCATCCTTCTTGTCGCCATGGGCCGGAGATGGCGCTTATCGGGCCTGGCATCTTGAGTAAGTTGTAGGCGTGGAGAGGCTGCCATGAACTTGGCGAAGTCTTTGATTTGCCAAGTATCCCATTGTAAGGCAATGGGAAATCGGCAACGTCGAATGTGACCCTCTCGATCCTAAAGTTCAGCTCGCTGCCAAATGTTACCGCAACGTAATCTTCCCTTTGGCTTGCTCCTTCCCGGATTGATTCCTTGGAAGGTACCGGTCTCTTCGAGCTCATTGTCAGGATTTGAAGCTTCCGGAGCACCGCGGAGGAGATCAGATTCAGGCGGCCCGCCGTCAACTAGCATTTTGGTGACCTTGAGGTTGCGGATGGTTGGTGAGACCAACATCGGCAAGCACCCGAATCTTGATTATGCGATCGGGGTGGTCCTTAATATCAAAAATGATAGGCGTCTTGGACCACCGAGAGGCTTGCGTGACTCTACGGATGGTTCCGCTGCATTGACCTCCGCATCCATTGCTTGAGTTGGCGATGGGAGGTATGCGAGGAAAGCACCTCCGTCCAAGCGGAAGGACCTTCGTGGCTACGAAACTCCTGCTCATCAGCGTCGTCGTCTTCCATATCTTCGTCGTCGTCATCATCTTCATCTTTGTCGCGGCGCTGGGAGGTCTATCTCCTTGCCGCTGCTTGGCCTTGCCAGCGTCCTCCCGGCCGGGATGTTTCTTGCTTGCTCCCCGGCACCTTCACAGGCCTTCTCCTTGTCGCGCCGCTTCGTACTCAGCTCTCTGTTGTTCGACAAGCTGCTCGACCTTCTTGCAGCTCTGGAGGTCGTGGCCCTTAGTGCGGTGGATCTTGCAATACTGCTTGCGGAGTTGTCTCGCTTGTCGGCGGCCGCCACAGACTGGTGGTTGGCGTCAGCGGCAACCTCCTTGCCGGAGCCACCAGCCTTGGCGTTCTTGTCGCCACCTCCGTTGCCGGACTGCTCAACAGCTAGCACTTCTCTACCTTTCTTCTTCCGGTTGCCTTCGCTTGGCCCTTCTTCTTGGGCGGTGTCCTCCTTGTCGAGATCCTGCTTCCGCATTCTCCCCTGGCAGTCTCCTCCCTTCCTCAGCGCGTGCACACTTGTCGGCCAAGGCGTACAGCTCACTGATGTCCTTGACTTTGCACATCGCCATCTCCTCCCTCATCCTGCGGTTCTGCACATTCTGATGAAATGCGCTGATCACCTGGCGGGTGGACGTCACAGGATGTTGTAGTGCACGGCTGAACTCTGAATGAACTTGCGCAGGACTCTCCTTCCTTCCGGCGAAAGCAGATGAAGGTCACTCTCTTAGCCATGAGGTTTGTGGCCACCTATGAAGGCGCCAACAAAGCGATGGCACAGATCTGCCCAAGAGGATATGGAGCTGTCCGGCAAGTGCATGAGCCAAGATCGGCGTTGGGCTTGAGCACGGCGGGAAGTAGTTGGCGAGGATCTTGTCGTCCCGTCCCCGCAGCCTGCACCGCGATGGTGTATATCTTGAGAACTCCAGCGGATGCGTCCTGCCATCATACTTCTCCAAAGACGCGTCTGGTTTGAAGTTTTTCGCTGGAGTCCTTTGGACTTGCCGCAGCTCACGAGTGAACGCAGGGCAACCTACCGCGTCTGACAAGTCGCTGGTTCCTCCGGCGCGCATGTCAACAGAAGGCCCAGCGCGCTTGTCGGATCGACGTCGCGCTTCTCTCCGGCGCTCGATGCGAGTTCGGCGTCCTCTTGTTGTCGCTTCGTGAAGAACTTGGCGCTGATCGCGGCGAGCTTCGCCATGGATCCGACGACGCGGTGGAGTCGCTGTCGAGGTGGATCCGGTGAGTCGGCGATCTTCGCCTTCGTGGCGGAGAGTGCCGATGGTTGCACCTCCGACAGTCTGCCGCCACCGGCTCGTGCCTTGTCGTCTCGCCCGCGGCAACGATGGCGCTGGTTGCCGCGGAGCGTCGCCGTTAGCAAAGCCGATGAGGCTACGGATAGTGGCCCTCCACTCGTCGACCTTGTCGGCCGTTGGAGGTAGTCAAAAGCAGGTGAGCTCTCGCGAGCTTCTGCTGGAGTAGTGGGTGGCATTGGCGAACGGTGCGAGGAGCGGGATACGCTCGGACTTCTAACCACGTTAGAAGGAGCAGCACCCCGTCCGGGCGACCGTATCTCACTTGTGCCAGCATGTTGACGCGCATGCTAGTCTTGAGGGTCTCGATCCAACGAACGTATGGCGTTGTGAACGCCATGACGTTGTTGGTCCCGCGTCTCCTGAGATGGGCGCGGGGATCTTGTAACGCCGAGGTTTGCGGGGCCTTGTACTTGGACTCGCAGCGTCCACGAGCACCTTCGTCGGCGCCCGTTCCTCCGCTACGTCTGCCCCACCACCCGTTTGCTGCGGTGAGGGTGGAGTGCAGCAGCGACGGTTCTGCCGCCGAAGCCTTCTTCTTCGGTGGCATGTTCAGAAGATGTTGATGACGCTGCTCGTGTGAACGCCGGATCAGATTCACACGGCCTCGGCGCTTCTACTGGCGCGCCAAAGATGTCGGGGAGGCTGATCGTACCCACGAACACCTATGGGGCCGACGGACCAGGCCCCTTGTGGTTCGGAGGGCGAAGATCGCCTG
This sequence comes from Aegilops bicornis, assembly GCA_021605145.1. NCBI lineage: Eukaryota > Viridiplantae > Streptophyta > Magnoliopsida > Poales > Poaceae > Aegilops > Aegilops bicornis. The sequence continues at coordinate 288,643,033 of CM038670.1, forward strand.
AAGAGCGGATCGAGGCGTGGCACACGAGCAGTTTACCCAGCCGGAGCTCTCGGAGAGATAAAACTCCTCTGCTGCTTGTTTGATGTATTGTGTTCTTGCTAGGGAGCGATGAGAGCTACAAAACCTAAGCGTGAGTGTATCTGGTCTCGAGTGAGTCGAGCGAACCGAATCGAACCCGAACCCTCTCGTTGCACATGGGCCTCCTTTTATATGCTCAAGGGGTCTCCGGCGGTGGCAACATAGATGAGGGTACAAATGTAAAACAGGAGTTGGTACACCTACTCGAACAATGTCTGATGCAAAATACCTAACTCGACGGCAAGGGACAAAAGCAATAAATGCCCGTCGGTGTCGCCCAAACAATTACAACAGAGACCGTCAGTGCGCCTCCGCTTCGCCACGATGGCAAGCTTGTCGGCGCCGCTTATCGCTGCTCTCCGCTGGCTGCACAGCCTCTTGACAGCGATGCATGGAATGTTCCCATGGCGACACGTTGCGGGGTGAGCTGGAGCGGAGATGGAGAGAGGTTGCTTGTCAGCGGCAAGCGCCTTGCCGCTGAATCCTTGTCTCGTCCGGAGGCTTGTCGCGCTCGGGCCTTCCCGGCAAGCTCCTCTTGCGGGGCCTTGTCTTCTGCATGCACAGGTGGCCCTCCCGACAAGCTCCTCTTGTCGGGGCCTTGTCTTCTTAATCGAATACTTTGTTCTTGAATGGCTCCAAAGGAGCCACGGAGAATCTTAGCGTGTGAGGCAAACCACGCCGCTGGTGTCAGAATCGTCTGCGGCATCTAGCACGGGATACTAGGGTACCCCTACTCTAGTACACCGACACGGGTATCTTGCATATGTTGTCTTGCATTTGTTCTACTTTGTTGCACCGCCATCTGCTTAGTTTACTCATCATATATGTCGAGATGCCATTCCCATCCATTATCAATACATATTCCATCTGTCATCATACCATGTTTTTTCACTCAAATGTTGTTTTTGTGCATCAGACATCAAAAAGGAAGAGGGTGATTGCCGAAAGGAGCACCAGCAAAGTCCTTGAAAACGTGGTGGTGCGGAGAAATCGAACGACACCCACTTATATTGGCTGTACAACCCGGTGATACAAAATGTAGGACTGACTCAGTGATTGTACCCATACTTCACTGGCCACACCACTAGCCCCACCACACAGGACCTGCACTCCAGCAAAAGGTATACCAATTTCATTTGCCATAGTAACAGCTGTACCACAGAAAAATCCCACTCCAGCAAAAAGTACAGCAAGTCCACCGGTCGAAGACCTATCCCAACTGCAGAGACGGCCAATTCCTGCAGATTGGAACCCCATTCCATTTATTCCCAGTGTAAAAGACAATGCTTTCAATGTTGTTAGGGACTACGTGCATATATTCCCATCATGGGAAGATTATTGTGAAGACAAACACCATTTTCACATCTTCCTGTCCAACTTATGTGTAAGTGCTATTATTCATGGTTATTATTTTCCTATTTCCTGCTGATTGAACACATCAATGATTTACATTACATTGTTGTAACTAGGCGAGGGTCAATATGGATAGTCATGACGAGCAAAGCTTGCTTGTGCTTTTCAAGGAAGCATTGCAGCAGTATCGATGTTACCTGAGGAAATCACACTTTGATGGCAAGTCTATAAACGAATTTCCCGTGAAGTCTTCTGTGCTAAATTTAGAAGACATTGAATGGAAAAACCTTGTTATGCACTGGTCTCGTTCCCAGGATGAGGTACTGTCTATGAAATCACATGACAATTTGAAGTTCTACTTTTCCGCATGTGCCTTACAGATCTTTTTTGCAGGAAATCTGCTCGAAGAAGAATTCCAGTTTGACAAGAACGACAGGATATCGCAAATATGCTGCCCGCTGCTTTGCCTTGGTTAGTACCTGTTGTCCTGTATCACTGTACTTGCATACATACCTAGTTCATTATGTGACAGCAGTATGCATGATAGCTTGCTTATCAATTGTTCGCTCCAAATTATCTGATCTGTATGAATGGTTACATTAGTGTAGAATATATCCAATGCCAATGTTTTTTAGATCTGCATTGTTCTTGTAAGTACATGTTGTCCTTTATTAGTGTACTTATAATGACAGGTAGTTGTTCATGTACCATCACTCTACATCTTATTTTCCTTTGCCCTCCATTTTCTACACATCAGATCTATATTTACTCTTACCATAAGGTTGGTACTGAAGAAGTTTAGCTGTGCATTGTTCTTGGCTGTACCTTTTGCCTGTATCGCTGCACTTACATTTATAGCTACTTGGTCATGTAGCATCACTCTTCATCTTATCTTAAATATTCTCCACTTTTTTGTATATTATCACATCTATATTTACTCTTAACAAAATGTACAATAAAGGCAATGCTTTTGAAGAAGATTCTGTTCGTACTGAAGAAGTTTATTATTTAGTCATAAACAAAAGTTTGTCCTTTCTCAATTTAAGTTTTCAGTTGTACAACCAAGTTCCTTCTTCATACCATGTAAATTAAACTATACAGAGCAAGTGATCTTCTTTTGCACTGGTGTGGTGAACCTACCCACTACAGCACAATGTCATATTCTGCAATGTCTTAACTATGAACAATGTCATATCATTCTACTATTATTTAAACCATCTCTTTATTTGCCAATATGAAATGGTATAAATTGACAGCACACTAACCATTGATACTTATGAGTTCTTGATCTGTAATCCGGTGGTGTCATTGAAGCTGCCAACTCCTTCACAATGTCATTTCCTGCCATGTCTTGACCTGAACAATACCATATTGTGTTAATGCAAATTTAAACTGTGTCACTTTATTCGTCAGTAAGAAATGTGATGAATTGTCAGCACCGATACTTTTATGTTCAAAACCTGTCATTTGTCTGCTTGTTTATCTTCAGAGTGAGGAAGATATAAGTGTTGAACAAGTGATCTCATCATCTTGCTTTCACCGCTATACTGCGGCTCCCAATGAGGCTAACCTTTCTTGAACTCTATTGAAGTGCTATCAGTTTTGTATATTATTTTGTCGGCGTGTTTATTTGCCTTTGGTGGCGATCTTTGATGCCCGATGTATGTAATCTGCTATCCGCTTGTGCTTTATTATCATAGTGGCGAACTTTGATGCCCAGTGGATGTAATATGCTGTAATTTCTTTATTGTATAGTCTAGGTTTTTTCTTATTTACGATGCTGCAGTTATTTTACTGTATATGTATCATGTCTTCGCAGTAAACCGACCAAACCGTAAAATTAGGGTACATAATCAGGCCGTCATGCAATCACGATGTAGGTTGGGCCTGAAACGTGCCGAACAGCTCATGGGCCGGCAGCAGCCCGAAATGAATCCCGGCCCATGATTGTGTGAATCAAATCACGGGCTTTTAACAGGCCAAAAAATTTTCTCGGTCCTTGTTTGGCCCAATTAGATATCGGCTGCGAGCAGGCCGGATGCAAACCGGGTCGTACTTAGGCCCAACTATATGACGGGCTTTTAACATGCTGAAATTAATATAGGGCCGAAATGTTAAACGGGCCCTTAACAGGCCAAAACTAATATCAGGCCGAATTACTAAGTGGGCTTTTAGCAAGTGGGCCCAAAAGCATAGTGTCCAGTTGACGGGCCGATTCTGATATGGGCCATAATTAGGCCCAAAACCTCTTAAAGGGCCGGACCTGATCTGGGTCGTAATTTGGCCCAGAACATGGTAGGCTTTTAACGGGCCAGATCTCATATGGGCCACTATTAGGCCCGGAGCATGGCAGGCCATTAATGGACCGAATCAAATATGGGCCGGCATTTGGCCCAAGACATGGCAGCCAGTTAATGGGCCGGCCTGCTAGGGTCCTCAAAATCTTGTCGGCCTACAGCTGGGTCGGCCCATTAATGTCGGCGAAATCTCGTGGGCCTTTAGCTGGGCCAGCCCATTATGATCCGCAAGAATTTTGTGGGCCTTTACCTGGGCCGGCCCATTATGGCACACAAAGATCTTGTGGGCCTTTACCTGGGCCGACCCATTATGGCCCGCGAAATCTTGTGGGCCTTTAGCTAGGCCAGCCCATTATGGTCCGCAAAATCTCGTGGGCCTTTAGCTGGGCCGGCCCATTATGGTCCACCAAATCTTGTGGGCCTTTAGTTGGGCCGGCCCAGTTAAACTTGTTGGGCCGTGCCACATGTCGGCGTATCATCATAGGCGCCTATACATCCAATGAGTGGATGACATACATCCCGACGATGAGCCGACACGTGTTTCCTCTAGCCAATGATGATTTTACACGTGGAAAATCCCCATTGGTCGGGGCTGTTAACGGGTTATCGGATCCAAAACCCGACCTGATAGCTTAACGGCGTTCCATTACGGTGGATGCCACGTGTCGGTCACCCTTGACGAAAGCACTTCTGTGACGCGCGATTTATCGTCATGGAAGTGGACACTTCCGTGATGATAATTTTGGTAATGTCATGGAACACTTCTCTGACAGCACAGGTATGACTATCTTGATTCTGTCATAAATTTGTCATGGATGTACATGCATGAAAAAAAACGCGACCTACTGTGAAAAACACGTATCATCACGGAAGTGTATTTTTTTTGTAGTGAAGGTACTTGGAGCAAGAGAACCTCCAAAAAAGGCTTATTGCCACCGCGAGGAGTCTGAAGAAACAGAAGCAAAGGCTTAAGGCCGCGCAAAATACACTCATCAGTAGATGGAATAAAGTGCTTGACACTAAAGAAAAGTACGGTGGCAGTCGCCACACAAAGAGCTATCCAAAGCGCAAGCTACTGCCTGAATTCGATGACGAGGCTCTAGAGCCCATACAGCCTAAAAATAAAACGACCGATCAGCCGGATCGACCACCCCTTGACGCGATAGGGCTGACTAACGATGTCGCACATAAGTCAGCACACGATCTACGTGAGGACTTGCACCAAAAATCCGGTATAACCAGGTCCATCTACGGATCTAGGAAGCGAGCTCCGGCACAGAAGAAAAACCGAACACTACAACCGTCAGAATTCCATGACACATCCACATACAGGGGTGCCGCGCACCCCCTATGTTTCACCGATGAGGTGCTAGATCACGAATTTCCGGAGGGATTCAAACCCTTGAACATAGAAGCATACGATGGAACGAAAGACCCTGGGGTCTGGATTGAGGACTTCATCCTTCATATCCACATGGCTCGAGGAGATGACCTCCATGCCATCAAATACTTGCCCCTCAAGTTAAAAGGACCAGCTCGGCATTGGCTGAAGAGCCTCCCCGAAAACTCAATTGGAAGTTGGGAAGAGCTTGAGGATGATTTTAGGGCCAATTTTCAGGGGACCTATGACCGACCTCCGGATGCACACGATTTAAGTCATATAATTCAACAGCCCAGAGAGTCAGCCCGAAAGCTTTGGAACAGATTCCTCGCCAAGACGAATCGAATTGTCGACTGCCCGGACGCTGAAGCCTTAGCGTCTTTAAAACACAGTGTCCGGGACGAATGGCTTGCCAAACACCTCGGCCAGGAAAAACCGCGGACAATGGCAGCCCTAACAAGCCTTATGACCCGCTTTTGCACAGACGGAGATAGTTGGCTGGCCCGTAGCAGCACCAGTGACCCAAGCACATCCGAAGTTAGGGAAGGCAATGGAAAACCACGGTGCAATAAAAGCAAGCGTCGAAACAATGAAGACAGCCCAGACAACATGGCGGTAAACGCCGGATTCAGGGGCTCTCGACCCGGTCAACGGAAAAAGCCATTTAAAGGCAGCAGAGATGGACCGTCCAGCCTAAACAAGATTCTAGACAGATTATGTCAGATTCATGGCACCTCCGACAAACCTGCAAACCATACCAACAGAGAATGCCGGGTCTTCAAGCAGGCCGGCAAGTTAAACACCGAACACAAGGGGAGGGATACACAAAGTGAAGACGAGGATGAGCCTCGCCAGCAAAACACTGGGGGACAGAAAAAATTCCCACCAGAGGTCAAAACAGTGAACATGATTCACGTAACAAAAAGGAGGAGCAAACACACACTCCGAGACATATGCGCCGTAGAGCCCGTCACCCCCAAGTTCAACCCTTGGTCGGCCTGCCCGATCACTTTTGATCGCAGGGATCACCCAACTAGTATCCGGCACGGAGGATTGGCTGCCTTGGTGCTAGACCCAATAATTGACGGATACCATCTCACCCGAGTCCTTGTGGACGGCGGCAGTAGTCTTAATCTGATATATCAGGACACAGTCTGCAAAATGGGGATAGACCCGACAAGAATCAGCCAAAGCAATACTACCTTTAAAGGAGTAATACCAGGCCTAGAGGCCAGCTGCATGGGCTCTCTAGTACTAGAGGTTGTATTCGGTTCTCCCGACAACTTCCGAAGTGAAAAGTTAACCTTCGACATCACTCCATTCCGAAGCAGCTATCAAGCACTACTATGAAGAACAACCTTCGCTTGTTTTAATGTAGTACCGCATTACGCTTATCTTAAGCTCAAGATGCCCGGTCCACGCGGCATCATCACAGTTAGCGGGAACACAAAGCGTTCCTTACGCGCGGAAGAATGTGCGGCGGCTTTAGTAGCCAAACACTAAATGGCCTCTCCAACTAGCAAAAATGAGCGGTCGTCAAGACCGCGGACACGGCTAGACGAGTCCGGCGCACCACTAGCTGTAACAGCTCAGATAAACCTGAGATTGGGTTGATGAATATACCCCCATAGATGTTGCTACGGGCTTCCCGCATGTAAAAAAGGCTACCGTTCGACTCGACCTTATTTTGAATTTTAATGGTTTATTAAGAATAACCAATTTTTTGCACGACAACTTTCACCTAAGTTCTTCTCTTTTAACAGATGATAATCGTGCTACACCCTTCCAGGATACGGCACAACGGAGACACAGGCGCAGACGTGCAGCAGGGCCCCGCTCAAAGGTTTCTTTTTAGATTAAGACCCTGTGTAAACCTTTCTTACTGTCTCTTGTTGCTTCGCACCCTCCGGATACCCAACACAACCGAGAGGGATGCTGGCGTTATTGGCATTTTGCCACGTCAGACTAATGCATGTACCTAGAAATTTAAGGTTCATTATCAAGGGCGTTACTCAGACCAGTATATCTTGTAAAGACCGAACACCATAGGGAGTGTTCGGCGTCGCGAGTTTGGCCTTATATGCATCAGCTCCGAATCATGTCTTTGGTCAAATGTTGGGTTTGCCCGGCTCCTGTGTTTTGCTACCTTACGTTCCGCTCTATCGGCTAAGGTGGCACCAGGAGAACTCGCGATTGTGCCCTGGTTCATCTGGACGAGCACCTCAGTAGAGAAAGCCGAAAACTGACTGTCATGATAAAGCGCGAGACTGGTCAACCACTCGAGGACTCAGTGGAATCTTCGTGATTCCTCCGCTTAACGAAGGACCGGTTTCCCGGTCATGTATGTACGTGCACCGTATTCGGATAAGCGCGGAAGTACCAGGGGCTATATAGTAGCCCCAGTGTCAAACTCCTATGGCTAAGTGAAAGTGTTAAAGCAATATAGTACGATTGCCTTGTTCGTCGCGCTATCACCTCCTTAACGGACCAAGACGTTGGATCAAGTGTGAACACGCGCTTTTTCGAATATCCCCGCATTATATGCGTGGGGGCTGAAGCCGACGACTGCAAACTTTTAGGTTATATGTATATACATAAACGGCCGCACAGGAGGGATCATAATACTTTCAGGCAAAAGTATAAACACAGCCTTCATAATTCAAATAGCATTGTTTTTACAATCAGGATACATGTCACTCGAACATGATACTCTTCGAGCACTGAGCCTCTATTAAACGAGCACCTTCTTGGACTTCTTCAAAATAGTGCTCGGCCGAGACCTGGCCTATGGCCGGACTCCGGGTTGCAATAGCGGTGGCATCCATCTCTGCCCAGTATGTCTTAACACGGGCAAGAGCCATCCGTGCACCCTCTACGCACGCCGACCTCTTTATAGCGTCGATATGCGGCACATCACCAAGGAATCGTTGCACTAAGCCAAAATAACTATTCGGCCTTGGCCCTTCCGGCCAAAGATGATCCACGACAGACCTCATGGAAAGCCCGGACAACCTATGGAGCTCAGCCCACTCAGCCATTCGCTCATTTAACAGCAGCGGACGTGTTGGAGCACTGATCTGCAACCAGAACAACTTTTTCACTTCATGATCTTTTTGATCTTTGAAAAAATCAGTCGCATCAGTAGCACTCGTTGCCAAGTCCATGCACGCATCTGCAGCACTCCATAATTGATCTAGAGGGGCGTACTTTGGATCTCCAAACTTCGTCCGCAACAAAAAGGGCTTCCCAGCCATGATATCTCCGGCTTGACGAAGCTCCTCCTTCGCCACTCTGATTTTAGAGCGGGTCTCCTTGGCTGCTACCATGGCCTTCTTCAGGTCCGCCGCATTCGCTTGGCTTTCCTTTTCAAGAAGCTCATATCGGTCGGCAACATCCTTCAGCTCAACAACCACCTTGGCTATTTCATCTTCGCTCTGGCGATGAGCAGCCTGTTCGGCTCTTAAGTCTTCGGTCGCCTTTAGGGCGGCCGCATCACTTCTCCTGGCTTGTTCCTTGGCTCGGGAAAGCTCTGCCCGAAGGGTCTCCACAGCGGCAGCTCCATCTGCAGCCACAACATATGACATATACTAGCATCATGCTCCTCTTAATATCTATTGACGACTGGAGAATACATACCTTGTGCCTCGTCAAGCCGCTTGTTTACAAGCACGATCTCGGCATCTGCCGCATCAAGTTGCCATTTCAGTTCGGCAAACTCACCAGTCCGGCCAGCCACCAGACCCTCAGCCGCCTGCACATGAAAGCAGCCTGATCATTACCTGGGACTATGATCCTCTGTTTGCCGCCTTTGGACAGCAACCAGACTCTCAGGGGCTACTATCTGCATAGGGCACACTTAGCATGTGCGGTACCGTCAAAAATATATATATATATTACTTCGCGTACCTCAAAGCCTCTTAGCAGGCTCATAAAAGCTTCATGCAACCCACTTTCGGCGGATGAAATCCTCTCAACCACCGTACCCATTAAAGTACAATGCACCTCTGAGATAGCCGCTTGCTCCAGAAGATTCATCAGTACATCCGGTCGTGCACCGGACAGTCCCGGACACTTTTTGTTGCTCTCCTTAGGAGCCGAATACTCCGGACTTCGGGTGGCCAAAGGGTTACCTCCTGGCCTTGGTGGATCAGGAGAAAACCTCCGTGACGACACCTCAGGGTCGTCCGCCTCATGAGGCGAGGAGGCATTGGGAGGCGTTTCGCTCTCCATCATCTCCGGAAGAAGATCCCCCGAAGATGAACTCTGTCGAGAAGGGCTACGATCCGAACTGCACGAGATACGTCTCGGTTATTGTATTTAGAAATGAAGCAGGGTATATTTACTATAAAGTACTTTTGTTCACTTACAGCTTGGTGAGGGCTGATCCCCTTGCGGGCATTGTGCGGTAAGGATGCCCTCCGGGGCAGGGCCCGCTGGCGAAGGTTTCTTCCCTCGTTTGGAAACCCTTGTTTCCAATTCTTCAGAGGCGGTCCTTTTACTTCCTTGGGGAGAGGGAATTTCAGATTCTTCTCCCCGGTTATCCTCCTTCGCGGAGACACTAATTCCCCCGGTTTGGATGAGTAATGCGTGAGGCCCTCTTTCGGCTTCTTTATTCCTCCCTTTGTCTTCCCCTGGTGGCGCTTGATAAGGTGCATGCTCAAGCATCCTGGCTAGTACAGGATCCGGTGAGCCTTCGGGAAGGGGAGCCGAACACCTGATCATCTTCGCCTTTTTTATCCAGTCCTGGTCAAAGAGCGATTTTTCAGAAGGATGACATGACAAATAAAAAGACAGTGTGTTCGGCCGTAGAAATACTTACTTGGGTGTCTGGACGATTGCAGTTTAGACCCGCATCCTCGGTGGTGTCCGTACACTTTATTCGTGATTCGAAGAACAATCCATACATCCCTTCGAGCGTCACGCCGAAGAATTGCTGAATAGTTCGCGGTCCTTCCAGGTTGAACTCCCACATACGAAGAGGTCGACGTTGGCATGGCAGGACCCGACGAACTAGCATGACTTGCATTACCTTGACAAGGCTGACATCTCTCTTGAGGAGATCTCGGATGTGACTCTGCAATGTCGGCACATCATTAACTGGCCCCCAGTCCAGCCCCTTGTTGATCCATGACGCCAATTGTGGTGGAGGGCCCGGACGAAAGGCGGGGGTAGCTGCCCACTTAGTACTTCGGGGAGCTGTGATGTAAAAGACTCCCGCTGCCATAAGTCGGACGTCTCCGGGAAGGAACCCTTTGTCCATGGCGCAGTGGCGCCTTTGCTTATTGTGGCACCTCCGCACTTTGCGTGTCGCCCATCGATCATCTTCGGCTTCACGTTGAAGGTCTTGAGCCATAAGCGGGAGTGTGGGGTGATGCGGAGGAAGGCTTCCCACACAACGATGAACGACGAGATGTGAAGGATGGAATCCGGAGCCAGATCATGGAAATCGAGCCCGTAATAGAACACAAGCCCTCTAACAAAGGGATCAAGACTAAAGCCTAGCCCTCGGAGGAAGTGGGAAACAAATACGACACTCCCGTTGGATTCGGGAGTGGGGATGACCTGCCCTTGAGCAGGATGCCTGTGCGAGATTTCGGCGGTCAGATACCTGGCTTCTCTTAGCTTCTTGATATCTTCCTCTGTGACAGAGGAGGCCATCCACCGGCCTTGAAGGTTGGATCCGGACATGGTTGAAGGTCCGAAGCACTTAGCATGAGCCTTGGGTGTTGGAACTCGAGGTGGGGGAAAGATTCGATTGAGCGCGAGAAGAAAAGGACAGGCCTTGGCCCCTTTATAAAGAGGGTGAATATCAAGTGTCCTCCGCGTGGCCGTTTGGAACTTGCCTAAAGTCGAGGAGTCATACCTACAGGCACAATTGGGTTACCCATAACCGTATCGATGAGAATCCCGTGATAAGGGCAACACGATCTCTGCTTCGACAAGATGTGCCAATAAAACTGCCTCGCTACTGCTACCTCTTGAGCACTGCGTTGGATTTCCCCGAAGAGGAGAGGATCATGCATCAAAGTAGCGTAAGTATTTCCCTCAGTTTTTGAGAACCAAGGTATCAATCCAGTGGGAGGCCACGCACGAGTCCCTCATACCTACACAAAACAATAGCTCAACGCAACCAACACGATTAGGGGTTGTCAATCCCTTCACGGTCACTTATGGGAGTGAGATCTGATAGAGATGATAGATAATATTTTTGGTATTTTTGGTATAGAGATGCAAAGTGGAAAGTAAAAGGCAAAGTAAAAAGCAAAGCAATAATAAAGTGATGGAGATTGATATGATGAAAATAGACCCGGAGCCATAGGTTTCACTAGTGGCTTCTCTCAAGAGCATAAGTATTCTACGATTGGGTGAACAAATTACTTGTTGAGCAATTGATGAATTGAGCATAGTTATGAGAATATCTAGGTATGATCATGTATATAGGCATCACGTCCGAGACAAGTAGACCGACTCCTGCTGCATCTACTACTATTACTCCACTCATCGACCGCTATCCAGCATGCATCTAGAGTATTGATTAAAAAGCAGTAACGCTTTAAGCAAGATGACATGATGTAGAGGGATAGTTTCATGCAATGTGATAAAAACCCCATCTTGTTATACTCGACGGCAACGATACAATACGTGCCTTGCTGCCCCTTCTGTCACTGGGAAAGGACAACGCAAGATTGAACCCAAAGCAAAGCACTTCTCCCATTGCAAAAAAAAAACCCAATCTAGTAGGCCAAACCAAACTGATAATCCGAAGAGACTTGCAAAGATAACCAATCATACATAAAATAATTCAGAGAAGATTCAAATATTATTCATAGATAGACTTGATCATAAACCCACAATTCATCGGTCTCAACAAACAGACCGCAAAAAGAAGATTACATTGAATAGATCTGCACGAGAGAGGGGGAGAACATTGCATTGAGATCCAAAAAGAGAGAAGAAGCGATCTAGCTACTAACTATGGACCCGAAGGTTTGAGGTAAACTACTCACACTTCATCGGAGGGGCTAGGATGATGTAGAAGCCCTCCGTGATGATGGCCCTCTCCGGCGGAGCTCCGGAACTGGCCCCGAGATGGGATCACGTGGATACAGAAAGTTGCGGCGGTGGAATTAGGTTTTTGGCTCCGTATCTGATCGTTTGGGGGTACGTAGGTATATATAGGAGGAAGAAGTACGTCGGTGGAGCTTCGAGGGGCCCACGAGGCAGGGGGCGCGCCCTAGGGGGGCGCCCTCCACCCTCGTGACCGCCTCGCGGCTTTCTTGACGGAGGGTCCAAGTCTCCTGGGTCTTATCTGATGAGAAAATTACGTTCCCGAAGGTTTCATTCCGTTTGGACTCCGTTTGATATTCTGTTTCTCCAAAATACTGAAATAGGCAAAAAAAAACAGCAATTCTGGGCTGGGCCTCCGGTTAATAGGTTAGTCCTGAAAATAATATAAAAGTGGAAAATAAAGCCCAATATAGTCCAAAATAGTAGATAATATAGCATGGAGCAATCAAAAATTATAGATACGTTGGAGACGTATCAGCTACACGTGCAGTGGCAGGCTCGGAAAAACGGTTCGTCATGACCAGACCATGGCAGAACGTCACGTTATGGAAAGCTGTCAGCAGATTAGATTTGTGGAAATATTATTCTCTCTACGGTGGTATGTGGAATTTGTTTTGCGAGCGGACACTATCCTTGTGTTCAAAATCTTCTATGGAGTATTCGGAGGAGGAACCCGCCTTGCAATGCCCAAGACAATCTGCACGCCGGACTGATCGTCATTGAAGCCTGATTCAGGGGCTACTGAGGGAGTCCTGGATTAGGGGGTCCTCGGACGGCCGGACTATATACTTTAGTCGTACTGTTGGACTATGAAGATACAAGATTGAAGACTTCGTCCCGTGTCCAGATGGGACTCTCCTTGGCGTGGAAGGAAAGCTTGGCAATTCGGATATGTAGATCTCCTCCCTTGTAACCGACTCTATGTAACCCTAGCCCCCTCCGGTTTCTATATAAACCAGAGGGTTTAGTCCGTAGGACAAAAACAATCATAATCATAGGCTAGCTTCTAGGGTTTAGCCTCTACGATCTCGTGGTAGATCAACTCTTGTCATACTCATATCATCAAGATCAATCAAGCGAGAAGTAGGGTATTACCTCCTTCGAGAGGGCCCAAACCTGGGTAAACATTGTGTCCCCCGCCTCCTGTTACCATCCGCCTTAGACGCACAGTTCGGGACCCCCTACCCGAGATCCGCCGGTTTTGACACCGACACGGGGGATTATGCAAAAATACCTCCTCCATAGCATGAAGTGTGCCTCGCATCTGAGGTGCGTCTCGCAAAGGGCGACGTACCCCGCGATATGTAAAATTGAGTTTGGAGTCAGGTGGTGAAGTTGCAACCCATAGAACTGTAACAGGCCCCGGAGGAAGGGGTGAATGGGAAACCCTATACCACTCAATAAGAAGAGACGAAGCATACCCTTTCGCCCTCTCGAGGGGAAGGATGTTCTCTGCTTGCACTTGCCCGTTCATGTACGTCAATCCTGAATGGGTCGCCATCAGATCTGAACCTGGCAAGTATCCTTGCTTGGCTAGGTGCTCTAGTTGAAGCCACGAGATAGCACAACTACCCCAGTCACCTCTGACAAGGCCATGGGGGCGCCTTGAAGCCTGCGTCGATCACCATGAGAAACTGTTGAGGATGGATTTTGGAGAAGGGGAGGGCTTGCGTGATTTGCTTGGAAAGAAAGGGTTGGGGTGTGTGGTGAATTCGCACTCCAAGCTCATAAATAAAAAGGGCGAAGAGACTGACACTTTGATGTTTGCTACCTCTTGAGCACTGCGTTGGATTTCCCCGAAGAGAAGAGGATGATGCAGCAAAGTAGCGTAAGTATTTCCCTCAGTTTTTGAGAACCAAGGTATCAATATAGTAGGAGGCTACACGCAAGTCCCTCGTACCTACACAAAAACAATAGCTCAACGCAACCAACGAGATTAGGGGTTGTCAATCCCTTCATGGTCACTTACGAGAGTGAGATCTGATAGAGAAGATACATAATATTTTTGGTATTTTTGATATAGAGATGCAAAGTGAAAAGTAAAAGGCAAAGTAAAAAAGCAAAGCAATAATAAAGTGATGGAGATTGATATGATGAGAATAGACCCGGGGGCCATAGGTTTCACTAGTGGCTTCTCTCAAGAGCATAAGTATTCTACGGTGGGTGAACAAATTACTGTTGAGCAATTGACAGAATTGAGCATAGTTATTAGAATTTCTAGGTATGACCATGTATCACTACAAAAAAAGACACATCTGTGACATTTTGGGCCGAACGGAATTTTTTTCTGTCATACATATGACACTTCTATGACGATAATTGTGACAAAACCCGGTATCATCATAGATGTGGTGGGCTCCTACTTCTATGACAAAAATCATGACAGAAAATGGGCTTTTCGTTCTGGGCGGGCCGGAGACGCAGCTGCATGACATTCTTTGGGCCGTCCATGACGGAAAAAACCATGGTAGAAGCGAGGGGGAGGAAAATTTTGGGGAGTTGCCGGTTACGGTGGGAGGTCGGGGGCGGAGCAATGCGCATTTCTCTCGTACGTACGCGCATGTGTGCGAGGCGTTGGCTCTAACTGAAGCCGAGCGAGGCGTTGGGCTCTAACTGAACCCGAGTGATTGCACTGCAGGCTACGCGTTACTGAACCCGAGCGATCGATCGATGGCTGTTAACTGAACCCGATGGAGCGATTCCTTCGCTATTGCTGCTAACTGAAGCCGATCGATGCTGCCTGCAGGATGAACAGTGAGCGCTATGGGGGGGTTGGATGAGCAGTGAGCGGTGGCGTTGCCTCTGGATGAACAGGAACCCGTGGTGTGGAGGGCTGGATGAACAGTAGACGGTGGAGGGGTGGTCGTGGAGGGTTGGTTGAACAGGACCCCGTGGTGTGGAGGGCTAGATGAACAGTAGACGGTGGAGGGGTGCCCGTGGAGGGCGGGTTGAACAGTAGCCGGTGGAGTAGCGCGCGGTGAAGGCTGGATGAACAGGAGCCCGTGGAGGCTGGAGGAGGTCGACGGTAGCCCGTGCAGGCTGGAGGAGGTCGACGGTGGAGATGAACAGTATCCCGTGGAGTCCCGTTTTGCGGTACGCCACACCCCTCCTGTCGTGGAATTGTCACGGCAGATGTCCTTATTGCCAGGACTTAGTCGCGAGGCCAATGCATCTATGTCGTAGCTTGAGAGGGGTTGAGCGGAATCGAGAGACGCAACACAAGACAGGGATTTAGACAGCTTCGGGCCCCGGGAAACATCATCCGGTAAAAACCCTACATGCTGTTTGAGGCTAGGTCTCATTATCATCACCAGGGAGTCGCCGTAAACCGGCTCTCCTCTTTGTGTCTAGCCCTAAGATTGTTTCTTCTTGCTTGTGGCCTCCCCTCTTCGGGGAGCCCTGCCCTCCTTATATATGTTGAAGGGGCGGGTTACATGTGGAGTCCTATTAGGATTAGGACTAGTCTATCTCTAATACAAACCGGATACAAGTCCAGGTCTTAAATCCTTGTAAGACAAATATTCCTTATGCCTTTCCTCTTAAACCGGCCCACCATAGTATGAACCGGCCTTCATGAACCGCCTGGTTGGGCCCTCAGTCTTGTCGCTCCTCGCACCACTTTGCCGGATTACCAATGAGTCTTGAACCGCCAGGTCCAAACGGGTCGTGGTGAACCGCCAAGTGTCGTGAGGTCTCAAATAAACCGCCAAGTCCGGCCGGGTTAACTTCGGCCGGTTTACACCATGAGGTAAATCCCGACATTAGCCCCCAAGTTTAGCTTGGATTTATCCATGGTAAACTTATGCTATAAAATAAACACGAGAACAAATTTGGCAGGTTGTGCTCCGGGTTAAGAATTCTTGTAGACCGGCACCGATCGTCCTTAAGTCCTTTGTCATTTCCTCCTTCTAGAAAATCCGGGTCAATAACCAGCTTCATACTCAAATTGCTGATGTTGGCTTCTTATAGAAAAAATATTGTGAAGAATAATCCACTTGAGTCGGCTTCCAAAGCGCCGGTTTAGGAAATATTGGTCTTGAAATACTCATCTGATATTCAACCGGTTTGAAGATGCAGAACTTGCCGGTTTTATCATTGCCAAAGACTGTCGGGTTATAAAAACTTGATAATTTCGAGTCATGATTGTTGCAGACACCGGTTCATGATTGTTACCAACGCCGGCTCATGATTATTAATGACGCCGGGTTGCAGCAACAGGTCATAATGATTGGTGACGCCGGTCAACCTAGTTGGCTCAATCAGAGAATTTGAAAATATTTCTTCGATAATAATATAATACCTGTAGCCCCCAAGTCATTGAGCAGAACAAAGTGGTGGCTTAAGACTTTGCTTCAATATAAATACTGCCACTTTCAAAGAAATCCATGTTGTTCATCCCGGTGACTAGTAAAACTGAATACTCCATACTATGTAGCCCCCAAGTACGGGTTGTCATGCTTGCGGCAACACGGGACTTGTAATTGTCTTATACTCATAAAAACTTCAACCAGTGTAGCCCCCAAGGGCCGGGTCATTATGCAATAATGAGCAGGGAATTTGTAGGTATAATCATGTAGATTTGAGCAATGATGTGTAGCCCCCAAGTGCCAGCTCAGTAAGATAATATTGAGCTGGGACTTGATATATACTTCAACAAAAATAACATCATATGATGTAACCCCCATCATGGGGCTTGAATTCTTGACAGGAGCAATTGGTAGCCCCCAAGGGTCCACATTATAATGTGATGAGTCGGGTCTTCAATAAGATGAGCAAAAAATGCTTTGCATTAGCCCCCAAGTGTCATGGTGCGTGCTTGCAGTGACATGAGACTTTCATATTTGATGTAATCTCAACTTAAATAATGTAGCCCCCAAGTGCCGGGTCGTAAGCCTGCAGCGACTCGGGACTATTCCTTCAATTGTAGAATAAATCATATCCATTAATAATATGATAACCATTGCGCTAAAAGCGACTTTGAAAACCTAAATTATAAAATTGGTTATTGATACCCATAAAAAATCCAGCCGTGTCGGCTATTAAAGATAACATAATCTGGTATGAAAAACCTTATTCATTCAATATCATAATGAAAATTTAGCCAAGTTTGGCTATTTGAATAATATAACCCAATGATTTATAAGCGCATGATTCCAATGGCGCAATCTAAATATGTCTTGGCGACTTACAGGTCAAAGCCGGTAGGGTTAACAAACACCGGATAATTTCTCATCATATCTTGGCGACTTATCATCTTAAAGCCGGGCCGCTTTTAATAAACACCGGATAATTTATCATCATCTTGGCGACATATAGTCGAAAGCCAGCCGGTTTAATAAACGCCGGCGATTTATAATCATGCTTTATTCAACCTGTTTACGCATACAACAAGTTTAAAGTGTCTGGCGGTTTATCACGGAATGAATCATAATGCCCAACATATAACCCGGGTTTATAACCAAGGCTGCACTTAAGAATAATCAAATATGAAATATATCATACCTGTGACATTGAATCACATCATTGGTTTACCAATTTTTGTAGTAAGGGTGATAACCCCAATCTTGAGTAATGATAACTCCTTTCATACTTGTGCGGTTTATGATAAAACCGCATCGGGTTGATAAACACCGGTTTAACCATATATAATCTTGGCGACTCGTAGTCAAACCAGACGGGCGGATAGTCTCCGGATTATGATTTGATCATGTCTTGACAATTTGTAATTGAAAGTCAAGCCGGGTTAATGAACACGGTTTACTCCATAATAAGATGGTAACATAAAATCAAATCGGGCAGATAGTCTCCGGATTAGGATTTGACCGTGTTCCGCCAATTGGTAATTGACAGTTTGAACCGGATTAACAATGTCGGTTTAAAAAACGCAACAAAAATCAAATAACAGTTATGAAAAAATATGGAAGCAAAGGCAATGATAAAACCGTTTGCGAAAAGAGGCTTTACTGAGCCGATCAGATGGTGTTACCATGGTCGGACACGACCAAGCTCCCAATAAGGTGTAGCTATGGTTCAAGTCAGCCAGTCCCCAAGCTGAAACCGTGGCATTATGCCGATCAAGTGGCGTGGCAATGGTTCGGGTTCGACCAAGCCCCCAAGTGACTCTATGGCCTTAGGCCGATCAAGAGGCATGACTGGTTCAGACTTGACCATGTCCCCAAGTGATCTGGTGGCTTTCGCCTATCAAAAGGTGTTGCATTGGTTCGGACACGACCAAGCCCCCAAATGACATCATGGCATTACGCCGATCAAGAGGCGTGGCTATGGTTCGGATACAACCAAGCCCCCAAATGATCAATAATATGATAAGCTAATAAGGCATGATACCCATGTTTGAACCGCGCATCATGGCAGCAGGTCCTTTTTGGCACCCTTTAACTTTTTGCAAGAGATAAATCCTTCTTGAACCGGATGTTAAACCGGATATTGAGAGCTTCAAAGCTTTGTGGGAGACATCTTTCCCTTGAACCGGATTTTAAACCGGAATCTTCATTTTCAGCCGGAAATTTTCTTGACGGCCTTTAAATTTTCATCAATATAACAGTAACCTCCGGGACTGGGTTATCTTTCCCTCCATCATCCTGGGGTTCTTAACTTTGCTGAAATTAGCAAGATTTGCTGAGTTATGTCATCGTAGCCCCCGAGTCTCAAAGGTGACTCGAGGAGTTGGCTTGAGATTCTCCATGTTTGACCGTGATATAAACCGGCATAACTTGTATATCATTGGTGTTGATAGCACGATGTGAATCCACAGAAGGTTGAGGTGACTGCAGCGGGTTATAAATGATCCCGTATGAGCCGTGTCGACAACTTCGCCAATGGTTCCTTCCAACCGGCAATTTGAAGTTAACCAAACTATAGTGGCGGCGACTTGTGCGCTGACCATTGAAACCATCCAATGCGAGCGGTTGATGATAATTCGCCTCCAATTTGTTGAAAGAAAAGCCGGGCTACCCAAGCTGTGACTTGCTCATACTCAATAAACAGCTCATGCGAGATAGGTGCGGCCCGGTATGTTGATGTAGACCAGCCGCGAGAGGCGGACGGAAATACGACCGCAACATCGAGGCGCACGCAGATGTATGAGTCGGTCGGCGTTGTAAACCGGTTCGGACGGGCGAGTCAACGCGAGCACGCGGTCCCGGCAAGCTGATGTAAACCGGGCGTAAGGGCGGCGTCTTGCACGCGTCCATTCACCGTGTAATGCGGCACGGATGAACACCAGGCGGGGCGTTGCCGGTAGCGTGCTTCGTACCCATGGTATAAACCACGTTTATAATGAATAATTTGTCCTGCATACAATATTGCAGACCAAGGCAAAGATAAACTGCTCTTTCACAAAAATAATACGCACTAATAAAATATATATTAGATGGATATCACCTGATGTGTTAGGCCAGAAATTATCCGCCATGGAGTTGATGATCACCACAGCGATGCCAAAATTAATCACGGCCGAGTCAGCCGTGGCAGCAAGGCAGATGAACCGGCCGCGGCAATGTAAACCGGTGGGGACGAGTAAGTTGTCTCCGCGTTTATAAACCGGCTCTGACGAGAGTTATTCGCGTGTGTTGATGTAGCAGGCAACGACTTGCGCATGTATCCGCAAAGACAGCAACCGCGAACGCGGTAATACAAAAATATCAGCGCATGCCCCTTTGTCACACCTTTGAAATGAATAATGGCCCTGCGAAAAAAATACCATATACCGAGTAATTGTTCTCAAACAAAGTATGTCTTGATAAAATATATAGGGATAACACCTGATTCGCGGACAACAAACGAGTCGACCGTGGCATTGTAAGGCGCGGACAGGCGAAGTCGACCACGGGTCGAGACGGATAAATCGCCCATAGTGTTGTAAACCGTCATGACGAGCGAAGTTGTCTTCCATGTTGTAAGTCGGGCGCAGAACCGTGAACCGGCCGCGAGGGCGGACAGGCGAAGTCATCCGTGACCTAATTTTCTTGAGCGTCTTGTCGCATCTCGCCGAGAAGCGCATGAAGCGAGACCAAAGCATCTGGCGTGTTGGTTGCAATTGGGGCGGGTCAACTAGGTCCAGCGGTGTACGCGGAAAAGATATCTCGCAGGCGATGTTGATCCGCCAATCCGATCCGGCGTGGTAGTCCTTTGCCCAAACATGCATACTCACATGAAGCAAGCAGTTCCTACAAGCATTATTTCTTCCTTGTACAGATTGCCTTCTCAAAGTTTGAGTTCAGATTTGACTCGGTCCTGACACCAGAAAAAGTAGCAGCAGTGAGGCGTAACCCGTCAACTCCAGAGGGGCGTCGGCAAGACGGGCTGCGGCCAGGTAGCAGCGGCTCCCGGGGTGATGGCGGTGGAGATCCGGCCAGAGTGGCTCGTACTGTCTCGGGTGTGTTGACAAGTCCGCATGGTAGCCTGCAATTTACTATTCCAGGATGCTTCCTTTGGATGGCTTTGATTTTGACTCGGACTGCTAATAGTAGTACTATTCCGTAGCGGTTTGATCGACACGCCGCTTTAATAGCCACCTTAGCGTATATCGATTCACCTTGATTTGTCGGAACACTTTGCGTCGGCGCGCAAGACAGCAGAACTCAAACCCTCGACGGCGGCCTTACTCGCCACGGGCGACTTCAAGAACGGAGTAGAATCCGGGTCATGGTCTCTTCCTTTGAAAAACTGAACAAATACTCCTAGTAGATCCACGTACTAGTACTCATGGCTGGCTTGATCAAAGGAATGATTAAAAAACGAATCTGGACCTTGCTGTACAGATTACTCCTTCCAAAAATCTGAGTTTTCACGTGGACTGATTTGACACGACGTCCAGCGGTTTGCAGCATAATTTCTGTCGATCTCGGTAACACGCCACTGTGGCAGCAAAAAATTGATCTTTCATCTGGATTGACGTAACGCCCGGACACGTGCTCTCTATAACTTGACGTGCTGTTCGGAACCAAAAAACTGCAGCTTGACGTGACAAGCGCTAGCACTAGTAGCCGGCTGATCGAAGTACTAGTTCTTGATCGGTAATGAAGGCACAAAACAATTCTGCTTAGCTTTACGTGAAGGCCCTTGGGACTCGAAACAGCAGCCGCGGTTGATTCTCTCAAAACAGCAAAGCGGGACACTGCGTACTCGGGGCTTCAAGCGTATATACGCAGAGTGGCAACTTGCGGATCGATATGACGCGCGCATGGCGGCTCAACGGAAATCCTGTCAGCTTTCTTTATCAATCTAGCTTCGGTTCGTCAAAGCCGCTTCGGGCGGGCGCATGTGATGCCGAACCCTAGCTTCTCTTGTTTCAAACTTGTATATGCCGCCGCTGAAAAACCTTTTCAATCTTTGACTAATGAACTTCATAGTTGACGTGAATTTTTCCATGCCGGCTCTTGCTGATCCGTCAGGTCGCAGCTTCTCAAACCCTAAAGAGATCCCTTCAAGAACTCGACACCACCGTGCGCAGGCCCCAAGGTGTGCGCCAACTGTCGTGGAATTGTCACGGCAGATGTCCTTATTGCCAGGACTTAGTCGCGAGGCCAACGCATCTATGTGGTAGCTTGAGAGGGGTTGAGCAGAATCGAGAGACGCAACACAAGACAGGGATTTAGACAGCTTGGCCCCGGAAACATCATCGGTAAAAACCCTACATGCTTTGTTTGAGGCTAGGTCTCATTATCATCACCAGGAGTCGCCGTAAACCGGCTCTCCTCTTTGTGTCTAGCCCTAAGATTGTTTCTTCTTGCTTGTCGCCTCCCCTCTTTGAGGAGCCCTGCCCCTCCTTATATATGTTGAAGGGGCGGGTTACATGTGGAGTCCTATTAGGATTAGGACTAGTCTATCTCTAATACAAACCGGATACAAGTCCAGGTCTTAACTCCTTGTAAGACAAATATTCCTTATGCCTTTCCTCTTAAACAGACCCACCATAGTATGAACCGGCCTTCATGAACCGCCCGTTGGGCCACCAGGTCTTGTCGCTCCTCGCACCCGCCTGCCGGATTACCAATGAGTCGTGAATCGCCAGGTCCAAACGGGTCGCCGGTGAACCACCAAGAGTCGTGAGGTCTCAAATAAACCGCCAAGTCCGGCCGGGTTAACTTCCGGCCGGTTTACACCGCGGGGTATATCCCCAACACCTCCCGATGAACAGGACCCCGTTTCGACCGTAGGAGGTCCGTTTCGTCTGTTTTGCGGTACGCCACACCCCTCCCCATCAACAGGACCCCCGTTTCAACCGTAGGAAGTTCGTTTCCTCCGTTTTGCGGTACGCCACACCCCTCCTGATCAACAGGACCCCCGTTTCGATCATAGGAGGTATGTTCCCTCCGTTCTGCGGTACGTCAGGCCTCGTTTCCATCGCCTGTTCCGTCCAAGCCGGTTGGCTCCCACGCGTTCCGTTGCCTCCCGATGAACACGACGCATTCCGTTGCCTCCCCATGAACACGACGCTTTTCGTTGCCTCCCCATGAACACGAGCCCTCGTCGTACGTATGCGCGACTAGGCGTTCGAGACCCCGCCCGTATGTACACATACGTGGCCGTATTTTCTTTCTTGCACCCTGGCCGCTGTACGTACGTGTACATGCTACGTGCGCGCCTCTACTACGACACGTCTGGCGCCTCTACTACGACACGTGCGTGCGCCTCTACATCGACCGGTATATATATGCGTACAAGTTCGCGACCAGAATGACAACGCCACGTGCGCTTGACCAGTGGGTCCCAACCGTTAGGCAGTTCCTTGCGTGCGAAAATGTAGCTGGTGGGTCCCAGCAATGAGGGGCGAATCGTTTTTTTGCCAGACGCACTTCCTTTGCTGCGAAGATGTAGCTGGTGGGTCCCAGCAGGGGCGAATCATTTTGTATTTTTTGCCCGGACGCACTTCCTTGCGTGCGAAGATGTAGCTGGTGGGTCCCAGCCGGTGGGCGAATCGTTTTGTTTTTTGGACGCACTTCCTTGCGTGCGAAGGTGTACTGGTGGGTCCCAGCAGCCGTGGGGAAACGCTTTTTTCATTTAAATACGGTGGCCCGTCCGATGGGTCCCCGCCGCCGTGGAGGAATAATTATTTTGCACGTAATAAGGAGGCACTTCCTTGCTGTGGCCGTGGACCCGGTATCGACCTCTCAACGTATAGTCCACGCCCGATGGAAGCCGTTCCTTGACCATATTGACCACGCCACGCCGAGAGCACCAGGCGGTGGACGACGGCGAGGCCTAGGAAGGGACGACGGCGGAGCGGGGAAGACGCGCATGTGGATGCCCACGTGAGAGGAGTACGAGGGTTCACCGGTTCGCTGCGGTGTGAGGCTGCCGCCACCGCAGAATAGCAGGGTGTGGGTGAGTAGAGGATGGCCCGCCAGCGGTGGTAGTAGTAGGGCGGTGAGGCCTCCTCCGCATTGCAGCCGCCACGGGAGGCAGGGAGCACGAGGCACGACCGGCGCTGGTTTGGGCGGCTGGAGCAAGAAGACCAGAGGTTGAAGAAGCACTATGCCCGTTGGATGGACATCGTACGGTCACTGAGCTAGAATCGTGCATATTGACTAAGTTGACAAAGCCCTCTGTCCCTGTAAATTTAGTAGGCCCACAAGTCAGCCTGCCACTATACTGGGTCCCAGCTAACGGGGAGTATTCATTTTTGTGCGTAATAAGGAGGCACTTCCTTGCGTCACGAAGATATAATCGGTGGGTCCGATTTGTCCAAAGCCAGCCATGAGGAGGAGGGAGCAGCAGTCCGCCGGTGCTTGTTTGAGCATTTGGAGCAGGAAGAGCAGAGATTGAAGAAGACGACGGCCGTTGGATGGCCATCCAACGATCAACGCTTGTGCATCAACCTTTTTTAGGAAAGCCTCAAATCTGTGGAAAACAGCATACAACCCATACGCCATTATTTTAATAATTTACAGCCCATTTGCTAATTCTTAAGGTTTTTTGGATCCCATATTCTTTTGTTAGCATTACAGCCCATATCGTGTACGGTTAAAACTTATACTGAAATTTTGCATATTTGGTGCGGTCCGAACTGTTTTTAATCCCGAAATTTTGACTCACATTCAAACTGATTTTAAAAATAAATGTATATCAATATAAAATCCAACAATTCTCCACGCATAACAATTATTGTAATTTAAAATCTCGAAATGAAAAAAAAGATATTTGAAACTAACTGCCGGTTTGACGTGTTTTAAAAATGTACAACCCATTTCTCATTATTGATGGGCCATTTTCTCGGCCAGCTGAATGAAAGCTCTCCTCGTCTTGAAAGATTTGCAGCCCAACAGGCCTGACAAAGCGACTTACTTGGCAAATCACAAAAAAACTGGGCTGCGGCCGTGGACCCAGCTGTCAGCCTCTACACGTACAGTACTCTCCCGATGGAATGTCGTTGACCACATTGACCACGCCGCGCCGAGAGCACCAAGGCGGTGGACGACGGCGAGACCTAGGAAGGGGACGACACGGAGCCAGGGAAGACGCGGCAGTGGATGCCCACGCGCAGAGGAGTACCAGGGTTCACTGGTTCGGCTGCGGTGTGAGGCTCCCGTCGCCGCAGGGCCTGGCTAGCGGTGGGAGTAGTAGGGGGCGATGAGGCCTCAACGGCAAACACACCGGTCACCGGAGCAGGAGCAAAGCGGTCTCCCCGACACTGGTTTGGGAGGCTGGTGCAACAAGAGCAGCGATTGAAGAAGCAGCAGGACCGTTCGATTCAAATCCAACGGTTACTGCTGCTAGAATCGTTTGTTGACTAAGTTGACAAGCCCTACGTACGCGTCAACATAGTAGGCCCATGGGTCAGCCTCCCAACCGGTGCGCCCCAGATGTCAGTGGGAGGAATCATTTTTTTTCGCGTAATGAGGAGGCAGTTGATTGCGTGCGGCTAGG
This sequence comes from Aegilops bicornis, assembly GCA_021605145.1. Classification (NCBI taxonomy): domain Eukaryota; kingdom Viridiplantae; phylum Streptophyta; class Magnoliopsida; order Poales; family Poaceae; genus Aegilops; species Aegilops bicornis. The sequence continues at coordinate 288,668,098 of CM038670.1, forward strand.
CCAGCGGAGGGAGTAGGGTGGGCCGGGGAAGCCTGCGCGGCATCACAACGGGCCACAAGAGGAGGGAGCAGGCACTCCCGCCGGTGCTAGTTTAGGCGGCTGGAGCAGGAAGATCAGAGATTGAAGAAACACGGCGGCTAGAATCGTGTGTTCACTGACAAAGCCTTGCGTAAACAAGTCAGCCTCGAAATCTGTGGCGTGTACAGCCCATTTGCTATTATTTTTATAATTTTTACTCATTTTCTAATTCATATGGAATTTATTGTAGCCCGTTTTCAAATTTTAGAATTGCCGGCCATTTTCTGGTCAGTACCAGGGTCAAAAAATTAACTAAATATGTGGGAAATTTTTATTTGAGGAACGAAATATTCTTAATCCAAAAATTAATAGCCATACTAAAACAAATTTAAAAATAAGTTAGTACTATGTCATGTTAAATCCAATGAAATATGAATAAGATATCAGTGAAGAACAAAATTTAAAAAAAAACTAATATCCCATTTGCTCGTCTTGAAAGATTTGCAGCCCAGTAATTTGGAGAAAACAAATAGGCCTAGCTTGGGTATTCTTCAAAAAGAAATACTGGGCTACCTATTTTCCCAAAGAACTGGTGCATGAGCATTTAGCTTTATTTATTTATTTAATTATTTATGTTTAGGGGACCATGAGCATGTACACAGGCGGATTCATGTGAGAGCGTCCCTTCCAGTTAATGATGGGCTTCTCTATTGGGCCTTCATCAGTGGGTTGCATGTTATCAACAAGTGGAAAATGTGTTCCGTACGAAAAATTGTATGAGCTACGTACGGTACGGCGCACTAAAGGATCGAACCGTGCAACGACTTCCAAAACATTGTGTTTGTCGTTCTAACAACACATTTATATTCAACCAACAGATGAAATATACTACTAATTGTACATTGAAAACATCAACAGCAGCAACCAGGGCTGGGGGTGCAACAGAAGCAGTAAGCAGGCCAGAAGAGTGAAGACACAGCTCTCTCTTCCAAACCAAACATCAGCCATCATTACAAAAGGGCTACCAAAAAGAACAAGTGTATGCATCAAACTAAATAAAGATCCTACTACACCAAGTGTACGCATCTAACTAACTGGCTCAGTTAGACGTTACTATTTATTAATCTATGGAGATTGGCTGACGGCTTGAACCAGATGGGTGCCTGACGGGGGAAACTCCAGCTAGTAGGTCGAAGTCTGATACTTGCGACCCTCTCTCCTACTTTGGGCTGCAGAGCGTGGCGGCACATATCAGGATATGGTGCATGCAGAGACGCATGGTACGCTGTGTACACACAGTTTTTCCTGATGAACGAAACCACGCTGCCATCATGATCCTTGTCGTCGGTTATCTCCTGGTTAATCGGATAATTCAGTCTGACAAACAGAGATCATGTGCCAAGGCTACTTAATGACCTCGGTCAAAAATTACGAAGGCCAGAAGGCGGGATCCTGCTCAAAGACCTTGCAAAGGATCGTGATTGTATTCCGCGAAACAACATGTCGATGCGTGCGAACGATCATCAATCTTTCGCCGTTGCCCGATCGCGCCAGAACCACCTGCAACTGCCATGCCTCTTTTCTTTGAAAGGTTACGGGATTAGGAAGGGTAGGGACACCGTGACCTACAACATCATATCAAGTTTGTGTCAAATAAAAAAAGGGCTCTTGATTTAGTCAATTTTAAGAACAACATGTTATGAGCATGAATATTTTTTCAGTAAATGTTGACAGTAATATAAGCAAGCCATCATGATATCATAGGAAAGTAACATACTGCTGTAACAACTGTTTGTACCGATGACTGGAGTAGGCCAAAGCAATACGCCCAGCCATAGAAGGAGTCGACAAAGATAAATGAAGCCCTTGTGTTCAATGGCATCGAGAACCATGGAGGATGTATGATCCTGCGATGGACATGCAGATTTATCCACTTACCGCATGACTGTCGAGATAGGCGAGACCGCGGTTGAAGAACGTAATTAGCCTGAAATCTTTATAATTCCCAGATCTTGTGGGCACTTGGCAGATTACAACCTTGAGCAAATCAAACTTGGTATCATGTTGGCTACTGTAAGATTTTGAGTACTCTGGGCTGCGGTACCAAAGCAGTGCAGTGTTAATCGAAGGAAGGGGGATCAATCGCCGGGTGTAGTCCTCCACGAGCATCCAGCTGCCGCGACCGTCGACGAGCACCATCCAAGACATGTTCATGCCGACCCAGCACATACCGTTAATGTAGCTGAGGCTGACGGGGATCGGATCACAGTGAAGGGGTTGATGCTCGCCACCCTACGATCGTTATGCTGCATGACACGCTGTTTCTGAAGATTAGGCGGCATCAGCAAGCAAGGAGCTGGCTTAAAAAGCTCCGGCCTGAGGGCTCTGAGTAAACGGTACAACCCCGACGAGCACGTAGCGAGCGGCATGGTACTGAGATTGTCCACACGCGAAACAATGAGCTTGATTACCTCGGTGGGGAGCGAATTCCAACCACTCTTTTGGCGGACGCTGCTCGGTTCTGCCATTGTTAGTGCTTGGGTTTCGGACGAGGGGGGAGGCGCCTTAGCGGGGATGGAAGCTTGGACGAGATTATGTGCGGACAAAGATGGAGAAGCGAATATGTGCTGCGGGAAGTGGACGGTGATGATGACTACTGACATGCCGCTTGACTTACGAGACACATACCAACAGCGTAGGGTCATATCGATGCGGCACAACTTGATTGAGTGATCACGATCTTTGGTACTCCCTACAAAGACCTACTACAGTACTATGCCCTAGCTTGCTAGAGTAGAGTAGTAGAGTAGGACTCTGCTCTACTACTAGCACCGGAGGAGTGGTATATTCTAATCTAAAATATTTACAAACTTCGATGCCCGATCGTGGAACGACTACGAACCGTGCTCAAAGTCCGTGTCTACGTGGTGTTTGGACTTATATGCAAAAAAATAGCAAGATGCCTGTGCATTGCACGGCACACCATCATCACCAACTCGGTTTTTTCTCTACTCCTACTCCTATAAAAGACTCAGTTGGTGATGATTGAGGAGAGGAGGCGTGTTCAGCCGGGCCTGCAGCGGACGGTGCAACACTATTCGATTTGTTATAAAAAAAGTACTTGTAGAGATAGAGACATAGGGAGGAGCACGAGGTAAGGCCTTATCTGTAAATGTCGAGAGAGGTGCGGGTATCTTTTGTAAAATTGTCATAGTTGGCTTTATATCCGTTAGACATAGATCGGACGGTCTATATTACAAGATGGCAGGCAAACCATCATCACCAACTCGGTTTTCTATGAGAGTAGGTATATATAGATATAGATAGATAGAGTCTAGGGAGTACTAGTAAGGACACCATCTACCGCTTTGTGTGCTACTCCTACGCTCCATTCGGTGGCCGCAACGTCCCCTACAGCCACTCCCTCCTACACTCCATTCGGCGGGCGCTATTGAAATCTGGGGAGCGCACTCTCGCGACTGTTGGCAGCCACGACTTCACCGACGACGACTTCTTCCCCAACCTCGGCAACCTCTTCCTCAATGACATGGGCGACAACCTCAATGCCAACGGTGCTGCTCCCGTTGCACCGTATGTGTTTCTGTCCTTCCTGTTCGAAATTGTGGTACAATTCATGTTTCTACTCTGTATCCTACTACTATGCTAGTCCACATGATTAGTTTCATCTCTGTTATAACCGTCATGATTTATTTTGTGCTTATTCGGATTAAATCACGTAGTAACTTGCTCACATATTCAACTGGCGCAACGTCCCCTACAGCCACTCCCGTTTCATGGACGGCCTGGTCGATGCCTCCAAGGAGCCCTTCGTCCCACTTATGAGTGCCCGATGCCGTTTGTGGCTCACCGCGGACATGGTGCATCACCTCACGGATGCGTGCGGCGGTCACCGCTGGCCCTTGGCGGAGAACATCAAGTACGACACGTGCTACGGTTCACCATGCCGGAGTCATTTGGAGGATCACCGCCGCCGCTAGTCTCGGAGGAGGACGGCAGCGTCTTCCTCTTGATCGTGGGCATCGGGCGAGGCCCAAGATGAGCCGCCGCCCGTCTTTGTAGCGTCGTCGAGGTGTTGTTACCGACGACATCGACACTGAGGCAGATGTACGGGTGCAAGGTCAATATTACTACCCCTCCGGGTCACGTGGGCGGTGAAACCGGCCTCATCAGACAGACTTGGAATCTGAGGAGCTGGGACTATCCCACCAATGTGGACTTGGAAAACCCATGGCATCCGTTCTATCCTTTAACCGCTGACTCGGTGCACGGGGACTCCAAGGAGGTTCACCTGGACATACGCATTATCAAGTGCACTTAGAAAACATGTAGTGTGTGTGGGCGCTTATGGCCCGTGTCTTTGCTGCTTTTGATTCTGTAAGCTTGTCGTTAAACTTGAGTGGCTTTCGCATGATCCTTCCTTTGAACTGCTCCTCTCAGTGAGCTGATGTAAGACACTTTGGGTTTCATTTGATAATGGAACCGGGGAGGAGCCTCCCTATTATTCTAAAAAAATACGCATTATCAAGTTAAATGTTGATCATTAGTCTTCGCTCAATGTAATCCGCTGTCTAAGCATGTGGAGACTTCCATGTAGGATCTTGCTCTATTGGAGTATCACGCATGAATAAAAGTGTATCCGTTTTATGGTTTAGTCTAGAATCTTCCATGTATGAATTTTTACTACAGTACTGGTGAAATACTTACGATGAACCATTTCTTACATCTCCTCTGCCCCCTTGCAAGTCATCCTGATTTAATCCCTCCGTCTAGGTGTATAAGGGCATGGTTAATATTACTTAATAGTATAGCCAACTGTTGACTATAAAAAAAGTGCCATGTCATCTGTAGCCAACATGTATAACAATCAATACTCAAAAACTAATTCTTAAAGATCATTTCTTGCAAAGCACAATAAGTGTTATTTCTTCACAAGTTTTGGATGCAGGTTGAGCAGGTTGAACTATTTTGTTTGAAAAAGATACCTTTTTATCTATTTCACCCGGATGTTTGTGAGCTATAGAGATGAGATAATATCCGAAGAAACCTATCGATACCCGTTACACATGAGATGACCCCCACATCCTTTGTCAAAATAAACAACTCCCCCATCAATGCATTTCACTCTTCGGTGCAACGCACGGACACCTTACTACTATAGATTAGTAGTACCAAAAATTGAACTAACATTATATAAAATAGTACGATAAATACGGATGCGTGTCACCTAAAATTATATCATTCAAAACTATGTCCAAATACGAATCCAACGATATAGTTTTTGTTGACATGCACTAACATTTTGTCAGTTAAATCTTCAGTCAAATTCAATGGGGGACTAATAAACCACGACCGATGTAGTACAAGTGTAGAGGGCGGCGCTGCACAGGAGTCTCACCTCTCACCCCGCTCGTGGCGCGGCAGTAAAGCCATCATATCACAAAACCTAACCACACCTAGTAATAAATGGCCTGGTAAAATAAACGTACAAGCAACCATCACATCCCTCCGTCTTTTTTGCATTTCATCTCTCTACATTTACTTTCTCCGGTTCATCTCCGACGCTCGATCCCTAGCTACTACTCCTAGGGCCAGTTCTTTTGGCGGCTTCCCCAGCTTTTCCCACAAGACTAGTCACGGTGGAGAGTAACAATAAGGCGCCTCACTCATTTATTTGGGCTTCTAAACTACTACTCCGTCCAGGTTTCTTCCTCACCATTGTAAGTTGTGCTAAATATTGACCAAAGATTTAGCGATAAAATGTTACTCAAAACACTTAGGCGGTGCATCTAGGTGTGTAAGTCATCTTCTGAAAACCAAATAATCAGAAAACACTTAGGCGCGGTGCATTAACTTCTACCTCGTTTCTTGTTTCTTGACATATCAACCAATAAGAGATAAAGAGTGTGCATGCTTTTAATGACTTGAGATATCAAACACGACATGCGGTGGTTAGTTCATTGCATGCAATACTATTAATTAGCAAATAAGCATTAACGTTTCTCGTTTTCTCCTCCTCCTTGGTCACGGTGCACAGAGAAATAACCACAGAGAAGGAAGCTAAAAATAAACAATCAAACGAGCATTTTTGCATTTGTTTTGCATTAAATCGTTTCACAAGCTTGACTAGTGTTGTTTTTCCACTTTTACAAAAACAGCATCGTAATGTTCAAACGTGCATTTGCACGTACATAAGTAATAGTAGTACTCCCTCCGTCTAGGTGTACAAGTCTTCCCTCCTTCTTGGTCACCGTGCACAACCAAAGATGACTTATTGACACGGGCGGAGGGAGTAGCACGGTCTGCAAGCATATATCGAGAGGCGTGTAGTCCGATAGTATATAGTAAAGTTTGTGCTATATGCACGTACTTGCAAAATGCGTAATAATACACAACGTTTCCAAACTTTCCCTTTTACATACTTAACTACGGACGCTAAAAATTCCTGAACGTTCGGGATTTATCATTTGCGTCCCAAAACTAATGAGATCGCCTTACGAAACAAAAATTATACTCCTCCTAAAAGCCACGGCGCTCGCAGGAGCGCTTACGGCGCGCCACGAGTGCCCTGGTGCGCGGCCGTTTCCCAGCGCGCCGACACAATGCCTCTTCCTCAGCCTCGCAACTCGCGAGGTGATGATTGGTGGCTTGCCGGTGGGCGAGAGCGATCTCACCGGTGTGGTGATCCGGCGCCAACAGGTACTCCTCCTGGCTGGAAGCGTGCACTCGGTCCACGTACCGCCAAGCATAGATGAGGCGCTTGGGCCCGACTGCACTCAGGGAGTCGGCACGGGCTTCCTCCGCCACCCTCACGGCCCTCGCACGAGCCTTCTGCCGAAGAACCAATTGCTTGACTCTCTCGGACGCGACATAGATCTCCCAAAAAGCTTGTTATGCGGTGTGCTTCTCTTCCTCGGTCTTCTTCTCCGCCTCTATTTTGGCGCGCTCTGCTGGAGGCAAAGCCTCCCACACGGCGACATCCATTTCTTTCCAAAGCTCCTCAAGGCTGGGGGGGGGGGCTCGGCGGGCGGCGCGGCGTTCTCCTCGTAGCGGGGAGCCGACGCGTCCTCCGACGTGCGTGCCGGCGAGATTAAGAACGCCGACGCGTCCACCTCGACGCGTCGCGGCGAGGAGCGGAACGCCAACGCGTCCTCCTCGACTAGTGGCGGCGAGGAACGGAACGGCGACGCGTCACGTCGCGGCGAGGAGCGGAACGCCGACGCGTCCTCCTCGACTAGTGGCGGCGAGGAACGGAACGGCGACGCGTCGCGTAGCGGCGAGGAGCGGAACGCCGATGCGTCCTACTCGACTAGTGGTGGCAAGGAACGGAAAGGCGACGCGTGACCGTCCGCGCGGTGCAGCGAGGTGCTCCTAGCGCTTGGGAGGGGAGATGCCATGGTGGTCGACGTGAGAGGGAGGGGGAGGAGATAGCGATGAACGTGAACATCAGGGGGAGGAGATAGCGATGTCGTGGGAGGCGTAGTATTTATAGCGAGCAATGGCACACGTGCATAAGATATGGAATGAGCTGCAGTGACTTAACTGCAGGTCCAGTTGCGTCACTAACATGTGGGCCAGTACACTACTGGGCCCGTATGTCAGTGACCCAATGCACCTGAAGTTAAGTAAAAGCTACGTGGGCATATTTGTTGGAGTAAATTACGGGGGAGCGAAGGGGTGGAAATATTGCTGGTCACAAAGGATTGGACGAGCGTGGGGGGAGGAGAGTCATGCATGCAGATTTTTTCACACGGGATGGAGTGGTGGGACCGCCGGAGGGAGAAGGAGAGTTTGGCAGGCATATTGTTTCCACACATGGAGAGGAAAAGATTTGGAGACGAACGGGCTTCCTGCAGGTATGGGGAACGATGCATAATAAGTCATCTTGCATGCCGGGCTAGGTATAGTCTCAAGTCATTAAAAACATACACGCCCCACACATGTTCATATTTCAAGGTGCACTAAATTATTGCATGCGATGATTAAGGCTGGCCATCATGGTGGTATCTTAGCTGGTACACGGGAATAACAAACATGCTGATGTGGCAAAGAATTAAAGAAGAGAGGGGGTTAGACTAACTAGTGTTCATGCATGCATTGGTAAACACATTTTTTGTGAAGAAACGACAACATTAGTTGAGTACTTTTGCAGACTTCAAAAACTATTCCACCGCCTCTACTATCTTGCTAAGATTAGGTGAAATTTTTGAGTCGAGCCCTTTAAACTAGAAGGGAGGTAGTGGTACTCTAATAGCTAGGTGTGTAAGTCAACTTACGAAAGCCAAATAATCCCAAAACACGTAGGCGCGGTGCATTAACTTCTACCTCGTTTCTTGTTTCTTGACATATCAACCAATAAGAGATGAGGGTGTGCATGCTTTTAATGACCTGAGACTATCAAACATGACATGAAGTGGTTAGTTCATTGCATGCAATACTATTTAATTAGCAAGTAAACATTAATGTCTCTCGTTTTCCCCTCCTCCTTGGTCATGGTGCACAACCTAAGATGACTTACTCACCTAGACGGAGGGAGTATCAACATTCACAATGTCAAATCAATATTTTTACACTCATTATAAAACGTAGTTCTTATACTCATTATAATCAGTATTTTAGATATTGATATTTTTAGTATAAATTTGGTCGTGGGATTTCATTGATGCCTGTCAAACCATGGAGGAAGCGGAGCTTAGGGCTTGCATTGCCGGTCTCTACATAGGTATTTCTCTTCATAATCCTGTAATTTTAGAGACTGATTGCGCTTTTGTGGTAGCGTCTCTTGCATCGGGGGACTATGACAGATGCGCTATGCGTGACACGAAGATGAAAGCGTTGAGCATCTCGAAGTTGATCAATAATCTTCAATTGTCAAAGATTAGCCGTTCGGCCAATAAGGTGGCACACTTAATCGCTAAGTATAGCTTTGACAATAGATTAGATGGTATTCTTGTAAATAACGTACTGCCCTGTGTGGTGAATATTGTAACGAATGAGTGTCTTTGGTGTGGCTGGTTAATTAATATAAGGTGGTGTTTAAAAAGTATATATTTGGTCAAACACTTTGCAAGCGGTTGTGGGAGTAAAAAGGACCAGAGGGAGTATCATGCATGCGGAGTAGGCAAAAAAAATTGCTCATTTTTAGCCGGTCGAAGTCTCAAAGGGCGCGACCGCGCGAGGGAGGCGAAGGTCGTGGGAGGAGTGACATTGACAGAATTAAGTGAAGTTACATCCACGCGCCGGCATGGCGTGCGAATAGGCAGAAGCTATACCGTCAGGCCTACGATATGGGTCTAGTAGACATGACATCTAGTGGGTCCCGCATAGTTCTCAAGAACTCTTTGGGGGCTTGCAGCCGTTTATCCACCGGGCAAGCCAGCAACCCCACGCCGTTCGCACGCCCTACTCGTCCCCGTCTTATACCTCACAACAGTTCGCCCCCAGTCGTCCCGTCCTTTCACATTAGTTCGCTCCTAGTTTTTGCGGGGTACAACAGTTCAACTTCTCCTAACCCTCCTCCAAAATCCATGGCCTCCCATATTTCCATGGTCGCCGCTGAGTACCAGGTTAGAGCCATCACCGGCGATCAGTTCATTGTCATCTACACACGTGGATCCGCGACGGTGAAATCATGGCTTGCTCGCTTCCTACGCATGTTCAACAGTTCAACGGATGAGTGGGTCGCTGGGCTAGATGTTGAGTACACCACAGTCCTGGGACGAGAGAAGGATCTAAACGACGAAGAGAGGAAGAAGCCCGCCATGATCCAGGTTTGCGTACATAACGTTTGCTTGGTCTACCACATATGCCATGCCGATGTTGAGTGCTAGGATTTTAAGAACTTCCTCCAGGACAAAAGAGTGAAATTCGTTACTGTAGGCTTTAAGAACGACAAAGAATTCCTGCGTCGGATAGGTCTCGTTGTAGGCCAGCCCTTCAATCTCCAGAAGGCAAGCCTGGTGTCCTCCTCTCAACCCTGGCAGCAGCCATGATTGATCCTTCGTACGCTAAACTGAAGAAACCTCATCACGAGTTTCATCATGCATGGGAGTCGAAGACATTAGATGAAGATCACATCCTGTACGCAGCAATGGATGCCTACCTTTCTTTAAATATCTACATGGGTTGGATGAAGAAGCAGAGCCCAGTGTCCGGTTCAAGCAAAGAAGCATCGGCGAAGAGGAAGAGGAAGAGGGACAAGGACGAAGTCGAGGACGTGGACTCAGACTCCGAGTAGGTGGCAGTGCCGTCGCTCATGCTGGTTCTACTGCGGTGTCAAGCTGACTAGTTGCTTAGTTTATTTTCAAGGGTGTGTTGTGCCGAGGCCCCAGTAGAACTATGTTTATGTTCTTTCTCGTTATTTGAATTGTTTAGTACGTAGATTAGTACTAGTACTATGTCTTACAACTGTTCTTCTTGTAGTTGGTACTACTGCTCATACCTTCGTGTTCCCACTGTACTTAATACGTTCGTACTAGTAGTATAATTTGGGTCAGTCGATTTGTGAAAGAAGTTCGACGGAGGCGAAGGAAGAAGACGGCGAGAAGAGGTGGAAGAAGAACTTCTAGCCATCCATGTTGCATCAAACGGCTCACATGAGTAGACTGACCCAAATTGCTCCTTCAGATTGCAGGATCCACGTGGCATTCAAGGTCTCGAAGGTAGATTCCGCGTCCGCACCCGGTTTGCGGGCTCAACGCGTGCGCGACCGGCTTCCGCCGCGACAGCCAACATGCGCGCCTACTCCACGCAGGCGGAGACGACAATGACACGCTAGTTCCTCCTTGCCGGCGTGCTGGAGCACGCGCTCGTCCTCCTCTTCGTACGCTGCGTGCATAGACGCGGCTCCACCAGTTGCTCGCGTGCTTGGTAGCACGGCGGCATGGCGAGGAGGGACTGCAGACGACGTGAGCGGGCTAGCCTTCGGCTTCATGGCACAGGGATGGCGGCGACACGGCGGTGATGGGCGAGAAATTGTTGGCCGGAGCAGGCGGGCGCCGGCATGCGCAACAGTGGCGGTGGCATATTGATGAGTGCACGTATGGGAGCTTACTTTAGTTTTATATGAGGTTGGTCAAACTTAAAAGAAAACTGTACTAGTACACGTAAACATTAGACTTAGGCAGCGCTTTTATTATTTATTTATTTTTGAAGTTAGTACCACAGCCACGATACGAAATCTTGTGCAAGCGCGTGAACCGCGGCCGCACGGTCGATCGAACGGTGCGTCATCGTGTCGCGCTCGAAGGACATCCACCGAACCTTTTTGTGTGTGTGTGAAAACAATCCTCGAATATTACTCAACTTTTTTTTCCTGGGAAAGTTCTTGACGCTGCAATATTTCCATATATTTGAATTTAGCTCCAGTTTGTGTTTATTTGGATTTGGACGTTTTAGGTGCGCCCTAGTTTTTTTAATACTTATTTTGTGTGTGTGACTGAGAGAACGTGTGTATGTGTCCATATGTGTGTTGTGGCAGAAGGGCAATGTGGAGACGGTGTGCATGTGATACAGACATAGAGAGGTGTGAATGTGCAAACAATCATGCATGAGTGAGACATAGACAGATGCCGATACGTTGTGTATACATGAGAGAACGGTCTTCTAGTTTACGTGTGTGTGTTTGTGAGAGAGAGAGAGAGGGAGAGAGAGAGGAGCATCCATAACACAACAACCATCTCTCTCGATTCGTCCGTCCCTCGCACGATCGCATGCAACATATGCATCAATGCGCACATTTTGACACCCTCACTCGGCCCCTGCCCACCTCAAGGCCCGCGTAATCTCTTCGTGAATATCCATTTCTCTCCTTAGGTTTGTTTTCGCTCAATATCTGACACACACACACACACATGCAGCACAACACACACACACACACTCCCCCGAGCACACAATTCATCCCCATCCGAGGTTATACGGCGACCACTCTCGATTGTGCTTCTTTGCACCCCAACATGCACAACACCTCAATCTTCAAAGAGGGCATTGAGCGGATCGAAGACGGCGAACACACCGCGCTAGAGAATGCGGGGTCATTTGGAAGCAGGGTGATGTGACAACGGCTGACTGACTCCTCCCCCAATCCTCTCTCTCTCTCTTGCACAAAATTACCAATCCCTCTCTCCCCCGCACAAAATTGTCAATCCCTCAACCCATGAGATCCTTCCCCTCTCGTCCATGTTTTTCCAGCTCTCTCATCAAACATGTTGTCTCTTATCCTTCCACATATACAGAATCACGTATATTACATGTCTCCATCTTTCTCACAGACCTAACTTCTTCCTCTCTCTTTCTCTCTCTCTCTCTGTGTGTCTCGTTAGGTTTGTCTCCTACTCTCTCATCCACATACATACAATCTTTCCGCCTATGTGCTCCATCTTCAATAGCTCTCTCTGCACGTTTCATTCACACTATGGGTTATTTCAAAATGTTTCTTCTATAATGGCTGATGTAGAGTTTTGGTTGTTTTTGTTGCTTCCTACAAAGTAATAACGATGAAATGCATTTAGATTCTCATTTGGTGGGATTATGTGAGTTTGAGCATGTTGTGAAGTACTAAAGACCTTGTATACATCTTGGGATTCGACAATGATTGTAACTATTGAATTGTATAGACCATTACATTCAAGTCAATAGCCTAATATATTTATTTCACAATTTCAACAAATGATTAGTTCACTACAAACTAAGAAAACAAATGTGTACTCCCTCCGCTTTTATTTAAGTCCGCGTATTAGCATTGGTCAAAGTCAAGTTTTGTAAATTCTCAGAAAGCTTATAACAAAAAATATTAACATATACAATAACAAATAAATACCATTAGATTCATTATTGAATGTACTTCCACATCATACATATTTGTTATGGTAAATGTTTATATTTTTATATAAACTTGGTGAAACCTAATCTGCAGAGTTTACTACTACTACTCGCAGTTGCTTAGCCGAATCACTCAACACGCCACACGGGGAGTCCATTGTCACAAAATTTTGAGGTCGGCGGGAAAATCTCCCGCGACCCTGATTCGAGCAGTGGGAAGTTACCATCATAGACTTATGAACAGGCCTACGTCACGACGCTTGGTAGGGGCTGTTTTCGTAACTCAGTTCACCCTACCCAGCCAGCCCCACCCCGCACCTGTGAGTAGTACACCTGAATACTCCCATTTTCTATCCCCACCGCAAAATAGACTTCTCCATGGCACCGCAGCCTTCGTGCTCCTCCCTTTACATCGGCGCAAGACTCGTCCCACCGCAAGATCTGCCTCATCGACGACCTCGTACGCCGCACTAGAGCCGGTCCACCGTCGTCGTCGTAGACGGAGCCTCTTCCCCGGCATCATCACGGTCTCGGATCTGCTTCCCGGAAGCCGACGCCAAGCGCAGAAGTACCACCGTCGTGGACAATGAACTGACTCCCGTTGCCGACCATGACTCACAGAGGCCGCCGCGACCATCGTTCTCCTCCTCGATTGGTAATGTGTGTATTGAATCACTTAGCAGTACATGTGCAGTTCCAATTTTGTTCATACCTACCCTTCAATTTTCCTGGGTGCTATTGTTCCCGTGAAAGTAATTGGTTATAGCCTCCATTGTCCAACAGAATATCAGCTTGTAATTGTGTGTCGCTCCTGTATCGCTACCGTGCTTGGGTAGGTTTTTCATACGCAACCAGCAGTGTGGCAAATGATGGAAAGGTTTTTAGAACTAGCAAGATTCCCATGCGTTGCACACATCAAGATACATTTGTATGAGTAGTTTATCTTGTGGGAGAAAAGGATGAATGAGGGAAGGCCTTATTTGCAAATCTGGAGAGGGGTATGGGTATCCTTTTGCAAAATTCCCATTTGTTTCCTTCCTATCTGTCAGATATAAACCGGACGGCCTATATTGCAAGAAAAAAGTATAGAGAAAAAAAGTAGACAGTAAAGGAAGTAGAGATAAATATTAAATATAAAATATAAAATAAATATAACCGTAGAGAAGAGAGTAGAGATAGCAGAGACGTCGGAAAGGACTGCTGTGAAAAAGCGGCCGGTGTGCGCTAGTTTTGGCCATGCGGTGCCGGCGCTTTATAAAATCCAACGCCCTCCCACCGCTCTGTGCCTTGCCACCGCTCTGTGCCTCGCCACCGCTCTCTCCCCGCTCTTTTTCGCCTCGCCGCCGCCTTGCCACAATGCCGCCGAGTCGCCGGGAAACTTGGGCATACCGCGGCGTCCGCGCATGCCCCTCCAGCGGCTTCTCCGCCGAGATCCGGTTCCGCGGGATGCGCCTCGGCCTCGGCAATTTCAACATCGCCACCAAGGCCGCCCGCGCGTATGACACGGCGGCGTGGCGCCTCTGGTGGCCTCATAGAACATTGAACTTCCCCAACGTGCCGACGCGGGAGCGGGCGCAAGAGCTCGTGCCTCTGCCGCGGCTTAGCACCGACGAGGATCGTCGTGACAACTGGAGGCAGGAGCACCGTCTCGGCATCGCCGAGATGGACGAGGAAGCCATTGCGCTATGGCGCCAACACTTCCCGCAGGACATCATCAACGAGCGCGAGTTCTACGCGCAAAGGAGGCGAAGAGGGATAAGAGGAGGCGGAGCGAGACGCCTATCGCGAGGACAAGCGTGGCGAAAAGTGGACGCTCAATTCAACATGAGGCTAGGAGCAGCGCCGCTCGAATCCGACTAACGATCGGTATCTTCACGCCTATAGTCGGGGCGTCGGAGGAGGACATCACCGAGGAGCGGTCGGACGACGAGGAGTAGTTGAATTATCTTTTTGTATCTATCTATGCTGAGAACTATCCTCTACTCTCTAGTATCTACTTCTCGATCTCAGCACTTTATGGCGCTTTTTTAAAGCGCCCGGCGTGTTGCGATTCTGTTGGAGATGCTCTAACATGGCGGGGCGAGTGCTTTAATGTTGCCCACAAGATGCGCGAGTATCACTAGTAGTATTTTTCTTGCCATGTTGAGATTTTGAAACCACGAGTGTGAACATGCAGAGGAGCAATGAAGACCAAACACGGGATATTCGGGACATCTTCAAGGAGCGTGGCAAGTTAACGAGGAGCTGCACCGAACCTGTAAAACGAGCTTTGGTAAGTAACACCCTTTCAATTACTTTCCTTTAGCCTCGTGCTCTTCGATGTGTATATGTTGTAGTTTCTGTTTCTCTTAAGCATGGTGTTCTTCGATTTGTAATAAGAAGAGTCTTAATCGTCCTAATGCTTTCGTTTTTCACTTGATGTAGGAAGTGGGTGTTCTCACCATGTAGTTTGTTTTTATATTTATTTTCCTTTTGAATTCACTTCTCCGAGTTCTGTTTATCTGGCTTCTACTAAATGGATCTAGGTTTCTCTGAGTATTGATCTAAAAAAGAAGTAAGTTCATGTCAGGATGCAGTTCCTGCGAGGAGGGAAGTATGGCCAACCTCGAGATCATGTTTCCAAAATGAGGCTGGATTACACACAAGGTGCCAGTTCCCTAATGATCCGGATTAGACACAAGGTGCAAATCCCGAGATGATGCCGGATTACACACAAGCCGGTGGAGTAAATCATTTGTTCGTGTCCTCGTGGCATTAGTAAAGGCTGAAAGAAAGCGTGCAGCAGCCCTTGAGAATGTAGCTGAGTTCTGAAGAAGCGAAAAGAGCAATCAGATGATCTCTTCACCCAAGCCAAAGAAGAGATGGAAGAAGCGAGAAATAAGCTAGCAGAGGCGAGGAAGCGGGCTAGGCGTCTCCTGCTATCTAAAACTGTTGTCAATACAAAATTTCCTTCATAATAGCTAGGTTCAAATGTTTATCCAGTCAGCATGCCTGTTGTGATGTATGTGCATCTACTGATGTGGCACAAAATGTTTTTTTGGGTCATGTAATAACAGCAATTACTTTCCAAACAATAACAGACGAAGCATTGGACATGGTATAGTTCATGCGCAAGCCCGACATTCCAACTCCAACTTCCACATCAAACTTTCCAAACAATAACAGACGAAGCATTGGACATGGTCTAATTTCTACTCTTACTAGCAAGATGCCCGTGCGTTGCACGGAACATCAAAATCTCGTGGGAGAAAAGGATGAACGAGGGAAGGCCTTATCTGCAAATGTGGTGAAGAGTGTGGGTAAATTGCCATATTTTCCTTCCTATCCGTCAGATATAAATCGGGCTACCTACATTGCAGGATGGCAGGCCCACCATCATCACCAACTCTATTTTTATCACTACTCTTATAAAAATCATTGCTCGGTGATGATCGTGCCTGCCATCCTGCAATATAGGCCGTCCGATCTATATCTGACGGATAGGAAGGAAACTATGGCAATTTTGCAAAAAGATACCCACACCCCTCTCCACATTTGCAAATAAGGTCTTCCCTCGTTCATCCTTTTCCCCCACAAGATAAACTACTCATACAAATGCATCTTGATGTTCCGTGCAACGCATGGCATCTTGCTAGTTGTTGCAAAAAGCCCATGTGTGTGTGAGAGAGAGGGAGAGTGGAGGAGGACGGAGTGCATGTGTGACAAAGACACAAGTAGTGTTTGTGCGATAGGTATCAGCTTAAAATGAGGCGATAGTGTGTGCGTGCACGATCGAGAGGGCGTGTCTCAAGAAGGGAAGAAAAAGCTACGTAGATACAAGGAGCGAGAGAGAGACATGTATGCGATGGTGGAAGCATGAGTGTGCGGGTGTATAAACCTATCTAGAGGCTAGCTAGTCGATAAATGCTTGTGAGAGAAATACGAGTCGGGGTGCGAAAGCAAGAGTTTTGTGTGAGAGAGAGATGGTAGTTGGGAAGGGGGGTGGAAGGAGGAGTTGTGTGTGTGTGTCTATGAGAGAGAGAGAGAGAGAGAGAGAGGCAGTGGCAGGGGTTGTCTCGATCGGTGTCGATCTGGGATGGAGATTTAAAAGGAGACCGCAACAAATGTTGTGTCTCTGAGAGAGAGAGAGAGAGAGTAATTTTAGTGGTATGAGTCATATGTAGAGACATAAAGGGTGTGTGAGAGAATCCCATAGAGAGAAAGACAAAGTGAAAGGCGAGTGGAGACTGTGGTGTTTGGCGGTGAAAAGAAAGCTTAGGTACCGAAAGTGATACCAGGAGAACAGTGAGAGACGTGAGAGATAATGAAAACCGTGTAATGTATAATGATAGGGAGAGTGTGACACTTCTCAAGGGAGATGTCGAGAGACCATGTTTGCGAGGATAGGAGAAACATTAAGTGAGCGTGCTCGTGAGCTGGAGAAAAGAGAGTGATGGCTACCTGAAGGAGCATGCATGCGAGAGAGATGGGCGTGAAAGGAGTGAACAAAAAAGGGATTCAAATATTTGAATTCCAGTTGATGATACATGTAATCCATACTCGAACCAAAATTGATCTATCAAACATGCATACTCATCTGAATTCACGCACATCTATGTTATTTAATATGTAGATATTACTGATCCATACATTTTAGTAGAACATAATTTGGTTAAAAATTTTCGAATTCAACCTTAAGATTTCGAGATCGTTGTATTTTTAAATCATATTATACATATAAAGGAGCAGAAATATTTGTTGTGCTTTTGAAAGTATATATGTAAAAAAATGATGTATATAGAATGTAATTCCAATTGAAAATGGATCCCGCCCGAAAAAAAATAGTAGAATACAAACGGGATTCGAATTGAGTTGTACGGTAAACGGCATCGTGCCAAATTTGAACGAAGTTTGGGAAAGTCGCAGAATCACTTGAAACCAAAATCTGCGAGATGGAAATCACTCTCGCCTATCCCTGCCGCACAAAGCCTATCTGCTAGATTTCTATAGGTTTCGATAGGGGTAGGTTTGTAATTTCACCCAAACATGACGTAACCGCCTCTCACCCGGATTCATACACGGTGGGTGCCAAAACACAGTGTGCCCTCGGCCGAAATCGTCTCCCTCCCCGATTCATATTCATACACGGGCGCCAAAACAAACTCTCGTCGGCAAATATTCGGTGTATGCGAGATTACCGTCCTATCCCCAACCGACTAATGTTGCTGTGATGTAGTAGAAATTTGAAACAGGGGCTAAGTTTGTAAATTTCCTCGCATTTGAGACAAGCGCGCCCTGACTACATGGTTTCCCCCCTTCTTCTCTACCTCCCTTTTCCCCATTCGTACTCCGTGGGCGCCAAAACACCCTCTCCACCCCACCCTCCTCCGTCCGCCGCCGTCCGCCACCCCATCCACCGCCGTCCTCCTCCACCATGCCGGAGCTGATACCCCGACGCCGCCGTCCATTACAAGAGATCGACATCTCTCATCCACGCCTTCGGACCGGGATCCTTGCATCCCGTCCTCTTGCTTCATCCCCGCCGTCATCCACCTTGACGGCGCCGCTCTTACGACCGTCTCGTCCACCGTGCCCCGCCGCCACCGTCTACCCTCCTAGATCTGCTTCCACGCCGCCGACAGCCATCGCTACCGCAGCACCGTCAAGTTCTCATCGAGATCGTGACACGTGCCGCACTGCAGGCGGTACTCTTTCGTATCTTCTCAACTTATTTATCGCAGCAAGAAAATAGATCGCCACTGCTTTACTCTGATTTCTTGTCTTGGTTGCGAAGTTGCCTTTGTCTGGTTTGCACCTTCGGATCCGCCATGGCACGCTCAACACTATACTCCCAATGCTTATGGTTTTCCCCTTTTATTATTCGAAAATTCTCCGGTTTCATGTCATTCGGAAGAAGTTTGTTAATAAGACTTGATCAACCTTGTTAATGGATTCCTTTTAATGAGCATGAGATGGATGAATTTAGAAAGCACAACTTTCTGTACCTACTTTTTACTTTCTGTTATAAAGAATAAATAAAGTCAAAAATAGTATTATCCATCTGTTTTCTGAATTATCCGTGCAATAAAGATGTCTCGAAAATAAAAGTTCTCCAAATGCCATAAAATTTAGTATGATTTTTTATAGAATATTTTAGAATTTCTGGCAGTGAGCATGCACCGGGGGGATGCACCAGTGGGCCTCAATGGTGGAGGGCGCGCCCTACCCCCCTGGGTGCCCCCTACCTTGTGGGTCCCACGTGGCCCCCCTTCACTTATTCTAGCACCCATTCACTTCATCTTCCTCCAGAAAATATCATCCCGTAGCTCAAACCCGTGTTCTTGCTCATCTTGCTACCATTTTCGATCTCCTTGTGCAAAGCTCCATTTGCAAAAATGCTTTGGGGGATTGTTCTTCGGTATGTGACTCCTCCAACGGTCCAATTAGTTTTTGTTCTAGTGCTTTATTTATTGCAAAATTTTGCTGTTGTGGTGACCTTGTTCTTGAGCTTGCATGTCAAATTTATATGGTCCGAAGTAGTTTTGATGCATGATATAGCTTCTAGACACTTGTAGGAGTAGTTTCTATCAATTTTGTTGAGTTTCGTTCACTTTTATTTTGAGTTACTAAAAATTTCAGAGGAAGAAAATGATGAGGAGATTGTTAAGAGGCTCTTCAAGTTGGGGTTCTAAATAAAAGGAACATGAAGAGAAGAAGAGGCCCAAGTACAACCTTCCTCGCACCGCGGAGGTTCGGCCGTGTGAATGGCCATGTGATGCATTCTTGGAGGCAGCCGTAATTTATGAGGATATCTATTATTTGGCTGGGAATGCAGGCATCACCAACTTTCTCCATGACCAATGTGATCAGTACCTCCTACTCACTAATACTTTCGTGCAAAATTTTCACTTTCATGCTAGGAGATCACCACCCATGGTAGAATTTCACTTATATGATGAGCATAAGGAGATGACGCTTTATGAATTTTGTGAGGTTTGTAAATTACCTTATGAGGGCAGCATCGATGAGCCACATCCTAGAGATGTGGAAGATTTAATTGATGAAGTTACCGTTGGGGAAAGGAGAAAGGTGTCAGAAGCGAGAGTGTCTAGTTTACACTTTCTGCTTTTGCGCTACTACTCATTATTCTTTGGGATATGTTTAATTGGTCGCAGGAGAGTGGAGACCTTAGTGCTCTGACCTTGCTATTTTGAGCCATGCTTTGCTTAGTGATAATTTTTTTAGTTTGGGTGCTATGGTTGCTCGACAATTGAGTTTAAATCGTAGGAAGGGTCCTATCTTTGGAGGTATCTATGCCTCCTGCCTCACTAAACACTTCGAGATACCTATTAGGCACAATGAGAGAGAGAGAGGAGAAGTTGCTACCCACTATATCCTTAGATTATGACAGTATGGTAGGACATGATTTTATTAGGAAAGACGATGAGAAGAGACTCATTTATAACTTGGTATTTAGCGAGAAGACTTGTTAGATTATTACCTTGCCTGCACCTTATTTGTTTGATATTCATTCAGGCAAGTACCTCATCATGCCCGAGAGCATTTATGCATACTGGGAGCGGACACGATCCCCAGTTCACGAGCCAGAGCCATCACCCGACCCATATCAGGAGCCCATTTATCAGTGGGAGCCGCAGGAGCTCGCTAACCAGTGGAACCCCCAGGATCCTCCTCAGTACACCAGAGAGGGCTACTTTGATCCATGGGTGTAGACCAACTTAGGCCAAAATCCTAAGCTTGCGGGAGTACGTATTTCTCACCGACATTACATTCATGTTCACACACTCATTTCAGTTGTCGGTGTTCATACTTTTTCATCGTATTATCCATGTTAGTTTATTTTTTTCCCGCTTTCTTCTTGTGTGTTTGAAAAACCTTAGAAAAAAAAAGTTGTAGCTTCCTTTTAATTTACTTTCCATGCTTAGTTGTAGTATTAAAAGAAAACCCAAAAAGATTTCTCGTTCTTCTTTTGCTTGTAGGGAGCTTTCCCGTGTAAATAGTGTTTATAGTTCTTGTTTTACTTTCTTCAGAAAAACAAAAACTCCAAAAACATTTGAGTGTGTTTCTTTGAAAAATTTTCTTTTCTTTGGGGGTCGAGAGGAGAAGACCACGATGAAAATGTTGAGTGCTCTCATATGCATTATTGTTGATCTGATAAAGAGCCCATATTACCTTGTCTTCTCCTTTGAATAAATGTTTGCAGATTCCATCTTAGTCCAATGCATGTGCACTATTACTATTATCCACACCTTTCGGTCGTGCAAGTGAAAGGCAATAATGACAATATATGATGAAATGCTTGAGATGAGGAAAAGTTGGTATGAACTCGACCTATCTTGTTTTTGTAAATATGATTAGTTCATCGTTCTTGATTCAGCCCATTATGAATGAAACATGTTTGCAATAACAATTAGAGATTATAGTTACTCATGCCATGCTTAATCATCTAGGAGTTTATAATAGTTTACCTTTATGTGCCAACATGCTTTTAAAATGGTTGTGATGTAGTATGATAGGATGGTATCCACCTTTGAATGATTCGAGTGGCTTGACTTGGCACATGTTCACGCATGTAGTTGAAACAAAATCAACATAGCCTCCACGGTATTTATGTTCATGGTAATTTATATCCTACTCATGCTTGCACTCAATGTTGGTTAATCTCAATGCATGTTCATGACTGTTGTTGCTCTCTAGTTGGTCGCTCCTCAATCTTTTGCTAGCCTTCACTTGTACTAAGCGGGAATACTGCTTGTGCATACACTTCCATAAACCCAAAGTTGTTCCATATGAGTGTACCACACCTACCTATATGCGGTATTTATCTGCCGTTCCAAGTAAATTTGCATGTGCCAAACTCTAAACCTTCAAATAATAATTTGTTTTGTATGCCCGAATCGCTCATGTGGCTACTGGGGGCTGTCAATATTTTCCATGCTAGGTGGGTTATTCTCACGATGAGTGGACTCAACTCATCATTCATGAGAAAATGGCTGGTAACCGGGATGCCCAGTTCCATGCTCAAATCAAATCAAAATATAATTGCAAACAAAACTCCCCCAGGACTGTTGTTAGTTGGACGGTACCCGTTGTTTCGGACCAGCCGTGGAATGTGCTTGTTGGTGGTAAGGGAGTATAAACGTTACCATTCTGTTTGGGAAACACCTATAATCTATCTAGTATGGAAGATACCGAGATCTCTTGGTTGTTATGTTGACAATGAAAGCATACCGCTCAAAATATTATTCATCTTTGTTTAAAAAAAACTCGAGCTCTGGCACCTCTGCAAATCCCTGCTTCCCTCTACGAAGGGCCTATCTATTTACTTTTATTGCTGAGTCATCATCCTCTTATAAAAAGCACCAGTTAGAGAGCACCACTATCATTTGTATGCATTGTTATTAATTTATATTGAGTATGACTATGACTGGATCTATTTTGCCATGAATTTCAATGTCTAGTCAGTCCTTGATCTTCAGGGGTGCTCTGCGTTTTTGTTTTGTTGTATCAGAAAGGGCTACGCGATACCATCTTGTTATATCATATCATGATTGTTTTGAAAAAGTGTTGTCATCTGAGATATATTATTATTGCTCTCTAGTTGATTATGCCATTGATATGAGTAAATGTGAGACCTAAATGTTATTGTGAATATGGTTAGTTCATAATCTTTGCTGAAAACTTGAATGCTGGCTTTACACATTTGCAACAACAAGACCAAACAGAGTTCGTAAAAGTTTTTCTTTATCACTTTCAGTTTGTCAACTGAATAGCTTGAGGACAAACAATGGGTTAAGCTTGGGGGAGTTGATACGTCTCCATCGTATCTACTTTTACAAACTCTTTTGCCCTTGGTTTGGACTCTAATTTGCATGATTTGAATGGAACTAACCCGTACTGACGCTGTTTTCAACAGAATTGCCATGGTGTTATTTTGTGCAGAAATAGAAGTTCTCGGAATGACCTAAAACTTCACGGAGAATATTTTTGGAATTAATAAAAAATATTGGCAAAAGAATCAATTGGGGGGGGGGACCCACCTACTGTCCACAAGGGTGGGGGGCACGCCCTTCCTCCCTGGGCGCGCCCCCTTGGCTTGTGGGTCCCACGAAGCTCCACCGACCTCAACTCAAACTCCATATATTCATGTTTGGGGAGAAAAAAAAATCAGAGAGAAGGATTCATCGCGTTTTACATACGGAGCCGCCGCCACCTCCTGTTCTTCCTCGAGGGCAGATCCGGAGTCCGTTTTGGGCTCCGGAGAGGGGAAATCGTCGCCATCGTCATCATCAACCATCCTCCATCACCAATTTCATGATGTTCACCGCTGTGCGTGAGTAATCCCATTGTAGGCTTGCTGGACGGTGATGGGTTGGATGAGATCTACCATGTAATCGAGTTAGTTTTGTTAGGGTTTGATCCTTAGTATTCACTATGTTCTAAGACTGATGTTGCTATGACTTTGCTATGCCTAATGCTTGTCACTAGGGCCTGAGTGCCATGATTTCAGATCTGTACCTATTATGTTTACATGAATATATTTGTGTTCTTGATCCCATCTTGCAAGTTATATTCACCTACTACGTGTTATGATCCAGCAACCCCGGAGTGACAATAGTCAGGACACTTCTCGGTGATGACCGTAGTTTGAGGAGTTCATGTATTCACTAAGTGATAACGCTTTGGGCCGGTTCTTTATTAAAAGGAGGCCTTAATATCCCTTAGTTTCCATTAGGACCCCGCTGCCACGGGAGGGTAGGACAAAATATGTCATGCGAGTTCTTTTCCATAAGCACGTATGACTATATTTGCAATACATGCCTACATTATATTGATGGATTGGAGCTAGTTCTGTGTCACCCTAGGTTATAACTGTTGCATGATGAATGCCATCCGACATAATTATCCATCATTGATCCATTGCCTATGAGCTCATTTCATATTGATCTTTGCTTCGTCATTTTTCCGTTGCCACTGTTACTTTTGTCACTATTACCGTTACTTACATACTACTTTGCTACTAAATACTTTGCTACAGATATTAAGTCTTTTAGATGTGGTTGAATTGACAACTCAGCTGCTAATACTTGAGAATATTCTTTGGCTCCCTTTGTGTCGAATCAATAAATTTGGGTTGAATACTCTACCCTCGAAAACTGTTGTGATCCCCTATACTTGTGGGTTATCAAGAGTAGGCAGTAGCTAGATGGCTTCTTCTCTCTTTTTGATTCTCAATACAATGTTCTTGGAGATCTATTTGATCTAATGACTTTGTGAAGTGTGTTTGTTGGGATCCGATGAATTGTGATTTTATGATCAGTTCTATCCATGAATATTATTTGAGTCTTCTTTGATCTCTTATATGCATGATTATTATAGCCTCCTATTTCTTCTCCAAAACTTTGGTTTAGTTAGGCCAACTAGATTGATTTTTCTTGCAATGGGCAGAAGTGCTTTGTGATGGGTTCGATCTTGCGGTGTCCTCACCCAGTGACAGAAGGGGTAGCGAGGCTCACATGTATTGTTGCTATAAGGATAAAAATATGGGGTCTATTCCTGCATGAATAGATCTTGTCTACATCATGTCAACGTTCTTATTGCATTACTCCATTTTTCCATGAACTTAATGCACTAGATGCATGCTGGATAGCGGTCGATGTGTGGAGTAATAGTAGTAGATGCAGGTAGGAGTCGGTCTACTAATCTTGGACGTGATGCCTATATACATGATCATTGCCTTGGATATCGTCATAATTATTTGCTCTTCAATCAATTGCCCAATAGTAATTTGTTTACCCACCGTATGCTATTTTCTCGAGAGGAGCCACTAGTGAAATCTACCACTGGTACAACGAGGTGCTATGCAAACGGTTTTTAACCCCTTTCCGCGATGACATTTTAAACTGTCGCCTAGTGAGTGTGGGAGATAGGGGGGTCCTTCCCACACAACCCAGAAACCGTCAGGGATAGGCCCTCCGGCCACACACGCTTAGCAAAATGAGATCGTGTGCGACGGGCGAGCGATCAAATACAATTATACATGCCCAATCGGTTCCAGTCGTGAGTACATCTCACAAAGTCAGTCCTAGACAAACGTCTCCGTTCGTATGTACATCCCACACAGTCAATCTAAGGAATACTTTTCAGTTCGTATGTACATCCCACACAGTCAAACCAAGAAGTACGTTTCCTTTCATATGTACATCTCACATGTCATTCCAGGGAAAATGTTTCCGTTCGCACGTACATCACACACAATTTTCCCCATTAAATTGTTTGTGATAGCATTGCCATTGCAGATGATATTAACAATTTTATCGTTTGCGTCATTGAATGCATCACAGACGGTGCGTAGAAGAAACTGTGTGGCATAGGCTGGCCATCACACACACTGTTTATGTGGTAAACGTTTGCGCAAGGTGATCTAACGTAAATAGTTTTCAAGAGGAAGTCGTGTGTGATTGTTCATTAATCCAACACGTTTTCTTCCTAGAAACTGTGTGAGTTGTCTCAGGTCATCGCCCATGGTGTTTTCTCAATAACCATTTGCAATAGTAAAACCAATTAGCAGCAATTAGCAAGCTAGTTGGCCTATTATTAATAATCCATTTATTAATCAAATTGACATTTCATATTAAGCACATAGTATATTTCATTTTTGTATTACGGAACTAGGATTTCATAATTGAAATACATCAGAGTACAACATCATATAGCTTCAACACTCAGTTACACCATATAGGCATATAGCTAGCTACCCCATTACACAACTGCACTAGCACCAAGTTTCACATGCAACATCTATAAACTTTGGAAATTAGCATCATAGATAGTAGATAGACAGATGAATCTCATCTGGAAAACTGCTGAAGTGGAAGGCGAATATTGAGCCTTCATTGATGTTGAAGGTCTTTGCAACTTTAGGCTAGTGCCTGTGGATGATCGACCGTCCATCCTTCGTCCTCTTTAGGAAGACTTCAATATTGAACTGTGTCTGTTGTATGAATACCTTTCTCACCTCCTGACCATACAGGTGGTCTGAGAGGTAATCATTAGCGAACTGCTTTGGAAAGGCCTGAAAACAAGGATATGCATAAATATCTTCTCTATATTTGAAATGGCGCAAAGGAATAAAAAAGACAAGGTATAATAGTTAGTACCATCTTGTAGTGAACTAATGTCTTCTTCATTGTGCAGACAAAGATCTTGTTGTTTTTTGTCGCTAATTTCTTTATCCTAACAATCTTTGTGAGTTTCTTGACTTGACTGATATTTGGACAACTCATTTCCCCATAAGCAAAAAGGGTCGACCAGTGGGTCAAAACCTCTGACAGCATGACCTACATGTGCAAGACCAAATTGTTAAAAACCTAAATATTAGAATGGTTCCTGCAATTGCACAATAATGTGCTATTAGACAAAGCACCATACATGTGCAAACCTCGATTGTTAACCTTAGTGCTTCCCATTGTTTCCCTGCACCACATATAAGGTAGTTAGTGATCAGCTTAAGTGAGGGTTGGCATGCTATCAAGAAAAATATGTTGATGAAAAATAAACACATTGCAGATTCATCAGAATAATTCTAGCCACATGGAAAATCCATTTATGTAAACCAAGCATGATTAAGAACTAGGAAATATAGCAATTGTATATGTTTCTCATGTATTAAGTGCGGCCAAATTTGATTTATTCCTCACATGCATAACAATACAAAATTGTACCCACAACAATTGTACATCGCATTGCAGAATTGAACCAAGCAGTTAACTAAACACCACAACAAATGAACAAAACATTAACTGAGCACCACATTGCACAATATAACATACTACTAATAGAAGATTAGACAGTTTTACCAAACCAAGCATGCTTAACAACTTGGAAATATAGCGATTCTATTTGTTTCTCATGTATTTAGTACAACCAAATTCGATTTATTTCTCACATGGTAGACAATAACAAAGTGCACCCACAACAATTGAACATCGCATTGCAGAATTGAACCAAACAGTTAACTAAACACCACAACAAATAAACCAAACATTAACTAAACACCACATTGCACGATATATAACATAGTAGAAGATCAGACAGTTAACCAAACCAAGCATGCTTGACAACTTGGAAATATAACCAAATTCAATTTATTTCGCACATGGAAGACAATACAAAATTGCACCCAGAAGAATTGAACATCACATTGCAGAATTGAACCAAATAGTTAACTGGACACGACAACAAATTAATCAAACAGTTAACAAGTGAGCACCACATTGCACGACATATAAAACATATACACTAGAGGAACATATTGCATGGTAAAAGTAGATAGGACAATTCACTAGAATTTGCTAAGGAAAGGCAGGAGAAACACATGCAACAGATGAACCGGGCATGCTTAACCGGCGTAGCTAGCTAACTGAACATAGGTCCTTAAAGTGAGCTAATAAGACAATCTACTCCTCATCGTCGGACATATCGATGATGATTGGCTCCTTGGACATGGAAGAGGGCGAGGCCTCCACATCGTTGGTGCCCACCTCATAGTGCTGAGTTGCCTGAGCCGCTCCGGGCACCAACCTTCTGGCTCTCGAGTTGAGATAAGCACGGGAATGCTGAGAAAACACCTCGTGATCTTCGTCGAAGGCACCGATGGCGGCCTCGAGGAAACGCCATGAACTGTCATTTAAAGCAGCCAACCGCGTCGCGACATTAGTGCGCGAGGCGTCGACGGTGGCCTCGACGACGAGGTGCTCCTCCAAGATCTGGGGGTTGGCACGAATGGCAGCCATCGCGACCTCGTCCGCGCGTGCAGCCGCGATTTCCTTCTCCGCTGCCAAATGCTCCTTGAGCTCTTGGCTATATTGCATGCACCATGGCTTAGGGCTGCGCTTATTTGGGGTAGGGTTTGGTGATTTGGGTGGAAGGTGTCGCGCCGGCGGTCAGGGCATGTGGGATGTAGAAGGAGGAGGAGGAGGACGGGGATCGGGTGTGGATTACCTGCCTGGATCGATGAGGCTGAGCAGCGTGAAGGAGGGTCACGGGCGAGGAGGCGGCGCTCCAAGCAAGGAGTGAAGGTTTGAACTTGGAAAGGAAGGCGGAAACAAAGGGAAATGTGGCTTTTGGTAAGGGGTAGGGGGCGCGGATGTAGATATTTCCGAGGAAGCCAAATTTTTTGGCTCGGTGAAGCAAAAAACTGGCGCGCAAAGTGTCATCAGGCACGGTCCCTTATTCAGCACTATGTACGATATGTGAACATCACAAATGATTCATATAGCTTATCCCGTGTGTCGTGGTTTTGTCACGGCAGATGTCCTCATGAAAGGACTTAGTCATGGAGCCATCGCTATGGGTTAGCTTGAAGGGGTTAAAGCGGACACAAGGACGCAAGAGAATTTATACTAGTTCGGCCCCTTCGATGAAGGTAAAAGCCTATGTATAGTTGTGATGGAATTGATTGGGTTTCGATGACTAGGGAGCAAACAAGCTTCGCCTAAGTCTCGAGTTGTTGTCTGTTGTCCTTGAACCGCCGCCGGGTCGTCCCCTTATATACATGGGTGGCGCCCGTCGGTTTACAGAGTCCCGACGCCGGTTCATAGATGTATCCGGCTCGGTCTCTACTATTCCTAACTTACAATACAAGTTACATACTGACGCCGGTTTACTGCCATGTGCCTTGAACTGCTATGGGCCTTGAGCCCTCACCTGCCTACTTGGGCTTTAACATACTCAACTACTGACGAAGTTAACCCGGCCTGTCCCGTCCGGTTTACACCCAGTAGTAATATCCCCAACATTAGGCCCCATATTGATTTGAATAGGTTCATGTCAATCCTTAGCAAAAAACTTCGTCTTCAGCATCTTTGTGTAGTTTGGTGAACCGCCATGACGTCTTCTTCCCTGGTCGTTGTAAACCGGCGTGACGTCACCTGTCATAAAAATCTATCCATGATACCTTCTTTGTTTAATGGATCTGCGACAATTGAGGCGACAACTATGTTTCCAAACTCGCGGCCGCTTGATTTTCGCGCCTGACACATGTCCCTTGCTTTATAAATAAGACCGAAGGGCCATTTCTTTTTCCCCTTCGTGCCCTTCTGCTTCGTCTTCCTCGCGTCGACCAGCTTCGGAGCTCCGCCGCGGCCGTCGACTTCTGCACCAACCTTGGCCGCTGCATCACCTTGAATATACCAGAGTATCGCGGCGATCTTCCATTTCTTCCTCAGCTCTGGTAAGTCTTCTATCTTTTCACCATAGATCTGTTCTAGGGTTTCCATGTTCTTCAGCGTTCATCGCTTGCTTCTTGTTCATATGATAAATCTTATACAAGTCTGTAAATCTTTGTTCTGCATAGCGGTAGATTTTATCCTACGTCGTCACTTGCGCATCTCAAAGCCATAGATCTCCCTGTATCCTTGCTCATTGATTCGGTACCGCTCCCTTTTGGACCTTGAATATTTATCTCTTTTCTGGACATGTTCCAGATCCAAAACTGTGATGTAATTTTGTGAAACCTGTTTTCACACACCTACTCATCTGCAATCTTGATTCTTCAATGTTTCGCATCAAAGCGGTTTAACTTTGTAGAAAAATTGACAACTCGGCATATACCATTAGTCCCTTGTTGAACCGCCAGATTCCCTAGCTAAGTATTGCCACTTTGCGTAACTCCGGTTTATAAACAACTTCTTCCGGTTTAGCAATGAATGCATCAATGTATACCCTTCCAACATATTCTTGAACCGGTATTACTGCTTTGCAGAATGCACCATGGCCAAGCAAGTGTACGAGTGCAACTGGGTCCCTTCTCGGGTGACTGAGACTTAACTGGATAACCTAGTCAACACCGGCGCTTTAGGCAAAAAAGACGTCATTCACTGGAGGGTCCCTAGCCCGGAATGTCCTCCGGAACCCAAAGATGGAGAGGTTGTTGTTTTTGCTGACCATCTAGCCCGGGGCTTCAGTCCACCCAGTTCAAAATTTTATCGGGATGTCTTGGCCAACTTCCAACTGCGTCCACAAGACATTGGTCCCAACTCCGTAACCAACATCTGTCACTTCCAAGTGCTCTGTGAGGTATTCTTTCAAGAGGAGCCCACAGTTGAATTATTCAGGGATTGCTTCCATCTAAACCGCCGCACCGAATTTACTGACGGTCCCAACACCGAGTTAGGTGGTATGGCGATTCAAAAGAGGAAAGAGGTCACTTACCCTCACGCCTTAACTGCACAGCCATCCCAAAGAATGGAATTCAACATGGTTTTACTGCAAAGATACCTCTCCTGATGGAGAAAATCCTTTGTCGGGCTATCATCCGGAGCGGCTAAGCAACACACATCCCTTCCCTCAGAGATTGACTGCTAAGGAGACAAGCAAATATGCTCCTCAATTATCCAAGCTCCGGGCCTTCATGGCTAACGGGTTGACAGGAGTTGACCTTGCTCGCTCCTGGATATCTTGGAGTATACTACCCTTAAGCCTGCGGTCCGGTTTGATGTGCAAATACACAGAAGATGTAAAAGACCCTCTACGGCATATTGAAATCCAGCTGACAGACGACGAAGTTACTGAGGCTGTTAAGAGGATGTTAAATGAACCTGAAGCTGCTTGCGCTCAGACCGGCCTGCCTCCCTTTTCTGCCATTAACAAACCGCCAGCCGTAAGACTCATATCTTATGCTTTCATGAAATCTGACTATGTTTAAGTACCCTTTGTTGAGTTTAACATCTTTCAAACAGGGTGATGATCCATTTTGGAGCAAGAAGCCCTCACAAGAGAAACCAGAGAAAACAACCCGGCCGAAGACCAGAGTTGTAAAGAAACCGGCCAATAGAAAGAGAACCACTGCATCCTCCGATCCACCAGCTGACGATGATGTGGGTAATCCGGACCTTGAGGTAGAGCTTGACTCACTTGGTTTATCTTTCACACGCCTTATTGATAATGATTATTGCCAGGATGATGCTGAAGTCAGTCATGCTGATGTTGTAGAGGTAATCGCTCTTTCTTCCTATTCAAACCCTTTGCCTTCATTAAAAATCCGTAGGGCAAACCGGAAAGTTAAATTTTCTCATCCTCTTGCTTATTTGGACCCAAACTTTCTTATGAAGACACAACAGCATGAAGCTCACCGCACAACCCGGCACAGCGGCCAGGTAGTTAACTCCGCCGGTTTACCGAACAGTCCGGTTCGGAAACGCCGTTCAGAGGTCTCTAACTGTTTCGTCAATGCTTATCATAAAGCTGGTTGTTTTCACAACCTCTTAATCCACGACTCCGATTATCGTGGCACTTCTCATTCTTCTTCCCATGAGTCATCACCACCCAGCTCCCACCACTCAAAGCGGTGCTTGGTGAGCCATATTCCTTATAATGTTGTTTGATATATCACTTTCAATATTCACTGGACTGATCCGTCTTTTTCCTTTCAGGGCCAAGCCTAGGCCAAGCAAGAAAGCTCGTCTGGATAAAGCGGCAGAAGAAAACGACGCTCCTGAACCGGACAAAATACCAGATCCCGAAGAACACATCCACGACGATATGCTGAACGACCCACCATTGCAAGATCATGATGTTACTGCTGAAGAGGCACATGTTGATGCCACAGGCCCTTTTAATCAGCCCACGAGTCCTATTCAGACTGACAAAACATCGAGCCCATCAAAGCATACTGATAAACCGGCGACCCCAGTGCGAACCGGTGAAGCCAAAGATGATGATGTTGTTATTACTGGCTTTGGTCATTCCGAGCCAGGCAATCCTGTCGCTTTGTCTAAGCACACTGCCAAAGATGAATTTGCTGCATTTGGTAAAGGCAAATGGAATGCCGATTTGGACACTTCTGCCGCTCTGAACCCCCAAGATCTTCATTCCGGCTATCTGAATCGGCTATATACCAGCCGTGATTATGAAGCCGGTCTGGTCAACATGATGAAGGACAAATATGAGGTAAATTCCATATGACTGTCTGCTTGTATATTTCAATCTGTCAAGTCCAATAGCCCCCAAGTGACGGTTTTAAGATATCATCTTAAACCGGGACTTTCTAACGTGAACCTTAACGCAACTGCATTTCTTTGGGAAAGTAGCCCCCAAGGGCCGGTTCAACTTAATGTAGTTAAACCGGACTTTATACAATAAGAATCGGTATCACTCAATGATGTAGCAAATAGGCATTAGCCCCCAAGTGCCAAGTTGAATACTTGTATTGAGCTTGGGACTTTATATAGAAATTGTAGGATGAAAAGCAAATATGCATTAGCCCCCAAGTACCAAGGGCATAACCTGTTATGTGGTTGGTACTTCAACTCTACCGTAATCTTTATCAAATGACTATCCGTATGCGGGCTGATCTCGAGCAAAAAAGAAAGTCAAATCGCCGATCTGCAAGAAAATCAAGTCCCAACAAGCTGAAACCTCCAATGCAAAAATGAATTAACCAACTTTAAGCGTCATGGAAAAGCTTAAAGAAAGTTTCAACAAGGAGCAAAGCGGATTGGGCCCTTTGAAAAAGCCGCTTTAACTCAGCAGGCGAGAGAAAGCTGAGGCTGCACTCAAACCGGTGGTGGATGAATTGACCAGTGTAAAACGGCAAGTGCATGCCATGACCGCTGCTGTCTTTGGTAAGCCATCTTTATTTCTAAAGCAATGAGGTCTTCTCATGTAATCCGGTTTCTTGACCCTTTGAATGATCTGAGGACACGTATTGGTCACTTGGGATCGAGATGTGCGGGAAGAAGTTGAAAGCCGCCTATACATTGATAGAACAATCAGATATCTTTGATGCGCAACGGATCATCTGCCCTGCTTCTCACAACAACCCGGCGCCGACCTTGATCCAGGCCACGATTAAAAGGTTGTCAATGCTTCCTGCCCGGGTTGAAGAGTTAAAGAAATCTGCTGCTAGAACCGGTGCTATAAACGCCTTTAATCCGCAAAAGCATGGGTGCCGGATTTTGATCTATTGAAGTGGCCTGTGGCTTCCCAAGCTTGAAGGAAGACGGGACAGAATTTAGCGAAGAGGATCTCTGAGCTATAAACCGGGAAGTGCGCCCTTTGGCTTGTCAATTGGTTGAAGAGGCAAATCTGTCTCACTATCAAGCCCAATATGATGGCGAAAACAAATGAGTGGCTGCACCAATTCCTGGAGCGGAGAACCTTATACCTCCGATCCGTAAGCATACTTACGCTCCTGACATTGAGCCGTCGTTGCTGATCAATGATGAAGTTGTATTTCAAGCATTAATGGGAATCGACTGGACAACTGTTGATTTCCTACCGGGTAGGGAAGCGAAGTTGAAGGGCGCAGGATGACCCGCAACCATCGTGCCAAGTGGCGACCAAGCATGAACCGAAGCGGTTTACATTATCGCTCCTTTATGTTATGCAAAAACAATTATCTTATCCGGGCACCGTGTTGCCTTGTAATAGACTAGCTGCCACACTTGGTGTTGATATGCCTTCGTGCATACTTATTGCAACTTATGCTTCCGTTGAATCATCCATCTTAAACTGTTGTCCGCAGCCAAAAAGCTTAAAACGCCACCGGTGGTTGTATCACCAAAGCGGTCATAATATCTATGTATATGAAATCAAAGATAATATCTTAGATTTAAACAAATGATCAAATATGGGAATATATGATACCTGCCATCGTAGGGCATGAAGTTGGCTGTGCCAATCTTGAAACGGAGTTTTAAGAAACCCACTCTGCTGGAGGAGAAAACAGCTCCTGTGAATATACGGTCGGTTTATCAGGTAAACCGTTCCTGGTTACAATGAACACCGGTGTTACTCCATAATAGGATGTTATCAAAAAATCAAACCGGGCAAAGAGTCTCCGGATTAAGAGTGGACCGTGTTCTGTCAACTGACAGTCGAACCGGTTTAATAATTATCGATTTAAAAAACACAACAAGAGAAATATGCAACAAGAGAAACGAATTTCAAGCAAAGACAAAGATAGAATTATTTGCAAAAAGAGGCTGTTGAGCCGGTCAAGTGGCATTACCATGGTCGGACATGACCAAGCCCCCGATAGGCGCAGCTATGGTTCAAGTCAGCCAGGTCCCCAAATGATGCAGTGGCATTACGCCGATCAAGAGGTGTAGCGATGGTTCGGGTTCGATCAAAGCCCCCAAGTGATTCCGTGGCCTTAGGCCGATCAAGAGTCGTGACTGGTTCGGACACGACCAAGCACCCAAGTGATTCTATGGCTTTCGCCTATCAAAAGGTGTTGCATTGGTTCGGACACGACCAAGCCCCCAAGTGATATGATATAAAGCTTGTTGAAAAAGCTAACTCAAGGGGTAAACCGGAGGCTGCTTTAAGATAAAAACTCCATGTAACCACACATGATGTAAAAATAACAGAGACCCCGCTTTAGCTGAGGCTCCGGTTTATTGTATTGATCATAATACATACATTGTCATAATATGTACATAAGTAGAGCCTATGGCTCAAGTATAGTAAGGCCGAAGATGAGCTATGTTCCACGGCCTGTCGGTCTCCTCCTCTGATGTACGTGAGTCTTTATGCTCTCGAATATCGATCAGATAGTACGACCCGTTGTGCAGATTCTTGCTGACCATGAAAGGTCCCTCCCAAGGTGGGGATAGCTTGTGCATATCAGCCTGGTCTTGGATGAGCCGGAGCACCAAATCTCCTTCTTGAAAGGTTCTGGTTCTAACCCGGCGACTGTGATAGCGACGAAGATCCTGCTGGTAAATCGCCGAACGGGCAGCTGCGATGTCACGCTCCTCGTCCAACAGGTCCAAAGCGTCTTGCCGTGCTACCTCATTGTCCGCTTCAACATAAGCCGCTACACGAGGTGAATCATGACGGATATCACTGGGGAGAACCGCCTCCGCTCTGTAGACCATAAAGAACGGTGTGTATCCTGTTGATCTGTTGCGCGTAGTATTGATGCTCCACAATACAGATGGTAACTCCTCAACCCAACAACCCGGCGTCCGCTGCAAAGGTACCATAAGCCAGGGTTTGATGCCTCGTAAGATCTCTTGGTTAGCCCTCTCTGCTTGGCCATTGGACTGTGGGTGAGCCACTGATGAAACGTCAAGCCGGATGTGCTCACGTTCATAGAACTCCTTCATAGCACCCTTGGACAGATTGGTACAATTATCAGTAATGATGCTGTGTGGAAAGCCAAATCGGAAAATCACCTTTTTGATGAATTGAACCGCCATGGATGCATCACATTTGCTGACGGGCTCCGCCTCCACCCACTTTGTAAACTTGTCAACCGCCACCAAAAGATGGGTCTTCTTGTCCTTGGACCTTTTGAAAGGCCCAACCATATCCAGCCCCCAAGTCGCATAAGCGGCGTGTAATTGGAATCATCCTCAATTCTTGAGCCGCACGTGAGCACGTCTTGAGAACTTCGACAGCCATCACATCGCTTAACCAGGTCCTCCGCATCGGCATGAGCAGTCAACCAATAGAAGCCATGATTTAAACGCCTTAGCCACCAAAGACTTTGAACGGTAGCGGTGACCACAATCCCCTTCGTGGATTTCACGCAAGATTTGACAGCCTTCCTCCGGAGACACACAACGTTGAAACGCCCCTGACACACTGCAATGATGCAACTCGCCATTGACAATAGTCATGGACTTGGATCGCCGGACTATCTGTCTGGCCAGAGTCTCATCCTTTGGTAACTCGCCCCGGTTCATGTACACAAGATAAGGAATCGTCCAATCCGGAATGACATGCAGAGCCGTCACCAACTGAGCCTCCGGATCAGGAATAGCCAAATCCTCTTCACCAGGGAGCTTGACAGACGGGTTATGCAGAACATCCAAGAAGACATTAGGTGGGACCGGTTTACGTTGAGAGCCCAGCCGGCTTAAAGCGTCTGTCGCTTCGTTCTTCCGTCTGTCCACGTGATCCACGATACCCTTTTGAAGTGACATGCAACTATATCCACCTCACGACGATATGCTGCCATGAGCGGATCCTTGGAATCCCAAGTACCAGATACTTGTTGAGCCACCAGGTCCGAGTCACCGAAGCACTTAACTCGGCTGAGATTCATCTCCTTAGCCATCCGGAGACCATGGAGTAAAGCTTCGTACTCAGCTACATTGTTAGTACAAGGGAACATTAAGCAGAGAACGTAACAGAATTTATCACCTCGTGGGGAAGTTAACACGACTCCAGCCCCCGAGCCCTCCAATTGCCTGGACCCATCAAAATGAATAGTCCAATAGGTGTGATCCGGCTTTTCTTCAGGCGCTTGTAGTTCTGTCCAATCATTGATGAAATCTACAAGTGCTTGAGACTTGACAGCCGTCCGAGGCACGTATTTCAGTCCGTGTAGCCCAAGCTCTATAGCCCACTTGGCAATCCGCCGATTGCCTCCTCGCTCAATTATATCTCCCAAAGGAGCAGAGCTGACCACTGTGATGGGATGTCCCTGGAAGTACTGCTTAAGCTTCCGGCTTGCCATGAAAACTCCATACACCAGCTTCTGCCAATGCGGGTACCTTTGCTTGGACTCAATAAACACCTCGCTGATATAGTAAACCGGACGCTGAACCGGATATTCCTTGCCCGCCTCTTTGCACTCCACCACAATAGCTACGCTGACTGCACGTGCATTAGCTGCCACATATAGTAGCAATGGTTCCTTGTCAATCGGAGCGGCAAGAATAGGAGGATTGGCTAGCTGCCGCTTTAAATCCTCAAATGCTTTATCAGCAGCCGAGCTCCAGACGAATTGATCTATTTTCTTCAGCATCTGATACAGAGGGATCGCCTTCTCACCGAGGCGGCTGATAAACCGGCTCAACGCGGCAATCCGGCCCGCCAAGCGTTGAACGTCATTGATACACTTCGGTTAGCCAGGAGGTGATAGCCGTGATCTTCTCCGGATTAGCCTCAATTCCTGTTGGATACCAAAAAACCCAATAACTTGCCTGCCGGTACACCAAAAACACGGCCGGGTTAAGCATCATCTTGTATGTCCGCAGGTTATCAAAGGTTTCCTTCAAATCGTCAACCAGAGTCTCCTTCTCCCTTGACTTAACCACAATATCATCCACATAGGCATGTACATTACGGCCGATTTGCTTATGAAGGCAATTCTGTACACACCGCTGATAAGTTGCTGGCACTCTTGAGCCCAAAGGGCATGGATACATAGCGAAGGCTCCAAAGGGAGTTATAAAAGCCGTCTTCTCCTGGTCCTTAATCGCCATCTTGGTACGATGATAACCAGAATATGCATCCGTAAAACTCAAACGCTCACAACCCGCAGTAGCATCAATAATCTGATCGATGCGGGAGGGCAAAGGATCTGTTGGACAAGCCTTGTTAAGGTATGTGTAATCCACACACATGCGCCAGTGCCGCTTTTTCTTAAGGACCCGGCACCGGATTAGCCAGCCATTCGGGATGGAAAACTTCAACAATAAAGCCAGCCGCTAAGAGCCTGGCTACCTCCTCTCCAATAGCTTTGCGCTTTTCTTTGTTAAACCGCGGAGAAATTGCTTCACCGGTTTGTACTTAGGATCAACATTAAGAGTGTGCTCGGCGAGTTCCTCGATACACGCATGTCGGAAGGCTTCCATGCAAAAATGTCCCGATTCTCACGGATGAACTTCGATGAGCGCTTTCCTATTTCGGATCCAAGTTGGTACCGTCTTTGAACTGCTTGGACGAATCGCCAGGTACGAAGTCAACAAGATTAGTCTCAGCTGCCGATTTGAACTTTAGGGCCGGATCATGCTCTGTAGTTGGCTTCTTCAACGGAGTCATATCCGTCGGATCAACATTATCCTTGTAGTATTTCAACTCTTCCGTGGTACAAACCGACTCTGCA
Source organism: Aegilops bicornis (assembly GCA_021605145.1). Classification (NCBI taxonomy): domain Eukaryota; kingdom Viridiplantae; phylum Streptophyta; class Magnoliopsida; order Poales; family Poaceae; genus Aegilops; species Aegilops bicornis. Next base: position 288,705,800 of record CM038670.1, read on the forward strand.
TAGGCCGCATCACCTTCTTCACACTCCAAAGCAATCTTGCGACTTCCATGAACAGTTATTGTCCCCTTGTGACCCGGCATCTTGAGCTGTAAATAAATATAACAGGGTCGTGCCATAAATTTGGCATAAGATGGCCGCCCAAATAGGGCGTGATATGGGCTCCGGATCTTCACCACCTCAAAAGTCAATGTCTCTGACCTGGAATCATGATCGTCTCCAAAGGCCACTTCCAGAGCTATCTTACCAACAGGATATGCTGACTTACCAGGCACCACACCATGGAATACCGTATTGGATGGTTTAAGATTCTTATCTGTTAGCCCCATACGGCGGAAGGTCTCATAGTATAGGATATTAATACTGCTCCCTCCATCCATGAGCACCTTGGTGAATTTATAACCTCCCACCTGAGGTGCCACCACCAACGCTAGCTGACCCGGATTGTCAACCCGAGGAGGGTGATCCTCTATGCTCCATATGATTGGCTGCTCAGACCAGCGTAAATAACGAGGCACGGCCGGTTCAACAGAATTTACCGCTCGCTTGTGAAGCTTCCGGTCTCGCTTATCCCAGCTAGTGGTGAATACATGATACTGCCCGCTATTAAACTACTTTGGATTGCTCACGATAACCCGATCATTGCTGTTGCTGGTTGTAACCACCCTGGCTATTCTGATTATTTTGATTGTTATGTCCACCCTGATCACCATTGAAGCCTGAACCGGCATTTCCTCCACCGTGACCCGGCCCATGGAATTAGGATCCTGAGCCACCACCTGATCCGTGATCATATCAGAAAGCATTAGAATTCTTGAACTCCTGCATAATGTAACAATCCTTCCAAAGATGGTTGGCTGGCATCTCCTTCGTCCCGTGCTTTGGACAGGGCTGGCTTAACAAATAGGTCAGGCGGTCCGGGTTGGGATTTGGAGCTCCACCGCGATTCGACGGTTTACCCTTTCGTCGCTGGCCCTTGTCCTGCGCGCTAGTATTAGCCACGAAGTCCATGCTGCTATCCGCTTTACGCTTGCCTCCATTACCATGACCTGCCGTGTTGTGTTGCTGCCCTTTGGAGTTGCTGCTCTTCTTTCCCTTCCCTGTCTTGTCATCAGCAGACTCGGGATCCTTGGTACTATCAGAATTAGCATACTTCACTAACGCAGTCATGAGGGTCCCCATATCGTTACAATGGCGCTTCATCCGTCCTAATTTCAACTTCAGAGGCTTAAATCGGCAGTTGCTTTCCAAGGTTATAACCGCGCTCGACATTGATACGGTGTGATGAGTGCAAAATTTCCGAGACTCGGCGCACCCAGCGGGTTGTTGACTCTCCTGCCTCCTGGACACAGGCCGCTAAGTCCACTATCGACATGGGATGCTTACATGTATCCTTGAAATTCTGGATAAACCGGGCTCGCAACTGGGCCCATGAACTGATAGAATTGGTCGGTAAGCTCTTTAACCAAATACGGGCTGTCCCTTCAAGCATCATGATGAAATACTTCGCACACGCCGCCTCATCCACATCAAGCATCTCCATGGCCATCTCATAGCTCTCCACCCATGTTTACGGAGACAAATCGGCAGTGTAATTTGGCACCTTGCGCGGGCCCTTGAAATCCTTGGGCAGGCGCACATCGCGTAAAGCGGGGACAAGACAAGGCACTCCCAAAGAACTAGAAGTAACCCCTGGCTCGACCGAGGTGGTTGGACGAACCGGCGTAAGCTGATGGGCCTCATGTTGTGCCGCTAACTCGGCTTCCCTGCGTGCCCGGGCCCGGTCCACCACTTCCTGAGCATCACCTGCCGGGTTATTGCCACGGGGCGCTTCACGGTTCCGTGCATTACTAGATACGGCCGGTTCATCCATACGCCTACTGTAACTCCGGCTCGGACGGGGGGTGGAATGAATTCGGTCATGGCTGTATGAATATGCTTCTTGTTGAATCAAGGCTGTCCGAAGAAGCTCCTTAACCCGGTGCGTCTCCACCGCGTGCGGAGAGTCACCTTCAATCGGGATGGCCTCCAGTCATGAAGCGGCGGCAACAAGATTGTCCATTGGATTGGAATAATGACCTGGAGGTGTCTGGACAGGCTGAGGCACGACATTGTTCTATCGAGGCGGCTCCACCAGGCGAGGCTGAACCGGCGCACCCGGCCCAGGTGCCTCCGCCCGGTTTATCACCGACGGGTTACTAGTTCCTGCCCCTGGGGTGTTAAAGAGGTTTCTGGCGTCGAAAACCGTAGGCAGGCGAGACCGATGCTTCCTCTTCAGAACTTCATGCAACGCGGTCTGATCCAGCATGAGCCTATAGGCCTGCGCATCCAAAGCGGACCGCTCTGCGACCATCCTGTTATTCTCGGCTGCTAGGTCGGCCTTGGCCTGAGTGATCTGTTCCCTCACCTTTGCAATTTCCGCGTTGTGGGCGTCCTGATCCGCCGGGTTAGCCTCTGCCATAAGCACAGCCAATGCATCAAACAGATCAAATAAAACTTGAGCCGGCGGGTGCACAGGGCCTCCTGCCCCGACAGCCGTCACCGCTGCTGACCCGGAGATCATCGCTACTGCGGTCGAAGAGTGGATCGCCGCCTGTGTACCGGCCATGAATATTCCAACCCGGTTGGGCGGATCAGAGGGGTCCGAAATACTGTCGCCATCGGAACAGCCCCCAATCCGGCCATCTTGAGCTGATACAATGATTCGGTTTCTCCGGTTGAGGATTCGTCGCCGGAATAAACGACGGTCTCGCTACCAGATTCCGATCCATCCTCATATTCTCCTTCGTGGATGACTCCCACGAAGGCACGCTTCACGGCCGGTTTAACCTGGGTAGATCTCGCACGCTGAGCCGTTTCGACGAGGTCGGTGCAGATGTCTGGCTCAGGGCCCGGTTCACCGATCTTGTCGATGAAGACGTGTATGCCACCAAAGGGGACCTGGTACCCGTACTCAATCGAGCCGGCCTCGAGGCCCCACCCTGCATCATCAATGTAGAGCTTTTCACGACGACTCTTGGTCATCCGGCACACAACATAGCCCTTGAGTCCTTCGAAGTTGCCCTCCAAGAACTTGAAACCATCATGCGATAGCCCCACGGTGGGCGCCAACTGCCGTGGTTTTGTCACAGCAGATGTCCTCATGAAAGGACTTAGTCGTGGAGCCATCGCTACGGGTTAGCTTGAAGGGGTTAAAGCGGACACAAGGACGCAAGAGAATTTATACTAGTTCGGCCCCTTCGATGAAGGTAAAAGCCTACGTCTAGTTGTGATGGAATTGATTGGGTTTCGATGACTAGGGAGCAAACAAGCTTCGCCTAAGTCTCGAGTTGTTGTCTGTTGTCCTTGAACCGCCGCCGGGTCGTCCCCTTATATACATGGGTGGCGCCCGTCGGTTTACGACGCTGGTTCATAGATGTATCCGGATTGGTCTCTACTATTCCTAACTTACAATACAAGTTACATACTGACGCCGGTTTACGGCTACAGGCCTTGAACCGGCTATGGGCCTTGAGCCCTCACCTGCCTACTTGGGCTTTAACATACTCAACTACTGACGAAGTTAACCCGGCCTGTCCCGTCCGGTTTACACCCAGTAGTAATATCCCCAACACCGTGTGTGATGAGTTTGAACGTGCAAATTTTGGTCCGAATTTCCCTGGTTACAGTGGTCATCCACGTCATTGTATAATTTGGTAAGAGGCTACAACACACCCACACTTCTTAATCGAGATATGATATGTATCCAACGTATCTATAAGTTTTTATTGTTCCATGCTGTTATATTATCATTCTTGGATGTTTCACAATCATTTTATAGCAACTTTATATCTTTTTTGGGACTAACCTATTGACATAGTGCCCAGTACCAGTTGCTATTTTTTTGCTTGTTTTTTTACTTCGCAGAATCTCAGTACCAAACAGAGTCCAAACGCAGTGAAACTTTTTAGAGAATTTTTCTGGACCACAAGACATCTTTGGGCCAAAGAAGTACCAAAGGGGGGCTCCAAGGGGAGCACAGCCCACCTGGGCGTGCCTGGGGGCCCAGGAGCGCCCTGGTGGGTTGTGCCCACCTCGGCCGCCTCCCGCGCCGCCTCTTTGCGCTATAAATACCCCGAAAATCCAAAAACCCTAGGGGATTCGACAAAACACATTTCCAGCCGCCGCAAGTTCCATAACCACCAGATCCAATCTAGACACCATCATGGAGGGGTTCATCATCCTCATTGGTGCCTCTCCGATGATGCGTGAGTAGTTCATTGTAGACCTACGGGTCCGTAGTTAGTAGCTAGATGGCTTCCTCTCTCTTTTGATTCTCAATACAATGGTCTCTTGGAGATCTATTTTATGTAACTCTTTTTGCGGTGTGTTTGTTGGGATCCGATGAACTTTGAGTTTATGATCAGATATATTTTATCCATGAAAGTTATTTGAGATTTGATCTCGTATATGCATGATTACTTAGAGCCTCGTATTTCTTCTTTGAATCTTTGGTTAAGTTAGGCCGCCTAGATCGATTTTTCTTGCCATGGGAAGACGTGCTTTGTGATGGGTTCAATCCTGTGGTGTTCTTTCCCAGTGATAGAAGGGGCAACAATGCACGTATTGATCGTTTCTATTAAGGATAACAAGATGGGGTCTATTCCTACATGAATAGATCTTGTCTACATCATGTCATCGTTCTTATTGCATTACTCCATTTCTCCATGAACTTAATACACTAGATGCATGCTGGATTGTGGCCGATGTGTGGAGTAATAGTAGTAGATGCAGGCAGGAGTCGCCCACCTAATCTAGGACGTGATGCCTATATAATTATCATTGCCTAGATATCATCATAATTATTTGAAGTTTATCAATTGCCTAACAGTAATTTGTCTACCCGCCATATGCTATTTTTCTCGAGAGAAGCCACTAGTGAAATCTACGGCCCCCAGGTCTATTCTTTATCATATTTGCTTTGAGATATATTTTATTTGCCTTTGTTTTTCTGGTCTATTATTTTCAAAACCCAAAAAATACCTTGCTGCACTTTTTATTTTATTTTATTTTGTTTTATCGTGAGATATATTTATCCAAAATCATACAAATCAATCTATTTTTTACCGCAGAGGGATTGACAACCCCTCTTACGCGTCGGGTTGCAAGTATTTGTCCTTCGTGTGCAGGTACCATTTACACAGTGTTGCTTAGTTCTCCTACTAGTTCGATAACCTTGGTTTCATAACTAAGGGAAATACCTATGGTAGCTGTGTTGCATCATCCCTTCCTCTTCGGGGAAAAACTGACGCGGACACGAGCCATCAACAAAGGATTTCTGGCGCCGTTGCCGGGGAGACATCATCAACATCTATCAGGTTCCTAATCACAAATTTCATCTCCTTGCAATTTACATTATTTGCCATTTGCCTCTCATTTTCATCTCCCCCACTTCACAAAAATTTGCCATTTTATTTGCCCTCTTTTTCGTTCGCCGTTTACTCGTCAGATCTCTTATTTGCTTGAGCTTATCATCATGAGTGATTTTGGTATGGGAGAAACAAATTGTCGGTGTACTAGAGTAGGGGTACCCTAGTATCCCGTGCTACTGCAGCAGACGATTCTTGACACCAGCGGCAAGGTTTGCCTCGTCACCGCTAATATCCCGTGGCTCCTTTGGAGCCATTCAAGAACAAAGTATTTGATTGAGAAGACAAGGCCCCGACAAGAGGAGCTTGTCGGGAAGGCCACTCCAGGCACGCAGAAGACAAGGCCCCGGCAAGAGGAGCTTGCCGGGAAGGCTCGGAACGCGACAAGTCTCCGGCGCGACAAGGATTCGGCCGCAGCAAGGCGCTTGCCGCGGCATGCAACTTCTCTCCGTCTCCGCTCCAGCTCACCTAGCGACGTGTCGCCATGGGACCGTTCCATGCGCGTGTGTCGAGCGGCTGTGCAGCCAGCGGAGGGCAGCGATAAGCGGCGCTGACAGGCTCGCCATCGTGGCGAGTGGAGGCGCACCTGACGGCCTGTGTTACACTGTTTGGGCGACAACGACGGGCATTTATTGCTTTTGTCCCTTGCCGTCAGAGTTAGGTATTTTGTACTGTACACTGTTCAAGTAGGTGTACCAACTCCTGTTTTTACATTTGTACCCTCGTCTATGTTGCCACCTGTCGGAGACCCCTTGAGCATATAAAAGGAGGCCCGGGTGCAACGTAGAAAGGGTTCGCCAGGTTCGGCTCGTTCGGTTCATTCGACCCACTCGAGACCAGAGACACTCACGCTAGGTTTTGTAGCCTGCATTGCTCCCTAGCAAGAACACAATAGATCAAACAAGCAGCAGTAGGAGTTTTATCTCTCCGGAGAGCTCCGAAGCTGGGTAAACTGCTCGTGTGCATCGCCTCGATCCACTCTTCGCGGCGATCTCCGCCCCTCCGAACCACAAGGCCCGCTCGCCAGCCCCATAGGTGTCCGTGGGTACGATCAGCCTCCCGACATCTTTGGCGCGCCCGGGTAGAAGGCGTCGAGGCCGTGTGAACCTGATCCGACGTTCACACGGCGGGCGTCATCAACATCTTCCTCAACATGCCACGAAGAAGAAGGCTTCGCGGCAGCAGAGCCGTCTGCGTGCACTCCACCCTCACCGCAGCAAACGGGTGGTGGGGCAGACGCTGGAGGAGGAACGGGCGCCGACGAAGGTGCTCGTGACGTCGCCAAGTCCAAGGACAAGGCACCGCAAACCTCGGCGTCCGCGCATCCCCCGCGCCCATCTCAGGAGATGCGGGACCAACAACGTCTTGGCGTTCACAACGCCATACGTTCGTTGGATCGAGACCCTCAAGACCAGCATGCGCGCCAACATGCTGGCACGAGTGAGATACGGTCGCCCGGACGGGGCGCTGCTCCTTCTAACTTAGTTAGAAGTCCGAGCGTGTCCCGCCTCGCACCGTTCTCCAATGCCACCCGCTACTCCGATGGAAGCTCTGGCGAGAGCTCAGCTGCTCTCGACTACCCTCCGACGGCCGACAAGGTCGACGGCGGAGGGCCACCATCCGAGCCTCGTCGGCTTTGCTAACGGCGACGCTCCACGGCAACTAACGCCATCATTGCCGCGGGCGTGGCGACAAGGCACGAGCCGGTGGCGACGAGACTGTCGGAGGTGCAACCACCGCGGCACTCTCCGCCAAGAAGGCCAAGATCGCCGACTCACCGGATCCACCTCGGCAGCGACTCCACTGCGTCGTCCGGATCTGCGAGCTTCGCCGCGATCAGCGCCAAGTTCTTCACGAAGCGACGACAAGAGGACGCTTCGAACTCGCATCGAAGCCAAGAGAAGCGTGATGTCGGTCGACAAGCACGTTGGGCCTTTTGTTGACATGCGCTACGGAGGAGCCAGCGACTTGCCGTGACGCTGTAGGTTGCCCTGCGTTCACTTTCGTGAGCTGCGGCAAGTCCAATGGCCCAGCCGGAAAAAACTTCAAACCAGACGCGTGCGGAGAAGTATGATGGCAGGACGCACCGTCGGAGTTCCTCGGCATCTACACCATCGCGGTGCAGGCTGCGGGGACGGGACGACAAAATCCTCGCCAACTACTTCCCGCTCGTGCTCAAGCCCAACGTCAGATCTTGGCTCATGCACTTGCCAGACAGCTCCATATCCTCTTGGGCAGATCTGTGCCATCAGTTTGTTGGCGCCTTCACAGGTGGCCACAAACCCCATGGCCAAGAGAGTGACCTTCACTTGCTCGCCCAGAAGGAAGGAGAGTCCTTGCGCAAGTTCATCCAGAGATTCAGCCGTGTGCACTACAACATCCCAGACGTCCACCCTGCCGCGGTGATCAGTGCATTTCATCAGAATGTGCGGAACCGCAGGATGAGGGAGGAGATGGCGATGTGCAAAGTCAAGGACGTCAGTGAGCTGTACGCCTTGGCCGACAAGTGTGCACGAGGAAGGGAGGAGACTCCCTGGAGAGAATGCAGAAGCAGGAACTGACAGTGATGACACTGCCCCGGCAAAGAAGGGCCGGCGGCGAGGCAATAGGAAGAAGAAAAGTAGAGAAGTGCTAGCAGTCGAGCAGTCCGGCAATGGAGGTGGCGACAAGAACGCCAAGGCTGGTGGCTCCGGCAAGGAGGTTGCCGCTGACGCCAACCACCAGTCGGTGGCGGCCGCCGACAAGGTGACAGCTCCGCAAGCAAGATTACAAGATCCACCGCACCAAGGGCCACGACCTCCAGAGCTGCAAGAAGGTCGAGCAGCTTGTCGAACAGCAGAAAGCTGAGTACGAGCGGCGCGACAAGGAGAAGGCCCAGGAAGGTGCTAGGGGAACAAGCAAGAAACGTCCCGGCCGGGGAGGACGCCGCGGCAAGGCCAAGCAGCGGCAAGGAGATCAACCTCCCGCGGCCACGACAAGGATGAAGATGATGGCGACGACGAAGATATGGAAGACGATGACGCCGATGAGCAGGAGTTTCAGAAAGCCACAAAGGTTCTCTGCGTTGACGGAGGTGCTTCCCTGCATACCTCCCACCGCCAACTCAAACAATGGATGCGGGAGGTCAATGCAGCGGAACCATCCGTGAGAGTCACGCAAGCCTCTGAAGTGGTCCAAGACGCCTATCATTTTTGATATTGAGGACCACCCCGATCGCATAACTGCGGTCGGGTGCTTGCCGATGTTGGTCTCACCAACCATCCGCAACCTCAAGGTCACAAAATGTTAGTTGACGGGCGGGCCGGCTTGAATCTGATCTTCCCGCGGTGCTCCGAAGCTTCAAATCCTCGACAATGAGCTCGAAGAGACCGGTACCTTCCAAGGAATCAATCCAGGAAGGAGCAAGCCGAAGGGGAAGATTACGTTGCCGGTCACATTTGGCAGCGAGCTGAACTTCAGGATTGAGAGGGTTACATTCGACGTTGCCGATTTCCCATTGCCTTACAATGGGATACTTGGTCCGCCCAAAGACTCGCCAAGTTCATGGCAGCCTCTCCCCACGCCTACAACCTACTCAAGATGCCGGGCCCGATAAGCGTCATCTCCGTCCCATGGCGACAAGAAGGATGCCCTTATACGTGCCGACAAGATCTTCCGGATGCAGCAGTATGACAGACTGCCCAACACTTGCCTTTGAAGCTCCCGGGGAAGAAGACCAAGTCCAAGTCCGGCGAGGACTCTGATGCTCACTCCGGCAAGCGCACCTCTTCGGAGTGCTGCGCTACCGTCGAGGACGCACCATCGAGCTCCACCGGCAAGTACAAGAAGATGGTGGCTCCGCCGAAGACCAAGAAGGTGCCCGCCAAGGAGGACGGCACTGGTGGTACCTTCACCATCAGTGCCTCTCTCGACCCTAAATAGGAAGGCGCGCTCGTTGCTTTCTTGCGGGCGAATGTCGGCGTGTTTGCATGGCAACCGTCGATATCCCCGTGTTCCTGTGGAAGTGATTGAGCACCGCCTAGCCGCTTTGTCCTCACGCAGCGGCCCGTCAAGCAAAAAGTCAGGAAGCAAGCAGTGGAGCGCCAAGAATTCATAGCCGAAGAGATCAAGAAACTGGAAGCAGCAGGCCTTGTCAGAGGAGTGCTCCATCCTACGTGGTTGGCCAATCCTGTAGTCGTGCGCAAAGCAAATGGGAAATGGAGACTTTGTATTGACCTCACGGACATTAATAAAGCTTGTCCCAAAGATCCATTTCCCTTGCCACGCATTGACCAGATTGTTGACTCCACGGCTGGATGTGATTTGCTTTCGTTTCTTGATGCATACTCAGGATACCATCAGATCTTCATGGCTGAAGAAGATGAAGAGAAGACCGCATTCGTTACACCATGTGGCACATTACATTTCATACGGATGCCTTTCGGTTTGAAGAATGCTTTGGTTCAACATTTGCAAGGGTAGTCCATGACGCTTTTGAGCCGCAAATGCACGTAAATGTAGAAGCCTACATGGATGACATAGTGGTCAAAAGCAAGGACAAAGAAACTCTGGTTCAAGATTTGGACGAGACCTTTGCAAATCTGCGCAAGATCAACCTCAAGCTCAACCCCAAGAAGTGCGTGTTTGGAGTCCCTTCCGGCAAGCTTCTCGGGTTCTTCGTGTCTCAACGAGGGATTGAAGCTAATCCCGACAAGATCAGGGCCATTGAGCAGATTGAAGCACCAAAGCGCGTCAAGGATGTACGAAGACTTGCCGGTTGCGTGGCTGCTCTCAAAGAGTTTATTTCTAGGTCTGCTGAACGCGCCTGCCGCTTTTCAAAATTTTGAAAAGGCAGGTCCAATGAAATGGACTCCGAAGCGGAGGCTGCTACCGCAGGACTTGAAGAGATACCTGTCCTCCACTCCAACACTTGTCGCACCTAAGCCACAAGAGAAGTTGCTGCTATATATAGCGGCAACCAATCAAGTGGTTAGTGCTGCGTTAGTAGCGGAGAGGGAGACGGATGACGAGCCAGCAACCACGGCAAGCACATCCAGCGACAAGCAGGGGGCTACGCCGACAAGCTCTGGTCCCGACAAGGATGAATCCGTGCAGACACATGACCAGATACAGAAAAGGATGGTGCAGCGCTCGGTCTACTTTGTCAGTTCCCTCCTGCAGGGGGCTAGGTCAAGGTACTCTGGTGTGCAGAAATTGCTTTTCGGCCTCCTCATGGCCTCGAGAAAGCTGCGCCATTACTTCCAAGCACATGAGATCACAGTTGTCACCGCTTTCCCACGAAGAGGATCTGCGAGAATCCGAAGCTGACAGGCGGGATTGTCGAGTGGGCACTGGAGCTGTCAAGCTTTGGTCTTAAGTTTGAAAGCACATCAACTATCCAACGCAGAGCGTTGGCAGAATTCATAGCAGAATGGACGCCAACACCAGATGAAGAGATTCCGGAGACGCAGCATCCCGTCAAAGAAGCAAGCAAAGAGTGGCTGATGTACTTTGATGGTGCCTTCTCGCTGCAAAGCGCCCGGTCTTGCGGCGTTGCTAATCGCACTCCACCGGAGAGCACCTCAAGTACGTCGTCCAGATGCACTTTCCCAAGGAGCAAGCGACAAACAATACTGCAGAGTATGAAGGTTTGCTTGCCGGTCTCAGGATCGCAGTGGACCTTGGGATCAAGAAGCTTATTGTCAGGGGTGACTTGCAACTTGTCGTCCGGCAAGTCAACAAAGATTACGAGAGTCCGTTGATGGAAGCCTACGTTGATGAAGTGAGGAAGCTAGAAGAGCACTTTGACGGCATGCAAATGGAACATGTTCCAAGAGCTCGTAATGATATTGCTGATGGCTCGTCAAAGTGCGCCAAGACTTAAGTTCCCCTGTGGAACCAGGGATTTTCGTGCTCAAGCTGACTCAGCCAACCGTAACAAATCAAGCTGGACAAGGCAAAAGAGGAAGTTGGCCTCTGGTGACTACTTTCCGGCAGAGCTTCCCGGCCGTCGTTGCAAAGGTCCCCAAGATCAACACCAACAAGCAGTCTTGAGGAGCAGTCTGCTCCGGCTGCACCCTGTGGTTTGTTTCGTTGAAGCAGACGCTCCCGACAAGTCTTGCTCCGGCAAGCTTGTCGGGAAGCATCAAGCTCCGGCAGGGCCGCAGGTTCTTGCCGTGGAAGCTGATGTTCCCGCAGCAACAGATGTGCCTTTAGTCCTTATTGTCGAGCCACAAGCTCCAGCATGGGCGCAGCAGATTGTCCATTTCCTTCAGATAGGAGAACTTCCCGAAGAGCAAGAAGAAGCGGAAAGAGTAGCCCGGCAGTCAAGTATGTACCAGTTTGTCGACAAAGATACTGCATGTAAGAAGACTCAACGGTGTGAAATTGAAGTGTATTCGGTGGAAGATGGACAAAGCTGTTGGTAGAGATACATGGAGGCATATGTGGTCACCACATTAGCAAGAAGAGCACTTGCGGCAAAGCTTTCCGGCAAGGTTTCTTTGGCCGACAGCCCTCCAGGATGCAACCGCACAAGTAACCAAGTGTGAAGCGTGCAGTTCCATTCCAAACAGATACACCAGCCAGCTCAAGCTCTCCAGACGATCCCTTTATCACGGCCATTTTCGGTGCGGGGCTCGACATCTCGGCCCCTTCCCCGAAGCTGTCGGGGCTTTGATTACTTGTACGCCGCCATCGACAAGTTCACAAAGTGGCCGGAAGTGGAAGCGATGAGGAAGGTGACGGCACGGTCGGCGATCAAGTTCTTTCAGTCAATTGTTTGCCGTTTGGAATCCCCAACCGGATCATCACCGATAACGGCACACAATTCACGAAGTCGCACCTTCATGCGACGTCCAAGACCTTGGCGCCAAGGTCTGCTTTGCTTCTGTTGCTCACCCGAGAAGCAACGTTCAAGCAGAGAGGGCAAATGTTGAAGTGCTGCGCGAGCTCAAGACCAGAACTTTCGACAGGCTGCACAAGTGCGGAAGAAACTGGATCGAGGAGCTGCCGGTGGTTCTTTGGTCGATCAGGACGACGCCAAATCGAGCCAGCGCCGACACCCTTTTGCTCTAGTCTATGGAGCAGAGGCAGTTCTCCCCACGGAACTCAGATCACGGATCGCCTCGAGTGCTCGCTTATGATGAGCTTGAGCAAGAGCGATATGCGACAAGGTGACGCGCTGCTCCTTGAGGAGGATCGTCTTCAGCCGTCAGGCGAGCCGCCGCTTCTGACAAGCTCGTGTCGCTACCATAGCCGCAGGGTTAATGCGAAGTCTCGAGGAAGGCGACCTTGTTCTTCGCCGCTCAGTCCGCCAAGAATTCAAACAAGTTGACGCCGAAGTGGGAAGGCCCTTATCGTGAAACGAGTCACTAGTCCCGGCGCTGTCCGCTTTGAGACCGAAGATGGCATTCCGTGAGCAACTCTCGAACATTGAGCATCTTCGTAAGTTTTACCCATAGAGGCGCGGTTGTCGGAACCCGTTCGGCAACCACCTTTTGTACAAGTCTTGCCGCAGTTGCATGTAATCCTTTGTACAAAGCCGGGCGCAGACGATGCATCAGTAAAGCTCATGTGTTGCGCACAGCTTGTCAAATTCATGCTTTCATTATTTTATTGCATGTTTTGGCTAACACTTTGTGCAGCAACCACACCCGGTAAGCAGAATCGAGCCGCTGGGCTCCATAACATTATTTCCTCTTCTTTTTCTTTTCTCAAAGAAAGAAGGGCTCCCTCGCGCACAAGTTAACCAGGGGGGAGGAGGAGATAATACTATGGACCAGGCACCGCTCGACGAAGTTTCACCTCATCGGGAAGCAAGAGACAGAAAAGCTAAGTTGCCAAAGTTTGAGCAATCAATTTTTAAATTTTTAAGTTATCTTCCTCGAACGATAGTACTTTGTATGGAGAACTCATGAGAGGAGCCAACTCGCCGGGCTGGTCGCGCCCTTACTTTGTTTCGAGTCCGCTCAACAACTTAAGTGAGCTGCGGTTAGTTGCGACAAGGTTGCTTGTCGGAGGACTTGCCAACAGGCTGCCGACGTTCCGACTTTTCGGCGCTTCATGGGCAAAAGTGCCCGCACCGACAAGTCCCCTAAATGCGTAAGGCAGAAACGTACAAAGGAAGGAATCAAGTAGAGGAAATAACATTGCATTGATCGATTCACCTAAGATAGAGTATATTACAGAATAACTTGTCGCTGATCTAACAAAGTTTTCTAAACATGATCAGCAGCGACAAGGGAAGATAAGGTTGGCGGCCTAGTCCACGCGGGTCGCCCTCAATCCGCTTGATCTAGTTCACCTTGTCAACAAAGGCAGCGACAAGGGCATTGAGCTCCTCCACGTTCGCTTCGGGCGGCAAGGATCTGAGGACGCCGTTAAGGTTGAGGCCCGGGTTGCGGAAGGCCACCTTCATCAACACCTTCTCGAGGGCCCCTGCACAAACCTGGCGTGATTCCTCGGCCAGCTGCTTCGGGACCTCCTATCGGAGCCGCCGGAGGCCCGTCGCCACACCTTTGAAGAATAAGCTGAGCTTGGTGCCGGGTTGGAGATGCTCGTCGGAGGAGTACGCAAGGTCCGCCATCCCCAGCTCCATCAGCTCGTTGTGGATGTCGGCGGCGGTGTCCACAAGACCTTCGGTCCAGTGCTCCACGCTCTCCCTCAAGGTGTTACGGGACGGAGGCAGCATTCGCGCCAGCTCCTCCTTGGCCTTGATCGCCTCCAACAAGCCCACCTCCCACTCTCTGGCGCCATCCAACGTCTGCGTCAGAGTGGTCAGCTTCAGCTCAAGATCCGCCTTGGAATCCTTGGCGGCGTCGATCTCCTTGGCCCTATCAGCGAGACGGCTCTGCAGCTCGCCCAGCGTGTAGGCGTCCTTCTCGCGCTCACGCTTGAGCACGGCAAGCTCTTCGCCGCTCTTCTTGAGGTGGCCTCCAGCTATGCCACCTTCGCCTTCAGCTCTTCCTTGGCGGCCTCGGCGGCTGCGGCGGCGTCGCCCGCTTCTGGCGCTCCGCCAAGCGACTCCTGCGTGGCAAGGTCCTCCTCGTGGCTGTCCAGGTTGACCTTCCGCTGCGCCAACTCACTTTCTGCTGGCGAAGCTTCTCGGCAGCCAGCCGCTGCTCCTCATCAGCTGCGGCCTTCTCAAGGATGAAGGCCGTGCGCTCCTCTGCAAGTTGGCCCCGCGCTTCCGCCACGTCGCGGAGGGCTTCTTTGTTGGAGCTCCGGAGCTCCTCGGTGCGCTTCTCCATGTCCGCTCCCGCCCTCGCGACATGGACTTCCCGGGTCTCTAACTTGGCCTGCCGGGTGCGGTAGAGCGACAATGACTTCCTCGGCAATTGCTCCTCCTCGAACTTCGCCCGCTGCTTTGCTTGGCGCGTCCACCAGCGTCGGCCAATGGAGGCGAGTAGCTCGCCGTCGAAGGTTTCTCCCTCGACCGGGCGCCTGAGCTCGGCTCCTGGGGAGCTTGATGAAGACGCCGCCCGGCCTTCAGGTAGGCCCGGGCTGGGGCTCCTCGAACTGACGCTTGCGGCAGCGAGGAGTCGGCTGTCGGTGTAGCGCTTGCCGCTCCTATGGCATCAGGGCCGTCAGTACGACCGCCCGACCCCTCGCCGGCCTCTGCGTCGGCAGCCTCGGTGGCCTCCTCGCCGACAGGCTCGTCGGCGACGGCCTCTTCCTCCACGACGACGACCTCTTCTTCTTCGACGGCGGCCTCGTCGGTGTTGCCGCGCGTTTCCTCCTCGCCGGCGGCCTCGACCTCCATCGGGTCTGCATCAGGCGAAGAAAGGGGCAGTCAAGCAGATATTCAAAAAAGAGAAACAAAAGAAAGCAAGCCCAAGGGAAAATCTCGTGTAAGGGAGTTACCTGCAATGGGGTCCGCAGCCGTGGCCTCAACCACTGGAGGGTCACTGGCGCCGTCCCTTGCCGGGGTAGCCTCCCTTGCCGGAGTGGCCTCCCTTGCCGGGGTGGCCTCCCTTGTCGGAGGGAGCTCCCTTGCCGGGGAGTTCTCCCTTGGCGGCGTAGTGGCAGCGGGCAGGATCTCAGAGGCGGCTTCCGAGCCCTCCTGATGAGGCTGCTCTGCTCCTACACAAGCACACGGTTAGATATCAACGAAGAAAGGGCACCCCTGCGCACCCAATAGTAAGAAGAAAATTGCACACTTACTCTGGGGGCTGTGCTGGGGGCTGCTCAGAGGAAGGGTTGCCGGGTCCGGCAAGGGAGTCTCGGACGCGTCCCCCGCCGCCACGGGAGAATCGTCCTCAACGACGACCGTCGGGATCTTGGCCCTCTTCGCCGCTCTCTGGGCCAGCGTCCTGAAAAGGAAAGAGTCCAGAACGAAGCAAATCAGATTCAAGATAAAGCAATAAAAATTGAAGAAATACAAGAACAATCTCGAGAAGCTTACTCTTCGCTTTCCTCCTCGGAGCTGAGCGCGGAGAAGTCAAACTCCGGCCCGCCTCCGGTGCGATGAGGCGGGGGAGTGGGCTCTCTTGGCCGCTTGGAGGCGTCGGCGGCCTGAGAAGATTCCGCCCGGTTGTCGCTGCAGTTTGGGGCGCTCCTGCAACCTCGCTTGCCGCGGTGGAGCGCGTCAGCGGCGCTGCTGTGGGCGGTCTGCCGCCCGACTCGTCTCCGACCTGCGGAGACGCCTCCTCAGCGGAGCCGGGCTCCGGCGGCAAGTCGCTTGGCGGCGGGGAAGAAGCGCCCTCGGCGGGTCCACTCGACCCGGCCTCGGGCTCGACAAGCTCGTCCTCGCCGGCGACCTCTCCTCGCTCGGCAAGGCTTGCCGCCTTCGCCGCGTCCACCTCCTCCATGGTGAACCCGAAGGATCCAGCGGCAGCGGCTGCTGCCGCCTCCTCCACCCTGGTGGCGATCCTCGCCATCTCCTGGTCGGTGGTGTCGCGGGTGAGCCTCTTCTGCTCGTCGGAGCAGATCGGCACTTCTTGCAAATCGTCGAAGAATTGCTACACGACCTCGTCGGGGGGCTCCTGCCAGGTCGGGACGATCCCGTGGGAGTCGAACAGTGGCATCATGGCGCGGATGCGGTCGAGCGCCGAGTTGTTGCACAAAGGGACGACCCCCCGCGGCAACCTAAACCACTCTGGATGGTCGGGTCGTTCTTGAACAGCTCGAGCAGCACTGAATCCAGCTCCATGACGGTGAAGTTCCAATTCAGGCCCGGGCGCAGCCTCATGATGTCCGCCGCATTCTGGAACTCCCAAGCGGGCCTCCTCCTTTCCTGCAAGGGAGCGATGCGGCGTCGAATGAAGTCTGCGCCAACTGCGCCAACAGTCAACCCGGCAAGCCTGAGGCGTAGAATTCGGGTCACAGCTATCTTCAGCTTCGCATCCTCCGGCGCCAAGTTACTCCAATCCCTGCCGCGCACTATTGGGGTTTGGCGCACGGCGGTGAAGGGTTGTGGGTTCTCCTCTATGACCCAGCACCAGTTGGCTCTCCACTCCTCCCACTTGTTCTGGAACTCCCCCTCTAGGTAGGCCTCTTTCTTGCCGATCCTAGAGACCTGTGCTATCCCTCCGCAAGTGGCTCTCCTCTCTCGACGCGGGGAACAAAGAAATGGCGGAAGAGTGCCACATTCGGGTGGACTCCGACAAAGTTTTCGCACAAATATGCGAAAACGGCCATGGTCAAGATGGCGTTGGGGGTGAAATCAAGGAGGCAGAGGCTAAAGGTGTTCATTATGTCACAAAAGAACTCGGAAAACAGCGGGCAAAGACCGCAATAGAAGAAAAGGGCGAAGAAAGGGTACCCTGTTGGGGCCAAATCAGCGGCGGAGGCGGGGAGCACCCTCGTGCGCGGATGCGCACGAGTCTCCGTCGACCAGAAAAGGTAGAAACGTCCCGCAGCTCCCGTGCACCGAGCTGCGGGGGGAAGATGGCTCGCTCCTTGCACAACGCCGCGAGCCGCTGCGCCTCGGCCGACTTGACGCCCTTCTCCTTATCGGCCTTCGGAGCCATGGCGAGGAGGGCGGAGGAGGTCGACGGCGGTGAGTGTGCTTGCGGCGAAAGGGGAGCGGCGGTGGTTTCTTGACAAGACAGCAATGGCAGGGGTGGTCGGCCTGCCTCTGTTTCCTCCGCTTATAAAGGGGAGGAGGGGGCGGACGTTCCACTTATATTAATAAAGAACCCCCCACGACCGCGCCCACGATCTTCGTGACGACGCCACGTCCGGTGCGTGCCGTTAGTGGGGATCGTGGTGGGTCCATGGCGAAGTTGCGGCGTGGTCGAGGCCGCGCATGTCCGTGCATAGTTACGGGCCTGGCCCGACAGGCGCTTCGGCACCGTGTGCGGCCCGGGCCCGGGGGCTCTGCCGGTGTACTAGAGTAGGGGTACCCTAGTATCCCGTACTCGTGCCTGCAGACGATTGCAGACACCAGCAGTAAGGTTTGCCTCACACCGCTAATATCCCCGTGGCTCCTTTGGAGCCATTCAAGAACAAAGTATTTGATTGAGAAGACAAGGCCCCGACAAGAGGAGCTTGTCGGGAAGGCCACCTGTGCACGCAGAAGACAAGGCCCGGCAAGAGGAGCTTGCCGGAAGGCTCGGAGCGCGACAAGTCTCCGGGCGCGACAGGATTCGGCCGGCAAGGCGCTTGCATGCATGCAACTTCTCTCTCCGTCTCGCTCCAGCTCACCCAAATGACGTGTCACCATGGGACCGTTCCATGCGCGATGTCGAGCGGCTGTGGCAGCCAGCGGAGGGCAGCGATAAGCGGCTGGCCGACAGGCTCGCCATTGTGGCGAAGCGGAGGCGCACTGACGGCCTCTGTTACACTTTTGGGCGACAACGACGGGCCTTTATTGCTTTTGTCCCTTGCCGCCGAGTTTGGTATTTTGTACTGCATAATCGCTCAAGTAGGTGTACCAACTCCTGTTTTACATTTGTACCCTCGCCTATGTTGCCACCGCCGGAGACCCCTTGAGCATATAAAAGGAGGCCCGGGTGCAACGTAGAAAGTGTTCGCCAGGTTCGGCTCGTTCGGTTCATTCGACCCACTCGAGACCAGAGACACTCACGCTAGGTTTTGTAGCCTGCATTGCTCCCTAGCAAGAATACAATAGATCAAACAAGCAGCAATAGGAGTTTTATCTCTCCGGAGAGATCCGAAGTTGGGTAAACTGCTCGTGTGCATCGCCTCGATCCGCTCTTCGTGCGATCTCCGCCCCCCTCCGAACCACAAGGGGCCCGCTCCGTCGGCCCCATAGGTGTCCGTGGGTACGATCAGCCTCCCCGACACAAATGATGGCCTAACTCCTAAAATTGGACAATCTAGCAATCTGGATGCTAAAACTTTTGTTTTGGGTCAACGGAATGTTATGGGAAGAGAACATATTCAAGAATTTTTCAATTGTGTTGGAAATTTGACCCTTGATGATGCTCCTATACTTAAAAGAACTGTAAATATTTTATCCATACCCATCCTACCTTGCAAATATTGTTCTATGAATTACCCGTTATAAAGGATCCTAAAGCTAAAAAGCTAGCTACCCTTGTTCTTATGAATGAATTTGATTACTTAATACGGGAAGCTAGGGAATTTTTTGATTTTTATGGTATGAACCGTGAAAACCCGGTGATAAATGGGATCCTTTATAATAGTGATTATATGTTGACACATTTTCCTGGAAATAATAAATTTATTAATGAGAATCTTAAAAAGGAAATTCCCATTTTAGATATAATGCAATAAGTTTTCAATGATGTCAAGAAACAATATTCTTGGATTGTTGCCGAAATCAAAGGGGATACACAGATGGGCAACTTGATAATGCTAAAATTACTATGGATAATGTGTTTCAAGTTATTTTTGCAAAGCCTCCTGATAAGAACACATCTATGGAAAATAAAACTAAAGATGACAATACTTGTGTCGGTGTACAAAAGTAGGGGCCTTCTGTACCCCTTTACTTGTGCACGGGCAGTTTTAGCCACACCTACGGCCATTCTTGGCGGGGCAGAGGGAGAAAGAGAACAAGGCTGCCAAGGCAGCACTCAAGCCAGAGGCATAAAGAACAAAGGAGCAAGATGGGTTCCCCCGGCAACACCCTTGCCGGGGCGGACTACGTAGCCCCGGCAAGAGCTTTGCCGTGGCAACTTGCCCAACACCAGCAAAGCCGCCATCCTTGAGCCTAAGAGTCCTGACACCATCGACAACATCGGAACCAAGGCTCGGGAGGCGCCTGCATGGTGGCATGCAGATCTTTGTGAACACCAAAGTCTTGCAAGACTAGATAAGAACCAGAAGACGAAGACCCCTTGCAAGGGACGGTCGAAGACCCCGGCAAGACCCTTGCCAGGGACGCCCACGAGACCCCGGCAAGACCCTCTCCGGGGACATCTGCAGGGCCGCAGCCAGGCCGACACCGACCAAGGCTCCGCTACCCCACGGCCATTCCAACATGGCAATCAGCCCGCCAACTAGGCGAGCGCATGCGTGACAGCGTGCAGCTTCCAGGCCAACTAAGCAAGCACCTGCGTGGTGGCATGCAGATCTTCGTGAAGACTCACATCAAGACCGCAAAGACAAAGAGCTGACCAAACAGCGTGGCGCTGCATGCCTCGTCAGCTTGGACGCGCGTCGAAGCAAGGCGAGGTGGCGACGGACGGGATGAGCCTTGTTGCCGTCCCCGATAAAGCAAGAGGACACATAGGCAGCGCATTAAATGTGTTTGTCCTATGATGTCAGGAGATAAACTTGTACACCATAGATACTTTCCACCTCCTGTATGCCACTGTGGCGACCCCTTTGACGTATAAAAGGAGGCCCGAGGCGTACTGAGGAAGGATTCAGACTTTTTGGACTGGGCATGCACCACAGCTAGTTCAAGAACTCAAGAACACCAAATACACACAAAATCAGGACTAGGGTATTACGCATCGTTTGCGGCCCGAACCTGGGTAAAAATCCCCTCGTGCTGATCTTTTAGACCTGCTCTTTGTGTAGCCCCGCGCCCGCCAACCGTAGTAGGGATTCCCTGTGATCCCATAGGTGTTGTTTCCCCGACATCTTTGGCATACTAGGTAGGGGCCGTGAGGTTGTGAGAATCTGGTCTAGAAGTTAGCGCATCGACTGGCCGCGATGGCTCACGAAGATGAAGGCGGCCCAGCTGGCAAATGCAGGAGCCGATCCCGACCGATGCCAGTGTGGGCGAGCGACAGGGCAGATGCTGGTGGCGGAGGAGGTTGAAGCCATCTCCATCACTCTGATAGCCGCAACAACCATCCGCATAGCAACGAAAAGCTAAGTCACGCAAAACCTTGAGCAATTTCCTTTATATAGGGTTATCTTCCTCGAAGGATTCTGCTCGTATGGAAAACCTGCACGCGAGGGAATCCTTCCACTATTGGCAGCGCCCTTGTTCTATTTTGAGTCCGCTCAACAGTCCAAGCGGCTGTGCCGAGAACGGCAAGGTGGCTTGCCCGACAGCAAGCGCCCCCCGGCAGGCTGCTAAGGATCCGTTCCTCAAAGAGCCGTAGCACGGGTTTACGTGCCGGCAAACCTATCCAACTAAGCGTAGGGTGCATACATACAAAGAAAGTTCAAACAGGAAGATAGCGTGTACTATTTCAGAATACTGCAAAGTTATATTACATCAGTGGTTGCCACAGTTCTAACTTCAGATAAAATTGTCTTGGGCATGAACTCACAGCGGCAATGAGAAACGGGGCGGCTAGTCCCGGCGCTGGCCATTCAACCTCTTGACTCCGTCGACGCAGCTGATGACGAGCTTGATACGCTCCTCGAGCGTCGTGAGGTCCGCATCCTCCGGCAAGCTCTCAAGCGCGTTGGCAAAGTCAATGCTGGGGTTTCAGAACGCCACCTTGGTGAGCACTTTGGCCAGGGTGCCTCGGCAAAGCTTCCAGGCCTCATTGGCCAGATGAGTCGCTCGACTGGAGTGGAGCTGTTCCAGGGCTTCGAGGACGCCCTCGAAGAACAAGGTCAGCCTTGCATTGGGGCTTATGTTCGCCTCTTGGGAGTACCTGAAGTTCGGCATGCCCATGAGGACCAGCTGCGTGGTGAGCCTCTCTGCAACATCGATGAGGCGGCTGATCCAGAGATTTACGCTGGCCACATAGTCCTTGTGGGCAGCGGCGTCGTCCTTCTTCAGCTGCCTCTCATCCTCAAGGGCCTTGGTCAGGGTCTGCTCACGAGCCTTGCCCTCTGAAAGCGTCCCCTCCAAGGTGTCCAGCTTCAGCTTCAGATCACCGATGGATTTGTAAGCCTCGGAGAGCAGCTTGGTCTTGTCGGAGACGGTGACCTGCAAATCCGCTAGAGTGTGGTTAGCCATGTCCCTGTCCTCCGTCAGCATTAAGATCTCCTTCTTCAGCTGCTCCCGCTCCAGCTCCAGCTTCTCCACCCTGCCGGTGTGGTCCAGGGTGTAGCGACCCGACCTCGAACGGTCAAGTCTCTGTGCTTCAGTGCCATCCTTGGATCGGTAATGCTGACACACACTGTACTCGAAGGATTTATAACAGAGTAGCAATCACACACTTATTACATCAAATGTCTCAAAAGAGAACTTATTACAATAAATATGGCTTAAGGCCATCTAACACGATAACATCGGAAGACTTGGAAGATAAAGGGAGTCCATCAACTCCAACGGCATAGCTGAGCTGCACGACAACGACCTAGCGGACCTTACTCCTCGTCTGAAAAGTCTGCAACATAATACGTTGCAGCCCGAAAATGGGGAAGCACATGGAATATGCTGGCAATATAACACAATAGAGCAAAGAACAGATAATGCTATCACTATATGCATATATGGCTGGTGGAGGCTCTATGGTTATATGATTTTGCGAAAAGCCATTTTTTTCCTACGACAAAGGAATAAATTTTTATTTAACTATCATGGTAGTTGAAACATTATTGAGAATGGCACCCCCATCTCAATCCCAATTAAAGTTAATTATTAGCCCAATAAATTAAATTAGAGTGATCAGATACAATAGGAAAATCCAAGTAGTAGATACTCAAGATGTCCATAACCGGGGACACGGCTAACCATGATTAGATTGTACACTATGCAGAGGTTTGCACACTTTTCCCCACAAGACTCGATCTCCTCCATTTGTTTTCTCGCACTACATGGTGTTTGAGAAACGGATGACCGAGACACAGTCTTTCAGAAGCATTAACTCTTTACTCCGGGTGGACAATTACACCTTCTTTCCCCTACATCTGCTAGCCCACCACTGAAAGAGGTCACACAACATACTCAACTATGCCAGAGCCCATAATGGCTTGTGGCTGCACACGAAAGTTTCTAGCATGAATAATCTCACGATCCCTTTGAGCCTGGTTGGCGGACCGTAGGATGATCACACGGATACCCCGGGATCTCCTAGGACAACACTGGATACCCAGGTGCCCAAACAAGCAATCCACCCAGATGTGTATTAAAGTTGCCACCTTAAGTTGAACCAGTAATTAACAACTCACATCTATCTTGAAATACACTCAAACTCAATCCACGTCTACGAGCATAACACAACAATATAAGCAATACATAGAAGTAACTCCCAAGGGTTTGATATGAAAACAGGTAATAGGTTCTACCTCATCATCTACTTCCCAAACCCACAAATTAAGAGATCCTACTCATGCAATGTGTGAGGGTTGTAGCTCATGCATAAAACTGGGTAATAAAGGGATATGATCAATGAGTTACTTGCCTTGCTGACGATCCGCAAAACCTAGTGACTCGTACTAGCACGCTTCGCACTCCGGGAATTCTATCGCAAACAAACAATAGCATACATAAGCAATCAAGCAAATATGCAAGGGTAAAAATCAAATAATAAGATCTAACCAGAAAATTCAACTTAAGAACTCCGGTTTGCAAAAAGAATCAAATCAAACGGAGCAACGAAACTCAAACAGCGAAAGAAACAAGATCCGTTAACTAATCTGGACTAAAGTCAAATTTTACAGTACCAAAATCTTGTTCAAGTTTGTTAAACAGAAATAGGGCTTCGAGACGAAGATCTAGGCACTTGAATCGCTAGATTCCGATAAACGAGCGAAAAGATAAACTAAAACGAAAATCGGGTCAGAAATCGCGGTCGAAAATAATCGCGAAAAACCCTGGAAAAAGAAAAACTGACAAACAGGCTAACGAATGAACGTTCGCTGTCTGCTGCTAAACGGTGAAAATCGTTCGTTAAAACGAACAAACGAACGGGCGTTCGCTAAATAACTAAACCGGGAAAAAAATAAAACCGATCTATATAAAAAATAAACCGTGGGTTCTTAAAAAACCATACGGTTTTTCGAAGAAAACCGGCGACGGCGGTTGCTACCTCCGGCGAGGCGGCGGCGGGTCCAACGGGCGGCGGGAGACGGCGGGCTCCGGGCATGCGGTGGCGGTGGTCGGCGCCGAGGTGGCGGGCGGCGGCCGGAGGCGGCGGCGGCGGCTTAGGGTTAGGGTTAGGCGCGGGTGGGCTGGGGTGGGCTGGGGGTCGCGTGCGGCGGCTTATAAGAGGGGGCCGGCTGGGGAGTCCTGGCCGGTTACGGCCCGGAGTTGGTTCGTTTTTTTTAATATTCCGACGTGCAGAAAAAGAAAGAAAAGAAATACTAAACGGACTCCAAAAATTCTGAAATAAAATTTCCCCGTCCTCTAAAAATCTACTGGACAAGGTGAACATTTATTTGGGACCCTAATGCAATTTTGAAAAACGTGAATTTTTCCTATGCAAATAAAATAGCAATAAAATCCGAATAAAATCAAATATTTGATTTTAATATTTTTCCTCCAGTATTTCATTTATTTTGGAGAAGTCATATTATCTCCTCTCATATATTTAATATGAAATATTTTCGGAGGGAAAAATAATAAAACAAATGATCCTCGTTTCGATATTCGATAAAAATTTCAAATACGAAAATGGTGAAATCCCCAACTCTCTCCTAGGGTCCTTGAGTTGCTTAGAATTTCGAGGATCGCAATACAAATATGCAATAAAATATGCTATGCATGAATGATCTATGTATAACATTCCAAATTGAAAAATTTGGGATATTACACAGTACGTAGCATCAAGTGCATCCTTGTGCTTCGCTCCAACTCCCGGGTTCATTGCGATGACCCTCTGGACCTCCTCATCCTTGCCGCGAAGCATGGCGGCAAGCGCCCGCTCACGAGCAACAAGGTCTTCCTCCTGGGTGTCCAACAAGGCTTGTTGCTGCCGCTGATCAGCTTCGTCCTGATCGGCCTGTTTCTTCGCTGCCTCCTGGGCCTTCTCAATGTCAGCTTGCTTCAGGAGGAGCTCTCGCTTGCGCTTGTCCAGCTGATCCTGGGCGTCCTTTAGTTCCTGCCGGGCCTCACCGAACCAGACTTGCATTTGAGCGACGCGCTTCTAAAAGTCTGCTTCGGCCTTGTCCACGACTATCGTCCTGGAGTTCACCTTGTCCTAGCGGGCACGGTGGAGCGCTTGGAGCTCTGGTGCTTGCCGTCCCTGGGAGGCGGACGAACAGATCGTCGCCCACCTTCAAATACTTTCCCGGGGCGGGGGCTGTAGGGGAGGAAGGTTGGTCGTCGGCCACCTCCTCCCCGGCAGCCCCCTTGCCGCCCCCCTCGGCAGCAGCCTTGCCGGCCTCCTCGGCAGCGGCCTTGCCGGAATCCTCGCCAGCAGCCTTGCCGGTCTCCCCGGCAGGCCCCTTGACGGCCTCCTCAGCGGTGGTCTTGGCGGCCTCCCCGACGGCAATCTTGGTGGCCTCGGCTTCGGCATCCCTGGCGACCTCCTCAATAACAGTGTCGATGTCCTCCTGGTCCATCGAGGGAGGGTTTGGAAACCAGAAGGGAGAATGAAGCAAGGCCAAGGTCAAGGTTCAGAACAAAGCAAAAAAAACGACGCGTGGCAAAGACAGCAAGAGGCGGAAGGCAGGCAACTTACCCGTGTCGTGCTGAGAAGCGGTTCCCTCCCCGCCCACATTCGTTGCCGGGACGGAGCCACCATCACCCATACTTGCCTCCTCCTCCTCCATGTGCGTGGGCTCGGCGGTAGATGCCCTTGCCGGTGACACCCCTCCAGGTGGCGTGGTCGATGGGGGCGGCGTGTTGGGGTGGCACTCAGTGGCTCCTCCTATTGCCGCTCTCCTCCTGCAACCCCGACAAGGTCAGCATCAAGAATTCACACCTCAATGCCCATCAATGGGGAGTGAGTAACAGACTCACGCTGGGGGCTGGAGCGGGGGCTGCGATGGGGGTTGTTGTCCGGGCTGATCACCACCAACATCAGCGTGCGCGGAGCGCTCGCCGGGGGCTCGTCGCCCATCGAAGCCTTGGCCTTCTTTGTCACCCTCTGGGCTAGCGTCTCCGTGTCCCTATGAAGATAAAATCAAGTTAAGGAAAGATAGCGCAGGCGGGGGGTCAGGAGATGATGAGGGGCAAAGTACTTACTCATCCTCCACCTCCTCTTCCGCTGGCCTCCTCTTCCTCTTCGGGCTGAAGGACCCAAGGTCAAAGTCAGCCTTCGAGTCGGCGTCTGCAAGGCGAGGAGAAGGGGATGGGGTCCTGCGCTACTTGGATGAGGAGGGGGCGGCAGCCGCAACCTTCTTCGCTGCTGCAGCCCTCTTCTGGCGCACGGGCTGCTCCTGGGCATGTTGCCGCTGCGCGGTCCTGCCGGCCCGGACCGGCTCGTCGGAACTAGCCCGCCGCAGGACGCTTTTCCTCCCTGGAGCCGAGGAGTCGTCCGCATTGGCCTCCTTTTTGGCCGACTCCTCGGCCACCTCTTCGACGAGGGGAGCCTCATCGCCAGCGCTGCTGGCTTCTCTGGTAGACCCCATCCACTCCGCGAACTCCTTCTCTTCTGCGGCCGTATCGGCCTCGTCTTCCATAGTGCCGACACTGCCTGCCCCCTCGGCAAGTGCTGCCTCCTCCGCCCTAGCGGCAATGTATGCCAACTCCTCCTTAGTGGTGTCGCGGATGATCTTTGGCTCGTTGTGGACATACCTCTCCGACAAGTTGTCGAAGAATGCCTGCACCAGCTCCGGTTGTGGCTCTTCCCAGGTCGAGTCGAGGTCGTGCACGTTGAAGACCGACATCATGGCGATGATGGCAGTCCGACATGAGTTGTTGCTCAATGGGACCACCCCCGCTGGCATCCCTAACAGAGATTTGCCGGCTTTGGCGGCCTTGCCGGTCCTCTCAACCCCGCCGACATCATCAACCTTGAGCTGGATAAGCCTCTGGCAGAGATGGGCGTGCTGCAGCACCGTGAAGTTATGGTTCACGTCGGGGCGAAGCCTCATGACGTCGGACACGTTCTTGAGATCCCAGGCCGGCCTCCCCTTATTATGAACCGGGGCAATCCGGCGACGGATGAAGTCGGCCCCGATCATCTCGAGGGTGAGCCCGGTCGAAGTAAGGCAGTGGATCCTTGTGATGGCGACCGTGAGCTTCTCGTCGTCGGCGTCGAGATCGCCCCAGTCCTTGTGGTGGACTGGCGGCCTCCAGCGGACCCGGCAGAACTCCTGTGGACCTGTCTCCTTGATCCAGGACCACCGGCCCCGCCACTCGTCCCACCTCTCCTTCTGGGCACCCTTCGGGTACGTGCCCCTGCTCTGGGTCCTTGGGATCCAAGTAATGCATCCAGAAATGGCAACCCCCCGGCTGGATGCGAAGGGTGAAGTAATGGCGGAAGAGCGTCGTGCTGGGGTGCACTCCGGCGAAGCCCTCACAAAGGTGGGGAAATAAAGCCATGCACGCCACGACATTCGGCATGAAATCCAGAAGGTGGAAGCCGTATGTGTACATGATGTCGTTGAAGAAATTTGAGAAAGGGGGGCAGAGCCCGCAGGAGAAGTAATCAACAAAGAAAGGATATCGATTCGGACCGAGCTTGGCAAAGGAGGCAGGGATGATGCGCGTGGCGGAATGCCCAGACATCTCCCTCTCCCACAAGGGCCTAAACTTCTCCTTGAGGGTGAGCGCATCGACCGTCAAGGTGAAGAGGGTGCGCTGCGTCCGCAACTCCACCAACTTGCTCTTTGGCGCCTCCTTTCCACCGGCGTCCTTGGCCGCTCCCTTCCCCTTGCTTGTCTTGGGCGCCATGGTAGCTGAGGAGAGGTGAGGGATCAAGAGTAATGGGGCGCGACAGCGGCGAGCAGAGGCGGAAGCTTTGATTTTTGCTTGAAGGAGAAGAGGAGAACGTCGGTTCCAAGATTGGAAAAGGCGTGGAGGGTAAATGAGCAGCGGCCTTGCAGTTTCCTCTTTTTTATGGGGAAGACGCGGGCCGCCTCTTTACTATTCACCATGAAGTGACACAAGCGTGCTGCAACTGCTCCACACACGACCCCCACGTCACGCGCTCAATGTGGGTCATGGGGAAGCGCAACTGGTGAAGGGATTACTACGGTTAACACTCTGCCACGCGTGCCCGCACATCGTTTTGGGCCTGGCCAACAATGCTCCGCGCTTATGTGTGGCCCAGGCCCGGGGGCTCCTATCGGTGTACAAAAGTAGGGGCCTTTTGTACCCCTTTACTTGTGCATGGGCAGTTGTAGCCACACCCGCGACCATGCTTGGCGGGGAAGAGGGAGGAAAATAACAGGGCTGCCAATGCAACTCTCAAGCCAGAGGCATGAGGAACAAATGAGCAAGATGGGTTTCCCCCGGCAACACCCTTGCCGGGGCAGCCTCGTGGCCCCGGTAAGAGCTTTGCCGGGGCAGCTTGCCCAACACCAGCAAAGCCGCCACCCTTGAGCCTAAGAGTCCTGACACCATTGAAAACATCGGAACCAAGGCTCGGGAGGCGCCTGCATGGTGGCATGCAGATTTTTGTGAAGACCAAAGGCCTACAAGACTAGATAAGAACCAAAAGACGAAGACCCCTTTCCAGGGACGGCCGAAGACCCCCGGCAAGACCCTTGCCGGGGAAGCCCACGAGACCCCAACAAGACCCTTGCCGGGGACATCTGCAGGGCCGCAGCCAGGCCCACACCTACCAAGGCTCCGCTACCCCACGACCGTTCCAACACGGCAATCATCCCGCCAACTAGGCGAGCGCCTGCATGGCAGCGTGTGGCTTCCAGGCCAACTAAGCAAGCACCTGCATGGTGGCATGCAGATCTTCGTGAAGACTCACATCAAGCACCAAAGACAAAGAGCCAGCCACCAGCGTGGGCGCTTACATGCCCGGGTCAGCTTGGACACGAGTCGAAGCAAGGTGAGGCAGTGACGGACGGGACGAGCCTTGTTGCCGTCCCCGATAAAGCAAGAGGACACATAGGCGGCGCATTAAATGCGTTTGTCCTATGATGTCAGGATATAAACTTGTACACTGTAGATACTTTCCACCTCCTGTATGCCACTGTGGCGACCCCTTTGACGTATAAAAGGAGGCCGGAGGCGTATTGAGGAAGGATTTAGACTTTTTGGACTGGGCATGCACCGCAGCTAGTTCAAGAACTCAAGAACACCAAATACACACAAAAGCAGGACTAGGGTATTACGCATCGTTTGCGGCTCGAACCTGGGTAAAAATCCCCTCGTGCTGATCTTTTAGACCCGCTCTTTGCGCAGCCCTGCGCCCCGCCAACCGTAGTAGGGATTCCCTGTGATCCCATAGGTGTCGTTTCCCCGACAACTTGAATCTATGCATTATGCCTAGCTAGGGGCATAAAACGACAGCGCTCGTTGGGAGGCAACCCAATGAATAAAATTTATTTTTTGCCTTTTTCATTATGTTATTGAGTGTTTGCATAATTATGCTACTGTTATGATTGTGTTTTTATGTTTTAATTAGTGTTTCGGCCAAGTAAAGCCTTTGGGATCATGCTGGGTGATAGTTGATTTGATCTTGTTGCAAAACAGAAACTTTTGCGTCCAGTAAAATAATTTAAAAAATCACAGAAGCATGATAAAATTCTGAATTGTTTACACAAGATTGATGTACAAATTGCCCATGCTTTCGTAATTTTTCAGAAGTTTTCGAGTTCTGTATATCTGAAGTTTTCAGATTGCTACAGACTATTCTGTTTTTGACAGATTCTGTTTTCGTTGCATTGTGTTCTCATTTTGATGAATGTATGTATTGTATCGGGGGTATGAGCCATAGCTAAGTTGGAATACAGAATATAAATGGTTTGCGACAATACTTAGAGTGGTGATTTGCTTTGTCATGCTAACGGACCTCATGAAGGTTTTGTTAAGTTTTGTGTGATTGAAGTTTTCAAGTTTTGGGTGAGATCACGATGGATGAAGAAATAAGGAGTAAGAAGAGCCTAAGCCTGGGAATGCCCCATGGCACCCCAAGGTAAAATTCAAGGAGAAACAAGCAACTAAGCTTGGGGATGCCCCGAGTGGCATCCCCTCTTTCTTCTAACGACCATCGTTATTTTATTTGCAACTATATTTTTATTCGTCACATATCATGAGTTTTGCTTGGAGTGCCTTGTATTATATTTGTCTTTGTTTGTTTTGCTTTTTAGTTTGTCTCAAGTATCCTTGATGGACACACCTATTTGAGAGAGCCAAAATTATACTATGGAATTGCTCTTTATGCTTCACTTAAATTCTTTGAGCTATGGAATTGCTTTAGTGCTTCACTTATATCTTTCTGAGCACGGGTTGCTTTAATATTTTTGAAGAAATGTTATCATGCTTCACTTAGATTTATTTTAGAGTTAGTAAAATTTTGAAGAAATTCTCTCAAACTCCAGTTATATTATTTTGAGTGACGAAAAATTTTATGCTCATGTTCTTCACTTAGATTTGTTGGAGCTATCAAAAGCAACATATGAAACTAGTCCCAAAGTGATAGATATTCAAGAGGGGTATAATAAAAAACTTCCATAAAGATCATTGGACAAAATAAACTTGATTCTTTGTAATATTTTTGAAATTTGATGATAGTGATATGTGAGTCATGTTGGTGAGTAATTATGCTTTAGTAAGAATATTGGTTTTAAGGTTTGTGATTCCCTATACAAGCACGGAAGTCAATATTTATGCAATGAAATTACATCCTACTTGTGATGCATTATTCGGTGTTAGTTATGCTTAATGCTCGCTTATGTGATTTTTTGTTTCTTGGTTGGATGCTTCTCAATATTTTTGCTAGCCTTCACTTGTACTCCCTCCGTAAACTAATATAAGAGCGTTTAGATTACTACTTTAGTGATCTAAACGCTCTTATATTAGTTTATAGAGGGAGTACTAAGTAGGAATAATACTTGTGCATTCGAAATCCTTAAACCCAGTTTTTCCATGAGTCCACCATACCTACCTATATGCGGTATTTTCGTGCCATTCTAAGCAAATTTGTATGTGCTATCTCTAATTTTCAAAATAAATTTCCTTTTTGTGTGCTCATACCGCTCATGGAGCGGCAGGGGGTGGCCAATATTTTCCATGCTAGATGTATTATTCTCAAGATGAGTGTTTATTCACTTGTCATTGCATGAGAGTACGACAAAGGTATTAGGGATGCTCTGTCCCAACATGAAAAGTGAATTTACTTTATGTTGTCAAATAATAAATTCCTTGGAAAGTGTAGGTATGGATGGCACCCATGGATACGACTTGCCGTGGAATGTGAAAGAATGGTGGAAAAAGGAATAAACTTTATTTTATGTTTGGGAACCGCCTAATATATCTAGCAAGGAAAGTGTTGGGAATTACTTGTCGGTGGTTTTCGTTGACAGGAAAAGCATGCCACCCAAAATGTTTTATCTCTATTTTTTCGCTTTGAGCTCTGGCACCTCTACAAATCCCTACTTCCCTCTGCGAAGGGCCTTTCTATTTACTTTATGCAATTTTTAATTTTTATTTGAGTCTCCATCTTCTCTTATAAAGCACCAACTAAGGGGCACTATGATCATACTTGAGCATTGGGTGTAGCTAATATGCGAGTGTGCTCCATGAATGGATCAATGATTGAGCATAATGGGCTAGGGATAACTTGCTTTAGTGTTGATATTTTGAAAGACATGGTTGCTTGTTGATATGCTTGAGTATTGAAATCTTCATGTCAAAACTAGACTATTGCTCTGAACCATGTAAAAGTCTATATGTCCATGCTACAAAAGAAAAGAATATGTGATGAACATGTTATGGAGCATTCCACATCAAAAATTCTATTTTTATTATTTACCTACTTGAGGACGAGCAGAATTAAGCTTGGAGATGCTGATACATCTCCAACGTATCTATAATTTTTTATTGTTCCATGCTGTCATATTATCATTCTTGGATGTTTTACAATCATTTTATAGCAACTTTATATCATTTTTGGGACTAACCTATTGACATAGTGCCTAGTGTCAGTTGCTATTTTTTGCTTGTTTTTTACTTCGCAGAATATCCAATGGGAGCACAACCCACCTGGGTGCGCCTGGGGGCCCAAGCACGCCCTGGTGGGTTGTGCCCACCTCGGCCGCCTCCCGCACTGCCTCTTTGCTCTATAAATACCCTGAAAATCCAAAAACCCTAGGGGAGTCAACGAAACACAATTCCAACCACCGCAAGTTCCAGAACCACCAAATCCAATCTAGACACCATCACAGAGGGGTTCATCATCCTCATTGGTGCCTCTTCGATGATGCGTTAGTAGTTCATTGTAGACCTACATGTCTGTAGTTAGTAGCTAGATGGCTTCCTCTCTCTCTTTTGATTCTCAATACAATGGTGTCTTGGAGATCTATTTGATGTAACTCTTTTTGTGGTGTGTTTGTTGAGATCCGATGAACTTTGAGTTTATGATCAGATCTACTTTATCCATGAAAGTTATCTGAGTTTTGATCTCTTATATGCATTATTACTTATAGCCTCGTATTTCTTCTTTGAATCTTTGGTTTAGTTAGGCCGACTAGATCGATTTTTTTGCCATGGGAAGAGGTGCTTTGTGATGGGTTCGATCGTGCGGTGTTCTTTCCCAGTGACAGAACGGGCATCAAGACACATATTGATCGTTCCTATTAAGGATAACAAGATGGGGTCTATTCCTACATGAATAGATCTTGTCTACATCATGTCATCGTTCTTATTGCATTACTCCGTTTCTCCATGAACTTAATACACTAGATGCATGTTGGACAGCGGTCGATGTGTTGAGTAATAGTAGTTGATGCAGGCAGGAGTCGGTCTACTAATCTTGGATGTGATGCCTATATAATGATCATTGCCTGGAGATCGTCATAATTATTTGAAGTTCTGTCAATTGCCAAACAGTAATTCGTTTACCCGCCTTATGCTATTTTTCTCAAGAGAAGCCACTTGTGAAATCTACGGCCCCCGGGTCTATTCTTTATCATATTTTCTTTGAGATCTATTTTTATTTGCTTTTCTTTTCAGATCTATTATTCTAAAACCCAAAAATTTCCTTGCTGCACCTTTTCTTTTATTTTCCGTCAAAAAAATTGGAATTATTCAGGGTTCATTTTGACAATTTTATACATTCACTTGGTTTTTAGGCATTTCAGGTGCACAATTGAAGATCAAACTCCATGCACATGCTTCGGTGCACCAAAATGGGTTTTAAAATCATATATGTGTCCACGGGTTGATGCTTATGTCCCATGCAAGAAATGGGGGTGAATTTCTAACACCTCGGCACAGTGGTTCGCCGACAAACGTTGAGACACTTGCTTTTGTAATTCTAGTAAATCCAAAACTCATCTGAAACTCATGAACCTTGGCATGCTATCATGGAATGGCATCAACATGCTGGGGTAAAAAAAATTGTCCCATTTGGGGCAGGTTTTTGTATAAGCTTTTCACAAACCAAAGGTTCTCACAAGAAGCTTCGTGGTTCCGGTAGGGAAAAATGTCTCCTTTGTGGACGAAATGATATTCGTCGCCTCTTCTTGCTTTCAAAATTTTTCTGGTGTCAGCATAGAACAACAGGAGTGTCGTTTTAAACCTTTGAATTTTTGGGGTTCGTTTGGACATTTTTATATGTTAACTAAGTTTTCTAGGCATTTATTTGCATAATTCAACTTTGAACTATAGGGACATGCTCCAGTGCATAAAAATGGGTTGAAAAATCAAATGTGTGTCCTTGGTTTAATTCTTAGGTCACATGCAAGAAATGAGAATGAATGTCAAACACCTTGCCACTGTTGCTCGGCCGCTAACATTGAGATACATGGTTTTAAAATTCTAGTAAATCAAAAACTCATATGAAATTCATGAAACTTGACATGCTATCATGGAACGGCATCAACATTCCATGGTAAAAATATTGTCCCATTTGGGGTAGGTTTGGGTATAAGCTTCTCACAAACCAGAGCTTCTCACAAGAAGCCTCATGGTTTCGGTAGAGAACGTGCCACCTTTGTGGATGAAACGATATTTGTTTCCTCTTCTTGCTTTCAATTTTTTTCTAGTGTCAACATAGAACAACAAGAGTGTTGTGTTAAATTTTGGGATTTTGGGGTTCGTTTGGACATTTTTATACATTAATTGAGTTTTCTATGCATTTATATGCATAATTCAAATTTGAACTACATGCACATGCTCCAGTGCATATAAATGGGTTAAAAACAATCAAATGTGTGTCCTTGGTTACATGGTTAGGTCCCATGCAAGAAATGGGAATGAATGTCAACACCTTGCCACTGTCGCTCGGTCACTAACATTGAGATACATGGTTTTGAAATTCTAGTAAATTGAAAACTCGTCTGAAATTTATGAAACTAGGCATGCTATAATGGAACAACATCAACATGTTGTGGTAAAAATATTGTCCCATTTGGGGCAGGTTGAGGTATAAGCTTCTCACAAGCCAGAGCTTTCACAACAAGCCTCATGGTTACGGTAGGGAATGTGTCACCTTTGTGGACGAAATGATATTCGTTTCCTCTTCTTGCTTACAATTTTTTTCTTGTGTGAACATAGAACAATAGGAGTGTTGTGCTAAATTTTGGATTTTTTTCAGGGTTCGTTTGGACATTTTTATACATTAACTGAGTTTTCTATGCATTTATGTGCATAATTCAAATTTGAACTACAGGCACATGCTCCAGTGCATATAAATGGGTTGAAAAATCAAATGTGTGTCCTTGGTTGCATGCTTAGGCCCCATGCAAGAAATGGGAATGAATGTCAAACACCTTCCCACCGTCGCTCGGCCCCAAACATTGAGATACATGGTTTTTAAACTCTAGTAAATCCAAAACTTGTTTGAAATTCATGAAAATTGACATGCGATCATGGAACGGCATCAACAAGCTATGGTAAAAAATTTGTCTCATTTGGGGCAGGTTTGGGTATAAGCTTCTCACATACCAGAGCTTCTGAAAACAAGCCTCATGGTTCCGGTAGGGAATGTGCCTCCTTCATGGATGAAGCGATATTCGTTGCCTCTTCTAGTTTTCAAATTTCTTCCTAGTGGCAATATAGAGCAACAGGAGTGCCATGTTAAAATTTGGAATTTCGGGGTTCGTTTGGACATTTTTATACATTAACTGAGTTTTCTAGGCATTTTATGTGCATAATTCAAATTTGAACTACATGCACAGGCTCCAGTGCAGAAAAATGGGTTGACAAATCAAATGTGTGTCCTTGGGTGCATGTTTAGGTCCCATGCAAGAAATGGGAATGAATTTCAAACACCAGGGCACTGTTGCTTGCCGGCAAAATGTTGAGATGCTTTGTTTTTAAGTTCTAGTAAATCCAAAACTCGTCTGGAATTCATGAAACTTGGCATGCTATCATGGAATGGCACCTAACATGCTGTGGTATTTTCATGTCCAATTTGAGAGAAGGCGCACTCGAATAACAGCCAACAAAGGCAAACAAATAGCTGCCACTTTAACATCTCAAATGTTTGTATAATTTAAATCATGTGCGTTATGTTAACCATTCACGCGATGCCATGCGTCACACTTTTAATGGCTAGGAGGTGCCGTGTGGACAGCTTCTTGAGTAGACGGGAGGCTTGCGAGCGCAGTCCACTATGCAGGCTGACCGGGAGGCGTGCAAGCTGTCCTCCAATGTGCAGGCTCATCGGGAAGCATGGGAGCTATACGCTGTGCAGGCTCACTTGGAAGCGATCCCTTTTACTTCCATGGCCGCCCGCCTTGCTCGCATCCTCTCCATTAATGGTGCCCGAGCCGCTGTTTAATATGGGCGGCCTTACTGTTCGTCTGCCATTCCCCTCCCGCAGGCCTCCACCAACGCCATGGTGCAAAAGGGTCATCCGCCACTAGTCTTCCAGTCTGGTGAAGTCGACTCCGAGCCGGACGAGATAGAAAATAAGGAGGAATGGGGCCTCATGGGCCTCATGGACATGGCCCTGAACGAGCTGGCCATGGTAGTTGTTGCCCCGGCGTCCGTCCCAGCTCCCATCCCTACGCTCGCGCCAGCGACCATCCCCGTAGCATTGATGGGCTGGTTTTTTTTTAGCAAACACAATAGGGTAAAAACCCTACTGTAACTCTATTTTTCATTAATAAGGGGAAGGGTATGTACAAATGGGTTACATCATAGAGGGGAAACAAAGTAGCTATATGTTTACAAGTAGTCCAACCAACTTTGCATTCCCGCCTTTAAACCAGGCTTGACTCTTTTGATGATGGTACCATAATGCTTGTTGAAACAAGTGATGCAGTAGTTCAAATCCCTTTCCTTGTTGTAAAAAATGATGTTGTTTCTGTGTTTCCAAATGGTCCAACAACCAACAACTAAGTGTTCTTTGAAAGGCCGAATCTGGGTTCTGTTTCTGGTTTCAATCAACATTTCATTACAACTCAGATTAGTGTTCCATTCAATTCCAAGTGATAACCAGAAATTTTGGCTAAAATCACATGAAAAGAAAAGATGTTTCATGTATTCATTGGGCTCATCATCACATAGGACACATCTAGATGTCTCAATATAGAATTTTTTTTCCTGGAGAGTAGGTCTCTGGTGTTTAATCTATCCAGGAGCAGAAGCCAATTTTTTTTGCTTAGGCAGACAACCAGATTTCCATATCCATTGGAAAGGATTAGGAGCTTTCGCAGGGCATCCCATAAGTTTGAAATAAACTTCCTTTGCATTGTATTGTCCTGATGCCCATTTGAACTTCTAGATATCAGGTGCATTGTTGCTCATTATTCCATTAAAAAGATTCATGAGCAAGGTGCTTTGTTGGACTGCCACAGAAGACATAGGAAGATGGAACATACTATAGAAATCATTCTCAGCTTCAGTGCAAGCATTCTGAAGAGTGATGTCTTTATTTACGGTATAAGAATATAAGTGTGGGTAGCTGTCTTTCAACAAGTTGTCATTCCATTTGTCATGCCACAAGGAAATAGTATCACCAATTCCAGGTTTGCAAGTGGTGAGATCTTTGAAATTATCAAGTATTGAGCAACAATCTCCCCACTAGAAAGAACCATGTCTAGTAGGAAAATGTGGGACCTCACCATTCCCATAGTATTTATTCCAAATAAGTTGAACCCAGGCGATATCCATCTTATTGAAGAATTTATATAGGAACTTAGTCAGCAAGGCTTTGTTGTGAACTTTAAGATCCAAAACACCAAGTCCTCCAGCTTCTTTTGGCAAGCATACTTGTTCCCATTTGTCAAGGCATTTACCATATTTGTTAATGTATTTGCCATACCATAGGAAGGATCTTCCAGACTTCTCAAAGTGATCCAAAATGGTGAAGGGCACCCTGATGCATCACATTGCAAATATAGGCAGAGCAGTAATAATTGCCTTGAGGTGAGTTAGTCTACCTGAGTAGGGTATCATAGCTGCAATTCTAGATAACCTTTTATCCAACCTAGAGACCATTGGCATGCGATCATCAACTCTAGGTCTGGTGGAGCCCATTGGCAGTCCCAGATAGGTGAAAGGGCATGCTTTATATTTTACAACCCAGAATGGTGGCAAGCTGATTGGCTTTATCATCAGATATGTTGATGGGAACAAGTGAAGATTTGTGGTAATTCACTTGCAATCCAGTGAAATACAAGAAGTTCTGCAAAATCTCCATAACATATGAGATTTGATCAGGATCAGCTGGCATAATGATTAAGGTATCATCAGCATATTGGATAATAGGGTATGACATGGAGGCATGTTGCTCAATGGGAGTGTTGATATGGCCATTATGCCAAGCTTGATTGATCAAATTTATAGCAGTTCAGCAGCAATAACAAATAGAAGTGGGGAAAGTGGATCTCGCTGTCTGACTCCACATTTGCATATGATCTTTTTCCCAGGAACCCCATTCAAAATAACAGAGACAGAAGGAGTGTTTATGATATTATTGACCGATCTAATCCACTTTTCTCCAAAAGACAAATGTTTGAGCATGTATAATATGGCTCCATAATTGATCTTGTCAAAAGCTTTCCCAAAGTCCACTTTGCAAATGACAATTTCCTTCTTTGATTTGTGGCACATGTGAATTTATTCAAAAGACCAAGCTAGACAGTCTTGAATATTTATGGTTTTAACGAAACCATATTGATTCTTACTAATTTCAGGAATGATACATCTTTGGAATTTATTAGCAAGCAGTTTAGTAAGAATTTTGATGGGCATACTCACTAAAGATATGGGCCTGAAGTCAATGGGTGTTTCTGGGTTTTCTTTCTTAGGGATCAAGGCAATGTAAGCAGTGTTAATTGGAGTAAGGTCCACACACTCTGCTTGGAAATCCTGAAACAGCTTGTAGAAACTGTCCTTGATGATATGCCAACATTTTTCATGAAAATACCATTAAACCCATCAGGTCCAGGAGATTTGTCATTAGGCATTGTGTTAATGATATCATCCACTTCCTCCTTAGTGAAAGGTTGTTCAAGATCCTCCTGGTTTATTGATCTTGTGAGGTGATCAATATTAAAATGCATATGAGAAACACATGATGTACCTATTCTGTTTTTGAAAGAATTCCACAAAATGGCAGCTTTCTGTT
This sequence comes from Aegilops bicornis, assembly GCA_021605145.1. NCBI lineage: Eukaryota > Viridiplantae > Streptophyta > Magnoliopsida > Poales > Poaceae > Aegilops > Aegilops bicornis. The sequence continues at coordinate 288,744,066 of CM038670.1, forward strand.
CATGATCATTAATAATCATGTTATCAGAATTAAGGAGCAAAGATATATAATTACTTCTAAAGATTTGAGCCCATCCAATATTAGCTCTAATTCTCCAATATTTTCTCTTGGCCTCAAGTAGTTTGTTAGTGTGTTAGATCAAAATCTTCCTGAAGTTTTTCTCTTGTGTGTGAAGAAATCTTTGGTCCTCAATGCCATCCAGGAGCTTAACATAGAAACAACATTTTCTATAGTTTTATCAAGCTGTGATAGTTTCTTGCTCCAAATCTTCAGCCCTTTCCTTATAGATTTAAACCAATCCACCAGATTCTTGGTAGGATCAGCATAATAAATGCAATTGTTCCAATGATTGGTGACAGTATCAATAAAGCCTTCAAAGTCCAACCAGAATTCCACAAACCTGAACAGGTGGCACTTGGGGATCATGTTGTCAATCTGAATATTAATGGGGAAATGATCAGAGGACAGTTTTGCCATAGGAGTGGCAAGTGTGTTAGGGAATTTGTTGGTCCAATCAGCATTGGTGAAAATCCAATCAAGCTTTTCAAGGTGTGGAAGATCCTACATATTACTCCATGTAAATTGTCTACCTTTCAGAGGGATCTCAACCAGATTAAGGTTTATAATGATGTTGTTAAAGTGCATCATATCATTGTGGTCTTCACCTCCTCTGTTTCTGTTCTCAGGACCTCTGATGTAATTGAAATCACCTGCAATGAGCCAGTATTGCATAGAGGGTACATTTACATTCATTAGCCAGTTAGAGAATTCGGTTTTGCCCTCACTGGAATTTGGCCCATAAACATTTGTTATGTAGTAAACAGAATTATCTAGTTTTGAAGTGAGTTCAACTGTGATTTGAAAGTAATCTTTGGATATCTCTTTGCCACTAAAAAGGTTACCATTCCAGATAGTAAACACACCTCCTGAATTTCCAACAAAGGGCATGTAAATGTATTGATTGAACCTTTTAGGGCAAAAATTCCTAATATAAGCCAAGTCAAAGAATTCTCTCTTTGTTTCTTGGAAGGTCATTACACAGCATGAGCTTTCATCAATTTTCAGTCTGATATCATCCCATCTTTCTCATTGAATTAATACCTCTTACATTCCAGTTGAAAATATTCCAGCTTCTACTCATTATTCTTATGGTGGAAATGGTTATTAATCATGGCATGACTAGCATGGCATGAGGGGTGCACTCCATTTATCATCATCATTGGGAGGTGAATAAACATATGAGGGAGCACACATATCAATAGGCAGGTAGAACAAGAAACACAATAACAGAAACATAACTGGCATAGCAACTCTCACAAGGAAGTCTATCAAATGGTGTACACACACACCTGCCAAGGTACTTATTACAAGCCAAAATAAGTAGAGGTGCACACAGGCACATAACATAAATAACCAGAATGCGGCAGATTTGAAAGTAACTGAAAATAAACATAAGCAGACAGCAGTTAGGAGAGTTGTCAAAGCCCCATAGAAGATCTATCAGACTAATCATCAGAGCTTTCATAGTTCAGAGCTGAGGATGACACTTCATGAGGTGCCATCTTGCATGGGCCAGTCCCAATAGCTTGGATTGTGTCAAGTGGTAGGGTAGGTGGAGGAGGAGCATTTTTGTCCAGCACAACAGCCTCAAATCTTGGCCCTAGGTTGACAGCAACTCTAGCTTTCTTCCCAACATTCTCTACATTATCCTGGTAACTGGGCATCTGCACATTGGAGGTGCTAGCCTGTCCCTTGGCAGCTTGAGGAGCATGTTTGTCTTTGAAACCCATGTTGATTTGTGCAATTCTTTTGCTCCTTCTACATAATGCCTCCTATGCAATAACTTTCTTCTTTCTCTTGTTATTCCCAGAGGGCTTGCAAACCTCAGCCAAAGCTTCTTCAGATATCTCAGTTAAACTGGTAGAGTTAGCAGGAGCAGGTTGATCTTGAATAGTCATAATCTGCAGATAGCATTTTTTTTGCTGAAGCCATGAGTTCCCTCAGCATCAACAATATTGCATTTAGCATTAACAATTTTAGAGCCACCCAGCTTGGGAATAATGTATTGGGCATTGGACACAATATTACCAATGAGACCTTGAAGAGCAGAGAGGCTGTCAGTCATACTGTTATTATTGAAACCAGCAGAGTCAGAAACAGGTGCTTACTCATAATCCATGGTGCCATTAGCTGGAACAAAAACTGGACTATTGGCTTGCAAGTCATGTGGGTTCTGTTCCTCAACAGCAGGCAGAGGAATGTAATCCATCTGATCATCTTGTTTCTCCTCATTATTCACCTGATCAACAGAGTCCACCAGCCTAGAGTTAGGATTGACAGCAGGCTGGATCACCTCATTAAGATCATTGATATCATTACCAACAGCAGTCGGGACATGGACATCTTCATATGGTGCCCCAAGGTGCTCATTGTGGGGATTGATAACCACCTGCTCCATGGGAATGTTCCCAAGAACTTCATCATGCCAAAACCCTTCCTGAACGTGTGGCAGGGGGTGAGGGTTTCCTCCATTAGGGGGAAGAGGATCCTCATCGCCACCCTACTGACCAATAAGCTCTCGAGAAAGAATGTATGTGGGGCATGTCCATGAATCTCCATACCCAACATCATCAAGGTTGTGCAGAACAACAATACTAATAGGAAGTGTGTCAACACTCATAAGTTTGACTTTAACAATAATCCTAGTTTTATCTCTAGGGTCCTTGTTGTAGATCAAAAACCTGCCATCTTGAGAGGCAGTCATTGACCACTCCAACATCCCAACACTCAAGAGGGTACTTCATCAACATAAGACAAACATCATGGGTGAAAGCAATACTACGGTAGTTCAAGCTCCTATCATGCCTAGTGATCTGAAGAACGAGTCCCAAATCTCATATGGGCTGTTATTGTGACAAAATCCCTCGAGCAAGCAGTAGTAAATTGGATCAGAACGATACCCATACCACATCTGGACGTGTAGTTGATCCTCCACCCTTTGGCTTCAAGGAACTATGAGATCAAAACATTAGCGGCTGGGAAATCTTTAGGTGGGATGCCAGGAACCAGAGTAGCAATGGCCCACTCGTCGCATACCATTGGAAACTCGCCACCAAGGACGACGTAGCCTCGTTGCGCGTGCTCAGGACCAGGGGCGATGATCGTGGTGCCGACGGGAAGGTGGGGGTAGGGGTCGCATGGGTAGCAAGCCATGGCGTGGGCGGCGACGGCGGTGGTATTTGGTGGAGCGTGGGTGCTAGGCGGGGGAGTAGAATGCGAGGAGGCAGGGGGCAGCTCTTGGGATTTATTGTGCACTTCATGCATAGTAGATATTTTCCGATATACCCGCGTGCGGTTTTTCTTATTGAGAAAAAATCTGGCGATGTGATTATAACCGAAGCATTTTCTGCATCTAATACTGTTGCAACAACCGGAGAGATAATGACCATATCCCAGGCATTTTGAACAGAAAATAAAGTCAGGTGGATTATCTGGAATTTGAAGCGACTCCGTCTCGAGCTATCTGATGGGCTGAGGCAGGCGACTACTAGTGGGCTCCAAGGGTGCAGAGCCATTTAGGCCCATGCTAGGATTGCAATTTGAAAAATCGTTGGGCCCTGCAACTAACGATCCATTATGCATGGAGTTAGTTGTGCTACGTACCTCGTTCGACCGAAAGTTCCGATCATCCATGCCGGCTAATGACAACTAAAGATTGCTAATCAGGGTGGAGTTAGCTCCCGATAGAGGCCGAAGATTGTCACTTTCAATGGATAAGATACCCAGATTTGGTCGAGGTGCTGAAGATAGATCATCATGGATCCCGCGATAGACTTTATTGACTGAGATGTATCGAGGGGGGGGGGCTTTCTTTTATAGATCACATGATGCCATTCTGCCTCTTACTCTTTGGTACAAATCTTCTCTTCATAGATCGAATTAGGACCACCTCCGCTCCACAGATGGAAGAAACATTTGGACATATTGCAAGTGAAATATTTCAAATGGACAAGATGAAACCCCACTGCCTTCGAGCAAACCGAGAAATGGAAGACATTACCAATGATGTGTGAGATGTTGATAGCGTCATAAGCAGCACCAGTACATGATGATATAGCAAGGCTGACATTCAATGGATCAAGCCTAAACTTTGATCTTCCAAATGATGCCACCAAGATGAAACCAGAGGAGGGAGAAACCGGGTTGACCGTAGAGGCAAATAGATCATGAACCTGAGATCTGAGATGATGAACAAATGAAAAATCCAGTTGATGAGCAATAGAGTGTGGATCATTGAATGGATCCATTGGAGAGAAAACAGATTTGGCTGATTCGATTTGGGTGTGATGGGTGGGATCATGGGAGTCGCCATGGGTGCCGGTGGGAGGGGTGGGTGGGTGGGAGGGAGTCCATACGAGAACAACTGCGTTACTCTGTTTTCCTTAGTTTGATACTCTAGATGCATATTGATGGGCTGGTTGCTGAGCACTATCGCAGAGCTGGAAGCCGCAGGCGTCAGCGAGGTCCCCGTGGATCAGCGCGAGCTCGTGTACATGCCAGTGCCTGTGCCCGTGCGCGCCCCTGCACCCATTGTGGCACCGGTCTCCATGCGTTTTCCTGCATCGACCGCGTCCATGCCCATGCGCGCGCCTCCCTCAGGTTCATGGGCCGCCGCCATCGACTACTACCTCGCAGTTCCGCATGTTGCCGTCCACCCGTGCCCCGCCTGTCGATTGCGCGACGAAGGCATGTTTGATTCCCAAGTGAAGAACATTATGTGCTGCCTTGGAGACTTCAACAACGGCGTCCCAGAGGACGACAACGACAACGCCGGCACGGCAGCCACCTCCGCCTCATACGGGAAAATTCACTGTGCGGGATTTGTGCATCTCTTCAACATAAACAACTCAGATTGAAGACGGTATGCAAAGCGATACTTCGCCACTAAGCCAAGAGAAAATGCGGCGCGCAAATGGTTTTTTTCTGATGACCCAGGTGCAACCATGTACAAACAATTTGGTAAGATTTGCATTTGTCATATTGGGTATATTGCCATTTGTCAAGCTGGAAAGATTGACATTTGTCAACCTTATAACCCTGCCATTTATAAAAAATTGCAGCTAAAAATCACTAGCACTATCTAATTTTGAAACTGAAATTCAGTAAGCATAGATTTCATTCATACATTAAGCAGTCGTTCTTTATACAAACAATTCAACTCGGCAGCTGAACCGACCAAACTTTTCCCCAGTTGTTGCTAACCACGTACTGAAATAGCTAGTTCAACTATATATACTAGCTAATTTTAAGTATGTACTACAGTTCAACCACATCTATAGTTAGATGAACTGAACAAAATAGCCCCTAAATACAACTACTACGGAGGGGCTTTGTACTACTTCCAGCAGCCTATCCTCTCCCGAGCACGCTCAGTAAGAGGCAGAGGAGGAGGAGCCTACCAACGAGCTGGACAAATGGACTACGGTGCCTGCCGCTGCTGCACCTTTAGCGATGCTCACCTCGAACGCCCTGTGCCGCTCCAGATGACCCCTCTCGAAGTGGCGGTACTCCTCGTAGATCTCCTCATTCCGCGCCTCTACGACAGCGTGTGCTGCAGCCACGATGGCGGTAAGACTCTTTGCATGCTCGACCAAGCGCTCCTCCTCCTCCCGCAGGAACTCGATGTAGCGCACAAGGTCACTGACGCACCTATGGGGCTCCACCTCCACCTCCCGCCTTCGGGCGACGGTGGTAGAGCGAGTGATGACCCCGGCGGTCGAAGGTGGGTTGGCAGCCACGGTGGCCGAGCTCGGCAATGTACGCCTCCCTGCTCACCATCATGGTACCCATCGATCCCGTGGATTTCAGATCACAGGTTTAGGAAATGGGATTGGTATTGGCGCCAAACGATGGGGTGGCGGCCACGACAGCCACCTCCCGCTTTCAGTCCACAGTGGTAGAGCGGGTACTGGCCACGGTGACCAATAGTGGGGTGGCGGCCACGATGGCCACCTCCCTCCTTCGGGCCGCGGTGGCGGAGTGGGCGATGGCCCTGGCTTTCGACGGTGGTGTGGTGGCCACGACGGCAGACGGTGGGGTGACGTCAACGGCGGTCGGCAACAGCTGCCGACGGGCAGCGACAGTGGAGCGTGTGGTGTGTTGCGCGCACACCCAACAGGGACGCCACATGCACTACACTACACAAACGACCGCGCCGCCATCGCGGTGTAGCCTCCCAGCTGGAGCTATCATCTGATGACGGTGGAGTGGCTGAGCGATGACGATGGATCGGTGCCATTGGCGATTGTGGGAGAAGCAGACAAGATAAGCTACAGGGAGGGAGGGGAAAATGTGACGTAGGACTCGTCGGTCGTGAGGGGTTATATAGCAGGCCGGTAAGCATTTGGATTTTGGGGGATTTCACCGAGTCGGGCGGGAAGCTTGCGCAGCTATGCACGGGAACGAGCTCACCGACGATTCATTGGCGCGAATGTTTGGCCACAAGAACGCCCCTGCGTGCTGCTCAAGCTTGCGCTCGAAGCCGTTTGCGGCAGCAGCGTGACAAGACGTGCAAGAGGAGGACGAAATGACACATACACATACGGTTAATAAAAAAATGTTTGCGATTTAATTACCTACTACCCGTCCTGGTTTATAAGTCCTTTTTGTATTTTTGTGCCAAATTTTGACTAGAGATTTAACTAATAAAATACGAATGCATGTCGCCAAAGATTATATCATTGGATTCGTATTTGAATATAGTTTCCAATTATATTATTTTTATAACATGTATTAACATTTTGTTAGTTAAATTTAAGGTCAAAATATGGCACAGAATTTAAAGGGGACTAATAGACCAAGACGGAGGTAGTAGCACACGACCGCTCTCTACGCAGCGTCGCGAACGATTGTTCGACCACCATGTGATGTGGAATGTGACGTAGTTTCACATCAAGCCACCGGCTCGCAACTAGCGGCCGGCTTGTAGACGACCATTCCCTGCATGTTCAACTGCTCTATGCATGCGGTTGCTCGTGGTTGAGGCGGCCTCGTCGCACTCTGCCCGCGTCGCGCTGCGCATGCTCTGCTCTCATGTCCCTCTGTGTGCTCTGCCTGCATCATTCCATGCGCGCTGCCAGTGTTTTGGGGCCGGTGCACGATCACGTATGTTCGTGCTTCCATTATGCACGCGGTTGTGCCGGGTGCGGCGCCACGATGCAGTTACCCGCTGCAAAAACTGCCATGCGGACGTGCCGAGAATCCAGGCCGCCCGACCCCCATTTATTCCCGCGGCCATTTACCTTCATCTCTCGGGCCACGCGACACAGTAAGCACACCCCACGACAACACATATAGAGAGGACATCTAGCGGTTCCAATGGTGCTCCCCATGGCTCAATGGCGCTCCCAGCGGCCGACGATGACAACGGGGGGCAGTTTACCACGCATCACGTATTGGACACCCACATGAGGTGGAAGGATCTCTCGGTGGTGTACACGAACGAGCCAGTCTTGGTGGAGAGCTCCATCCAAACTATGGAGTAGTTGCTTGCTGAGGACAAGTACCAAGTGGTCGGCTTCGACCTCAAGTTCACCAGCGGTCGTGCCGGTCAAGATCAGAAGGTTGCCGTCGCCCAGTTGTGCGTGCGACATGATGTCCTCGTCTACCACTACCACCTGGCCACAAGGTCTTGCGAGTGTTTCTCTAGGTTTATCAACAACTGAGACTACAGTTTCACTACGGTGGACACCACCAACGATCTAAAAGTGCTCAAGGTTCCGGGCTTGACCTGCCAGAATCTTGTCAACATCCGTGACCACTACAAGGTTTGGGGTAGCACCAACAACAAACAAAACTCCCTTGTTGACCTCACCTCGGCCATCATTGACCCCTACTACATGAAGATGAAGGATGTGAGCAAGAAGGACAAGAATGCCTGGCATAGTGCCTGGCATCAGAGACTGGATGAAGAACACGTCAAGTACGCGGCCAAGGATGCGTACACAAGCTACGAGATGTACAGGCGGATCGTTGAAATGAGGAAGTGTCTTTGTCCTGTCCCAGACGAGGGATTGAGCCACGGAGCAGTGGTGGGAGCGTCACAAGAAGATGACTAGATGATCGTTTCTCCTAGTTTAGAATGCATGCAATTTTTTATTGAGGTATGTGTGCGAATGATCTGTATAGTCACTTATGTAATTGGATGTTTATTTCAGTTGTATATATGTTGTTCTTCTGTAGACAGAGCAAATCGCACGGCTTATTAGCAGCAATCATCTGTGTTATTATTGGTCTTCACACACATTTCGGATTACAGACCTGTTTGCCGCGTAACACACACATCTTGTTCAGTTGAACTGTTTTTGTTGTCTTGGCTCATCACAAACAGTTCATGCGAGTGAACTGTATGCCGTCCATCGCACACACCTTGATCTGGCTGGCTGTTTGTATTGTGTTTCCTAATCGCACACAGTTCATCCTAGTGAAGTTTATGCCGTATATCACACACACCCTCATCTGGCTGAACCATTTCCATTGTTCTGGATCATAGCAAACAGTTTGTATGGATTAACCGTATGCCACGTATCGCACACGCAACTCTGATCTGAATCATGTTTGATGTATGCGCCATCGCAAACAGTTATCTCATTTTTGATGGTTTTCTTACACCACCGTTTGCGATTAATGCATCACACACAGTTTCGTCAAAGGGTCTTTGATTGTAGTGTCGCATTAGCAGCATCCTGCAATAGTGTACGCCCCTGGGTCTCTTTTCTATCATATTGCTTTCAGATCTATTATTCCAAAAACCCAAAAATACCTTGCTGCACTTTTTCTTTATTTATTTTATTTTATGTTTTTGTCAGATCTATTTGTCCAATCTCATACAATTTAATCTATCTCAATACCGAGGAGGGATTGACAACCCCTCTTACACGTTGGGTTGCAAGTATTTGTTCTTTGTGTGCAAGTACCGTTTACATAGTGTTGCTTAGTTCTCCTGCTGGATTGATAACCTTGGTTTCATAACTGAGGGAAGTACTTACCGTTGCTGTGCTGCATCTTCCTCTCCTCTTCGGGGAAATACCAACGCAGGTACAAGCAATCAATGAACACATGTTCAGAGAGAGAGAGAGAGAGAGGTGTCGATAAAAGCAAAAATATGGACATGATAGCATCATGATCAATAACATAACAACAAGTATTTTTCATATAGCTTCTCATAAACAAGTAGCAATTCATTCACAACTTTTAGAATTTCAAGCATAAACTTTATTGAAAACAAACAAACTATGTTTTTAGTCATTGAAACAATCACAATTCATCATATTTCTAGGAAGAGTCTATGTAAGAGCTTTAGTTTTAGCAAGTTCACGTACTCAACCATCATTTAAAATCTTCTATGATTGCTAACACTCAATGCATATTTTTGGGGAACAAACGTTTCCGTCAGACACATAGAAAGATTGGGGATTATTTTTTTCGCCTCCCAACTTTTTTATCTCGAGGATAATGTCAACAATAATAACTCATGGTCACCTACATCCAAATAGGTATATGTGCCTGAATCTTTCTCCACCACATGATGCTTGCCAACTAGAGAATTAATAGAGCAGAATAGGGATGAACATTATTGACTCTTGCATAAAAATGAAATACAAAAAAGTAAAAGATAGGCCTTCGTAGAGGGAAGTAGAGGTTGTCATGCGCTTTTTATTTTTTGATGTGCAAGCTATTAATGTAAAGGAACGTCACTTTATATTGCCCCTTATCATAGCAACCTTTATTATGCAGTTCGTCACTTTATTTCTTTGCCATCACAAGATCGTACAAAGCTTATTTTGCCTTACAATAAAAGATCATACATATCCAGGAGCAATTTTTATTGCTTTATGCAGCAATGATAACTTACTTGAAGGAACTTATTCAATCTGTAAGCAGATATGCTAGACTCTCATGGAAAGAAACTAGATTTAAGGGTTTTGGATACACAAGTAGTATCTCTACTTAGTGCGAATTTTTAGCTAGCAAAAGATCCTAGATGAGCACCACATGTTAGAGGATCCATAACAATATAACTTCTTTGTGAATGTAAACAAACATAATTATTACGTTGTCTTCCTTTTCCAACATCAACTATTTGAACATGCAGAAAATATCTGATGGGGGCTCACAATCATAAAACATGTCCAAGATAGTATATTTATATGTGAATGTCCTCTCCCTTTAATAATTTTGCATGAATTGCATCCATGACCAACACTATGTTTGTTAATTTCCAATAACTTTTATCAAACATACTCTTTCTATCAGAAGTTATTACTCCCCATGGGATTATAGCATATGATCTTTTATTTCTTTTTATTATTGAGATTGAAACAAAAAAGTAAAGGAACAAAACTCAAACTATGATACGTCTCCATCGTATCTACTTTTCCAAACACTTTTGCCCTTGTTTTGGACTCTAACTTGCATGATTTGAATGGAACTAACCCGGACTGATGCTTTTTCCAGCAGAATTGCCATGGTGTTATTTTTGTGCAGAAATAAAAGTTCCCAGAATGACCTGAAACTTCACGGAGAATATTTTTGGAATATATAAAAAATACTGGCGAAAGAATCAAGTCCAGGGGGGGCCACACCCTGTCCATGAGGGTCGGAGGCGTGCCTACCCCCTGGGCGCGCCCCTGCCTCGTGGGCCCCCTGGTGCTCCACCAACTCCAACTCCATATATTCACGTTCGGGGAGAAAAAATTAGAGAGAAGGATTCATCATGTTTTATGATACGGAGCCGCCGTCAAGCCCTAAACTCTCTCGGGAGGGCTGATCTGGAGTCCGTTCGGGGCTCCGAAGAGGGGAATCCATCGCCGTTGTCATCATCAACCTTCCTCCACCACCAATTTCATGATGCTCACCGCTGTGCATGAGTAATTTCATCGTAGGCTTGCTGGACGGTGATGGGTTGGATGAGATTTATCATGTAATCGAGTTAGTTTTGTTAGGGTTTGATCCCTAGTATCCAGTATGTTCTGAGATTGATGTTGCTATGACTTTGCTATGCTTAATGCTTGTCACTAGGGCCCGTGTGCCATGAATTCATATCTAAACCTATTGTGTTTTCATGAATATATGTGAGTTCTTGATCCTATATTGCAAGTCATTAGTCACCTACTATGTGATATGAACCGGCAACCCCGAAGTGACAATAATCAGGACCACTCCCGGTGATGACCATAGTTTGAGGAGTTCATGTATTCACTATGTCTTAATGCTTTGGTCCGCTACTCTATTAAAAGGAGGCCTTAATATCCCTTAGTTTCCAATTGGACCCCGCTACCACGGGAGGGTTGGACAAAATATGTCATGCAAGTTCTTTTCCATAAGCACGTATGACTATATTCGGAATACATTCCTACATTACATTGATGAACTGGAGCTAGTTCTGTGTCACCCTATGTTATAACTGTTGCATGAATAACCGCATCCGACATAATTACCCGTCACTGATCCATTGCCTATGAGCTCTTCACATATTGATCTCTGCTTAGTTACTTTACCATTGTCATCAAGTACAATTCTTGCAAAATTACTCATTACCTTTTGCCACAGTTACCGTTACTTCCATACTACTTTGCTACTAAATACTTTGCTGGAGATATTAAGTTATCCAGGCGTGTTTGAATTTACAACTCAACTGCTAATACTTGAGAATATTCTTTGGCTCCCCTTGTGTCGAATCAATAAATTTGGGTTGAATACTCTACCCTCGAGAACGGTTGCGATCCCCTATACTTGTGGGTTATCAAGACTATTTTCTGGCGCCGTTGCCGGGGAGCCTAGCTCTATTCTTTGAGTCACTTGGGATTTATATCTGTTGATCACTATGAGGAACTTGAAAGACAAGAAAACCAAGATTTATCCTCAAGTATGAGGGGAGGTAAGGAACTGCCATCTAGCTCTGCACTTGATTCTCCTTGTGTTTTGAGTAAACTTGCGACACCTAAACCTGTTTCTGCTATTAATTCTGATATGTCGCATGTTGTTGATGATGCCACTTCTGCTATGCATGATACTTATGATGAAACTACTTCTATGCTTGATAATACTGTGCCACTAGGTGAATTTCTTGATGAACAACTTGCTAGGGCTAGGGAGAATGAAATTATTGAAACTGATAATATTGATGAAAGTGATGATGAAGATTCTCCCTTGGATATGAATTACTGTCGTGCTGGCGTTATGTTATGGATGAAGAAACTGCTAGAGATTTTCTTGCTTGCAATGATAGGAATGATCTTAAGAAATTATTAGCTAAGCTGAAAGAAAAATCTTTGAATGCTAGAATGAAATATTACCCTGCTTTTGCTACTTCACCTATTTGTATTTTTGATAAGGATTATGATTTCTCTGTCGATCCTGAGATAATTACTTTGGTTGAATCTGATCCTTTCTATGGCTATGAATCTGAAACTGTTGTGGCACATCTTACTAAATTAAATGATATAGCCACCCTATTCACTAATAATGAGAAGACTCGCTACTATTATATCCTTAAATTATTTCCGTTCTCATTAAAGGGTCATGATAAAACATGGTTTAATTCTCTTGATCCTAGTTGTGTGCGTAGTCCTGGGATATGATTTATTGCTTCTCTGCTAAATATTTCCCTGCTCGTAAGAAACAAGCTGCTTTGAGGGAAATATATAATTTCGTGCAAATTGCAGAAGAGAGTCTCCCACAAGCTTGGGGGAGGCTTCTCCAGTTACTTAATGCTTTGCCTAATCATCCTCTCAAGAAAAATGAAATACTTGATATCTTTTATAATGGACTAACCGATGCTTCCAGAGACCACCTGGATAGTTGTGCTGGATTACATTTTTCGAGGAAAGAACTGTCGATCAAGCTGAATTGCTATTGAATAATATGTTGACTAATGAAAATAATTGGACACTTCCTGAGCCAACTCCTAAGCCAACTCCAAAGAAAAGGGGTATTCTATTTCTCAGTGCTGAAGATATGCAAGAGGCAAAGAAATCTATGAAAGAAAAAGGTATTAAAGCTGAAGATGTTGAGAATTTACCTCCTGTAGAAGAAATACATGGTCTTACTTTACCACCTATTGAAGAAATACATGGTCTTGATAACCCGACACAAGTAGTAAAGGTAAATTCTCTCTATAGATATGATAAAGCTGAAATTCCATCTACTAAGTTTGCTAGCCAATGCTTGGATGAGTTTGATGACTTTATGGTTAAACAAGAAAACTTTAACGCTTATGTTGCTAGGCAATTGAAATGCAATGCTTATATGATTGAACACTTGAGTGATTATATGTATAGAGTTAAAGGTGAACTTAAAGTCATTAGTAAACATGCTTCTATGGTTACCACTCAAGTAGAACAAGTGCTTAAAGCACAAAATGATTTGCTCAATGAGTTAAATAATAAGAAAAATGATAATGATGTTAGAGTTATGACTAGAGGGGGTAAAATGACTCAGGAACCTTTGTATCCTAAGGGCCACACTAAGAGAATTGAGCAATATTCTCAGAGAACTAATGTACATGCACCTAGTCCTTCTAAGAGGAAGAAAAGGAAAAATGATAGGACTTTGCATGCTTCTAGTGAACCTGTTGTTGACACACCCGAGAACCCCAATGATATTTCTATTTACGATCTTTGAAACACAATCTGGTAATGAACATGAACCTAGTGATAATATTAATGATGATGTTCATGTTGATGCTCAACCTAGCAATGATAATGATGTAGAGATTGAACCTGTTGTTGATCTTGATAACCCACAATCAAAGAATCAATGTTATGATAAGAGAGACTTTGTTGCTAGGAAGCACGGTAAAGAAAGAGAACCATGGGTTCAGAAACCCATGCCTTTTCCTCCTAAACCATCCAAGAAAAAGGATGATGAGGATTTTGAGCGTTTTCCTGAAATGATTAGACCTATCTTTTTGCGTATGCGTTTGACTGATATGCTTAAAATGAATCCTTATGCTAAGTATATGAAGGATATTGTTACAAATAAAAGAAAGATATCGGAAGCTGAAATTTCCACCATGCTTGCCAATTATACTTTTAAGAGTGGAATACCAAAGAAACTTGGAGATCTAGGAGTACCAACTATACCATGCTCCATTAAAAGAAACTATGCTAAAACTGCTTTATGTGATCTTGGAGCCGGTGTTAGTGTTATGCCTCTCTCCTTATATCGTAGACTTGATTTGAATAAGTTGACACCTACTGAAATATCTTTCCAAATGGCCGATAAATCAACTGCTATACCTGTCGGTATTTGTGAGGATGTGCCTGTTGTGGTTGCAAACGTTACTATTTTAACGGACTTTGTTATTCTTGATATTCCCGAGGACGATAGTATGTCCATTATTCTTGGAAGACCCTTTTTGAATACTGCAGGGGCTATTATTGATTTCAACAAAGGCAATGTCACTTTTCATGTTAATGGTAATGAGCATATGGTACACTTTCCGAGGAAACAACCTCAAGTCCACAGTATAAACTCTATTGGAAAAACTCCATCGATTATTTTTGGAGGTTTTGAATTTCCTCTTCCTACTGTCAAAAAGAAATATGATATCCTTATTGTTGGGGATGTGCACATCTCCATTGAGGTAACCTAGTGCTATTTGAAAATTCTCCGGTTTCATGTGATTCGGAATGAGTTTGTTAACAAGACTTGATCAACCTTGTTAGTGGATTCCTTTTGATGAGAATGAGATGGATGAAGTTAGAAAACACAACTCTCTGTACCCTCCTTTTACTTTCTGTTATTTAGATTAAATAAAGTAAAAATAGTATTTTCTGTATGTTTTCTGAATTATCCGTGCAATAAAAAAATACCCCGAGAATAGAAGTTCTCCAAATGCCCTGAAATTGAAATATGATTTTTCTAGAATATTTGAGAATATTTGGCACTGAGAACACATCAGGGAGAGCCAGCACCTGGCCACGAGGGGCCCAGGCGCGCCCCCTGCCTCGTGGGCCACTGGTGGCCCCCTCCACTTATTCCAGCACCCACCCACTCCCTCTTCCTCCAGAAAAAATCACCAACTAGCTCAAGCACGAGTTCTAGCTCATCTTGCTGCCATTTTTGATCTCCTTGCTCAAAGCTCCACTCACAAAACTGTTTTGGGGGATTGTTCTTCGGTATGTGACTCCTCCAATGGTCCAATTAGTTTTTGTTCTAGTGCTTTATTTATTGCAAATTTTTGCTGCTTAGGTGACCCTATTCTTGAGCTTGCATTTCAAATTTATTTGGTCCCAAGTAGTTCTAATGCATGATATAGCCTCTAGGCACTTGTGGGAGTAGTTGCTATCAATTTTGATGAGTTTGGTTCACTTTTATTTTGAGTTACTAAAAATTTCAGAAATTTTCAGAAAATGATGAAGAGATTATTGAGGGGCTCTTCGAGCCGAAGCTCGAAGGATAAGCAAAGTGAAGAAGATAATAAGCCCAAATATAATCTCCCTCGCACCATGGAGGTTCGGCCGTGTGAATGGCCTTGTGATGAGTTCTTGAGAGCAGCCGGGATTCATGATGATTTTTATTATTTGGCTGAGAATGCAGGCCTCACCGACTTCCTCCATGACCAGCTCGATCAGTATCTCCTACTCACTAATATTTTTGTGCAAAAATTTCATTTCCATGCTAGGAGGTCACCACCTTCAGTGGATTTTTATTTATATGATGAATATAAGGAGATGTCACTTTATGAATTTTGTGGTGTTTGCAAGTTGCCTTTTGAAGGCAGCATAGAGGAATCACATCAAGGGATGTGGCAGGTTTTATTGATAAGATTGCTGTAGGGGAAACGAGAAAAGTGTCAGATGGAAGAACTACTAGCATACATTTTCCCGTTCTACGTTACTTCGCAATATTTTCTAGTAGATGTTTAATTGACCGCGGGAACAGTGGGGGCCTCAGTGCTCCTGACCTCACCATTTTGCGCCATGCTTTACTTTGTGATAGAACTTTCAGTTTAGGTGCTATGGTTGCTAAACGGTTGAGTCTAAACCATACAAAGGGCCCCATTTTTGGAGGTATCTTTGCTTCGCGTCTTGCTAAATATTTTGAGATACCTATTAGACACTATGAGAAAGAAGAAAAGTTGATGCCCTCTATTTTCTTAGACTATAAAAGTATGGTAGCACATGATTTTATTTGCGATGATAAGGAGAAGAGACTCATTTATAACCTCGCATTCAGTGAAAATACTTGTCAGATTATTACCCTGCCTGCACCTTCTTTGTTTAATATTTATTCAGGCACATACATCATCCTGCCCAATGACATTTATGCATATTGGGAGCGAACAAGATCCCCAAAGCCTGAGCCTGAGCCATCTCCTGACCCTTATCGGCAACCGGTTTATCAGTGGGATCCGGAGGAGATCGCTAACCAGTGGCACCCTGAGGATCCTCCTCAGTACACTGGAGAGGACCACTTTGATCCATGGGCATAGACCAACTTAGGCCAAAAGCCTAAGCTTGGGGGAGTATGTATCTCCCACCAACATTACATTCATGTTCACACACTCATTCTAGTTGTCGGTGCTCATACTTTTTCATTGTACTATCCATGCTAGTTTATTTTCTTTTTCCTGTTTTCTTCTTGTGTGTTTGAAAAACCTTAAGAAAAACAAAAAAAATAGTTGTAGCTTTTAGCTAGTTTACTTTCCATGCCTATAGTAGTAATAATTAAAAGAAAACCCAAAAGATTTCTCGTTCTTCTTTTGCTTGTTGGGAGCTTTCCCGTGTAAATAGTTTTATTTCTTTTCTTTGGGGGTCGAGAGGAGAAGACCATGATGAAATGTTGAGTGGCTCTCATGTGCATTATTGTTGATTTAACCAAGAGCCCATATTACCTTGTCTTCTCCCTTGTATTAAATGCTTGCAGATTCCAGCTTAGTCCAATGCACGTGCACTATTATTATTATCCACACTGTTCGGTCATGCAAGTGAAAGGCAATAACGACGATATATGATGGAGTGATTGAGATGAGAGAAGCTGGTATGAACTCAACCTATCTTGTTTTTGTAAATATGATTAGTTCATCGTTCCTGATTCAGCCTATTATGAATGAAACATGTTTGCAATGACAATTAGAGATTATAGTTGCTCATGCCATGCTTAATTAGCTAGGAGTTTATAATGGTTTACCTTGCGTGCCAACATGCTATTAAAATGGTTGTGATGTGGTATGATAGGGTGGTATCATCCTTTGAATGATTCAAGTGGCTTGACTTGGCACATGTTCACACATGTAGTTGAAACAAAATCAACATAGCCTCCATGATATTTATGTTCATGGTGGATTATATCCTACTCATGCTTGCACTCAATGTCGATTAATTTTAGTGCATGTTCATGACTGTTGTCGCTCTCTAGGTCGTCGCTTCCCAGTCTTTTTCTAGCCTCCACTTGTAGTAAGCGAGAATACTGCTTGTGCATCCACTTCCATAAACCCCAAAGTTATTCCATATGAGTCCACCATACCTTCCTATATGCGGTATCTACCTGCCGTTCCAAGTAAATTTGTATGTGCCAAATCCTAAACCTTCAAATGAAATTCTATTTTGTATGCTCGAATAGCTCATGTATCAACTAGGGCTGCCTGTATCTTCCATGCTAGGCGGGTTATTATCAAGAGGAGTGGACTCCGCTCCTCACTCACGAGAAAATGGCTGGTCACCGGGATGCCCAGTCCCATGCTTTAAGCAAATCAAATCGAAATAATTGCAAACAAAACTCCCCCAGGGCTATTGCTAGTTGGAGGCACTCGTTGTTTCGAGCCAGCCATGGATTGATGCTTGTTGGTGGTGGGGGAGTATAAACTTTACCATTCTACTTGGGAACCGCCTATAATGTGTGTAGCATGGAAGATATCAAGATCTCTTGGTTGTTATGTTGACAATGAAAGTATACCGCTCAAAATATTATTTATCTCTATTTCAAAACCGAGCTCTGGCACCTCTACAAATCCCTGCTTCCCTCCGCGAAGGGCCTATCTATTTACTTTTATGTTGAGTCATCATCCTCTTATTAAAAAGCACCAGTTGGAGAGCACCGCTGTCATTTGCATCCATTACTATTAATTTATATTGAGTATGACTGGTTCTCTTTTACCATGAATTAAAATGTCTAGTCAGTCCTTGATCTTCAGAGCTGCTCTGCATTTATGTTTTGCAATCTCAGAAAGGGCTAGCGAGATACCATCTTGTTATATCATATTATGATTGTTTTGAGAAAGTGTTGTCATCCGAGATTTATTATTATTGCTCGCTAGTTGATTATGCCATTGATATGAGTAAACATGAGACCTAAATGTTATTGTGAATATGGTTAGTTCATAATCTTTGCTGAAAACTTGAATGCTGGCTTTACATATTTACAACAACAAGAGCAAACAGAGTTTGTAAAAGTTTTTCTTTATCACATTCAGTTTGTCAACTGAATTTCTTGAGGACAAGAAAAGGTTTAAGCTTGGGGGAGTTGATACGTCTCCATCGTATCTACTTTTCCAAACACTTTTGCCCTTGTTTTGGACTCTAACTTGCATGATTTGAATGGAACTAACCCGGACTGACGCTGTTTTCAGTAGAATTGCCATGGTGTTATTTTTGTGAAGAGATAGAAGTTCTCGGAATAACCTGAAACTTCACAGAGAATATTTTTGGAATATATAAAAATACTGGTGAAAGAATCAAAGCCAGGGGGCCCACACCCTGTCCACGAGGGTGGGAGGCGCGCCTATGCCCCTTGGGCGCGCCCCCTGCCTCATGCCCCCCCTGGTGCTCCACCGACCTCAACTCCAACTCCATATATTCACGTTCGGGGAGAAAAAAAATTAGAGAGAAGGATTCATTGCATTTTACGATACGAAGCTGCCAACAAGCCCTAAACTCTCTCGGGCGGGCTGATCTTGAGTCCGTTCGGGGCTCCGGAGAGGGGAATCCGTCACCGTCGTCATCATCAACCTTCCTCCATCACCAATTTCATGATGCTCACCGCCGTGCATGAGTAATTCCATTGTAGGTTTCTGAACGGTGATGGGTTGGATGAGATTTATCATGTAATCGAGTTAGTTTTGTTAGGGTTTGATCCCTAGTATCCACTATGTTCTGAGATTGATGTTGCTATGACTTTGCTATGCTTAATGCTTGTCACGAGGGCCCGAGTGCCATGAATTCAGATATGAACCTATTATGTTTTCATGAATATATGTGAGTTCTTGATCCTATCTTGCAAGTCATTAATCACCTACTATGTGTTATGATCCGGCAACCCCGAAGTGACAATAATCGGGACCACTCCCGGTGATGACCATAGTTTGAGGAGTTCATGTATTCACTATGTGTTAACGCTTTGGACCGGTACTCTATTAAAAGGAGGCCTTAATATCCCTTAGTTTCCAATAGGACCCCGCTGCCATCGGAGGGTAGGACAAAAGATGTCATGCAAGTTCTTTTCCATAAGCACGTATGACTATATTCGGAATACATGCCTACATTACATTGATGAACTGGAGCTAGTTCTGTGTCACCCTATGTTATAACTGTTGCATGAGTAATCACATCCGACATAATTACCCATCACTGACCCATTGCCTACAAGCTTTTCACATATTGATCTCTGCTTAGTTACTTTACCGTCGCCACTGTTACAATTACTGCAAAATTGCTACTGTTACCTTTGCCACCATTACCGTTACTTCCATACTACTTTGCTACTAAATACTTTGCTGTAGATATTAAGTTATCCAGGTGTGGTTGAATTGACAACTCAACTGCTAATACTTGAGAATTTTCTTTGCCTCCCCTTGTGTTGAATCAATAAATTTGGGTTGAATACTCTACCCTCGAAAACTGTTGCGATCCCTTATACTTGTGGGTTATCAAGACTATTTTCTGGCGCGGTTGCCGGGGAGCATAGTCTATTCTTTGAGTCACTTGGGATTCATATCTGCTGATCACTATGAGGAACTTGAAAGACGAGAAAACCAAGATTTATCCCTCAACTACGAGGGGAGGTAAGGAACTGCCATCTAGCTCTGCACTTGATTCTCCTTATGTTTTGAGTAAACTTGCGACACCTAAACCTGCTTGTGCTATTAATTCTGATATGTCGCATGTTATTGATGATGCCACTTCTGCTATGCATTATGATTATGATGAAAATTCTTCTATGCTTGATAATCTTGTGCCCTTTGGGTGAATTTCTTGATGAACAACTTGCTAGGGCTAGAGAGAATGAGATTATTGAAACTGATAATATTGATGAAAGTGATGGTGAAGATTCTCCCCTAGATATGAACTGCCTATTGTGCCTAAGGGTTATGTTATGGATGAAGAAACTGCTAGAGATTTTATTGCTTGCAATGATAGGAATGATCTTAAGAAATTATTAGCTAAGCTGAAAGAAAAATCTCCGAATGCTAGAATGAAATATGACCCTGCTTTTGCTACTTCATCTATTTGTATTATTGATAAGGATTATGATTTCTTTGTCGATCCTAAGATAATTACTTTGGTTGAATCCGATCCTTTCTATGGCTATGAATCTGAAACTGTTGTGGCACATCTTACTAAATTAAATGATATAGCCACCCTATTGACTAATGATGAGAAGACTCGCTACTATTATATCCTTAAATTATTTCCGTTCTCATTAAAGGGTCATGCTAAAACATGGTTTAATTCTCTTGATCCTAGTTTTTTTTTTGACTATGTACTGCAAGGCAACAGCCTCACAGCCCTTTATTAAAACAAATATAGCTTCTGTACAAAATTAGAAAGGGAAAATAAGAGGGAAAAAAAGGCTACTTACAGGGGGGGCTAGTGTAAAGAATCTATCCAAACAGTTAGTCTATCTCTATATTTACACTTGATCCTATGAGCTAAGAGGGTAATATCATGAATAAAATTCATCCTCCAAGCTCTGAAAGTGGGCAGCTCATTTCGAAGATCCTTCCATTCCTTTGGGTCCAAATATTCCGGTGGCCGTAAATACTACCTCGGTGAAAAGCGGTTGACCAAAATCCCTCCTGGCCTCACAAGCCATTTCAAAAGTGGTGCAGTTAGGTTGAACCTTCCATGAAATGCCCAAATAATTCCAGACACGTTGGCTAAAGTTGCAAGCAAAAAGAGATGAGCCCTATCTTCATGCAAACCTGAGAAGCAAATGGCACAAGTATCATCTTGGATAGTCCAATGGCGTCTCTGCATCATATCCACAGTGTTAGACGATCCATCAAAAGAAGCCATCCAAACACCTTGAGCTTGAGGGTGCAAGCACATTTCCAGATCCACCGAAAAAGAGGGTCACCACGACTTGAGAGAAACAGGACAAATATTAAATCCGGATTGATAGTCCCCAGCTTTTAGAAGGCCATTTCCAAACGTCACTAATTCCCTCACGTAAGATTATGAGAGGCATTAAAGCCTGAAGTTGATTGAATTCCTCAAAAGCTTCAATCGATAAAGGCGGTGAAAATTGTCGGTTGGGACAGTAGCTCCATCACATTTTTAATGGTAAGTGTATCATCAATGACAAAAGAATGAAGCCGCTGGAAACGCATTGCATGAAGACCACCTCGTTATTAAGTTGCCACCGATCCAGCCGTAAAACCACCGAGTCTCCTGAGCGAACATGAGGGATGGCCAACTTACAAAATTTGCCATAAAGTTTCATCACATCACGCCACCAAAAGGAACCACAACTGCGTTACTTGGGGAGGAGCAACAGCATAATATGTGTCCCGGATAAGTGAAACCTGTGGTACACCCAACTTATTATAAAATTTGAAGAGGTGCTTGATCAACAAGGCTTCATTTTGTTTACCAAGGTCCAAAACCCCAAGTCCTCCACGGTTCTTGGGCCGACAAACTAACTCCCAAGCTGCTAAAGATTGTCTTGGCGTGTCGAGTTGCCTCGCCACGCATATTGCCGCATGATACGTTCTATCTGTTTTGAATTCCTTGAGGTAATGAAAGGGAACACAAGAAGTATATTGACATGGAACATAAAACCGATTTCAAGAGTTGCAGCGGTTACCACGATTCAACAGGCAGGATGAGGCGATAATCTTCTCTCAATGCGGTCCACTAAAGGTAGCAAGTCATAAATTGTGGGTCGAGTGGTACCCATTGGCAATCCTGTAAGTAAACGGCATAGAGCCAACATCACATCCAAGCAAAGCCGCCATACGTTGACCCTCTTCCTCAGCCATATTCAGTGGAATCAAAGATGACTTATTAAAATTAACCCTCAAACCTGTTGACTTAGCAAAGGTCTCAAGCATCTCCTTGAAAGCAATGAGGTGGTCATCCACCGCAGGAAGGACAATTAAGGTGTCGTCCGCATATTGAACAATCGGGTAATCCCGTGAAGAGGTAGGTATGGGCAGTGTGAGAATGTTCCTTACACATCTCATTGACCACGGACTGCAATAAATCCACCGCAATCACAAATAACAAAGGAGATAAAGGGTCTCCTGTCGCACACCAACGGCAAACAAAGTGATGACCAGGCACCCCATTTAAGAGGATCGAAGAGGAACCAGAGGACAAGATGTCATCAATCCAACTGTCCTTGATCATCAAAACTCTTGCATTTCGTAATCCACGAGAATCAGGTCATGTTCGATGGTATCAAACGCCTTTGTGAAGTCCGGTTTAAGAAGGATTATAGGTCTTTTGGATGCCTTACACTTTGGTGTATATATTCAAAACACCATGCAAGGCAATCTTGAATGGATCTACACCGAAGAAACCCATATTGATTGCGATGAATACATTTGAGAATTACACTCTGCAACCTATTTGCCAAGAGTTTAGTTAAAAACTTGAGGCAAGTGTTTGTCAATGATATGGGTCTAAAATCACCAATATACTCTGGGCTCAACTTTTTTGGAATGAGTGTAATGAGAGATGTATTCAGACACTCCAGGTTGCACTTTCCCTCATAAAACTCTCTGACCAAATTCATAAAATCTGTCCTCAATATAGTCCAGCAAGCCTTGAGGAAAAGACCAGAACCCATCGGGGCCGGAGCACGGTCAAAAGGCATATTCTTAATCACCGTATCTACCTCACAATCCGTGAAAGGTAAGGATAAGCTCTCCAGCCCATCAATACGGTCAATTAAAGTGTCAAGGTCGAAACCCATGTGTATACCTTTTGCTTGGCCCATTCTACGATTGAAATCCGACCAAAACATCCCAGCTAATCGTTGATGATCGTAAACCACTTCCCTCCTCGATTTGATCGAAGAAATAGTGTTTATCCTATATCTTTCGGTTGCCATTGCATGGAAGAACTTTGAATTCTCCTCACCAACTTTAATATTTCTGATCGTGCAACGTTGCTTCCAATAAATGAACTGCCAATGAAGTATATCTTCCAGATGTAATTTGACAATCTTCCGAAAGTTGAACTCCGCCAACTCAAGGGCCTAAATTCCTCAATATTATCCAAAAAAACAATTACTTTGTTGCAATCAGCAATGAGCGCCTTAACTGTGGATAGGTTAAGATGCCATTTCTTAAGAGCATAACGAAGAGATTTGAACTTAGCGGAGATGATTAAGGCAGATGAGGATTTATCCAGAGGCGATTCCAAACCTCGGATACACAATCCATAAAGCCAGCAAATCAACCCAATAGTTTTCAAATTGAAAAATCTTTGCCTTGGGTATAGCAAAGGGCAATTGAAACCACACACTTAACGTGGTCGAGGCAGTATGCGAGCAAGCGGAATGACCATTGTGTTGGGATGATCATGAGTCCAAGCAACAGATGTAAAAACCAATCAATTTGTTCGAGGAGGGTGTGGATTGCATATTAGACCATGTGTCTTGGCGACCCTTGATTGGAAGTTCAACAAGACCCAAATGGCCAATTATTTCATTAAACAAAAGATATCATTCACATCACCACCGGGCTGGTTACGATTCTCAATGGAACGCATAAAGTTAAAGTCACCTAAAAGCAACCAATTGTCCTCAAGCTGAATATCCAAATTATATAACCATTGCACAAAATCATCACGCCGCAGGTCCCCGACACGGACCATATATGGAGACAAGAAACCAATACTCAGATGTATGTTTAGATTGAAACTTCACAATAATGCCATATGATTTAGCCTCAATTAAGCTGCCTATGAAAAGAGATGAATTCCATATGACCACCATACCAAAGAGATGCACCAACCGATGGTACATAAACAAAGGTATCAAAGCGCCGTGGACAGAATTTTCTAATGAACCGATGATCAATATGCATGCATTTGGTTTCTTGAAGGCAAATAACAGAGCATCCACTTTCATTGATCTTTTGCCTAACCGCAGCCGACGCGCTTCGTAATTCAGACCCTAACATTCCAACAGAGAACTTTCCAATCTCTAAACGAGGTTTGATTCATTACAGACCAAAAGAGGGTAAAGCAAAAGTAAGCCACACAATGGCCTACATCCCAGAGGACAGATGCAAACTGCAAAGTTCCAAACATATAAAAACATTAAAAAGGCGATTATGGTACGCCATGGACCTAAACCCTGGATGATTAAACTAATCATCGGAACTTGCACTGTTGTTGGAGCAGGAGGGATCAGCTACAAGCTTATCCGAAGAAATTTTCTCCGGCGCAATACGAAGACGAGCACCAATTCGCTGGAGATCAACTATCGTCATCAGAGGAGGCACTGCAAAGATCATCGCCGGTCTTGGGAGGTGCAGTTTTGCGCTTCTTCCCGTGTGTGGCTTCCTAGGAGATGACCCAATAGCTACTGACGGTAACCATCTCGCATTGCACTTAGGCGAGCACCGCTACCGACCTCGATTCCACAATGACTTTAGAGGCTTTGGGCTTTCTTCCCCGCTCAGAGTGACTTTAGGAACAGCAAGAAACTCAAATGCTTCAAAGAACAGGTTCATCAATATCATCAAAGCAAAGAGCTCGAGCTATGTGCCTTTTAATCGATGATGACAGGCGACAGAGCTGCGAGCCATGTGCAGTGTGAGCTGCAATTTTGGAGCCGTAACGGAATCGTCCAAGATTGATTGTTCAAAAGAGCACCGAGATGAGACCTAAAGACAACCTTTGGAATGTCAGAGATCCCAAAAAGCGGCAATACTTTCTCAAACGAGCGCTTCCATTGCATCACCGGGGGCAGGGCAGGCCCAAAAACAGTTAACACTCGTCCGATCAATAAAGGATGCTGTTGAGGTCCCATTGGTTGTTGGAGCACGGCAACTTCATCAAAGATCGATGCCAATGTTTACTGAATCATCAGATAACTGAATCACAATTGACTCTTGAGACTGAATTTCCTCGATATTAACCTGCTGCTCCACCTCCTGAACTTGTGGAGGGACATCCTGTGGCTGTTCATTGGGTGCAGGCACATCATTCCAACCCAGCTCCGGGAACTCAGGTAAAACCCAATTGTGATTATTGAAAAGCATGTTGCCAAGGAGGGGTGAGGATTACCATTGAGGGGCATTGGGTCCTCATCAGCAGGTAGGATATCTGCAAAGTCTGCAGATAGAATATAAACTGGAGCAGACCAAGAAATCCGAGTCCCACCAAAGTCAGAAAATTCTCTGTATGTCACTGATCTGGGGACCATAGAAGGTGCAGGAAAAGACGCATAAACCAAGGAGCGGACCTTCATTGGATCATCCTGGTACCAATGGTGGAATCGGCCAAAAGTACTAATAACATCTGCCAGGTATTGAGAGCGCCTATAATCAAAAGGGACTCCTAGCAGCATTATCCATCCCCTTCGAAAACCTTGCACAGCTCTGTAGTTAATACCCTCAACAAGCGGAATAAACCAGACAAATCTATAATTGCCCAAATCCAAAGGAGGGTGATCGACTAAAGCTTGACGGGCGAGCAACTGCGTGGTTGAAACAAACCAACCCCTTGGATCCATGGTTGGGCATCTAACACGGCTCTGCAGAGTATTGACGACAAAATCACCGACTGTGTTCCTCAGAGATGGCGACTTCTTCAGCGGAGGAGCAGGTTCGACAATGGCCACAACAGACGCCTCATCTTTGTCGATCCGGAGCCACCGCGGCGCAAAGAAAGTGCGAGGCAATCGTAGCTCCCTCCATCGATGATATCGAATCCATGCGGGAGGAAGTCCATCGGGTCCAACGGAAAGTTGGCCATTGCTTTGGAGTAGCCGAGGGATGAACCAGGACCGAGGCGAGGGTGGAGGTGAGGAAGGCGGCAGCGGTGTTACAGGCGGTGGCTCAACCGCAATGGTGGGGATGACGGGCGGCAGGCTTGATGGGATCGGGCATAGACCCCTCCGGGCTAGCTATGGGAGAAAGCGAGGAGTCTCGCTCTAAAAGACGCTACCGACCGGTTAGATACGGGATTTGGACGTGGGACCCACCTGTAAGAGGGAGATAGGCTAGAATCGGAACAGCCCTTTGCCCTGTGTCCCAACCGAAAGCATCTACGGCACCTAACCCTGCTGGTGCACGCGTTGGATAAATGCTTCATTGATAAGCAATTTTGACATTTCCAAACTTTGAAAACCATGTCATCCACAAGGTCATTAAATCCATCACAATCAACAGGTGATTCCAATGTCTTAGGATTAAAAAGTTCCTCAATTCCAAAAACAGATGAAGATGTAGGTTCGGAAGCAACTTGGGCCAAAGCAGACCGGGCCGGAGAAACCACCTGGGGCAGGGAAAGTTGGGCCGCCACCGGACTCGCCCGTTCCATCCCATGCACATGCATTCACGTCCGAAGAAGTTGGCTTAATCCCGGATATTCCGGCCAAGGAAGTAGCGTGGACGTTGACTGTTCGAAAATAATTGGTGGTTACGCCATCGTCCATCGGAGTTCGGGCCACGGCGTGAGGAGCGATGACTCTTTCACGGGCAGCACCTTGTACCCAAAGATCTGAAACCGCCTCAACAAGACCTGGCGAAGCAGGAAAAGAGTATCCTTGCAAACATCATACTTGTTGGAAAGTGGAAAAGAAATCCTCTTCAAGATCCAGAGGTCGAACGTAAGGCAGATTTGGAAGGAGGTTTATGCATAGCAAGTAAACCCAAAGCAAAGACGCTTTTTAGAAGGGCTAATGATAATCCATTCGGCATCACACTCTTTTTCCAAAGAACAAACTCTCGTTTCCAATTAGGGCCGCCATTACCGCATACGGTGAAAGTAGCATTTGAATTGCGGACACACAAAAGATCGCAAGTGAAGAATAAGCATACCAACACGTTAGCATGATACCGTAAATGAGAATACCTTATCCGCAATGAATTGCACAGATAGATCAATTGCGGATCCTCCAATTGCACATTCCAAAGCCACACCGCCGAGTCCTCATCAAGACGAAATCGATGTCTCATCGAAAGACACAACCATTATAAAATGGCTCGTGTCATCCGAGGGATGAATTGTTTTCCCACAAGATCTGAAAACCTCCTCATAAAAGCCACACCTTTAGAGAAATCCAGATCCAAAGTCGATCCACCATGCGGACCCATGTGAGATGGGTATAGGGTGGTAGATCAGAGAACGTCGAAGAAGATGGATGGAGAGGAAACCAGATTTACTGGCTGAGGAGGAAGATCGCCGGAGAGCCTAAGGCGCCGGTGGGAGGCGAGGTGGGAGGCGCATCCTGTGACGCTTATGAATCCTAGTTGTGTGCGTGGTCCCCAGGATATGATTTATTTCTTCTCTGCTAAATATTTCCCTGCTCGTAAGAAACAAGCTGCTTTGAGGGAAATATATAATTTCGTGCAAATTGCAGAAGAGAGTCTCCCACAAGCTTGGGGGAGGCTTCTCCAGTTACTTAATGCTTTGCCTAATCATCCTCTCAAGAAAAATGAAATACTTGATATCTTTTATAATGGACTAGCCGATGCTTCAAGAGACCACCTGGATAGTTGTGCTGGTTGTGTTTTCAGGGAAAGAACTGTCGATCAAGCTGAATTGCTATTGAATAATATGTTGACTAATGAAAATAATTGGACACTTCCTGAGCCAACTCCTAAGCCAACTCTGAAGAAAAGGGGTATTCTATTTCTTAGTGCTGAAGATATGCAAGAGGCAAAGAAAATGGGTGAATTGGAACTTAGAATCTTTCGCCGTGTTTGGGAGGCTTGACTTCTTGAACTCCACATGCATGTCCCCTGGTTGAGGTAGAGGGACATCTTCTTCTTTGCTTCAGCAATCTGCCTGCTTCAAGTCGGCATCCAATTCATCATCCGTGGACCACCCATAAGGATCTATATCTCCATAGTTCCTTGGGTTGGCAAGATAATGAGAAACATAGCTCTGTCCATTCGAGTCTTGGGACGACATGTCGTTAGATCTGTCAGGAAAACAACCTGAAACAAGAATAGAGGAGAAACTTGCGATATGGTGGTCAAATCAAACAAAAGTATATATAATGAAATTTTGTATTGCGAAACAAGTATTCTGGAAGAAAATGGAGTCAGGAAGGCACATGAGGGGCCCACAAGGCAACCTGGCGCGCCTTGTTACCTTGTGACCTCATCATGGGTCCCCTCGGCTCATTCTTATTTTTGTAAATTTTCTAATATTCCAAAATGGAAAGAAATATTTTGTATGGAATTTTTGGAGTCAGATTACTTACCCTATCACACACCTACTCTTTTTCAGGGTTCTGGAGTGTTCCGGAAGGTCTCTTCTATATGTTCCTCTGGTGTCATCACTTGAATAATATTAGTTTCAACATTAATGGGCGTACATGAGATATAATGTATAATTCTTTTCCCATTAACCACTCTTGGTTTAGTGCCTTCGGCATTGTTGATCCTAATAGCTCCGGAGCGATAAACTTCTTTGACGATATATGGTCCTTCCCATTTAGAGAGAAGTTTTCCCGCAAATAATCTGAAACAATAATTGTACAAAAGAACTTGATCGCCTACTTTAAATTCCCTTTTTTTATTCTTTTGTCATGCCATCTTTTAACTTTTTCTTTAAACAACTTGGCATTTTCATAAGCTTGTGTCCTCCGTTCATATAAAGAGCTAATATCAAATAACCTCTTTTCACCAGCAAGCTTGAAATCATAATTAAGTTCTTTAATTGACCAATAAGCTTTATGTTCTAGCTTAAGGTAAATGGTAAGCTTTTCTAGACCATTTTATATGGAAACATACCCATAGGATATTTATAAGTAGTTCTATAAGCCCATAATGCATCAAGTTTCTTAGACCAATTTGTAGGATGAAAAGTATGTCTAGAGGGGGGTGATTAGACTACCTGACCAAATAAAAACTTATCATTTTCCCAATTTTAGTTGTGGGTAAGTTTTAGCAATTCTTCCAAGTCAAATACACCCTACACATGCAAGTCTAAGAGTTGTGCTGCGGAAAGTAAAGACTTTGCATATGAACATAAAGGAGGGATTGGAGATTTCAAACGCAATGAAGACACAATGATTTTTGGCGTGGTTCTGATAGGTGGTTCTATCATACATCCATGTTGATGGAGACTTAAACCCACAGAGGGTAATGGTTGCGCGAGTCCACATAGGGTCCATGAAGAATCAACCTTGTCTATTCCACCATGGCTTGTGTCCACGAAGGACTAGCCTCACTCGGGTAGATCTTCACGAAGTAGGTGATCTCCTTGCCCTTACAAACTCCTTGGTTCAACCCCACATGATCGTGGAGGCTCCCAAGTGACACCTAACTAATCTAGGAGGCACCACTCTCAAAAGGTAATAGATATTGTGTTGGTGATGAACTCCTTGCTCTTGTGCTTCAAATGATAGTCTCCTCAACAATCAATCTCTCTCTCATAGATTTGGCTTGGGTAGGACAAGGATTGGAGTGGAAAGCAACTTGAAGAGGCTAGAAATCAAGGTTCAAATGGTAGGAATGGAATCTCTTGATCTCAACACATGAGTAGGTGGTTCTCTCTCAGAAAAATGAATGGTGGAAGTTGTGCTTCGTTCTGATGGATCTCTTAGAGAGTAGATGGGGGTGGATGAGTATAAATAGCCTTCACCCAAAATCTAACCATTACACACTTTCGAACCGAATCGGTGAGACCGAATATAAAACTCGGTGAGACCGATAAGTGTAAAAGATATGAATGTTGGGCTTTTCGGTGGGACCGAAATGGAGCAACTCGGTGGGACTGAAGTGCAATGGCCAGGGCAGAACTCAGTTTTGGAATTTCAGATTTGTTTCATTTCAGTGATTTCGAAGTGAAACAGTCAGTGGTGCACGTCGATGCTATACAAACGGTTTTTAACCCCTTTCCGCGACGACATTTGGAACCGTCGCCAAGTGAGTGTGGGCGATAGGGGGGGGGGGGTCCTTCACACACGACCCAGAAACCGTGGGGGATGGGCGAGGGGCTACTAACGATCACCATAGAATAAACGTATGAGAAGTCACCCCAGTCCCACACGTTACATCTTGATGTTACGTTTCTGATCAGAGAGACACCCCAAACGATTACGCCACTATAGTCGTGTGAAAAAGGTGGACATCAACATTTAATCTGCCGATATGTTTGTGATAGGTACGTTATCGCACACGGTTCAAGAATGTAACATGTGTGTGGTGCCTCTACTAACGCCAACGTGTCCATTTTCATAACTGTGCGCGATTGGTATTCCTATCACACACGCACACTGGTTTGAAACGTTTGTCGTATTACCATGAATCGCACACGCATATGATACGAAACCGTGTGTGCGTCCGCCGGGCATCACAAACGTTTCACGTCAAAGAACCGTTTGTTCTCTTTTTTATCATCGCACACGTTGTTTTCTTTCTAACTATGTGCACATTATTTTATTAGCTCCTGTATATTTTTGTTTTTGCCTATAATTTATTATTCGAATTGGAATTTTGAAATATGAAACGTGCAATTCAAATTATCAGCACAATGGTTCAACAACAAATCGATAAATAAAATTGTCAGTCCAATATGTTCAGTAATTATAGGATTACAGGATTATACACCAATTAACTATGATGAACCACAATATTTAAAGGCGATAAAGGTGAAGAGACAAGTGTAAATCATTTTGACTGCCGATGGTGTTGAAGAAGCGGAATGCCCATAACGTGCCTTCCTACATGCCATAGGCACGAACCACTTTTGTCCAACCCCTTGTGACCGTCGCCCGCCCATCCTTCACTGCCTTCAGGAAGACTTCTAGAGCATTACCATGGTAGCATGAATTATATACTTTAACCTCAGTTGCCTCCACTCCGGTCATGTAGTTTTCAAGGTAATCATCAGTAAATAGCTTCAGAAACCACTGAAAAGAGAAAAATATCAGCTACCGAAGTCTAATAGAGTAACTCGTTGTGGGCAGGGGAAAAGGCAACACATTACTTACCATCCTAAAGTTCACTGTTGTCTTGGACAAAGTGTAAATAAAAAGCTTAATTCCAATGACCCGTTTCTTCCGCCTAACAATCTTTCTTAGTTTACTCACTTGACGCTTGTTCATGAATATCTCATTGCCCCATACGCAAAAGGGATCAAAGCATGGATCAGTATCGCTCATATATGTACCTACAAGCAACCAATAAATGTTACTCCCTCCGTTCCAAAATAGATGACCCAACTTTGTACTAACTTTGTACAAAGTTGAGTCATCTATTTTGGAACGGAGGGAGTAGAAGCTAAACTGAGATTGCACAAATGATGTAAAATACAACTACCTACGTTCCTAAGTGCAAGTATTTTTAGAGATTTCAATATGAACTACATACAAATGTATATAGAATTATAGATATAGTTTAGATTAGAATCTAGATTCACTCATTTTGCTCCTTATGTAGTCTATATTGGAATCTTTAAAAATACTTATATTTAGGAATAGATGGTGTATAAGACATGGGATGTAGCTAACCTCGACGGCAAACAACAACATCGCCCATTGTAGCCCTGTGTAAGTACATGGAAATCCAATATTAACTACAACACGGTTAACATCCACCAAAAATAGCAAATGGTAATAAAACGGGAGCATCTGTAGTGATATCTTCATTGCGAAAGAGTAGCACGGTAGCAAAGGGACGAATTAAAAAATGGATACAACTGTTAATTGCAACAGGCTTAGCAGCATCCTGATTCATGTTTTGTAAGTTTGTAGCCATTGAAATATAACTGTTTAAAAATGGATACAACTGTTATTGCAACAGGCTTAATAGCCATTGAAACCAGTACTGATGAAAATGCAATTGGCAGAGTTAAACATCACAAGGCAGGTGCTGCCAAGCAGATAATGGCCCAGTTGTCTATAAAAAGGTAGGGGAAATAGCTAAAACGTGATAGGCATGTTTACTACAACATTCTTAATACATCGACCGTACAAAACATAGCCATTAGTTGCAACTGGTATCGGTAAGATTGAAATGGTGAGTACATACTTGGTAAGTCCTGAGAGGTAGTTGCTGGGGCACTTCATCTTGGCCAGAGCCCGCCTAAAGTCAGCGGCGGCGGAGGCGAGCTGTTCCTCCGGGTCGAAGTGTGGATCGATTACCCAGCGACATGTGTACCTTTGAGCAACCGATAAATTGTAGAAGTTAAACTGCAATTGCACAAATGATGTGAAATACTGTAAGACATGGGATACAGCTAACCTCGACGGCAAACAACATCATCAACCGTTATGACCCTTCATAAGTACATGGATAGGCATGTTAAGTACAACAGGGTTAGCATCCACCAAAAGTAGCAAATGGGCAGCATCTCTAATATATCTTCATTGCGGAGAGTAGCATGGTAGCAAAGGGACATATTAAAAAAATGGATACTACTCTTAATTACAACAGGCTTAACAACATCCTAAGTCATGTTTGGTAAGTTTGTAGCCACTGAAATACAACTGTTTAAAATGGATTCAACTATTAATTGCAACAGGCTTAATATCCATTGAAACCGGTACTGATAAAAATGCAATTGGCAAAGTTAAACATCACAAGGCAGGTGCTGCCAGAGCAGAGAATGGCCCAGTTGTCTATAAAAAGGTAGGGAAAGTAGCTAAAACGTGTTAGGCATGTTTACTAGAAGATGCTTAATACATTGACCGTACAGAACATAGCCATTAATTGCAACTGGTATTGGTAATATTGAACTGGTGGGTACATACTTGGTAAGTCCTACGAGGTAGTTCCTGGGGCACTTCATCTTGGCTAGAGCCCGCCCAAAGTCAGCGGTGGCGGAGGTGAGCTGTTCCTCCGGGTCGAAGCGTGGATCAGTGCCACTAACATGTGTACCTACAGGCAACCAGTAAATGGTAGAAGTTAAACTGCAATTGCACAAATGATGTGAAATACTGTAAGACATGGGATGCTGCTAACCTCGACGGCAAACAACAGCATCGGCCGTTATGACCCTACGTAAGTACATGGACATGCATGTTAAGTACAACAGGGTTAGGATCCACTAAAAATAGCAAATGGGCAGCATCTCTAGTGATATCCTAAGTCATGTATTGTAAGTTCATTGCTGGTATTGGTGAAATTGAGTTGGACAGTTAATATTTGAACATCACACAGTGTGTAGTACTGAAATAAACAAGGCACGAACATGCTTAATACATCAACCGTACAAATCATAGCCGTTGCAAGTGGTATTGGTAAGATTTAGCTAGTCAGATCTTACATGTTAAGTCCTGGGGGGGGGGGGTAGTCGCTGGGGCACTTCATCTTGGCCAGAGCCTACACCATGTCAGCGGCGGCGGAGGCGAGGTGTTCCTCTGGGTCAACACACACAGTGGCCATCGCGCCATGGACCGCCATCAGCTCCTGGCGGTGGGGATTTGGAGGCATGAGGATGTTTCGCACGCGCCATTTAAGCAATCAGGCCGGGGCCGTGATAGAGATCGGTGGGTTACCTGACTGGATCCGAGCAGAACATAGATGTGGTTGAAGTTGTGGTTGCAGTGGTGGCGGCTTGAGTTGCCGGCAGGGGGAATAAATCCTGAAATCGCGCGCCTAATGAAAATTTCGCTGTGAAACTTGAAACTCGGGTGGGGGAAACACACAACACAAACTAAGCGCGTAAAATACTCGTGTGTGAGAAAACAGAAAATTGGCAGATCCTGTCTCCAAAAAATGTACACGTGTAGTTGATATTTTTTGTTCAATGGTACGCCAGGTTTATTAGGAAACATCACACAGGTAACTGACTTATGGATCATTAACGCAAAAAATGCAGATGGGTACGACATAGAAACCGTGTGTTTTGTGATCTTCTAATGATTAACACAAAAAAGGCACATGGGCACACATGCT
This sequence comes from Aegilops bicornis, assembly GCA_021605145.1. Lineage (NCBI taxonomy): Eukaryota > Viridiplantae > Streptophyta > Magnoliopsida > Poales > Poaceae > Aegilops > Aegilops bicornis. The sequence continues at coordinate 288,778,384 of CM038670.1, forward strand.
AATCAATGCTCAAAGCCCTCAAAGGATTCTCTTACCGACATTGTACGTTAATACTACAAACTTAAAGTACAACTGGTAATTTGCTCTAATACTACAAACTTAAACTACTTCTCACATGTTGTCATCGGGGCATGCTGGCCAGACACCGACGTTCTCCTTCCCGGCCTTGTAGGCGATAGCCCACCTGTTGGGGCGGCTGATCGTACCCACGGACACCCATGGGGCCCGGGCGGAGCGGGTCCCTTTGTGGTTCGGAGGGGGGCGGAGGTCGCACGAAGATCGGATCGAGGCGATGCACACGGGCGGTTTTACCCAGCTTCGGAGCTCTCCGGAGAGATAAAACTCCTACTGCTGCCTGTTTGATCTATTGTGTTCTTCCTAGGGAGAAATGCCCGCTACAAAACCTAGCGTGAGTGTATCTAGTCTATGGCGGTCGAATGAACTGAACCTTGGCCAATCATGGAACCCTCTTCACGTTGCACTCGGGCCTCCTTTTATATGCTAAAGGGTCTCCGACAGGTGGCAACATAGGCGGGGTACAAGCGTAAAAACAGGGGTTGGTACACCTACGAGCGAAGTGTACAGTGCAAAAATACCTAACTCGACGGCAAGGGACAAAAGCAATAATCGCACTGTCGTTGTCGCCAAACAAAGGTAACAGAGGCTGTCAGTGCGCCTCGCCGCCACGATGGCGAAGCCTGTCTGCGCCAGCGTGTCGCGGCTCTCTCCTGCTGCACAGCCGCCCGCCACGCGCCCATGGAACGGTCCCATGGCGACACGTCGCTGGGTGAGCTGGAGCGGAGGCGGAGAGGAGTTGCATGCCGCGGCAAGCGCCTTGCCGCGGCCGAATCCTTGTCGCGCCCGGAGGCTTGTCGCGCTCCGGGCCTTCCCGGCAAGCTCCTCTTGCCGGGGCCTTGTCTGCCTAGAGGCCTTCCCGACAAGCTCCTCTTGTCGGGGCCTTGTCTTCAGAATGGCTGCAGAGGGTCTTGGCGGGCCTTGCGGCAAAGGCTTGCGAGGGGCCTACTGTTGCCCGTGCACAAGTTCGGGGTACTAAGGTACCCCTACTTTAGTACACCGACACCACCGTGCTTCGATCTCCGCCAAGCTCTCCTCACCACGGCGTGCGGCCTCTTCTTTCTTGCAGCAGCAGGACTCTCTTTTCTTGACTGCTTTCTGCCTTTTCGTTTCCTTCTATGCGGCTTTGGCCGCCTCTAGATCCACCGCCCATTCGGCCATGGCAGCCTCAAAGTCCGGCCACGTAACTGTGTGGCCGCCAACGGCGATGAACTCGGCGTAGTGAGATGCCATCGCTTCCTTACCATGTGTGCGGTCGCGGGCGGTGAGGAACGCGGTGTGGCGGGATGCCATCGCTTCCTTACTAGTTGTTGTGCGCCGTGGTGCCATGAATGATGCTTGGGGAGAGCTCTGGGATGGAGGGGCTGGACAGCCATACAGTGCGGTGGTATTCAAGAGCTCAATGACAAACGACAATAGGAATTTGGCTTCCCTTACAATTTTGCTCGTTCATTATCGCACACGGTTCATCTCCGTCGCTTCGAAGCAAAGGTGTCTGTTGAGCCTATTGTGTGTTGCATTATGATTGGCCGGAACCCCAGCCACGCGGATCGCGCGTGTGCACCGTAGGATGCACCGCGAGCAAACGACAATCCACGTCCCTCACATCACACACGTGCAGCTGTAGCTGGATTGAATTTGTATGCGCTAAATGCCTAGAAAATGCACATAATCCCCAAATTTGAACACGGTGATTTACAGGGTGTATGTTCGTCGTAGAAAAAAACCCAGGGCAAAGAACGAAGAAAATTTGGATTCCCCTTCAATCTTGGTGATTTCCCTCTCGAAAGCAAGGAACTTCCTCGGTGATGGTTCGATTTACGAAGGGCGTGCATGACGACATAAGCCAAACCTTCTCAAATTTTTACCAGGGCATGGTGAGGTCATACCATGGCACCATGCCAGGCGTCATGTTTTTCAAGCATTTACTACATTTTTTCTATAGTTGAAAACTCAATAAACAAACGTTTGTGGTTGACTATTGCCACACATTTCATCGAAATATCTGTCCACTCCTTGTAAAAGGTATGAGAATTTACTAAATGGCACGAGCATGGTTTTCCAGGCCGTTCTTGTGCACCCTTTCATGCACCGATTGTTTGAACTTGAATTATGTGCATTAATGCCTAGGAGATGCTCATAATCCCCTAAATATGGTAAATGAACCCGGAAAAGTGCCAAATTTGAACATGGTGATTTGCAGGGTGTATGTTCATCGTCGTAAAAAACTCATGGACAAAGGACAAAGGAAATTTGGATCCCCCTTCAATCTTGGTGATTTCCCCCTCGAAACCATGAAACTTCCTTGTTGATGGTTCGATTTATGAAAGGTGTACATGAGGACATAAGGAAAAAATCCTCCAATTTTTACCAGGGCACGGTGAGGCCATACCATGGCACCACGCCAGGCATCATGTTTTCCAAGCATGTATTTCATTTTTTTATAGTTGTTAACCCAGTAAACGACGCATTTATGGTTCACTATTGCCACACATTTCCTTGAAATATCTACCCGTTCCTTGTAAAAGGCATGAGAATGTACTAGATAGCACGAGCATGGTTTTCCAGACCATTCTTGTGCACCTTTTCATGCACCGATTGTTTGAATTTGAATTATGTGCATTAATGCCTAGAAAATGCACGTAATCCCCTAAATATGGTAAATGAGCCTGAAAAAATGTCAAATTTGAGCACGTTGCATTTCAGGCGGTATGTTGATCATTGGAAAAAAAAGAACGACAAACTAGGACGGAAATTTGGATTCCCCTTCAATCTTGGTGATTTTCCTCTCGAAAGCATGGAACTTCCTCGGTGAAGGTTCAATTTATGAAGCGCGCGCATGATGACATAAGCCAAACCTTCTCAAATTTTTACCAGGGCATGATGAGGTCATACCATGGAACCATGCCAGGCGTCATGTTTTTAAAGCATTTATTTCATTTTTTCTATAGTTGAAAACCCAATATACAAACGTTTGTGGTTGACTATTGCCACACATTTCATCAAAATATCTATCCATTCCTTGTAAAAGGCATGAGAATTTACTAAATGGCACGAGCATGGTTTTCCAGGCCATTCTTGTGCACCCTTTCATGCACCGATTGTTTGGACTTGAATTATGCGCATTAATGCCTAGGAAATGCACATAATCCCCTAAATATGGTAACTGAACCCGAAAAGTGCCAAATTTGAACACAGAGATTTGCAGGGCGTATGTTCATCGTAGAAAAAACTCATGGACAAAGGACAAAGGAAATTCAGACCCCCCCTTCAATCTTGATGATTTCCCCCTCGAAACCATGAAACTTCCTCGGTGATGGTTTGATTTATGAAAGGCGTGCATGATGACATAAGGAAAACATTCTCAAATTTTTACCAGGGCACGATGAGGCCATACCATGGCACTACACAAGGCGTCATGTTTTCCAAGCATGTATTTCATTTTTGTGTAGTTGTTAACCCAGTAAACGACACATTTATGATTGACTATTGCCACACATTTCCTTGAAATATCTGCCCATTCCTTGTGAAATGCATGAGAATGTACTAAATAGCACGAACATGGTTTTCTAGACCATTCTTGTGCACCTTTTCATGCACCGATTGTTCGAATTTGAATTATGTGCATAATTAATGCCTAGAAAATGCACATAATCCCCTAAGTATGGTAAATGAGTCTGGAAAAATGTCAAATTTGAGCACGATGCATTTGAGGCGGTATGTTGATCGTTGGAAAAAAACTGAATGACAAACTAGGACGAAAATTTGGATTCCCCTTCAATCTTGGTGATTTCCCTCTCAAAAGCATGGAACTTCCTCGGTGATGGTTCGATTTATGAAGGGTGTGCATGACGACATAAATCAAACCTTCTCAACTTTTAACCAGGGCACTGTGAGGCCATACCATGGCACCATGCCACGCGTCATGCTTTTCAAGCACGTATTTCATTTTTCTATAATTGATAACTCAGTAAATGATGCGTTTGTGGTTGACTATTGCCACACATTCCCTTGAAATCTCTGCCCATTCCTTGTAAAAGGTTTGAGAATTTACTAAATACCATGAGTATGGTTTTTCCAGACCGTTCTTCTGCACCTTTTCAAGCATCGATTGTTTGAATTTGAACTATGTGCATTAATACCTACAAAATGCGCATAATCCCCTAAATATTGTTAATGAACCCGGAAAAGTACCAAATTTGAACACGGTGATTAGCAGCGTTTATGTTCATCGTAGAAAAAAACTCATGGATGAAGGACAAAGGAAATTTGGATTCCCATTCAATCTCGGTGATTTACTATCGCACACGATTCATCTTCGTCGCCTCTGCGAATTGTGTGTGTTCACTCACACATGCAAAAGGAAAAAGAAAACCCTCGCCCACTTTGTCCCCACCCACTCGCCGCGGACTCCTTCTCAACTTTGCACCTCCTCAACTTCTATCGCGGCGGCCACCCTAAGCTCGACGGCTCTTGTCGGCGGGTGTAGGTCGTGCTTCAAATGGCACGGGATTTTGCCCCTACCGCTTTCCACCGCCTATCTACACCGACATTCTAGAGTCTGGTCGACTGGGGTTTTCTGCGGGATTAGGCCAGTGATTTTTCTCATGGAGAAGGTAATCAACTTAGCAAAATATTCACTCATCTCTTATCATGATCCGTCAAAATTGTTAATCAACCAGCGGAAATCGCCCTGGAATCATTTTTGTTCTAGCTGATTCGTGGGTGTGTTCATTCATGTGTCCACAGTGCGAGCACAAATCGGGCAAGTGTGGTCGCGGCCAGTCGAAAACGAAGTTCTATCTCACCATTCCAGATAACTTCAGGGAGCGCTCAATATGTTCAATCTGAACCTACCACGGTATGCACGACCTAATTTGTGAACATATACCGTCTGTTGCTACATTATCTATATATTTGCATCAAATCTTGGTTACATTATCTATTTTTAATTCTATATTTTTGTACTTTGCTTTCATCTATATATTGATCTGTTCTATCAGTTACTCCCATATTTGCATCTTGCTCTATTATTTCAATATATCTAATTTACGATCTTAATTTTCATTTCAAGCAATACATCATCCCTTGCTTTGCAAGAACAGGAGTAGAAGGAAATCTTGGGCTTTACTTTGTTGATGACTCCCAGGATGTCATATTGACAATGCAGCATGGATTTACAATGATGGTTAGCGTAAAACTTGATAAAGATGGTCACTCCTATTTTAATGCAGTCCTTTGGAGAAAAATGTCTAAGTGTTATGAACTTAAAGGTGGCAATAAAATTCTAGTGCGTGCACCACAACCTGGTATAATTAACATGGATGTTTACTTCCCCAAAGTCATCAGTCGATCAAAGTCTGATCGAGGTTAGTGTCCTTTCAACTTTCTCCATGCGGTCATATTACTTAGCAAAATCGGGGTATTTGTTCTGACTAATTGATCACTATTTAAGAAACCAATTATGATTTCATTTTCTGACTCTGTTCCTAGGCAGTAACAAATCTATTTACCAATTTATGCACACTATATATTCTTCTGCCATGTTCTGAATAAATAATACCTTTCCACCTTTTAAGCAGGATGTTGTATGCATAGTGAACGATCTGTATGTTACTAAGCGTACCAAATTTCACTAGAAGGACTTGAAGCATGTCATAAACTTTGTTGATAATTTGACAAATATAGCATAGCGTATGAACACTGGATTTTGGATGGGATTAATTATACCTATGGTGCACACATTGAACAAGACCAATTGTGTGCACAAAACGCTGGTAAAAAGTCTTATTTTTATGTTGATGCTCATAAACTATATATATCTTCAACGATATGTTACAATTGGTTTTTATTCTACATGTCAACAGAAATTGCCCGCTGTAGCAGTTCCTGGATCGATTTCCTGGCGTGGTCGAATTACACTTGTGCCTGCTAATAATGCCATAGTGACTGCAACATACTGCATTTCCTGCAGAAATGGAACCATTCAAATTAACAAGTTCTGGCTTGTCGTGGCAATGCATCCATATTGGAAAATTGGAGACACTTTTCTACTCATGCTCTACCAAGGCATATGAGGCCTCTTCCTTTTGACCAGATGTTGAGTCACCGTGATCAAGCTGCTTCCAGCGGATAGTTGTGGTTGTTGGCCCTCAGCCTCTTAAAATGTGCTAGCCGTTACTATGTTAATTATGTAGATATGGACCATATGGTTATTGGCCCTTAGCCTCTTAAAATGTAATAGCTGTTACTATGTTAAGTATGTAGATATGGACCATATGGTTGTCAAAACCGTGTTACAAAGATCCTCCTTTTGTCGAGTAGTGTAACCACTATATATATGTTACTCAAATGCTATTACCCAAGTTCTTAAATTTTCATGGAAAGTATTAGTATCGTACACATTTCATTGAGTTTAAGCATGTGCCCGATGTCCAGAAGGCATTTGCATATTAACTGTCCATATTGCAAATTCACACACATATTAACATAAGGAAACATATGTGTAACTTACTAATCATCGCACACGAGTACTTGTAGATGCATCGTGCGCGATACTCCTAGCCACCGCAAGCAACTAGTTTGCATTTTTCAAAGTTTTTTGTACACACAGAATCGCACATGAACTAACTGTATTAACCGTCTGTGTTGTAATTTCACATCGCAAACAGTTCATCCGAGTCGGCTGTTTGTCACGTATCACACACATCTTGTTTACACGACTCGTTTGTGTTCTTTTGGCTCATCACAAACAGTTCATCCATGTGAACTGTATGCCGCATATCACACACATCTTGTTAAGTTGAAACGTTTCTGTTGTGTTCCCTAATCGAAAATAGTTCGTCCGAGTGAACTGTATGCCGTATATCGCACACACATTGATATGGCTGCCCGTTTCTGTTGTTCTGCCTCATCACAAACAGTTCGAATGGATTAACCGTGTGCCCTCCATCGCACACGCAACTAAAATCTGAACTGTGTTTGATGGCTCCGCCATCACAAATGTTTTGCACCTTTTGACGGTTTTTTACACCATCGTTTGTGATTAATGCATCGCACATGGTTTCGTCAAAGGGTCTCTGATCGTAGTGTCACGTTAGCAGTATCCTGCAGTAGTGAGTGTCAACACAGAAACTTGGCAATGCCATCTCGGTGGGACCGAGATCCTTTTCTGTCAAACTGAATTGGTAGGGTTTGGTAGTGGCAAAGGTAGTGGTTGTCTCGGTGGGTTCGGATGGAATATTTCGGTGGGACCAAGATAGGGAATTAGGGTTTTGGATATATGTGATTTGATAAATTGACTGGGGTTTTTTGGAGCAATATCACTAAGCACTTGTGCAACAACCTCATCAACAATACCTCATCCCCTTTTAATAGTATAGATTTTCCTAAGGGACTCAATGTGATCTTGGATCACTAAACCAAAAATGTAGAGTCTTGAAGTAGCCAATTCTTATCCTTGCAGTTTTGAGGGTTCCACTGATATGTCTCCAACGTATCTACTTTTTCTCACAATTTTCCTCTTGTTTTGGACTCTGATTTGCATGATTTGAATGAAACTAACCCGGACTGACACTGTTTTCAGCAGTACTACCATGGTGTTGTTTTTGAGCAGAAATAAAAGTTCTCAAAATGGAACGAAACTTTGCGAGGATTTTTTCATATCAATAATAAGAATTTTTGGAGCCAAGAACCACCCGAGAGGGGCACCTGGGTGGGCACAAGCCACCAGGGCGCGCCCCCTCTCCTGGCATGCCCTGGTGGGTTGTACCCATTTGGTGGCCCCACTGACGACCCCCCTGATACTATAAAATCACATTATTCCAGAAAAAAATTAGGGAAAAAGAATTATCATGTTTCACGAGACGGAGCCGCCACCAAGCCCTATTCTTCTCGGGAGGGCAGATCTGGAGTCTGTTTGGGGCTCCGGAGAGGGGGATCTTTGTTCTTCGTCATCACCAACCAATCTCCATCGCCAATTCCATGATGCTCCCCACCGGGAGTGAGTAATTCCTTCGTAGGCTCGCTGGTCGGTGAGGAGTTGGATGAGATTCATCATATAATCGAGTTAGTTTTGTTAGGGCCAAATCCCTAGTATCCACTATGTTCTTAGATTGATGTTGCTATGACTTTGCTATGCTTAATGCTTGTCACTTTGGGCCCGGGTGCCATGAACTCAGATCTGAACCGTTTAGGAATTCATCATTATATCCATATTTTAGATCCGATCTTGCAAGTTATAGTCACCTACTACGTGTTATGATCCGGCAACCCCGAAGTGACAACAACCGGGCCCACTCCCGGCGATGACCGTAGTTTGAGGAGTTCATGTATTCACTATGTGTTAATGCTTTGTTCCGGTTCTCTATTAAAAGGAGGCCTTAATATCCCTTAGTTTCCAATATGGACCCCGCTGCCACAGGAGGGTAGGACAAAAGATGTCACGCAAGTTCTTTTAATAAAGCATGTATGACTATTTACGGAATACATGCCTACATTATATCAATGAACCGGAGCTAGTTCCGTATCGCCCTAGGTTATAACGGTCACATGATGAATATCATCCAACAAGTCACCGATCCAATGCCTACGAATTTATTTATATTGATCTTGTTGAGTTACTATTGCTATCATTACTTCTACACTTGCTACAAATTACTGCTATCAATGTTACTGTTACTATTACTGCTATCACTACTATCAAAACTATCAAACTACTATGCTACTGATCACTTTGCTGCAGATAATTAATCTCCAGGTGTGGTTGAATTGACAACTCAGTTGTTAATACCTTCAAATATTCTTTGGCTCCCCTTGTGTCGAATCAATAAATTTGGGTTGAATACTCTACCCTCGAAAACTGTTGCGATCCCCTATACTTGTGGGTTATCATCCACATCCATTAGTCCTTGCCATGCCAATCATTGATCTTTTTTCAAAATCTATTTGCAATGAATATTAGATCAATGATGTATATGTTGCTATTAATTACCAAAACCACCAGAGGATTAGTTGCACTTTCAATGTCCCCCTTTTTGGTAATTGATGACAATATATAGATCAAAGCTTCGATAAATGATATAATGAATGAAATATATCATCGCTTTGAGAACTATGTGATAAGCAAGAGCTCCCCCTAAATTTGTGCATTATTAAAAATTTCCTTTTGAATGCAAATGCACAATCGATTAGGATCATGTGTTACTCTTCCTATAGGAAATATGCCCGTGCGTTGCAACGGCAGAACAAAACTCGCAAGATGTAAAACTTAGCCTAAGCAAATGTAGTAGACATAAAAATAACATTTATTTATTTTAAAAATCACCATGGGGGAGTGGATCCTCACCTAAATACTATATTACTAAGAAACCTGAAGGCATGTTAGATTATGGATTACATCGAGAGAAGAGGTGTAGATGCCAAGACACGGTGGCCTCCCTGCTTATGGTGTCCTTAAATAAAGGCCCAAATCGTAAAGTCTGTAGTGATGTTCTGAGCTAGGACGTTTGTTGGCCTGTCTTCCAGTGTGATGGTCCCTTGGACCATCAGGTTACCTCGTGAATTTCAATGGAGACATACATAAAATGATATTTTTGCCTTTTACTATGCTTTTCCTTCATCAAGTATATTTGCCACCCGGTCTTCCTAATCCAGGCTCTCTCACAGTCAATTTCACATCTGACTCACAATACATCACAAAATTAAACTAATAAGAACAAAATAGAGCACACTCAATTTCGTCCCACGTTCCAAGCAGATAGGCCCACACACAATGCACGCGAGTGGCGGACGTGTGGAGTGGCCGACCAACGTGCCACAAGAATTATTAAAAATATAACATGCCGCTTGAAAGCCTCGTTTGACCAGATTAGTCTGGAATCGGTTCGACAAAACTACCATTCTCTCTTCTCCCTCCCTCGTTCCCTCCGCCCTCGCAACGTCTCCAGGACAAGTGGACAATACAGGCTAAGACCAAATCATGTCCGCTGGTACCCTTCGCCTCCCCCTACCTCTCCTCGCTGTCATCGGAGGAGGGACGTCGGGCTAAGCCCGGGCAGCAGACGGCGGTGACGAGCTTCTCTGCAGCGTGGTGGGGAGGCTCACCTCTTGTTTGGCGCGGCGGCTTCGGCCGGCGGCTCTTCTTCGTCTGCTTGGGCGGCGTCCCCGCTTGGTGCTTATCTAGTCCGTCCTCATCTCGCCGCCGCTGGAGGAGGGCCATCGGGTTAAGCCCGGGCCATGGCGGCGGGCTTCTCTACAGTGTTGTTTAGTGCGGCGGCTTCGTCATGAGGCCCCCCCTCCAACCGTCAGCTCTTCTTCCACTACTTGGGCGGTGTCCCCGCATGCTGCTTGTCTAGGCCATCACCTAGTACCATCCGTCTTCGGTACATGAAGCTCCAGATCCAGGCAGCTGTGGCCGGATCCACCAGACCACCACCCCTCCCTCCCGGCTAGCGTTGTCTTCTCTCTCGCTTCAACCTTCAGTTTGGAGGCCCACACTCAGGTTGGCTTCGACTCATGCTTTCTTTGACCCCTCAGCCATCTCCCCACTCTAACACCACCAGTGGCCACAGCGGGCATCCGCATCTCACGGCGACCAAGGACCAGCACCGACCCGGACCCTTTTTTTTCATGCGCCTCTCTTCTCCTTGATTGGTTTTGACCTTCCTCCCGGGCTTTTTGATTAGTCATGTATGGCATCTTTCTTGGTTTCTCTAGGATAAACATGACCCATATCTCACCCTTTTTTGCTGGCTTGTTGATTCTTGCAACTCCGAAGGTATATAAGTTGCTAGGATTTGAGATAAATGGGCAGTGTGGGACTATTAATTGGTATTTATTGGAATATGAAAGTTGATCAAACTTTGTTTTCGCCCCCCATAACGGAAGAGAGGGGAGGGAAGATCGTGAGGTCGAAGTTTTGTAGTGGCCCATAACATTTTTTTGGCCCATTATACTCACGAAGCCTGAAACAACGTACAAGAGAACGGACGAAATTATGGCAGCAAGGACGACGTCTAAAGATGGACGAAAATTAGGGAGGAAGAAGCATTAGCCCTTTTATTATTATGTAAAGATAAAGATGTCACATACATCTTGGTGGATCACTCAAAATTATATGATTGCTACAACGTAAGCACCCGTCACCAAACAAACAAGTGAATAGGATATATAAGCATAGCATCATCAAAGTACGACATGATCAACCACGAAAAAATATAGTACTAATACGTCTCCAACGTATCTATAAGTTTTGATTGTTCATGCAATTATATTATCCATCTTGAATGTTTGCATTAATATGCTAGGGAATAACCTATTAACCTAGAGCCCAGTGCCAGTTGCTACTTTTCCCCTTGTTTTTGTCTTGTACAGAAAATCATTATCAAACGGAGTCCAAATGGAACGCAACTTTTTGGCAATTTTTCTTGGACAAGAAGACACCCAGGAAGCTTCGGGAGGAGGCTAGAAGAGCCACGAGAGGGCCACAAACCCTAGAGGCACGCCCTGGGGGGGCCTAGGCTTGTGGGCCCCTCGGGACTCTCCTAACCTAATTCCAGCTCTATAAACACTCAAATATTCCGCGTATACCATAGGGCACAAAAAAATACTCTTCCACCGCCGCAAGCTTCTGTTCTCATGATATCCCATCTGGGGGCCTTTCCCGACACTCTACCAGAGGGGGTGTCGGTGTCAAAACCGGCGGATCTCGGGTAGGGGGTCCCGAACTGTGCGTCTAGGCGGATGGTAACAGGAGACAAGGGACACGATGTTTTTACCCAGGTTCGGGCCCTCTCAATGGAGGTAATACCCTACTCCTCGCTTGATTAATATTGATGATATGGGTAGTACAAGAGTAGATCTACCACGAGATCAAGGAGGCTAAACCCTAGAAGTTAGCCTATGGTATGATTGTTGTTCGTCCTACGGACTAAAACCCTTCGGTTTATATAGACACCGGATAGGTTAGGGTTACACAGAGTCGGTTACAATGGTAGGAGATCTACATATCCGTATCGCCAAGCTTGCCTTCCACGCCAAGGAAAGTCCCATCCGGACACGTGACGAAGTCTTCAATCTTGTATCTTCATAGTCCAGGAGTCCGCCAACGGTGATAGTTCGCTATCCGGACACCCCTAATCCGGGACTCCTCGGTAGCCCCGAACCAGGCTTCAATGACGATGAGTCCGGCGCGTTGATTGTCTTCGGCATTGCGAGGCAGGTTCTTCTCCACATTCCATATACTTGTCGAATAGTGTCCGGCTTCTGATAAATGTTGCGCTCCTTGGCTTCTACGCCCAATAATGGCCATCTTCCACGTGTTCGAATGAATGCGAAAAGCCAGGGTATTTTTACACTTACCCCCTAGCTGCATAAAATGAGCTGCCTATAAAAGGGCGAGGATCTAGATCTGAGTCACACCATCCCCCCTTCGCGAGCTTTCATCGGAGCGCCTCTGACCAAAGCCCATTCCATCATGGACAGTCGACGCGGCTCCTCCTTTCGCGCTCCCAGCCCTCAGCCTTGAAATTGGGAGAGATGCTCAGTCCCGCATAGCGAGCTAGTTATACTCCAAACCAAGGGATTTCTTCCCCCGGCCTTCATGGTTCCGGTTCGAGCCGGACTCGCCACCTACAAGGGCAGAAAGCAAGCGGAGAGTGTCCCCGATCCCTCTAAAGGAGAGCGGGTATGCTTCGTCTCTTATCTAGTAAGAGGACTCGGATTTCCAATCCATCCGTTTCTCCGGGGGCTCTTGGAGTTCTACGGCCTCCTGTTGCACCACCTTACGCCTGCCTCCATTTTGCACATCGCGGGCTTCGTGGCCCTTTGCGAACTGTTCCTGGGCGTCGAGGCTCATTTCGGGCTGTGGAAGAGATTATTCTGCCTAGTACCCCGTTCTCATGAGGGGTCAATATATCAAGTGGGCGGAGCCAAGCTATGGCGCATCGTCGGGACCGGATACCTACCCGGAACCCCGAAGAAGGCGTCCGTAGACTGGCCCTCGGAATGGTTTTACATGGAGGACGTCCCGCTACCGGATCCTGTTAGGATCGGCCTTACGGAGTTTAGCAGCGCTCCTCTGAAGAAGTGCCTAATTTGGAGCCCGCAGAACCACCAGAGGTAAAATGACCGGGACGTCATTTACTTGATGAGCCGAATAAGATTATCGGCTCATGCCGGATTGACCATGATTGAGTCATGGCAATCTGCGTTATGAGGAGTGCAGCCGCCACAATATAGGGGCCACCCCATGTGGGACTTCAACGGGGAGGACGATGCCACCCGCCATGGCCGCAAAGGGCCGGGATCGGTCACCGAACTGGTGAAGATCTTGTCTGCCATGTATAAAGGGGAGGAGGAGGATTTCCTCCACGTCAATCCACTGAAGGAGTTTTCTTTGAATAATCCTCGAAGCTGGGTAAGCAACCATCTTTGTGGTCTGTCCGATCCATGTTCCCGTGGTTAAATATCTCATTTCATGGTTTCTGCGCAGGAACTGCGCCGGACTATGGAGAAGATACACAACCCGCCCCCACAACCCGAGGATCCGGAACGGTCCCTCGATCCGACCTCCGAAGAGGATCCGGGTATAAAGGTGGAGTTGATCGACGGGGTGTTCCACCAACTTAGCATCGACAATGCCTTGGTTGCCATTATGGCCGAATACCCCGGAATACTTCCAGCCTCGCAGGTAACTGAGACCGAGGTCCCAATACTCTGATAATGACCCATCCGTGCTAATTTCTTGATCACTGTATACCAATGGTGTTTCGCAGGGGCGCCTTCGAGGCAGGAGGCCGAGCCCGCGGCGGCTGGCCAACAAGGGGCAGTACGGCCCATGATCTAAAAAAGAAGTGCGGTCCGAATCTAAACTCCGCAAGAGCGGTATGGCGCGTCACCATATTCCTGTGATTGATTCCTGGAAGGTGTACTAACGCTGGTGCTTTTTTCAGGAAAAAGAGCGCTCGCCGGACTGAGTCCGGAGAGGTTGCCAATCAAACCTCTGCCAGCCAGGCTCCAAAGCCGGGTCCAGAAGCGGAGGCGAGCACGAGGCGTACGCCGGATGTTCCTCCGACAATGGATGCCGACAGATTGTCCGCCACCAACTCCGAGGTGGAGAGCCCCATGAATCACAGGCGCCGCCGGACAGTTCTTCGTGACGCATGTTTCTCCCAAGAGGCCTTGAATGCCTTCAATTTGGGAGATGCGCACCTCCGTGCCGCTCAAGATGGTCTAGCCAGAGCCACAGAGCAGTATGTAAAGGACATACGGGTGAGGAAATTTGATGGTTATATATGCCAGTAGCCCCCGAGACTTAAAATAGTTAGAATAACTGATTTAAGGATCATTTGTTATGCAGGATCTTACAAAAAAGAGTACCCGACTGTCCCAGGAGCTTGAAGAATGCAAGGCCCAACTTGAGGCCGCACTAGCCGCTACAGGGGGAGCCACAGGGACCCCCACTGGTATATACGCTTCAGAAGATAAATAGTTTATGAAGTGCGGCGGGTGTGTAGATCTGACAAAAATATTGCAGATGGCGTCGGACTAGATCCGGACAAGCAACAGCTCTTGCGCCGGCTAAAGGCCGGCGAGAGCGTGCTTACGAGGGTGCGGCAGGAGAAAATAACCTCCAAGATGCCAACACCAAACTGGGTGAGGAACTGAAGGATGTTCGTGCCCAGTTGTCTGACTCCGTAAAGGAGAATCGACGGCTTCATCGCGGCATTTTCAGTAAGTGCTTGAGCGAACTTTGAAAGAGTTCGCCGAGGAAGGCGACTAACATAAACATGTATGTAAGTTTGCTCACAGGTCATCCTGAGGAGGAGATGCCCAGTTCTTCGGGTGATCTTCTTCCCGAACTGCGTCAGCTGCACGAACGAGTTCGGCAGGTGATGAAAGAGGTCGGCCAGACCTTGTGGCCATCTATCTCCTGCCGAAGGCATTGGGGAGCTGGCGAGCGGCTTCAAGGAGCACGGTGGCGCTTCCGACTATGGAAGATATCGGCATGCCGACAAAGGCGCCGAGGAGGCCTAGGCCATGGTAAAGACGCGGTACACGGTTGTCGACCCAAACCACATGGCCGAGGTCGGACCTGTGGGGGCCTGATGGGAAGGAGATCCTATGTAAGCAGTGTACGGCCAAGTAGAATTGGCCGCCAAGTATTTCCAAAGCAAGATTGTAAATTAGATAGCCTATTAGATGGCATTGAGGAGGAATACAATGAGTCGAGTTGACTATGTAAAATTATGACATGAAAAAATGTCTTCTAGCAGGATTGTAGATCGTTTGTCATAGCGGACCTTTTCGCTTCGACCTCCGGACCCAATAGTCTGGAGTGTGTCCGAATACCTTCATGGTTATATAAGAACCGGGGTATGCATGGAGATAATGCGTAGGGGTCATTGTTGCTGTATCAGACAAGTGCCCAACTAGTTATGTTATATTACATGGATAGTAAGAAACATCTTCCAGGGAGAATAGTTCCGTTAAGGGTTCCTTTCGCTGGGATGCATGCCCTAAAGTGCATGTCAAAGCTGCTAGGAAAGCAGAAAATCATCTGGGGGAAGATGGGTAAATAGTTAAAATCATATTTCAGTTCACCAACCAAATATTCCCTTAAGAACGCTAGCTTTCGGCTTCACCCAGTCTGAGGTACACATCCGGCTGACCTGGCAGTAACAATCGCAGAGGTGCTCCCTTTACCACCTAGCCGAACAATCGGGAACGTAGGGGTAAGCACAGAGCCAGCAACCCAGCTTGGCCAAAACTTAAGTCATATCGATGCATATAATGGTGAATAAAAGGTACATGCGGAAGTTTGACACATGTGTTGGGCATGAAGCCCGTATAAATAAGCTTCTGTTAAAGAAGCCCCCAGGTATAATGAGCGCGTACAGCGCGTCGAACTTGTGCGAACAAAGCACAAACGAGCCTCTAAAGGCTTCAGGAAGAAGGAGGAGGAAGGAGACAGCAAAAATAAAAAATGTGGACGGAGGAAGGAGACGAACTTGGAGTCCGGCGCTTAGGCGTAGAATCTTCATAGACGGGGTGCGTCCCATGGGTTCGGCTCAAGTCGGTTATCCGATGCGCTTCGCAGACGGTATGCTCCGCCGGTCAGGACCTGGTCGATGATGAAGGGACCTTCCCATTTGGGCTTGAGTTTGTCCTTTTTCTTGTCCGACAGGCGTAGAACTAGTTCGCCAACGTTGTAAGCTTCGGCACGTACTTCCCTGCTTTGATATCTTCGAGCCTGCTGTTGATAAAATGCGGAACGAGCTTTTGCCACGTCACGCTCCTCCTCCAATACGTCTGAACTGTCCTGCCGATCGAGCTCGGCTTCTCTTTCTTCATACATGCGCACGCGAGGTGAGTCATGAATTATGTCGCAGTGCTGGACTGCCTCTGCACCGTACACCATAAAAAATGGTGTGAATCTGGTAGTACGATTCGGCGTGGTCCGCAACCCTCAGAGCACGGAGTCGAGCTCCTTAACCCAGTGCGTGTTAGATTCCTTGAGGGACCGCACTAGTCTGGGCTTAACGCCGCTCATGATTAGACCGTTTGCTCGTTTGACTTGGCCGTTGGTTTGAGGGTGATAGACTGAGGCGTAATCGAGCTTGATGCCCATGTTTTTGCACCATAATTTGACCTCATCGGCGGTGAAGTTGGTGACGTTATCAGTGATGATACTGTGGGGGACACCGTAACGGTGCACTACCCCTGATATGAAGTCTATCACCGGTCCGGATTCGGCCGTTTTAACAGGCTTGGCCTATATCCATTTGGTGAATTTATCCACCATGACCAATAGGTATTTTTGCTTGTGGGTTCCCCCCTTAAGGGTTCCGACCATGTCAAGCCCCCCAGACCGTGAACGGCCAGGTGATGGGTATAGTTTTGAGGGCGGTGGGTGGCATGTGACTTTGGTTAGCAAAAAGATGGCAACCGACGCATCGTTGGACTAAATCCTGCGCAGATCCGCCTCGGCCGCCAATAAAATCCTGTCTGGAAGGCCTTGCCTACAAGGGCCGGGCTGCGGCGTGGTGCCCACCCAGTCCGGCATGAATTTCAGCCAGGAGGTTTCGCCCTTCCTCTTCGGAGATACACCTTTGAAGGACTCCGTAGTGTTTTTCTTATAAAGCTCTCCCTCATGGACTTTATAGGCTTTAGATCGCCCGTACTATGCAGCGAGCCTCATTTTGGTCTTCTGGAGTTCCTGCTTAGTTAGGTAGGCTAGGAATGGCTCCGTCCCACAGGCGATAACCGCCATTATTTCGTGGGCGGAGGGTGTTATCTCGGTGGCGAGCCGCCGATTGTGTCGAAGTGTTCGGCGTCGAGCGGTGCGGTTGGGTCCGGATTGTTATTTCCGGACTCTTCCCATAGTACGGATGGCTTGAATAGCCGTTCGAGAAGATGTTGGGCGGGGCGGCATCGCGTTTTGCACCGGTGCGTGCTAATATGTCCGCCGCTGGTTGTTATCCCGGCTATATGATGAAATTCGAGCCCTTGAACCGTGGCCGATAGTTTTAGGACCGCATTGCGGTATGCTGCCATTTTCGGATCTTTGGCATCAAAGTCTCCGTTTATTTGAGATATCGCGAGGTTTGAATCCCCGCGCACCTCTAGGCGTTTAATGCCCATGGAGACTGCCATCCGGAGGCCGTGCAGAAGGGCCTCGTATTCAGCTGTGTTGTTGGAGTCCGTATACATTATCTGAAGGACGTATTGGACTATGTCCCCGGTTGGGGACGTCAAGACGACCCAGCCCCCAGGCCGGCCAACATTTTGGAGCCGTCAAAGTGCATGATCCAATTGGAGTATGCGCCGTACTCTTTAGGGAGTTCGACCCGGTCCATTCGCCAGAAGTCGGCTAAAACCTGCGACTTGATAGCTCGTCGTGGCTTGTAGGTTATGTCGAATGGAAGGAGCTCTATGGCCCATTTAGCAATCCGGCCCGTCGCGTCGCGGTTGTTCATAATGTCATTAAGAGGTACTTCGGAGGCTACCGTTACCGAACACTCTTGAAAGTAGTGTCGCAGCTTCCGGGATGCCATGAACACCGCGTATGCTATCTTTTGATAATGTGGGTACCAGGACTTGCATGGAGTGAGGACAATGGACACATAATAAACCGGTTTTTGAAGAGGGAACCGGTGTCCGTCTGTTTCTCGTTCGACAACGAGCACCGCGCTGACAACTTGATGTGTTGCGGCGATATATAATAGCATTGGTTCGCCCATGTTGGGCACGACCAGGACTGGATTTGTTGCCAATATGGCTTTTATCTCTTCGAGTCCGGCCGTTGCGGCATCCGTCCACTCGAAGTGTTCGGTGCGGCGGAGGAGGCGGTAAAGGGGTAACGCCTTTTCTCCCAATCGGGAAATAAAGCGGCTTAGAGCCGCTACGCATCCCGTCAATTTTTGTATTTGTTTGAGGTCTTTTGGAATATCCAGGCGTGTGAGCTCGGATCTTGGCTGGGTTTGCTTCAATTCCTCTACCGAACACAAGGAAGCCCAGGAGCTTTCCGGCTGGAACGCCGAAGACGCATTTTTTCGGATTGAGCTTGATATCATATTTTCGAAGATTGTCGAATGTGAGCCTCAAGTCGTCTACTAGAGTTTCGACGTGCTTGGTTTTGACGACCACGTCATCTACATATGCTTCCACTGTTTTGCCGATCTGGTTTGCGGACATGTCCGAATCATGCACCGATATGTTATATTTGGCGTTTTTGAGCCGAAGGGCATTGTGTTGAAGCGAGCGGGCGTATGAAGTGATGAATGTTGTTGCAGCTTAGTGCAGCTCCGCCGTCTTGATTTGGTGGTAGCCGAGTACGCGTCGAGGAAGCACAATGAGTCGTGGTCTCCGTCAGAAGGCGTCGATAATTTGATCAATATGAGGGAGGGGGAAGGGATCCGTTGGGCAAGCCTTATTAAGGTCTTTGAAATCAACACATAGGCGCCAGGATTTATCCTTCTTCGGTACCATCACCAGGTTTGCTAGCCAGTCCGGATATTTAATATCTCTGATGAATCCGGCTTCCAGAAGTTTGGCTAGCTCCTCTCCCATGGCCTGTCTCTTCGGTTCGGAAAAGCGCCGAAGAGCCTGTTTGACTGGCTTGAATTCTTTTAGGATATTTAGGCTGTGCTCGGCCAGCCGACGTGCAATTCCTGGCATATCTGAAGGGTGCCAGGCAAAAATGTCCCAGTTTTCTCGTAGAAATTCTCGTAGTGCGGCGTCTACATCAGGGTTTAATTGTGCCCCAATGGAGGCCGTCTTTGCGTGGTCCGATTGGGTGGACTTTGAATTTGACTATTTCGTCCGCTGGTTTAAAAGAGGTGGACTTGGATCTTTTATCAAGTATCACATCGTCCCCTGTTCACCGTGGAGCGCATCACGTTGAGTTCCTCGGCCGCTAGGGCTTCGGATAGTGCCTCGAGGGCTAGTGCGGCTGTCTTGTTTTCTCGCTGAGTGCTATGTTCAGATCACTAGAGAGTGATGATTCTGTTGGGTCCGGGCATTTTAAGCTTCATGTACCCATAATGGGGTATAGCTTGAAAAATTGTGAATGCCTCTCGCCCTAATAAAGCATGATATCCGGCTGCTGAACGGGGCCACTTGAAATGTGACCTCCTCGGACTGTAATTGTCCGTGAGCGAACACTACGTCGATGTGATTTTTCCTGCAGCATGCTTCCGGTTGGGATTATTCCTCTAAAGGTTGTGCTGCTTCGCTCAATGCGGTTCCAGTCTATTTCCATTTTTCGAGGGTTTCCTCATAGATGAGGTTTATTCCGCTGCCGCCATCCATGAGTACCTTAGTAAGGCGAAAGCCGCCCACTATTGGACCGAGGACCAATGCGGCCGGTGCTCGGGCTGTTCGAATTTGGGTTCACACCGGCATTAAAGGTAATAGCCGTGTCACCCCATGGATTTATTGTTGCTACTTGGTAGACTTCGCAAGGTTATGGAGTGTTTGTTTCCGCATATTATTTGATGCGAAAGTCTCAAGGCTATTAACACCATCTTGGTATTGCTGGGCTGGGATTACGAAGCTAGAAGCTCTTTCGCCACTTTTGGCCACCTGCCGTAGTATCCAACATGCTCGAAGGCTATGAGTTGGAGTGGCGCCCTACGTGCTATGAATTTTGCGAGGTCCGTTTAGCCAACCCTCCAAGACGGTTCCATACCCTTTAGGGGGTTTTGGTTTTTTGGTGTTTAACCCAGGTGCTTGGTAATGATGCACCCTTTTATTTCGGACTAGGGATGTGTTCGGGGCCGGATTATCCCAAAATTTACTTTCGGTTTTCCAGGCGCTCTCCATCGCACAGTACTTTTGTACTAAATATGGTCACCAAGTTAGCAAAGCGTGTAATTTTGAGACGACTTATGGCGTTTAGGATTCCCTTGTCCGTGCAATTATTGCAGAAAATTGGGATTGTGTCCTCCTCTCGGCAGTCCTTTATCCTGTCCATAACCAGGAGGAATATGGCCCAGTAATGATGTACTGTTTCAGCGGGCTCTTGCCGAATTCGAGAGAGATCACTAATGTTTGGGTGGACGGGTGGAACTAGATCCGGAACCCCGTCCAACTTAGGACTCAGGGGCCGAGAAGTTTCCGAACTTGGAAGTTTGGATTTTTGAGTGTTATCCAATGAATCCAACCCGCCGCCTGACTTTAAGTTCAGGGCTTGATCGATATTCGTCCCTCTGCGGGAATCCGGCATGGAGGGATCGGGAATCCGGACGTAGCTAGTCCTTAAGATAGAAGAATAATCGCCGCATTGCTCCTCTATCACAGCAACATGATGGGTAGCCTGGGGAGAGTTGATCTCTCTCAGATCGGTTTTAGGCCCGATCCGATCGTAGTCTGTGGCAACTCCTAGGGTGGCGATGCGATCCAAGAGCTCGTTTGCGGAGGAGAGCTCGATCGGATCTAACTGTTCGACAAGTTCCGAATTAACATGGAGATTGGTTTGGATGACTCGAGAGGTCATCGCTTGCTGATGGCCGAACCGGGCGTCATAAGAAAACCACCTAGTCGAAGAGTCTAACCAGTGGCCAAGGCTCCTTTGGCGATAGTATCGTCTTTAAAGACGAGATGAGGCATCCTACCTAATGGCGACGGCACAGAGGAACTCTCAATGGAAGCACCAATGTCGGTGTCAAAACCGGCGAATCTCGGGTAGGGGGTCCCGAACTGTGCGTCTAGGCGGATGGTAACAGGAGACAAGGGACACGATGTTTTTACCCAGGTTCGGGCCCTCTCGATGGAGGTAATACCCTACTCCTGCTTGATTAATATTGATGATATGGGTAGTACAAGAGTAGATCTACCACGAGATCAAGGAGGCTAAACCCTAGAAGCTAGCCTATGGTATGATTATTGTTCGTCCTACGGACTAAAACCCTCCGGTTTATATAGACACCGGATAGGTTAGGGCTACACAGAGTCGGTTACAATGGTAGGAGATCTACATATCCGTATCGCCAAGCTTGCCTTCCACACCAAGGAAAGTCCCATCCGGACACGGGACGAAGTCTTCAATCTTGTATCTTCATAGTACAGGAGTCCGACAACGGTGATAGTTCGGCTATCCGGACACCCCCTAATCCGGGACTCCCTCAAGGGGATTCGATCATGGAGGGCCTCTACATCAACCTTGCTACCCTTCCGATGATGTGTGAGTAGTTTACCACAGACGTACAGGTCCATAACTAGTAGCTAGATGGCTTATTCTCTCTCTTCGATCTTCAATACAATGTTCTCCTCGTTATTCTTGGAGATGTATTCAATGTTATCTTCTTTTGTGGTGTGTTTGTTGAGAACTAATGAATTGTGGGTTTATGATCAGATTATCTATGAATATTATTTGAGTCTTCTCTGAACTTTTTTATGCATGATTAAGACAACTTTGTATTTCTCTCTAGTCTATTGGTTTGGTTTGGCTGACTAGATTGATCTATCTTGCAACGAGAGAGGTGCTTTGTGATGGGCTCAATCTTGCGGTGTCCTTACCCAGTGACAGTAGGGGTAGCGAGCCACATATTTTTATTGTTGCCATTTAGGACAAAATATGGGGGTTTTACCATATTGTTTGGATCTATCCATCTACATCATGTCATCTTGCTTAAGGCGTTACTCCGTTCTTGTTAACTTAATACACTAGATGCATGCTGGATAGCGGTCAATATGCGGAGTAATAGTAGTAGATGCAGAATCATTTTGGTCTAGTTGTCACGGACGTGATGCCTATTTTCATGATCATTGCCTTTGATATCGTCATAACTATGCGCTTTTCTTTCAATTGGTCAACAGTAATTTGTTACGCATCGTATGTTTCTTTCAAGCGAGAAGCCTCTAGTGAAACCTATGGCCCCTAGGTCTATTTCCATCATATTATTTTCAGATCTATAAAACCAAAAACCCCAAAATACCTTACTGCAATTTATTTATCCTTACTTTATTTTCCGCTTTTACTTATCTTTTATATCAATCTCTATCAGATCTCACCCTTGCTATTGACCGTGAAGGGATTGACAACCCCTTTTTCGCGTTGTGTGCAAGTGTTTGTTAGTTTGTGCAGGTGATCTATTGGGGACTTGTGTGTTCCTCCTACTAGATCGATAACTTGATTCTTAACTGAGGAAAATACTTATCTCTACTTTGCTGCATCACCCTTTCCTCTTCAAGGCAAAAATCAACGCAAGCTCAAGAAGTACCAGGAAAAATTTCTGGTGTCGTTGCCGGGGAGGTTCTACATCAAGCCTACCAAGTACCCATCATAAACTCTCATCTCTTGCATTACATTATTAGCCATTTGACTCTCATTTTCATCTCCCCCACTTCTAAAACATTTTTAGAAAAACACAAAAATATTTGCCTTTTTATTTGTCTTCTCCCTGTTTACTTTTTCGTTTGCCTTTATGTCTTACATGGGTTGTTTGCTTGTTCGCTTGGCATAATTGCATATTTATTCCAAATCAGAAAGAAAAAAGTTTATGCATCCTCATCCACTAGCTAATCTTTTTTAAAAGACCCAATTATGGGTGAACGAATTGCTAATGAGTTGAGTGCACTAGACTATATTTATAAAGTCTTTCTTGAAATTCGTGAATCTGAAAATTATGATGAAATTTATAAAGTGATTCATGATAGCTCCTTGAATGAAAAGCAAGATTGTAAAAATGTTATTATAAATTTTATTAATGTCAATTGTGTTAATGATATGCAGAACCCCAAGCTTGGGGATGCTTGTTTTGCTATGTCCACTACTTATCGCAATGATCACGATTGGGGTGATAATGTTTTTATGATCTTGAAAATTCATTTAAGCCTCATGATGAATATGGTTTTGGTAATAATGTTTGCAATAATATTGAAAGCGGGTTTCGAAGAGTGTCAACTTTAGGTAAAAACAAATCCACATATTTGGAGTGTGATCAATCTTACATTTTTTTTATGAAAGTGGGTTTGAAGAGGTCATGACTTTATTTGATTATAATCCCACTATTTTGGAAGACTGTCAACTTTGCATGCATATGGATCATGTAGAGAATAGGTTATCTGATAGCTATATTATTGAATTTGAAAATGATCCCACATGTAATTATTATGAGAGGGAAATATGCTTGTTGAAATTTCCATGTTACTAAATTACCTCTCGTTATGTTGAGATTGCTATTGTTTCTTTCTTCTTCCTTGCATATGCTCGTTTTTGCTTGTCTTGATAATTTGTTTGCTTACAAAATGCCTATGCATCGGAAGTATGTTAGACTTATTTTATTACACATGATACATGATGCTCTCTTCGTGTTTCAATTGCTATCTTTCATGTGAGCATCATTAAAATTATCAATGCCTAGCTAAAAGGCTTTAAAGAAAAGCGCTTGTTGGGAGACAACCCAATATTTTTCTTTTCTGTTTTTATGTGTTTAATATTACTTCTGTAATATTTTTGTTTTAGTATTTTAGTTAGTGTTTGGGCCAAGTAAAACCTTTAGGATGATCTATGGTGATAGTTGATGTGATTTTGCTGAAAAACAGAAACTTTTGCGTCGAATAGCGGAATTGTCAAGATTCACTGTAGCATGATAACATTCTAATTTTTTTACACAAAATTTATATAAAAATTGCATCAGCTGTACAAATGTTTCAGAATTTTTTGAGTTACAGAAGTTTGGCTAAAGTCTAGATTACTACACATTGTTCTGTTTTTGAGAGATCCTGTTTTCATTGTGTTGTTTGCTTATTTCGATGAATCTATGGGTAGTATCAGGGGGTATGAACCATGCAGAAGTTAGAATAAAGTAGATATAACACCAATATAAAATAGGAATGAGTTTACAAAGTACCTAAAAGTGGTTATTTGCTTTGTTTCACTAACGGATCTCACGAGTTTTCTGTTGAGTTTTGTGTTGCGGAGTTTTCAAGTTTTGATAGAAATTTTGATGGACTACAGAATAAGGAGTGACAAGATCCTAAGCTTGGGGATGCCCAAGGCAACCCAAGGTAATATTCAAGGACAGCCAAGCATCTAAGCTTGGGAATTCCCAAGATGGCATCGCCTCTTTTTTCTTCAATCAATTGGTAAAATTACTTGAGGCTATATTTTTATTCACCACATGATATGTGTTTTGCATGGAGCTTCTTATATTATATGAGTCTTTGATTTCTAGTTTACCACAACCATCCTTGTTGTACACACCTTTTGAGACAGACACACATTAATCATGAATTTACTAGAACACTCTTTGTGCTTCACTTATATCTTTTGAGCTAGGTAGTTGCTCAAGTGCTTCACTTATATCTTTTTAGAGCACAGCGGTGGTTTTTTGAAGAAAATGATGAACTCTCATGCTTCACTTATATTATTTGAGACTCTTAAAATAGTGTGGCAATTTGCTTAGGTTATGAATTTGGTCCTAATATGATGGGTATTCAAGAGGGATATAATAAAAACTTTCATGTAGATCATTGAATATATGAGAAATTTGATTCCCTGCAATTGTTTTGAGATATAAAGATGGTGATGTTAGAGTCATGCTAGTTGGTAATTGTGGGTTAATAGAATTACTTGTGTTAAGGTTTGTGATGCCTGAAGCATACACGAATGGTCTTTCGTTATGCGATGAAATTGGAGCATGATTTATTATTGATTGTCTTCCTTATGAGTGGCGGTTAGGGATGAGAGATGGTCTTTTCCTACCAATCTATCCTCCTAGGATCATGCGTATTAGTACTTTATTTCGAGGGCTAATAAATTTTTGCAATAAGTATGTGAGTTCTTTATGACTAATGTTGAGTCCATGGATTATACACACTCTCACCCTTCCACCATTTCTAGCCTCTCTAGTACCGCGCAACTTTCGCCGGTGCATAAAACCACCTTATACATCTCCTCAAAACAGCCACCATACCTACCTATTATGGCATTTCCATGGCCATTCCAAGATATATTGCCATGCAACTTCCACCATTCCATTTATTATGACACATACCATCATTGTCATGTTGCTTTGCATGATCATATAGTTGACATAGTTTTTGTGGCTTGCCCACCATTCATATTTTTCATACATCTCACGCTAGATCATTGCACATCTTGGTACACCACCGGAGGCATTCATGTAGAGTCATATCTTTGTTCTAGTATCGAATTGTAATTCTTGAGTTGTAAGTAAATAAATGTAGCGACCCGACCTCAGACCGTCAAGCCTTCGTATGTACATGCCATCCTCGGATCAAGATCTTTGGCACACACAAGACATCAATGTATATATCAAAGTGCAAACACATGTATAAATAACGTTAAATGATATATACCTCATAATACTCAGCGGAAACAATCAAACGGGTGTGGAGTCCCATCAACGCCATCGGCAGGTTGAGTGTAGACCGTAACCTGTATCGTAACTCTTACTCGTCGAAGAAAATCCTGCAACATGATACGTTGCAGCCGTGTAGGTCAAGACATTGAATGTACCGGCAAGATCACAACATGAATAAACAGATGGTAAAACTATACTATATGCAATTTGGCTTTGTGGCTCAGATTCGAAGTTTTGTTTATGTAAAAGCTGATTTTATTTTCCCTACATCAAAGGAATAAATGAAGTCTGTACTATGGAGTTTTCTATCATGACATGGTTCCGCCAACCGATGTCTCATAGCCCAAAATCATCATATGTTGCCCACAATTAAGTTATCAATCCGGTGTTGAGAGTTCCGAGATAGATCCAAGTCCAGATGCTCAAATTGTCCGTGAACCGGGACACGGCTAATCGATTAGGTTTTAACCCTCTGCAGAGGTTTGTACACTTTACCCGCAAGATTCGATCCGTCTTTTACGTTCTCGCACTTCAGTGGTGTTTGAGAACAAGACAATCAAACATGGTCTTCCGAAGAGTTCCTCCGACCAGCATCGTGCTCATCCAATCCTACCGTAGTTCTACATCTGCTAGCACCGCCCCACCAGAGTCACAACTAAGGTCAACCAAGCCAGAGCCCATAGTGACTTGCGGTTGCATGTAAGCTTCCGGGCATGAAGTATTCTTCCGTCTCTTTGAGTCTGGGTGAAGCTTTCCGCAAGATGTCATGGTGCTTCTCCATGCATCCCGCCAACCAACTGGATTCTCCAGGTGCCCGTCAACCATCCTTCACCCAAAGAGTGTGTATTGAATTCTTGTCTCGAGTCTTGAAGTCTTGAGGTCTTGAAGATGCAGTCCTTGCAGATTCCATCATGGAGTTGTCGTCATTGACGTAGATCCTCCATTCTCACACCACTCGAGCACTCATACCAACCCCGTCTACTATAGCGTAGCATTAAAATAAATAACGCCCGGGCTTGGTAACAGGGGTGATGGGTTCCTACCTCATGCATACTACTCAACTACAAGGATTCAATGTCACTCTTGGAGGGATTGTTGCGAAGATGACACTAGATGCAATAAAACACATAGGTATGAAAAACATGGTCAAAGTGAACTTGCTCGGTAATACTTGATGAAGATAACAACTTTGTCAGAAAATGACTTGGTAGAACTAATCGTCACTCCGTTGAAAATCTATATAGTCAAACATAGCATTCACATAAGCAAACATCCTAGCAAACAATTTTAGCACTCGAAATAACAATCAAAACAGCAAGGAAAACCGATAATAAAACTCAAACAAAATCAAAAGAAACTTCAAATAAAACTACAAAGAAAAACTACTAACGAAGATCTATGACTTTGCTACAAACATCTAATATAGTTTTGCCGTAAGTAAAAACTTAACAACAATTAAAATACTAAACTAATAAATTAACAGAAAATAAAATGTAAAATAACTAATTTAACAGAAAATATTTTTCCATAAAATTTTATTTGCAAAAAGAAACAAATAAAAAGCTTTTATAAAACTCTAACTATGACCTATAGAAGGTTTCATACAAAACTAAGGAAAATAATTTTTTAAAATAAAAATAAATTTTCTCCTGTTGTCTAACAGAAACACAACTAATTTTGTCAAAAGTGACAAAAGAAATAATTTAAAACTAATAAAAACAATAAAGAAAAAGCTAAAACAGAACTAATATTAAAACAATACTGTTTTGCTAAAAACCTAATTTAAATTAACCTGAAAATAAAATACTAAATACTACTGGATAAACAAAGGTCCTAGAGACCAGGAGCAAAAAGAATCGGTCGAAAATAATATTCCTAACTCAAAATATCTCAAATCTAGTGATTTGAGAAAATTCATACAAACACAAATTTAAACTGATCAAATATGAAATACAATTGAACTAACAGAAACTTCATAAAATTTGTGATCCAAGGCAGTTGGAATCACTCAAAAATACCTCGTAGATAATTAACTATGGATTTTACAAAATTGAAACTATTCTGAAAAAAAAAACAGAACGAAAAAAAAGTAGGTCGGGATTTACTGTAGCAATTCCGATGATGGGGTTCTGGTGGACCTCCGGCGACGTCCTCCGGTGGCCCTCTGGCGTCGGGGAAGGGACGGTAGGGTCGGTGGGTGGCTAGGATGGCCGGAGGTGGTGGGGCGGGGCGGCAATGCGGCGGTGGTCCGGCGAACTCAAGTAGGCGGCGCAATGACGGGGTGAGGAGAGGAGAGGAGAGGAGAGGTGTTGATTTGATGTGCTAGAGGGGGGTGCTTGGGTATTTATATTGGGGAGGGAGGGTTTTGCTTGGGGTAGGGGACAAGAAATAGATTAGGATTAGGAAACAAAAGGAAAAGATCTAGAAACAAATCGGAATAAACGAAACGAGATCAAATCCTACTAGTATTAGGGAAAAAGGAGCGGTGCTCCTGGCTCCCTAGTGCGCAGCGATGGTGGCCGGCCGGTGGCAGTGGCGGCTTGGGCCTTTGGCCCAAGGCGCCATGGATTTTTTATATTTTATATATAAATATTTTTTCCAGAAAAACAAAATAAGAAGAAAGCAAAATAAATAAAAATAATATATAGGCATATAATATATCAAAATTTTCAGAAAAACATTTCCTACAAGATGAACTTTATTCTAGAGTCAAATAAAATACACATAAATTTAAATAAAGCAAAGAGTGCTTTTGGTCCAATAAAATCCAACAAAAATCATTTTAAAAAATAACAAAATGAATTCAAATTTATTTCTCTCCATTTTCTGAGGTAGGGAATCATGTTACCCTATTTTCCATGTATTTTATTTTTGGAGAAAAATAATTTGAATAAAACTCAAATAACTCCAAATTGAAAAATAAATTCCAAAAGGACTTGAATTTGATCCTTTGAAACTCCCAACTCATATTTCATATGTTTTGAAGAAGTCATTTTAACCTCGCCGTGAAAATCATTGAGTTGCATGAAGTTTATGAATTAGAAAATATTTCCAAATGAAATTCAAATATTTTCAACACCCCTTGTCATTTAAATAAATGGAAGAAGTCATGTCATCTTCTCTCCGTGGTTTTGTGATGAAGAGTATTTGAATTCACGAAAAGCATAAAAGCAAAAAATGAAAGTTTGGGAAAGTCCTTTTATTCCCTCTCATTTAACTTTCAAAAAGTTTCAAATTTCACTCAATCAATCACAACAATTCAAACAAACAAACAAATCTATCTATTTATTATAACATTCCAAAATTTAGAATTTTGGGATGTTACAAATCTACCACCCTTAAAATGAATCTCGTCCTCGAGATTTGGAGAGGCTAGAAAGAAATGGGTTAGGTTTGGGGTCTTCAAAATCCATCGATCGTCTCCGGGGTCTGGGGTGCTACCACCCTTAGAAACATCGTTACGGTTCCATCAAAACTCAGACACTCCATCCTTATTGTCGACGATTGTCGGTCTTCTCGAGATATTTAAGGATAATTCCTTCTCTCGAGCTCTTCCGGTAGTGGCATAACCTTTTCCTCAATTCTTTTGTCTTTTACTCTTGGTAAGGTTATTCCGAGACTGGGTCTTCGTCGACGGGTCCGGGCGCCAATTCTAAACAAATATCGGTATCTCATGGTGGTTAACGATTTATGGTTTCCGCAGTAAAACGGGTCTGGGTTGAACCTCACCGTATAACCTACGGTTGGCAACAACTGCCGTGTACAAGGGAAAAATACCTATACCTTTCTAAGGTTTAAACAAGGTTTTGATCGTCGTCTCTCTACTATAGGTAAGTCACTCAGATTTTACCATCCCATATACCAAAGCGAATAATAAGAGTAAGTCGGTATGGTGATCAATCCATCCCGCACCCAAATCATTACCTTGTACATGGTTTAGCGAATCTCGCATTTTAACACTCGGTCATCCTCACAAGCATTGCAGAATTTCTCTTGTCGACGAACCAAGTTCGGAAAATCCATTGATTCCGCAGGCCAAACAAACATCTATCGCTCCGTAACAACTCTCGTGTTTTATGTAAACTCCTATAGAATCGCTTGTTGATCAAATCGTAGTCTATTCCCAAAATTTCTTTCTCCAAAGGGTACTTGATCCTTATTAATTCTTGGGCCTGTGGGTTATGGCCCACTTCAACACTAGTGCAGCTTTAACTCATCCTTGGGGTAAATCTCTTGTTCCATATTACACATCCTTTAAATCCAGTAGTACTTTGTTTCTTCATACCATCATATCAAAAGCAAAACTCCAACTTTTTTTTTCCTTCGAACTACAGTCCGTGGAATATATATTTTCTTATCCATTAGTTTAGTCTTCTTCACAGGGTACTACCACCCTAAAAATGAAATTCACAAATCCATCCATAGACCATATTTCTCATATCCTTGAAAATGGTCAAAATCTTTGTTCACAGAGTAACAACTCCTACAATTAAACATATGAAAACATGTCACCTTAACTTTGTTGATTTCATGAATCCATTACAAACTCTGAGCACCCATTACATAAGTCACTTATTGTACTCATAAACATGAAATTGCTTTCTATTACTCTTGTTTCCAATATCAAAATTCCAACTACTCAACTCCGACTTTTCATCTTGTTGGGACATTTAGTAGCATAATGTCCTGCTTCCTTGCAGCGAAAACAAAAGACTTCCGACATGTCTCGGGCTTCTTTGTAATTATGTAGGCTCCTTGGATTCTTGGCTTCTTTTACGGACATTTACTAGCGTAATGACCTAAATCCTTGCACCTGTAACAAGTGATATGACTCAGGTCCTTCTCTGCGAAAATTGTGTTGTTCTGGGGTTGCCTTCTTTTTCTCTTCCTGGATTTCTCTATAATGATCAGAGATTCTATTTCCCGAGGGTCAAACTTCACTTCTGCTGTCAGGAAATCTCTGAAATTTTCTTCTCTTTCCTTGGTACAATACTGGGAAAAATGTCCTTCTTCTCCACATGAATAGCAAGCGTTGGAGTAAAATCTGTTGAGGCCTTCTCCATCGTGGTCTTCAACACATTCCTTCATCACAGGTTATTTCATAACTTCTGGAGGGCTTCTTTCATTCCTTCTTCCTGCTCCTGAATAGTTTGTTGCACCATGGGGTAAATGTGACACCGAGTCGGGTAGTGGGTGGTTCCTTCACACAAGAAACAAGTCACCGACTAGTTGGGCATTCCTCGGTGGGTGTTTCTCCTCACAATGAGGGCATCCATCCTTGTGTTCCTCCTGGGTGTGTCCTATTTCTCCGCAAATCTTGCAGGCACAAGGTTTCTTCTTCGGGTTATCGTAGTGCTTCCGGATGAGACGTGATCTCAACAGGGTCTTCTTGAATTCCTCCCAAGTTCTTGTTCCATTAAATCCTTGTATGGCTTGATGCATTTTCCACCAGGTTGCAGCACTCTCGGTAAAATACTGAAGAGCATATTGAACCTCATACTTCCTTGCAATCATTTTCTTCTCGAAGTGATCCTCCATGTTTTGAATCCATAGCTCTGACTCCAACTGAGTCATCGGTCCAGAGAATACCAGTCCTTCTTCATTCATCATCTATGGGGTCCAAAAGTTTTGGGATGAGATATGAGAGAGGTGGGGAGGGATACACACAATACAAACGATAGTTTTTGAAGAAACAAGTTTTACTTTGTGGCTGTCGGAAAACATCAAACAAATGACAGCTCACAAATCGTCAGATCTAACGTAGGGTGTATAACAGGTTTGGTCTCTAAAGGTCAAATAATTCTCCAGAACTTCAAATTCTTCAAGTCTTCGGAGTCTTTAATTGTTGCAGCTGCAATTCTTCCAACGCATGGTGAAATCCTCTTTACTCTGAAATGGCCATCAGTTGTCCGATATCTTTAATTCTTGGAGCGACTTCAGTTGATCTTCCGTGTGGTCAAAAGGAAAGGTGTATATTCTAACTATTTGAGGTGAGAGTGTCTATTTGATAAAATCAGAAAAGATGAGGAGTAAGAGTCTTTTTGAAAATAAAGTTTTTGAGATATCCTGTCCAAGGGCTTTCCGATTTCTAGGGTCACGTCCCATACCAACATGTGCTCGATACCATATCTCAGAAGCGAGCCGACCTCAGACGGTCTAGCCTATGTGTATCTGTGACATCCCTTGATCAGTATGATTGAACAAACAGTACATCTATGTATATATCAATTTGCAATCACATGTATAAATAACGTAAATTGATATATACCTCATAATACTCAGTGAAACAATCAAACGGGTGTGGAGTCCCATCAACGCCATCGGCAGTTGAGTGTAGACCGTAACCTGTATCGTAACTCTTACTCGTCGAAGAAAATCCTGCAACATGATACGTTGCAGCCGTGTAGGTCAAGACATTGAATGTACCGCAAGATCACATCATGAATAAACAGATTGTAAAACTATACTATATGCAATTTGGCTTTGTGGCTCTTTATCTGAGTTTTGTTTTTGTAAAAGCTGATTTTATTTTCCCTACATCAAAGGAATAAATGAAGTCTGTACTATGGAGTTTTCTATCTTGACATGGTTCCGCCAACCGATGTCTCATAGCCCAAAATCATCATATGTTGCCCACAATTAAGTTATCAATCCGTGTTGAGAGTTCCGAGATAGATCCAAGTCCAGATGCTCAAATTGTCCGTAGAATCGGGACACGGCTAATCGATTAGGTTTTAACCCTCTGCAGAGGTTTGTACACTTTACCCGCAAGATTCGATCCGCCTTTTACGTTCTCGCACTTCAGGGTGTTTGAGAACAAGACGATCAAACATGGTCTTCGAAGAGTTCCTCCGACCACCGTCCGTGCTCATCCAATCCTACCGTAGTTCTACATCCGCTAGCACCGCCCCACCAGAGTCACAACTAAGGTCAACCAAGCCAGAGCCCATAGTGACTTGCGGTTGCACGAGGTAAGCTTCCGGCATGAAGTATTCTTCCGTCTCTTTGAGTCTGGGTGAAGCTTTCCGCAAGATGTCATGGTGCTTCTCCATGCATCCCGCCAACCACTGGATTCTCCAGGTGCCCGTCAACCATCCTTCACCCAAAGAGTGTGTATTGAATTCTTGTCTCGAGTCTTGAAGTCTTGAGGTCTTGAAGATGCAGTCCTTGCAGATTCCATCATGGAGTTGTCGTCATTGACGTAGATCCTCCATTCTCACACCACTCCGAGCACTCATACCAACCCCGTCTACTATAGCGTAGCATTAAAATAAATAACGTCCGGGCTTGGTAACAGGGTGATGGGTTCCTACCTCATGCATACTACTCAACTACAAGGATTCAATGTCACTCTTTGGAGGGATTGTTGCGAAGATGACACTAGATGCAATAAAACACATAGGTATGAAAAACATGGTCAAAGTGAACTTGCCTGGTAATACTTGATGAAGATAACAACGCTGTCAGAAAATGACTTGGTAGAACTAATCGTCACTCCGTTGAAAATCTATATAGTCAAACATAGCATTCACATAAGCAAACATCCTAGCAAACAATTTTAGCACTCAAATAACAATCAAAACAGCAAGGAAAATCGATAATAAAACTCAAACAAAATCAAAAGAAACGTCAAATAAAACTACAAAGAAAAACTACGAACGAAGATCTATGACTTTGCTACAAACATCTAATATAGTTTTGCCGTAAGTAAAAACTTAACAACAATTAAAATACTAAACTAATAAATTAACAGAAAATAAAATGTAAAATAACTAATTTAACAGAAAGTATTTTTTCCATAAAATTTTATTTGCAAAAAGAAACAAATAAAAAGCTTTTATAAAACTCTAACTATGACCTATAGAAGGTTTCATACAAAACTAAGGAAAATAATTTTTTAAATAAAAATAAATTTTCTCCTGTTGTCTAACAGAAACACAACTAATTTTGTCAAAAGTGACAAAAGAAATAATTTAAAACTAATAAAAACAATAAAGAAAAAGCTAAAACAGAACTAATATTAAAACAATACTATTTTGCTAAAAACCTAATTTAAATTAACCTGAAAATAAAATACTAAATACTACTGGATAAACAAAGGTCCTAGAGACCAGGAGCAAAAAGAATCGGTCGAAAATAATATTCCTAACTCAAAATATCTCAAATCTAGTAGGTCGGCAGTTGGAATCACTCAAAAATACCTCGTAGATAATTACCTATGGATTTTACAAAATTGAAACTATTCTGAAAAAAAAAAACAGAACGAAAAAAAAGTAGGTCGGGATTTACTGTAGCAATTCCGATGATGGGGTTCTGGTG
The DNA here is from genome assembly GCA_021605145.1 of Aegilops bicornis. Taxonomy (NCBI): domain Eukaryota; kingdom Viridiplantae; phylum Streptophyta; class Magnoliopsida; order Poales; family Poaceae; genus Aegilops; species Aegilops bicornis. Next base: position 288,812,610 of record CM038670.1, read on the forward strand.
GACCTCCCATGACGTCCTCGGTGGCCCTCTGGCGTCGGGAAGGGACGGTAGGGTCGGTGGGTGGCTAGGATGGCCGGAGGTGGTGGGGCGGGCGGCAATGCGCGGCGGTGGTCCCGGCGAACTCAAAGTAGGCGGCGAGCGACGTGGGGTGAGGAGAGGAGAGGAGAGGCGAGGTGGTGATTTGCGGTGCTAGAGGGTCGGTGCTTGGGTATTTATATTGGGGAGGGGAGGGTTTTGCTTGGAGTAGGGGACAAGAAATAGATTAGGATTAGGAAACAAAAGGGAAAAGATCTAGAAACAAATCGGAATAAACGAAACGAGATCAAATCCTACTAGTATTAGGAAAAAGGAGCGGTGCTTCACGGGCTCCCTGGTGCAAGACGCTGTGATGGTGGCTTGACGGTGGCAAGTGGCGGCTTGGGCCTTTGGCCCAAGGCGTCATGGATTTTTTATATTTTATATATAAATATTTTTTTTCCAGAAAAACAAAATAAGAAGAAAGCAAAATAAATAAAAATAATATATAGGCATATAATATATCAAAATTTTCAGAAAAACATTTCCTACAAGATGAAATTTATTCTAGAGTCAAATAAAATACACATAAATTTAAATAAATCAAAGAGTGCTTTTGGTCCAATAAAATCCAACAAAAATCATTTTAAAAAATAACAAAATGAATTCAAATTTATTTCTCTCCATTTTTCTGAGGTAGGGAATCATGTTACCCTATTTTCCATGTATTTTATTTTTGGAGAAAAATAATTTGAATAAAACTCAAATAACTCCAAATGAAAAATAAATTCCAAAAGGACTTGAATTTGATCCTTTGAAACTCCCAACTCATATTTCATATGTTTTGAAGAAGTCATTTTATCCTCGCCGTGAAAATCATTGAGTTGCATGAAGTTTATGAATTAGAAAATATTTCTAAATGAAATTCAAATATTTTCAACACCCTTGTCATTTAAATAAATGGAAGAAGTCATGTCATCTTCTCTCCGTGGTTTTGTGATGAAGAGTATTTGAATTCACGAAAAGCATAAAAGCAAAAAAATGAAAGTTTGGGAAAGTCCTTTTATTCCCTCTCATTTAACTTTCAAAAAGTTTCAAATTTCACTCAATCAATCACACAACAATTCAAACAAACAAACAAATCTATCTATTTATTATAACATTCCAAAATTTAGAATTTTGGGATGTTACAATAAAAGTGTGATGTTCATCATTATTATAACATTGTCCCATGTGAGGAAAGGATGATGGAGCCTATGATGGGCATCTCCATAGCCTATTAATTTGCCTAGTTGGTGCGAGAATTTCTTTCTCCTTTTTGTCTACTACCACCTTCTATTCCACCTATAGTGCTATATCCATGGCTCACACTCATGTATTGCGTGAAAGTTTAAAAGGCTTGAGAACATTAAAAGTATGAAACAATTTCTTGGCTTGTTATCGGGGATGTGCATGATAAATACTTTGTGTGATGAAGATAGAGCATGACAAGACTATATGATTTTGTAGGGATAACTTTCTTTAGCCATGATATTTTGAAAAGACATGATTGCTTTATCATTATGCTTGAAGTATTATTTTTATGTCAATATTAAACTTTTATTTTGAATCTCATGGATCTGAATATTCATGCCACAATAAGAAAGATTACTTGATAAATATGTTAGGTAGCATTCCACATCAAAAATTATATTTTTACCATTTACCTACTCGAGCACGAGCAAGAATTAAGCTTGGGAATGCTTGATACATCTCCAACGTATCTTCAATTTTTTATTATTCCATGCTATTATATAATCCATCTTGGATGTTTTATATGCATTAATATGCTATTTTATATCTTTTTTGGACTAACCTATTAACCTAGTGCCCAGTGCCAGTTGTTTTTTCCTTGTTTTTGTCTTCTACAGAAAATCAATACCAAACGGTGTCCAAATGGAACAAAACTTTTTGACAATTTTTTATTAGACAAGAAGACACCTAGGAAGCTTCGGGAAGAGGCCAGAAGAACCACAAGAGGGCCACAAGCCCTAGAGGCGCGCCCTAGGGGAGGCCCCCCAAGATTTTGGGCCCCTCGGGACTCTCCTAACCCTAATTCCAGCTCTATAAATACCCAAATATTCCCCGTATACCAGAGGGCACCCAAAAATACTTTTCCGCTGCCAAAAGCTTCTGTTCTCATGAGGTCCCATCTTGGGGCCTTTGCCGGCACTTTGCCGGAGGGGGATTCGATCATGGAGTGCCTCTACATCAACCTTGTGGCCCTTCTGATGATGTGTGAGTAGTTTACCACAGACCTACGGGTCCATAGCTAGTAGCTAAATGGTTTATTCTTTCTCTTTGATCTTCAATATAATGTTCTTCTCGATATTCTTGTAGATGTACTCGATGTAATCTTATTTTGCGGTATGTTTGTTGAGATCCACTGAATTACGGGTTGATGATCAGATTATCTATGAATATTATTTGAGTCTTCTCTGAAGTCTTTTATGCATGATTAAGAAAGCTCTGTATTTCTCTCTGATCTATTGATTTTGTTTTGCCAACTAGATTGATCTATCTTGTAATGGGAGAGGTGCTTTGTGATGGGCTCAATCTTGCTGTGTCCTCACCCAATGACAGTAGGGGTAGTGAGGCACGTATTTGTATTGTTGAAATTAAGGATCAAAAGATGGGGGTCTTACCATATTGTTTGGATCTATCCCTCTACATCATGTCATCTTGCTTAAGGTGTTACTCCATTCTTGTTAACTTAATACACTAGATGCATGCTAGATAGCGGTCGATGTGTGGAGTAATAGTAGTAGATGCAAAATCGTTTCAGTCTACTTGTCACGGACATGATTCCTATATTCATGACCATTGCCTTGGATATCGTCATAACTATGCGCTTTTCTATCAATTTCTCAATAGTAATTTGTTTACCCATCGTATGTTTCTTTCAAGAGAGAAGCCTCTAGTGAAACCTATGCCCCCTGGGTCTACTTCCATCATATTATTTTCAGATCTATAAAATCAAAAACCCAAAAATACCTTGCCGCAATTTATTTATCCTTACTTTATTTTACGCTTTTACTTATCTTTTATATCAATCTCTATCAGATCTCACCCTTGCTAGTGATTAGGAAGGGATTGACAACCCTTTTTCGCGTTGTGTGCAAGTGTTTGTTAGTTTGTGCAGGTGCATCTATTGGGGACTTGTGTCTTCCACCTATTGGATTGATACCTTGGTTCTTAACTGAGGGAAATACTTATCTCTACTTTGCTGCATCATTTATGACCCACAAGTATTGGGGATCTATCGTAGTCCTTTCGATAAGTAAGAGTGTCGAACCCAACGAGGAGCAGAAGGAGATGATAAGCGGTTTTCAGCAAGGTATTCTCTGCAAGTACTGAAATAAGTGGTAACAGATAGTTTTGTGATAAGATAATTTGTAACGAGCAACAAGTAACAGAAGTAAATAAAGTGCAGCAAGGTGGCCCAATCCTTTTTGTAGCAAAGGACAAGCCTGGACAAACTCTTATATAAGGAAAAGCGCTCCCGAGGACACATGGGAATATCGTCAAGCTAGTTTTCATCACGTTCATATGATTCGCGTTCGGTACTTTGATAATTTGATATGTGGGTGGACTGGTGCTTGGGTGCTGTTCTTACTTGAACAAGCATCCAACTTATGATTAACCTCTATTACAAGCATGCGCAAATACAACAAAATTATTAAGGTAAACCTAACCATAGCATGAAACATGTGGATCCAAATCAGCCCCTTACGAAGCAACGCATAAACTAGGGTTTAAGCTTTTGTCACTCTAGCAACCCATCATCTACTTATTACTTCCCAATGCCTTCCTCTAGGCCCAAATAATGGTGAAGTGTTATGTAGTCGACGTTCACATAACACCACTAGAGGCTAGACAACATACATCTCATCAAAATATTGAACGAATACCAAATTCACATGACTACTAATAACAAGACTTCTCCCGTGTCCTCAGGAACAAACGTAACTACTCACAAAGCATATTCATGTTCATAATCAGAGGGGTAATAATATGCATAAAGGATCTGAACATATGATCTTCCACCAAATAAACCAACTAGCATCAACTACAAGGAGTAATCAACACTACTAGCAACCTACTAGTACCAACCCCGGACTTGGACACAAGAATTGGATACAAGAGATGAACTAGGGTTTTGAGAGGAGATGGTGCTAGTGAATATGTTGATGGAGATTGCCCCTCTCCCGATGAGAGGAGCGTTGGTGATGACGATGGCGATGATTTCCCCCTCCCGGAGGGAAGTATCCCCGGCAAAACAGCTCTGCCGGAGCCCTAGATTGGTTCCGCCAAGGTTCCGCCTCGTGGCAGCGGAGTCTCGTCCCGAAAGGTTACTTATGATTTTTTCCTCCTCGAAAGACCTCATATAGCAGAAGATGGGCATCCTAGAGCCAACAGGGGGCCCACGAGGTGGGGGGGGGCGCCTAGGGGGGTAGGGCGTGCCCCCCACCCTCGTGGACAGGTGGGCCCCCCTCTGGTGAACTTCTTCTGCTGGATATTTTTTATATTTTCCAAAAAGGACTTTCGTGGAGGTTCAGGAGTGTTGGTGTTGTGCTGAATAGGTCTCTAATATTTGCTCCTTTTCCAAATTGAATTCCAAATTACTGCATTCTCCCTCCTTATGTAAACCTTGTAAAATAAGAGAGAATAGCCATAAGTATTGTGATATAACATGTAATAACAGCCCATAATGCAAGAAATATCGATATAAAAGCATGATGCAAAATGGACGTATTAACTCCCCCAAGCTTAAACCTCGCTTGTCCTCAAGCGAAAGCCGATAACGATAAATATGTTCCCATGTTTAGAGGCAGAGGTGTCGATAAAAATAAAATACGGACATGAAGGCATCATGATTATTCTCATAACAGCAACATATATAGATATTGTCATATGATTTCTTATGTTCAAGTAATAATCCATTCACAATGCAAAAGTACGAATCATATTCTTTATTGAGAACCAACAAACTATAATCTCAGTCATTGAAGAAATTCCAATTTATCGTAACATCGGAAAGAGTCTATGTCGGAGCTAAATAGCAAGTCCACATACTCAACTATCATCTGATCCTTCATAATTGCTAACACTCAGGCAATACTTGTGGTTGTGGAGTTTTAATCGGACACAGAGAAAGATAGGGGCTTATAGTATCGCCTCCCAACCTTTTACCTAAAGGGTAATGTCAACAATAATAACTCATGCTCCCCTACATCCAATTAGGTACATATATCAGAATCTTTCCAAAGAATAGTGCTTGCTAAAGGATAAAATGAAAAAGGAAAGGTGAAGATCACCATGACTCTTGCATAAGGTAGAAGATAATAATGAAAGATAGGCCCTTCGCAGAGGGAAGAAGAGGTTGCCATGCGCTTTTATGGTTGGATGCACAAAATCTTAATGCGAAAGAACGTCACTTTATATTGCCACTTGTGATATGAACCTTTATTATGCAGTCCGTCGCTTTTATTACTTCCACATCACAAGATCGTATAAAGCTTATTTCTCCCACACCAATCAATTATACATATTTAGAGAAATTTTTATTGCTTTGCACCGATGACAACTTACTTGAAGGATCTTACTCAATCCATAGGTAGATATGGTGGACTCTCATGGCAAAACTGGTTTAAGGGTTTTTGGAAGCACAAGTAGTATCTCTACTTAGTGCTGAGAATTTGGCTAGCATGAGGGGGAAAGGCAAGCTCAACATGTTGGAGGATCCATGACAACACACTTTATCTCAGACGTAAGAAAACATAACCCATTACATTGTCTTCCTTGTCCAACGTCAATTCTTTAGCATGTCATATTTTAATTAGTGCTCCCAATCATAAAAGATGTCAATAATAGTATATTTATATGTGAAACCTCTCTTTCCTTATTACTTCCTATTAATTGCAACGATGACCAAAGCTATGTTTGCCAACTCCCAACAACTTTTAATCATCATACTCTTTGTATGTGAAGTCATCACTTTCGATAAGATCAATATGAATTCTTTGTTTTCCCCCTTTTTTATACTTTTCTCTTTCTTTTATTCACTCAAGATCATGGTAAAATAATCAAGCCCTTGACTCAACACTAATCTTTATTATATAGCTCAAGGACTCAATTACATAGAGAGATCATAAAGCAAAAACTCAAAAGTAGATCATGCCATAAACTTTATTCTACTAGATCAAGATACTACTAATAGGGACGAACTAAGAAAAACGGTAAAGATAGGAGTGTGATGGTGATACGATACCAGGGCACCTCCCCCAAGCTTGGCAGTTGCCAAGGGGAGTGCCCATACCCATGTGATTATGTCCCCTTTGTCGGTGAAGAAGGTGGAGGTGTTGTCGATGATGCGGGCTTGGCGTCCATCTTCCAAGGCACAGGCTCACCATCATAGAAGGATGATCGAGTCTCCGGGATCCTCAAATCTGCAGCCAAACTCATCCTTTTGAATCTATATTCATACTCACAGTTTTGGTATTGCAGGTCATAGATTTGGGCTTGGAGGTGCTTGATCTTCTCATGGAGCTTGAAGATGGCCTCCCGATGTTGTCAGCATCCAGCTTATGGTTGCTAGTGAACTCTGCAATCATCATGTGGTTGTAGGTGAGTCCACGTTCCACCATCCCTTGTGTCGGTGTACAAAAAGAGGGGTACACTTTTTGTACCCCTATGACTGTGCACGGGCAGTCAGAGCCACGCCCGCGATCACACCAAGCAGGGCAAGGGAGGTGAGCCAGGGTAAGACCGAAGCCCAAGGTAGCTGGAACAACGCCAAGGCCAAGACCACGAAGAGCAAAGGGACAAAGCGGGCTCCCCCCAGCAAGATCCTTGCCGGGGTCAGCCCTAGCAGCCTCTTCAAGACCCTGGCCGCGGCAGCTCGCCCCACGCCTATGGAGCGAGTCACCCTTGAGTCCACAGCCCCCACCATGGTCCACTATGTTGGTGTCGGGGAGGCTGATCGTGCCCACGAACACCTATGGGGCCGGCGGACCAGGCCCCTTGTGGTTCGGAGGGGGGCGGAGATCGCACAAAGAGCGGATCGAGGCAAAGCACACGAGCAGTTTACCCAGCTTCGGAGCTCTCCGGAGAGATACAACTCCTACTGCTGCTTGTTTGATGTATTGTGTTCTTGCTAGGGAGCAATGCAAGCTACAAAACCTAGCGTGAGTGTCTCTGGTCTCGAATGAGTCGAACGAACCGAACCCTTTCTACGTTGCGCATGGGCCTCCTTTTATATGCTCAAGGGGTCTCCGACAGGTGGCAACATAGGCGGGGGTACAAATGTAAAAACAGGAGTTGGTACACCTACTCGAACAGTGTACAGTGCAAAATACCTAACTCTGACGGCAAGGGACAAAAGCAATAAATGCCCGTCAGTGTCGCCCAAACAGTGCAACAGAGACCGTCAGGTGCGCCTCCGCTCGCCACGACGGCAAGCCTGTCGGCCGCTTATCGCTGCTCTCCGCTGGCTGCACAGCCTCTCGACACGCGCCCATGGAACGGTCCCATGGCGACACGCCGCTGGATGAGCTGGAGCGGAAGCGGAGAGAGGTTGCTTGTCGCGGCAAGCGCCTTTGCCGCGGCCGAATCCTTGTCGCGTCCAGGAGGCTTGTCGGCGCTCCGAGCCTTCCCGGCAAGCTCCTCTTGCCGGGCTCTTGTCTTCTGCATGCAGGTGGCCTTCCCGACAAGCTCCTCTTGCCGGGGCCTTGTCTTCTCAATCAAATACTTTGCTCTTGAATGGCTCCAAAGGAGCCACGGAGGATCTACGCGGTGACGAGGCAAACCCTACCGCGGGATGCTATAATTGTCCGTGCACGAGTACGGGATACTAGGGTACCCCTACTCTAGTACACCGACAGGAGCCCCCGGGCCTGGGCCGTACACGGTGCCGAGCGCTTGTCGGGCCAGGCCCAAAACTGTGCACGGACACATGCGGCCTCGACCACGTCGCAACTTGCCCCGGACCCACCACGATCCCCACTAACGGCACGCACCGGACGTGGCGTCGTGCGAGAGATCGTGGGCGCGGTCGTGGGGGTTTCTTTATTAGTAAAAGCGGAACGTCCGCCCCTCCCCTCTTTATAAGCGGAGAAACAGGGCAGGCCGTCCACTCGCCATCGCTGTCTTGTCAAGAAAACCACCGCCGCTCCCCTCTTCTTCTCCGTGCGAAGAAGCAGCGCCCGCCCCTTTCGCCACAAGCACGCTCACCGTTGCCGGCCTTCTCCGCCGCCCTCGCCATGGCTCTAAAGCCGACAAGGAGAAGGGCGTCAAGTCGGCCGAGGCGCAGCGGCTCGCGGGCGCCAAGCAAGGAGCGGGCCATCTTCCCCGCAGCTCGGCGCAAGGGAGCTGCGGACGTCTTCTACCTTTTCTCGGTCGATGGAGACGTGCGCATCCGCGACGAGGGTACTCCCGCCTCCGCCTCTGATTTGGCACCAACAGGGTACCCTTTTTCGCCTTTTTTTCTATTGCGGGCTTTGCCCGCCTTTTCCGAAGTTCTTCTGCGACATCATGAACACCTTTAGCCTCCGCCTCCTTGATTTCACCCCCAACACCGTCTTGACCATGGCAGTTTTCGCATTTGTGCGAAAAACTTTGTCGGAGTCCACCGAATGTGGCACTCTTCCACCATTTCTTTGTGCCTCAGCGTCGAGAGAGGAAAGCCACTTGCCGGGAGGGATAGCACTGGTCTCTAGGATCGGCAAGAAAAAGGCCTACCTAGAAGGAGAGTTCCGCAACAAGTGGGAGGAGTGGAGAGCCAACTGGTGCTGGGTCGTAGAGGAGAACCCGCAGCCCTTCAACGCCGTGCGCCAAACCCCAATAGTGCGCGGCAGAGATTGGAGTAACTTGGCGCCGGAGGATACGAAGCTGAAGATAGCTGTGACCCGAATTCTGCGCCTCAGGCTTGCCGGGTTAACCGTAGGCGCTTGATTGGCGAGACTTCCTTCGCCGCATCGCTTCCCTTGCAGAAAGGAGGAGGCCTGCTTGGGAGTTCCAAAATGCGGCAGACATTATGAGGCTGCGCCCGGGCCTGAATTGGAACTTCACCGTCCTGGAGCTGGACTCGATGCTGCTCGAGCTGTTCAAGAACGACCCCGACCACCCTGAGTGGTTTAGGTTGCCGCGGGGGGTCGTCCCATTGTGCAACAACTCGGCGCTCGACCGCATCCGCACCATGACGCCGTTGTGCGACTCCCACGGGATCGTTCCAACCTGGCAGGAGCCCCCCGACGAGGTCGTGCAGCAGTTCTTCAACGACTTAGAAGAAGTGCCGATCCGCTCCGACGAGCAGAAGAGGCTCACCCGTGACACCACCGACGAGGAGATGGCGCGGATTGCCACCAGGGTGGAGGAGGCAGCAGCAGCCGCTACCGCTGGAGCCTTCAGGTTCACCGTGGAGGAGGCAGACGCGGCGAAGGCGGCAAGCCTTGCCGAGCGAGGGGAGGTCGTCGGCGAGGACGAGCTTGTCGAGCCCGAGGCCGGGTCGAGTGGACCCGCCGAGGGCGCTTCTTCCCCACCGCCAAGCGACTTGCCGCCAGCGGAGCCCCCGGCTCCGCCGAAGAGGCGTCTCCGCAAGGTTGGAGACGAGTCGGGGCGGCAGACTGGCCCACAGCAGCAGCGCGACGCGCCTCCACCGCGACAAGCGAGGTTGCAGCTGAGCGCCCTACACCGCGACAAGCGGGCGGGATCTTCTCGAGCCACCGCCGACGCCTCCGCCAAGCGGCCAAGAGAGCCCACTCCCCCGCCTCGTCGCACCGGAGGCGAGCCGGAGTTTGACTTCTCCGCGCTCAGCTCCGAGGAGGAAGGCGAAAAGTAAGCTCTTGAGATTTGTGCTTGTATTTCTTCAACTTTATTGCTTCATCTTGAATCTGATTTGCTTCGTTCTGGACTCTTTCCTTTTCAGGACGCTGGCCCAGAGCGTCGAAGAGGGCCAAGATCCCGACGGTCGTCGTTGAGGACGATTCTCCGCGGGCAACAGGGGACGCGTCCGAGACTCCCTTGCCGGACCCGGCAACCCTTCCTCAGAGCAGCCCCCAGCACAGCCCCCAGAGCAAGTGTGCAGTTTTCTTCTTACTATTAGGTGTGCAGGGGTGCTCCTTCTTCGTTGATATCTGATTGTTTGCTTGTGTAGGAGCAGAGCAGCCTCATCAGGAGGGCTCGGTAGCCGCCCCCGAGATCCTGTCTGCTGACACTACGCCGCCAAGGGAGGAACCTCCGGCAAGGGAATGCCCTCTGACAAGGGAGGCCACTCCGGTAAGGGAGGCTACCCCGGCAAGGGACAGCGCCAGTGACCCTCCAGTGGTCGAGGCCATGGCTGCGGATCCCGTTGGTGTAAGCGCCTTACACGAAAAATTTCCTTGGGCTTGCTTTCTTTTGTTTATCTTTTTGAACATTTGCTTGACTGCTCTTTCTTCGTCGACGCAGAGCCGATGGAGGTCGAGGCCGGGCGAGGAGGAAGGCCAAGGCAACACGGACGAGGCCGCCACGAGGAAGAAGAGGTCGTTGTCGTGGAAGAAGAGGCCGCCGACGAGCCTGCTACAGGAGGCCACCGAGGCTGCCGACGCAGAGGCCGGGCGAGGGCTGGGCGATCGTGACCGACGGCCCAGAGGCCGCAGGAGCGCCAAGCGCTACACCGACAGCCGACTCCCCGGCTGCTGCGGCCAGTTCGAGGAGCCCAGCCCGGGCGCCTACCAAGGCCGGGGCGTCTTCATCAAGCTCCCCTGGGAACCGAGATCCGTGGCGCGGGTCGAGGAGAGACCTTCGACGGCGAGCTACTCGCCTCCGCATTGGCTGACGCTGGTGGACGCGCCAAGGAGCAGCAGCGGTGAGTTCGAGGAGGAGCAGCTTTGAAGAAGCTCTTGTCGCTCTACCGCGCCTCGGCAGCCAAGTTGGAGACCCGGGAAGCACTTGTCGCGAGGGCAGGAGCGGACATGGAGAAGCGCCAAGAGCTCGGGCGCCAACCAAGAAGCCCTCCGCGACGTAGCAGAAGCGCGGGGGTATCTTGCAGAAGAGCGCACGGCCTTCATCCTTGAGAAGGCCGCGGCTGAGGAGGAGCAGCGGCTGGCTGCTGAGAATCTCGCCACGCAGGAAAGCGAGTTGGCGTAGCGGAAGGTCAATCTGGACAGCCACGAAGAAGACCTTGCCGCGCGCGAGGAGTCACTTGGCGGGGCGCTCAAGGAAGCAAAGGACACTGCCGCAGCTGCCGAGGCCGCCAAGGAAGAGCTGAAGGCGAAGGTGGCACAGCTGGAGGCCAGCCTCAAGAAGAGCGGCGAAGAGCTTGCCGTGCTCAAGCGTGAATGCGAGAAGGACGCCTACGCTCTTGGCGAGCTGCAGAGTCGTCTCGCTGACAGAGGCAAGGAGCTCGACGCCGCCAAGGATTCCAAGGAGGATCTTGAGCTGAAGCTGACCACTCTGACGCAGACGTTGGACGGCGCCAGAGAGCGGGAGGTGGGCTTGTTGGAGGTGATCAAGGCCAAGGAGGAGCTGCTAGCGAATGCTGCCTCCATCCAGAGCACCTTGAGGGAGAGCGTGGAGCACTGGGTGAAGGTCTTGTGGACACTGCCGCCGACATCCACAACGAGCTGATGGAGCTGGGGATGGCGGACCTTGCATACTCCTCCGACGAGCATCTCCAATCCAGCGCCAAACTCAGCTTATTCTTCAAAGGCGTGGTGACGGGTCTCCAGCGACTCCGGGAAGAGGTCCCAAAGCAGCTGGCCGAGGAATCATGCCAGATCCGTGCAGGAGCCCTCAAGAAGGTGTTGATAAAGGTGGCCTTCCGCAATCCGGGCCTCAACCTTAACGGCGTCCTCAGATCCTTGCCGCCAGACGCCAACGTGGAGGAGCTCAAAGCCCTTGTCGCACCCATTGTGGACAAGGTGAACAAGATCAAGCGGATCGATGGTGACCGCGTAGACTAGGCCGCCAACTTTATCTTTCCCTTGTCGCTGCTGATCATGTTTAGAACACTTTGTTAGATCAGCGGCAAGTTATTTTGTAATATACTCTATCTTAGGCGATCAATGCAACGTTATTTCCTCTACTCGATTCCTTCTTTTGTATGTTTCTGCCTTACGCATTTGGGGGACTTGTCGGCGCGGGCACTTTTGCATGAAGGCTGAGTCTTGAACGTCGACCTGCTGGCGATGCCGCCTCCGACAAGCAACCTTGTCGCGACTAGCTGCAGCTCACTTAAGTTGTTGAGCGGACTCGAAACAAAGTAAGGGCGCGACTAGCCGGGCGAGCTGGTTCCTCTGCGCATGTGTTTTCCATACAAAGTACTATCGTTCGAGGAAGATAACTTAAAATTTAAAAATTGATTGCTCAAACTTTGGCAACTTAGCTTTTACATCTCTCTTGCTTCCCGATGAGGCGAAATCTCCTCGAGCGGTGCCTGGTCCATAATATTATCTCCTCCTTCCCCACTGGTTAACTTGTGCGCGGGGGAGCCTTCCTTTCTTTAAGAAAAGAAAAAGAAGAGGAAATAACGTTATGGAGCCGAGCGGCTCGATTCTGCTTACCGGGTGTGGTTGCTGCACAAAGTGTTAGCCAAAACATGCAATAAAATGATGAAAGCATGAATTTGACAAGTTGTGCGCAACACATGAGCTTTATCGATGCATCGGGTCTGCGGCTTTGTACAAAGGATTACATGCAACAGCGGCAAGACTTGTACAAAAGGTGGTTGCTTGAGCAGGTTCCGACAACCGCGCCCTATGGGTAAAACTTACGAAGATGCTCAATGTTCCAGGAGTTGCTCACCGGAATGCCATCTTCGGTCTCAAAGCGGACAGCGCTGAGGCCTAGTGACTTCGTTTCACCCGATAAGGGCCTTCCCACTTTGGCGTCAACTTGTTTGAAATCTTGGCGGACTGAACGCGAAGAAGAACAAGGTAGCCTTCCTCGAGACTTCTGGCACTAACACTGCGGCTATGGTAGCGACGCAAAGCTTCTTTGGTAGCGGCGGCTCGCCGCGGCCTGAAGGCGATCCTCCTCAAGGAAGCAGCGTCATCTTGTCGCAGCTGCTCTTGCTCAAGCTCATCATAAGCGAGCACTCGAGGCGATCCGTATACGAGTTCCGTGGGGAGAACTGCCTCTGCTCCATAGACTAGAGCAAAGGGTGTCTGGCCGGTGGCTCGATTTGGCGTCGTCCTGATCGACCAAAGAACCAACGTCAGCTCCTCGATCCAGTTTCTTCCGCACCTGTGCAGCCTGTCGAAAGTTCTAGTCTTGAGCCCGCGTAGCACTTCAGCATTTGCCCTCTCTGCTTGACCGTTGCTTCTCGGGTGAGCCACGGAAGCAAAGCAGACCTTGGCGCCAAGATTTTGGACGTAATGCATGAAGGTGCGACTCGTAAATTGTGTGCCGTTGTCGGTGATGATCCTGTTAGGGATTCCGAAACGGCAAACAATTGACCTGAAGAACTTGACTGCTGACTGTGCCGTCACCTTCCTCACTGCTTCCACCTCCGGCCACTTTGTGAACTTGTCGATGGCGATGAACAAGTATTCAAAGCCCCCGACTGCTCGGGGGAAGGGGCCGAGGATGTCGAGCCCCCAGACCAAAAATGGCCAGGATAAAGGGATCGTCTGGAGAGCTTGAGCTGGCTGGTGTATCTGTTTGGAATGGGCGCACGCTTCACACTTGGTTACTTGTGCAGTTGCATCCTGGAGGGCTGTCGGCCAGAACAAACCTTGAGGGAAAGCTTTGCCGCCAAGTGCTCTTGCGCCAATGTGGTGACCACATATGCCTCCATGTATCTCTGCCAACAGCTTTTGTCCATCTTCCCTGGGAATACACTTCAATTTCACACCGTTGAGTCTTCTTACATGCAGTATCAGTCGACAAACTGGTACATACTTGACTACCGGGCTACTCTTTCCGCTTCTTCTTGCTCTTGGGAAATTCTTACATCTGAAGGAAATGGACAATCTGCTGCGCCCATGCCGGAGCTCATGGCTCGACAACAAGGACTAAAGGCACATCTGCTGCTGCGGAACATCAGCTTCCACGGCAAGAACCTGCGGCCTGCGGAGCTTGATGCTCCCGACAAGCTTGCCGGAGCAAGACTTGTCGGGGGCGTCTGCTTCAACGAAACAAACCACAGGGCTGTCGGAGCAGACTGCTCCTCGGCCTTTATTGGTGTTGAGCTTGGGGACCTTTGCAACGACGGCTTCGGGAAGCTCTGTCGAAAAGTAGTCACCATAGGTCAACTTCCTCTTCTTGCTTTGTCCAGTTGATGGTGTTACGGTTGGCTGAGTCAGCTTGAGCACGAAAATCCCTGGTTCCACAGGCAACTTAAGTGCGGCACACTTTGTGCGGGCCGTCGGCAATATCATTACGAGCTCTTGGAACATGTTCCATTTGCAGGCCGTCAAAGTGCTCTTCTAGCTTCCTCACTTCATCGACGTAGGCTTCCATCAACGGACTCTGATAATCTTTGTTCACTTGGCGGACGACAAGCTGCGAGTCACCCCTGACAATAAGCTTTTTTGATCCCAAGGTCCACTGCGATCCTGAGACCGGCAAGCAAACCTTCATACTCTGCAGTATTGTTCGTCACTTGCTCCTTGGGAAAGTGCATCTAGACTACGTACTTGATGTGCTCTCCAGTGGGTGCGATAAGCGACGCCAAAGACCGGCGCCTTGCAGCGAGAAGGCACCATCAAAGTACATCAGCCACTCTTTGCTTGCTTCTTTGACGGGAATGCTCGTCTCCGGAATCTCTTCATCTGGTGTTGGCGTCCATTCTGCTATAAATTATGCCAACGCTCTGCTTTGGATAGTTGATGTGCTTTCAAACTTAAAACCAAAGCTTGACAGCTCCAGTGCCCACTCGACATTCCTCGCACAGCCAACCACGGATTCTGCAGATTATCCTCTTCAGCGGAAAGCGAGTGACAACTGTGATCTCATGTGCTTGGAAGTAATGGCGCAGCTTTCTCGAGGCCATGAGGAGGCCGAAAAGCAATTTTTGCACACCAGAGTACCTCGACCTAGCCCCCTGCAAGAGGGAACTGACAGAGTAGACTGGGTGCTGCACCATCCTTTTCTGCACCTGGTCATGCGTCTTCGTGGACTCGTCCTTGTCGGGACCAGAGCTTGTCGGCGAAGCCCCCTGCTTGTCGCAGGATGTGCTTGCCGTGGTTGCTGGCTCGTCATCCGCCTCCCTCTCCGCTACTAACGCAGCACTAACCACTTGATTGGTTGCCGCTATATATAGCAGCAACTTCTCTTGTGGCTTAGGTGCGACAAGTGTTGGAGTGGAGGATGGTATCTCTTCAAGTCCTGCAGCGCAGCCTCCGCTTCGAGTCCATTTCTTTGGACCTGCCTTTTTCAAAATCTTGAAAAATGGCGGTAGCGCTCAGCAGAACCTAGAAATAAACCTCTTTGAGCAGCCACGCAACCGCAAGTCTTCGTACATCCTTGATGCGCTTTGGTGCTTCGACCGCTCAATGGCCTTGATCTTGTCGGGATTAGCTTCAATCCTCATTTGAGACACGAAGAACCCGAGAAGCTTGCGGAAGGGACTCGAAACACGCACTTCTCGGGGTTGAGCTTAAGGTTGATCTTGCGCAGATTTGCAAAGGTCTCGTCCAAATCTTGAACCAGAGTTGCTTTGTCCTTGCTTTTGACCACTATGTCGTCCATGTAGGCTTCTACATTTCTGTGCATTTGCGGCTCTAAAGCGTCATGGACTACCCTTGCAAATGTTGAACCAGCATTCTTCAAACCGAAAGGCATCCGTATGAAACAATATGTGCCACATGGTGTAATGAATGCGGTCTTCTCCTCACCTTCTTCAGCCATGAATATCTGATGGTACCCTGAGTATGCATCAAGAAACGAAAGCAAATCACATCCAGCCGTGGAGTCAACAATCCGGTCAATGCGCGGCAAGGGAAATGGATCTTTGGGACAAGCTTTATTAACATCCGTGAAGTCAATACAAAGTCTCCATTTTCCATTTGCCTTCTTGCATGCGACTACAGGATTGGCCAACCACGTGGGATGGAGCACTCCTCGACAAGGCCTGCCGCTTCCGGTTTCTTGATCTCTTCGCTATGAATTCTTGGCGCTCCACTACTTGCTTCCTGACTTTTTGCTTGATGGGCGCGCAAGATGAGGACAAGCGGCGGCGGTGCTCAATCACTTTCACAGGAACACGGGGATGTCGGGGCGGTTGCCATGCAAACACGTCGACATTCGCCCGCAGGAAAGCAACGAGCGCGCCTTCCTATTTAGGGTCGAGAGAGGCACTGATGGTGAAGGTACCACCAGTGTCGTCCTCCTTGGCGGGCACCTTCTTGGTCTTCGGCTCTTGCACTTGCCGGTGGAGCTCGATGGTGCGTCCTCGACGGTAGCGCAGCACTCCGAAGAGGTGCGCTTGCCGGAGTAAGCATCAGAGCCCTTGCTGGACTTGGACTTTGTCTTCTTCCCCCCGGGAGCTTCAGCGGCAAGTGTTGGGCAATCTGTCGCGGCTGCTGCATCCCGGTAGATCTTGTCGGCACAGATAAGGGCATCCTTCTTGTCGCCATGGACAGAGATGACGCTTATCGGGCCTGGCATCTTGAGTAGGTTGTAGGCGTAGTGAGAGGCTGCCATGAACTTGGCGAGTCTTTGGGCGGCCAAGTATCCCATTGTAAGGCAATGGGAAATCGGCAACGTCGAATGTAACCCTCTCGATCCTAAAGTTCAGCTCGCTGCCAAATGTTACCGCAACGTAATCTTCCCCTTGACTTGCTCCTTCCCGGATTGATTCCTTGGAAGGTACCGGTCTCTTCGAGCTTCATTGTCGAGGATTTGAAGCTTACGAGTACCGCGGAGGAGATCAGGTTCAAGCCGGCCCGCCGTCAACTAGCATTTTGGTGACCTTGAGGTTGCGAATGGTTGGTGAGACCAACATCGGCAAGCACCGACCGCGGTTATGCGATCGGTGGTCCTCAATATCAAAAATGATAGGCGTCTGGACCACTGAGGCTTGCGTGACTCTACGGATGGTTCCGCTGCATTGACCTCCGCATCCATTGCTTGAGTTGGCGGTGGGAGGTATGCAGGAAGCACCTCCGTCAATGCAGAGGACCTCTGTGGCTTTACGAAACTCCTGCTCGTCGGCGTCGTCTTCCATATCTTCGTCGTTGTCATCATCTTCATCCTTGTCGCGGCCGCGGGGAGGTCTATCTCCTTGCCACTGCTTGGCCTTGCCGCGGCGTCCTCCCCGGCCGGGACGTTTCTTGCTTGCTCCTCCAGCACCTTCCTGGGCCTTCTCCTTGTCGCGCCGCTCGTACTCAGCCTTTTGCTGTTCGACAAGCTGCTCGACCTTCTTGCAGCACTGGAGGTCGTGGCCCTTGGTGTGGTGGATCTTGCAAGATCTTGCTTGCGGAGCTGTCTGCTTGTCGGCGGCCGCCACCGGCTGGTGGTTGGCGTCGTGACAACCTCCTTGCCGGAACCACCAGCCTTGGCGTTCTTGTCGCCGCCTCCGTTGTCGGACTGCTCAACAGCTAGCACTTCTACGCCTTTCTTCTTCTGTTGCCTCGCCGCGGCCCTTCTTTGCCGGGCGGTGTCCTCCTTGTCGAGATCCTGTTTCCGCATTCTCTCCTCGAGTCTCCTCCTTCCTCGGTAGCGTGCACACTTGCCGGCCAAGGCGTACAGCTCATCGGCGTCCTTGACTTTGCACATCGCCATCTCCTCCCTCATCCTGCGGTTCCGCACATTACGATGAAATGCACCGATCACCGCGGCAGGGTGGGCGTGCAGGATGTTGTAGTGCACACGGCTGAATCTCTGAATGAACTTGCGCGAGGACCCTCCTTCCTTACAGGCGGCAGATGAAGGTCACTCTCTTGGCCATGAGGCTTGTGGCCACTGTGAAGGCGCCAACAAAGCGATGGCACAGATCTGCCCAAGAGGATATGGAGCTGTCCGGCAAGTGCATGAGCCAAGATCGGCGTTGGGCTTGAGCACGGCGGGAAGTAGTTGGCGAGGATCTTGTCGTCCCGTCCCCGCAGCTTGCACCGCGATGGTGTAGATGCTAAGGAACTCCGACGGATGCGTCCTGCCATCATACTTCTACGCACGTCTGGTTTGAAGTTTTTCCGGGCCCTTTGGACTTGCCGTAGCTCACGGGTGAACGCAGGGCAACCTACCGCGTCGGCAAGTCGCTGGCTCCTCCGGCGCGCATGTCAACAGAAGGCCCAGCGCGCTTGTCGGACTGACGTCGCGCTTCTCTTCGGCGCTCGATGAGAGTTCGAGCGTCCTCTTGTTGTCGCTCGTGAAGAACTTGGCGCTGATCGCGGCGAGCTCGCGGGTCCAACGACGCGGTGGAGTCACTGTCGAGGTGGATCCGGTGAGTTGGCGATCTTGGCCTTCGTGGCGGAGAGTGCACGGTGGTTGCACCTCCGACAGTCTCGTCGCCACCAGCTCGTGCCTTGTCGTCTCGCCGTGGCAATGATGGCGTTGGTTGCCGCGGAGCGTCGCCGTTGGCAAAGCCGATGAGGCTCTGGATGGTGGCCCTCCACTCGTCGACCTTGTCGGCCGTTGGAGGGTAGTCGAGGAGCGGTGAGCTCGCCAGAGCTTCTGCTAGAGTAGTGGGTGGCATTGGCGAACGGTGCGAGGAGCGGGATATGCTCGGACTTCTAACTACATTAGAAGGAGCAGCACCCCGTCCGGGCGACCGTATTTCACTCGTGCCAGCATGTTGACGCGCGTGCTGGTCTTGAGGGTCTCAATCCAACGAACGTATGGCATTGTGGATGCCATGACGCTGTTGGTCCCGTGTCTCCTGAGATGGGCGCGGGGGATGCGCGGACGCCGAGGTTTGCGGGGCCTTGTCCTTGGACTTGGCAACGTCGCGAACACCTTCGTCGGCGCCCGTTCCTCCGCCGTTCTGCCCCACCACCCGTTTGCTGCGGTGAGGGTGGAGTGCAGCGCGGACGGCTCTGCTGCCGCGAAGCCTTCTTCTTCGGTGGCATGTTGAGGAAGATGTTGATGATGCTGCTCGTGTGAACGCCGGATCAGATTCACACGGCCTCGACGCCCCCTACCTGGCGCGCCAAAGATGTCGGGGAGGCTGATCGTGCCCACGAACACCTATGGGGCCGGCGGACCAACTGCTCGTGTTCTTGAACTAGCTATGGGGCGTGAGGAGCTCCAAAAAGCCGAATCCCTCTCTTGGTCACCTCGGGCCTCCTTTTATAGGGAAAAGGGGTTGCCACAGTGGCACACAGGAGGTGGAAAGGGCATAGTGTTGCAAGGTTATCCCTCACATTACATGACAAGACACATTTAATGCGTCTGCTTAGGTGTCCTCTTACTTTATCGAGAACGGGGGCGAAGTCCGTCCCGTCCGTCGCCGCTCCTCCTCGTGGCGGCGGAGTCTCGTCCCGAAAGGTTGCTTATGATTTTTTCCTCCTCGAAAGACCTCATATAGCAGAAGATGGGCATCGGAGAGCCAACAGGGGGCCCAGGGGGGTAGGGCGCGCCCTCCACCCTCGTGGACAGGTGGGCCCCCCCTCTGGTGAACATCTTCCGCTGAATATTTTTCATATTTTCCAGAAATGACTTTCATGGAGTTTCAGGACTTTTGGAGTTGTGCAGAATAGGTCTCTAATATTTGCTCCTTTTCCAGCCCAGAATTCCAGCTGCCGGCATTCTCCCTCCTTATGTAAACCTTGTAAAATAAGAGAGAATAGCCATAAGTATTGTGACATAACATGTAATAACAGCCCATAATGCAAGAAATATCGATATAAAAGCATGATGCAAAATGGACGTATCAATCACCCATTCCTCTTCAAGGTAAAATTCAACACAAGCTCAAGAAGTACCAGGAAGAATTTCTGGCGCCACCGTCGGGGAGGTTCTACATCAAGCCTACCAATTACCCATCATAAACTCTCATCTCTTGCATTACATTATTCGCCATTTGCCTCTCATTTTCATCTCCCGCACTTCTAAAACATTTTCAGAAAAATACAAAAAAATTACCTTTTTATTCGTGTGCTTTCTGTTTACTTTTTCGTTTGCCTTTATGTATTACTTAGGTTGTTTTCTTGTTCTCTTGGCATAATTGCATATTTATTCCAAATCAAGAAGAAAAAAGTGTATGATCCTCATCCATTTGCTAATATTTTTAAAAGATCCAATTATGGTGAACGAATTGCTAGTGAGTAGAGTGCACTAGATTATCTTTATGAAGTTTTGCTTGAAATTCATGAATCTGAAATTATGATGAAATTTATAAAGTGATTCACGATAGCTCCTTGAATGAAAGGCATGATTGCAATGATCTTATTATAAATTATATTAATGTCAATTGTGTTAATGATAGGCAGAACCCCAAGCTTGGGGATGCTTGTTTTGCTATGTCCACTACTTATTGTGATGATCACGGTTCGGGTGATAATGTTTCTTATGATCTTGAAAATTTATTTAAGCCTCATGATGAATATGATATTGGTAATAATGTTTGCAATAATATTGAATGTGGGTTTGGAAGAGTGTAAACTTTAGGTAAAATCAAATCCACATATTTGGAGTGTGCTCAATCTTATGAAATATTTGATGAAAGTGGGTTTCGAGAGGTGATGGATTTATTTGATGATAATCCCACTATTTTGGAAGAGTGTCAACTTTGCATGCATATGGATCAAGTAGAGAATAGGTTATGTGATAGCTATATAATTGACTTTGAAAATGATCCCACATGTAATTATTATGAGAGAGGTAAGTATGGTTATAGAAATTTTCATGTTACTAAATTACCGTTCGTTGTGTTGAGATTGCTATTGTTTCTGTCTTATTCCTTGCATATGCTAGTTTTTGCTTGTCTTGATAATTTGTTTGCTTACAAAATGCCTATAGATAGGAAGTATGTTAGACTTAAACTTGTTTTCACATGTTGTATGATGCTCTCTTCGTGTTTCAATTGCTATCTTTCATGTGAGCATCATTAAAATTATCAATGCTTAGCTAAAAGGCTTTAAAGAAACGCGCTTGTTGGGAGATGATACGTCTCCAATGTACCTATAAGTTTTGCTTGTTCCATGCTGTTATACTATCATTCTTGGATGTTTCACAAGTGCCCAGTGCCATTTTCCGTTTTTGCTTGTTTTTTTACTTCGTAGAATATGAGTACCAATCGGAGTCCAAATGCAGCAAAACTTTTTGGAGATTTTTTTTGACTAGAAGACACCCAGTGGGCCAAAGATGTACCAGAGGGGAGGCCCGAGGTGGGCACAACCCACCAGGTCGCGCCAGGAGGCCCAGGCGCGCCCAGGGGGGTTGTGCCCCCCTCGGTGACCTCCCACACCGCCTCTTCACCCTATAAATACCCAAATATTCCAGAAAACCTACGGGAGTCGACAAAACACAGTCCCAGCCGCCGCAAGTTCTAGAACCACGAGATCCAATCAAGACACCATCACGGAGGGGTTCATCATCCTAGTTGGTGCCTCTCCGATGACGCATGAGTAGTTCATCATAGACCTACGGGTCCGTACGCAGTAGCTAGATGGCATCCTCTCTCTTTTGATTCTCAATACAATGGTCTCTTGGAGATCTATTTGATGTAACTCTTTTTTGGGGTGTGTTTGTTGGGATCCGATGAACTTTGAGTTTGTGATCAGATCTATATCCATGAATATTGTTTGAGTCTTCTTTTGATCCCTTATATGCATGATTATTTATAGCCTCGTATTTCTTTTTCGAATCTTTGGTTTAGGTAGGCCAACTAGATCGATTTTTATTGCGATGGGAAGAGGTGCTTTGTGATGGGTTCGATCTTGCGTTGTTCTTTCCCAGTGATAGAAGGGGCAACAAGACACACATGTATCATTGCTATTAAGGATAACAAGATGGGGGCTATTCCTACATGAATAGATCTCTTCTCCATAATTTCATCCTTCTTATTGCATTACTCCGTTTCTCCATGAACTTTATACACTGGATGCATGCTGGATAGCGGTCGATGTGAAGACTAATAGTAGTAGATGCAGGCAGGAGTCGGTCTACTAATCTTGGATGTGATGCCTATATATTGATCATTGCCTTGGATATCGTCATAATTATTCGATCTTCTATCAATTGCCCAACAATAATTTGTTTACTCACCATGTGTTATTTTCTCGAGAGAAGCCACTAGTGAAATCTACGGCCCCCGGGTCTATTCTTTATCATATTTGCTTTGAGATCTATTTTTATTTTCTTTTATTTTCAGATCTATTATTCCAAAAACCCAAAAATACCTTGCCGCATCTTTTTATTATTTATATTATTTGGTGTTTTATCATGACCTATTTATCAATCGACACAAATTGTATCCCGTCAACTTGACAATTTCTGGCGCCGTTGCCCGTAGAGAGATTGACAACCCCTCATAGCATTGGGTTGCAAGTATTTTTTCTTTGTGTGCAGGTACCGTTGAGATATTGTTGCTTGGTTCTCCTACTTGATTGATACCTTGGTTTCATAACTGAGGGAAGTACCTACCATAGTTGTGCTGCATCATCCCTTCCTCTTTGGGGAAATACCGATGTAGTCCAAGCGACATCAAAAGGAATTTCTGGTGCCGTTGCCGGGGAGACATCATAAACATCTATCATGTTCCTAATCACAAATCTCATCTCCTTGCAATTTACATTATTTTCCATTTGCCTCTCGTTTTCATCTCCCCCACTTCACAAAAATTTGTCGTTTTATTCACCCTCTTTTTCGTTCGCCGTTTTCTCATCAGGTTTATCTATTTTTTCTTGCAATCTTGTTTGCATAGTCACGATGTCTCAAGAAAACACCAAGTTGTGTTATTTTTCCAATACCAATAACAATGATTTTATTAGCACTCCGGTTGCTCCTCCCGCCAATAGTGTGTAATCTTGTGATATTAATGCCGCTTTGTTGAATCTTGTTATGAAAGATCAATTTTCTGGTACTCCTAATGAGGATGCCACGTCCCATCTAAACACATTCGTAGAATTGTGTGATATGCAAAAGAAAAAAGATGTGGACAATGATATTGTGAAGTTGAAATTATTTCCGTTCTCTTTGAGGGATCGTGCAAACATTTGGTTTTCTTCTTTGCCTCGCAATTGTATCGATTCATGGGATAAGTGCAAAGATGCTTTTAGTACTAAGTATTTTCCGCCCACGAAAATTATTTCCCTTAGAACTGAAATCATGATTTTTAAGCAACTTGAGCAAGAACATGTTGCACAATCTCGGGAAAGAATGAAGTTGATGCTAAGAAATTGTCCTACTCATGGTTTAAATCTTTGGATGATCATACAATTTTTTTGGGGGAATGAATTTTGTTTCTAGAAATCTTTTAGATTCCGCCGCGGGTGGTACTTTCATGGAAATTACTTTGGGTGAAGCTAATAAATTTCTAGATAATATCATGGCATATTATTCACAATGGCATACCGAAAGAGCACCTACTAGTAAAAAAAGTTAATTCGGTTGAAGAAATTAGTACTTTGAGTGAAAAAGTTGATGATCTTATGAAATTGGTTGCTAATAAAAGTGCTCCTATTGATCTTAATGATGTGCCCTTCTCTACTTTGATTGAGCAAAATAGTGATCCCGTAGATGTGAATTTTGTCTCGCGAAACAATTTTAATAATAATGCTTATAGAGGTAATTTTAATCCTAGGCCTTTTCCTAGAAATTCCTCTAATAATTATGGTAATTCCTATGGTAACTCTTCTTACAATAATAATAGGAACTCCTTTGATCTTGGGAATAATATTAAAGAATTAAACAATGAGGTTTTCAATACTACGATAGAAGAAAAGTTGAATAAGATTGATGATATGTCTAGAAGTATTGCTAGGATTTCTCACGATGTAGAAAATCTCAATTTGAAAATTTTTGTACCCAAGGTTGATGAATAAATTAAAGCTTTATATGTTTGTATGCATGAAAGTAAGAAAACAACCACTATGCTTAGAGCTAAAAGAGAATTTTTAGAAAGAGCGTTTTCTAGTGATTGCTTTCATAAAAAGAGAGAAGTGCATATTTCAACCGCGAACTCTTGCCCTAGTCTAATTTACAACCCCGAACTCCAACACCGTCTAAATTACAACCCCCAACTCTCAAAACCGGTCAGAATTCAACCCTTCTCTCCCTGTTGACCAGTTTTGACCTAGTTGACCGGGTTTTGACCCGTTGACTAGTGAACAGTAAATTTTAAAAAATAAAAAATAAAAAGCACAAAATAATTTAGAATTTTTTACCGTCTGAACAGTAAATTCAAAAAAATCAGGTACTCAATTCAATCATACAGTAAATTCAAAATAATTTGTTTGCTTACAAAATGTGTGACGCCCCCAATTCAATCATACACTAATCATGCACACAAACATGTACGATCAAGATCAGGTACTCATGCGAAGATATCACAACACAACTCTAAAACATAAATAAGTCATACAAGCATCATAATACAAGACATGGGCCTTGAGGGCTCGAATACAAGTGCTCGATCATAGACGAGTCATGGAAGCAACAATATGTGATCTGGACATAAGTTAAACAAGTTTGCCTTAAGAAGGCTAGCACAAATTGGGATACAGATCGAAAGAGGCGCAAGCCTCCTGCCTGGGATCCTCCTAAACTACTCATGGCTGTCGTCAGCGGCCTGCACGTAGTAGTAGGCACCTCCGGTGTAGTACGAGTCGTCGTCGACGGTGGCGTCTGGCTCCTGGACTCCAGCATCTGGTTGCGACAACCAGGTCGAAAGGAAAGGGGCAAAAGAGGGAGAAAAGCAACTGTGAGTACTCATCCGAAGTACTCGCAAGCAAGGATCTACACTACATATGCATGGGTGGATGTGTAAAGGGGCCATATCGGTGGACTGAACTATAGAATGCGAGAATAAGAGGGGGATAGCTAATCCTGTCGAAGACTATGCTTCTGGCAGCCTCCATCTTGCAGCATGTAGAAGAGAGTAGATGGTAAGTTCACCAAGTAGCATCGTATAGCATAATCCTACCCGGCGATCCTCCCTAAATCGCCTGTGTGAGAGCGATCACTTTGGGTTATATCGGCACTTGGAAGGGTGTGTTTTATTAAGTATCCGGTTCTAGTTGTCATAAGGTCAAGGTACAACCTGTGTCGCTTTGTTACCGTTGACACGGCTATTCGAATAGATCAACTTCCCTGCAGGGGTGCACCACATTACCTAACACACTCGATCCCTTTGGCCGGGCACACTTTCCTGGGTCATGTCTGGCCTCGGGAGATCAACACGTCGCAGCCCCACCTAAGCTAAACAGAGAGGTCAGCATGCCGGTCTAAATCCTATGCATGCGAAGTGCAGGCCCATCGCCCATTGCGTACACACGCGTTGCGTCTGTGGCCGAAGCAGACCTAGCCCCCTTAATACAAGCGCGAGCTTACGGTCCAATGCGGCACGCGCCGCTCAGTCGCTGACGTCAAAAAGAGCTTCGGCTGATACCACGATGCCGGTTGCCCATATGTTGTCACACGTGGCGGTTAGTGCATATAAGGTCAACGACCCAACTCAGATCAAATACCAAGATCTCGTTAAGCGTGTTATTATGAAGTAACCACGGACGCCGAACAGGGCGAGGCCGACCTCTCTCCTAGGTGGTCTCAACCTACCATGTCGCTCCGCCACAAAGTAACAGTAGGGGCCGTCGGGAACCCAGGCCCACCTCTACCGGGATGGAGCCACCTGTCCTTTCAGCCCCCATCTCCAAACAATATCATAAGTAATGTAGCAGTATAAAGTATATAACATAAGCCCGTGATCACCTCCCGAAGTGATCACGACCCAGTAGTATAGCATGGCAGACGGACAAGAGTGTAGGGCCACTGATGGAATACTAGCATCCTATACCAAGCATTTAGGATTGCAGGTAAGGGTAACAATTGTAGCAACAATGACAGGTTATGCAACAGAATAGGATTAACCGAAAGCAGTAACATGCTACACTACTCTAATGCAAGCAGTAGAGAGAAGGAATAGGCAATATCTGGTGATCAAGGGGGAGGGGGCTTGCCTGGTTGCTCTGGCAAGGAGGGGTCGTCCACAGCGTAGTCGATCAGGGCACCAACAGCGGCGTCAGCCTCGTAGTCTACCGGAGAGAAGAGGGGGAAGAAACAATGAATACAATGGAAACAGATGCATATCGATGCATGATATGACAAGTAATGGTGTCAGGTGTGCCCTAACGAAGTAAGTGGTGATACCGGCGAAGGGGGCAAACATCCGGGAAAGTATCCCCGGTGTTTCGCGTTTTCAGACAGATGAACCGGAGGGGAAAGTTGCGTGTTCACTATGCTAGGGATGTGCAGCGGATGAACGGGCTACGTATCCGGATTTGCCTCGTCGTTCTGAGCAACTTTCATGTACAAAGTTTATCCATCCGAGCTATGGATTATTTTATATTAATTTCTAAATATTTAATTCATTTTTAGAATTAACAGAATTAATTTAATATGAAAATGTTTATTGCATAAGCATGACGTTAGCAGTCAAAGGTTTTGTTGACTGGTCAGACTGACGTGCGGGTCCCGTCTGTCATTGACTATTAACCTAATTAAAAGATTAATTAGCTTAATTAGACAATTAGGTTAATTAACTTTAATTAAACATGACTACTGAAGTTAATTAATTCACTAATTAATTAATTAATTAATTATAATTTTTATTCCTTTAATTTTATTTTTCTTTTCGTTTTAAATAAAATGGAGCGTGAGGCCCGGTGTTCAGTGGCATAGGGCCAAGCGGGCGGCGGGGTAGCGGGTACCGGGCGCCAGGTGCGGATGCTCGAACCCGAGGCCAAGAGAGGCGAGGGCGAGTGCGCCCGGGGCCTCGGTGGCAGCGGCAATGAGCAGGCCGGGCGGGGAGCGATGAGGGTCGCGAGGTCGTGGGCGCGTGGGAACCTGCACGAACCTGGGCGCCAAGGGCATTGTCGACGAGGCAGCAGAAGCAGCAGCAAGGCGGTGCGTTAAGCGGCGGGCCATGGGGATGCGGGCCGCGGTGAGCGAGGGGGCTGCAGGTGCGTCGCGAGCAGGGAGGAAGCGGAGCGCGTGGGGAACGATGGTCGAGCTGGGCGAGGCTGCGCAGGCTGGTGCGGCTGGTGCGGCTGGGGCGCGCTGGCGCAAGCGGATGCGGGAGTGGCCGAGCATGGCGATGCGAGCTACGGGCAGCGGAGTGGCAGAAGCAGCAGCAGCTTACAACAGCAGCGGCAGAATCGGCGTCGGGCGCATGAGGAGGCGTGGAGCGCGGACGCGGGGCGGGGTGGCTGGACCAGAGCGGACCACAGAAGAGAGCATGGCAGGTGCAAGCGGCGTGCGGGACGGCGCGGGCGTGCGGTGACCGTGCGAGGAGAAGGGGGTGCTCACGGGGCAGTGGTGCTCGAGGTGGGGGACGGATACGAGGTCGACGATGAAGAGGATGGCGAGGCAGCGATCCAAGCGGCGACGGGGTGTCTGAGGCGGAGGCGTTCCGGGCGGCGTCGAGGCAGCCGAAGGAGAATGACGCGGGCGTCACGCGGGAGGAGCCGGTGGTGCTGGCTAGTTGCGTCGATGGCCGACGCGGCGCGAGCCTCCGGTGACAAAGCAGTCGGGCAGTGGCGTCGAGCGCCTTCGGGGGCAACCGCGATCTGGGGCGATCCAGATCGGGCGGGGGAAGGGGATCGGGGGAGTGTGGAGAGGAATTAGGGTTAGGTGCGGGAACGGAGCCATGTAGGCCAGGGGCGTGGTGTTTCCTTGGTTGGCCAGTTGGGCCTGTTGACCCAGTGGGGTGGGGGGGGGTCGGCCCTTTTCTTTTTGTTTTCTTTTTTTTGTCTTCTCTTTTCTTTTATTTTAGGTAGTAAAATAGTTTTAGAAAGACATAAAACGGGCTCCATATTTAGAGTGGCAAAATGAGACACTGTCATAAAAAGTTTGGTATATAAATGAAATAATTTGCACATTTATAAATTTAGAAGGCATTTAAATATTTGTTTTAGTCGCGGTTTTAATTAATTTAGAGCCTTTAAACATTTTATCAGAGTTTGGTTTCTCCACGATAATTACCTATGCATTATCTGGCACCTCTAGAACATTTTAGTATTAAAGTTTGAAAACTTTTGTTGTTTGCCTTTATTTTAAATTAGAACTTGAACCGTTTTGAACTAACACGAATTTAACAACAGTGACCGAGGTGACGTGGCATCATTAGTAGAGGGTTATTGTATCTTAATTATCTGGGCGTCACAATTCTCCTCCACTACAAGAAATCTCGTCCCGAGATTTAAGACGGGAGGTAAGGGGGAAGGGATTTGGTTGCGAAATTCTAACGAGTCTTCTCGGTCTTAGTTTCTCTTCTCGAAGAGGTCGATCCATAGCGCTGATGCCTTCATTTCTCTGCTTCAGGTCATCATGATGAAGTTGTCATCCTTCCTTCAGGATCTTCACCGTAATTACGAAAGGGTAAGAAGGGAAACTCTATAAGGATGGATTCTAACAAGATCGAGCATCAGACGATTAACTCAGGGAAGAAGCATAAGTATCTCTCGATTTGAAAATTAAGAAGATATTGAGAGCAAAGTAAGAAAGTACCATGAGAAGTTTCAAACGGATAGGCAATCATTCGATGCCTAATCAGAAGGTGAAAGGGTTTCAGGGCAATGAGAATAGGTATTGCGTCTCATACGAGAATAGATCACTAGACAGGTGGTCCGTGAATTACATACAAAGTCAAGCGCGAGGAACAACCTTGGGAACAGGTGGTGTACAGGAGAGTCGGGTTTCGATCCTGTGTAACTGTGGGTTATGGTCCCACCATGTGGGACAAAAGTACCAGTGGTGACATCTTGCATGGTCATGATAGCAAGGCATATCAGAGGGTAGCCTGTCGATTATGTTGACAACAATGTCGGTACGAAGGGCGAGGGACGAAGAGAACCATTTTCCTGCTCGTTGAACGAGGCGGACCAGTAGGCAAAGTTCTTGTCCATCGGTGGTTACCGGAATGTCATCAACAAAAGTAACAGGGTCTTTCTGACAGAATTGTACACCGAGGTGTTTACAAAAGCAGGAGGATATTACTGCTTAGATCATATAGATCACAAGAAAGGTTAAACTAAACAATGGAAAGGAGGATATGATTACCAGATTAAACAGAGCAATGGAAATGAAAATGTGTTTAAACACCTCGAGCATACACCATTACATCTTTTGGTCTGACCAATGCTATCAACGTGTTCACATGATGGTGGAAGTCCAGTGATATGGAGATTCCGATGAGTTGCTGTTGAGCCCATCAGCAGCATCTTGTCTCCTCCATGATTCATGTTGAACATCAACCTAGTGTTGGAAACTTTGTAAGCAATGCCTTTCGTATTCCGTTCATGAAGCTTATGCTTGGATGGAAGAAGTGACTGCCTTGAATTCATGTGCATTTGGTGCAAGTTGCCGCCGTGAGTTCGAGAAAGATTGTTTTTATTTCCTCTGGTACCATCCCAAGTCAATTATGCATGTGCGAATGTATTCTATGGTTTGGTAGATTAACTACCTCCACTCCATATGTATTCCCTAGCACACCAAGCCACTGATTGACTTGTTCAAGGAAAAGAAGTATATGCTTGGGATCTAATCCATGGACTTGCGTAAAGACTTTGAAATCCTTGATGATGGTTCAGACCGTAACTTCGATAGTATTTTATTATAAGACTACTTGTGTGGTCATTCTTGTCTTGGACAACATGCTCACATGTATGTAGCAGAACCAGCTCATGTTTTGGAGCTTGCTATCGTAGTTCATATCCCGAGAATCTCATAGCGTCATCTCGTCGATTTGTGTTGCAACCTTTCTTTTCGGACATCTTTGAGTCTGAAGTATCCTATCACCAATCGGATCTGAATCTCAGGCAGATATGATGGTTGGAACATTCCCAACAGTTGCATTTTGTTCCCAGCTTGCACCCCCATTGTGCCAAGTCCCATGGGCTGCCCTCTTAGTAATTGTTGTTTACGATCATCTTCAAAAGTGGTCCTACCATGGGTCCCATCCATTTCCGATGATAAGCAAAATCATCCATTGCGTTGTCTTCAACAAGGTAGTCCACATCATCCATTCTAGTCCGAGTATGTCATTCTTTAGAACTCCTTCAAATGATCGATTGTGATTGCCTTAGGCTGGTATAAAGAGTCTAAATGATCTCTATATCAAAAGTAATTCTTTTTGCCACTTAAGGGAATATTTCTGCGGGTCACCTTCCTTAAGATGTCTCGTTATGGTATCATGGCAACTCAACTCCTTGCTACGTGGACAAACGTTCACCACCTTCTTAAGTGTGGAATTGTGTCTACATAGTGAATCTTCATCATTTGTTACACTCCATCCCTCTGGATGTATGTTTCATGTCTCAGCTCGAGAACTGTTGCTATGTCTCATTCCGTGAGTTAATCCTGAGTTGTTCGATCCTCGAGAAGATCGATCCTTCTAGAATCTCCTTCTCCTCTCATTGTCATGATAGCTGGAGTTCTTAGAGCAAGACGCCGAGACAAAGATGGTGATCAAATCAACGTTCTTGTGAGATGCAACCTGGATCGTGAAGATTGCGTTAGTTGCGTTCCCCGTTCATCTTACCTTACGCTTGAATCTGGGGACGAGATTCTTGTTTAGTGGGGGTGAGTTGCCACAGCCCCAGTTCAGGCCTTGCTTGTCCTTGCATTAGCTTCCATGCATCATGTTTAAAATTTCTTAAATATCAAATGGGGATGACAGAACCCCCAGCACCCCCCCCTTAAACCAATTAGGGTTTACTAAAACCTTTTTCAATGAACCTGAAATGCCCTTCTAAAATGTTCATCATCTTTGCCTTGGTCCAGAACCTCTGACAAAAATGGTGCACACTTTCCTAGGACAACAGAGGGTCACTAGATTAAATCATTAGTTAATTGCATTTGGGCATTTAAATGCTTGTAAATATTTTAAATGTCCAAATAATCCCAAACCAAAATGTTCCATGTTGGATATATTCTAAACATTGGGCATGCACAGTTTGGTGGTTTTTGTAAGTGCCTAGATATTTTTAGTAATGCCAAAAACTTACAGAACAAAAGATAAATAGAAAACAGAAGAGAGAGAGAGAGAGAGAGAGAGAGAGAGAGAGAGAGGAACTTACGTGGCGCCCACCAACCGGCCCAGCTCCCCCATGTTGGTCGAGCGCTGTGCGGCCCAGCCCACTGGCCGCCCCCCTTTCGCCTTCCTCCTCGCGCCAGTAGGCACAGGCGCATGGCCGACGCACGCCGGCGCACGCCCGACCACCTCCTGCTTGCCGTTTCGCCTGGCTTCTTCGGGAGACGCCACACGGCCCCCTCGGACCCCTCTCACTCTCCATGTGCTCCTCCCCCTCCTCTGTTTCTCTCTTTCGCGAACACCGAGCGGATCCTGTTGCCGCCGTTCGTTGCCGCCGTGGCCACAGCCACTGCCTCGCCCTGCCGATGCTCTCAGAGGCTCTGCCGCAACCTCTTGTCCCTCCTCTCCGAGCTACACGAGCCAAGACAGCCCCAAGACGACGCTTGTGGCCTTCTTCCCCGACCACGGCCGCCGGATGCTGCCGCCTGATTCGCCGTCTCCGCCGCCTCCCCGGGCACGTCGACCTGCTCTTCGACATCACCGTGAGCCCCTGCCCTTTTCCCCTCTCTCCCCGTGCCCATCCGCGCCTTCTAACCACCGTGGCTGTCGGAGCCGACAGCTCCTCGCCGCCGGCCATGACACCGCCGCGACTACGGCCATGCAAGCTTGCGTTCAAGCTCACTGCTGTACTCACCGCACTCCCGCGAGTCGAACACGACCATCCACGGCTCCTCCCGTGCCCCGCACCGCCCACACCGTTGTTGCCGAACTCCGGCCACCACACTTCCCTTCACCGTCGTTGTTCTAGTCCTCTCCGGCGCGAGCTGGTGGCTCCGTTGGATGCGGACGAGCACCAGCATCACGACAAGCCAAACCGCCGCCCGTTTGGTCGCCGGAGGCGAAACCCGCAGCGCTCGCCGCCACTGACCTCGCCGGCGACGAGCCGTCGGCCTAATCCCGGTTTAGTTAGCCACTAATGACCCAGCTAAACCACCCCTAGTGCCACTGCCATGTGGGCCCTGTGCCTGTTTAGTTTAATTTAATTTTCAGTTTAGATTAGTTCATAACCCACTGGGACCCACACGTCAGCATTGACTTTGCTGACGCGGCCGTTGACTGGTCCCACATGTCATCCACCCAAACCAGCCTCATTAATCGACCCGTGGGTCCCAGCTGTCGAGTTTGACCTGGGCTGACGCCTTTGACCTGGCCGACGTCACTCGACGGCCTTAATGTCGACGCATTAATTCAATTACTGGAATTATTCTTACACAGGAAATTCCAGAAAATAGTACAAACTTCTAAAAATCATAGAAAATCAACCGTAACTCCAAATGAAATAATTTATATATGAAAAATGATCAGAAAAATCCAATCTATCCATCTGTACTAGTTTCATGCACGTTTAAACAAGTTAACTTGCTGTTTAGTGCAAAACATGATAAAGCACTATTTAAGATCACAAATGTGTTTGAACTTTGAATCTTTGGTTCAAAATAGCTCAAAACCATCTGGTTGTAGTTGCATTAGCCCAACACACTCATTTTACCATGCCATGATCATGCATCATATTGTGCATTGCATTGATTGTGTTTCTTCTCTGTTGCCGGTATTTGTTCCCTCTCGATAGACGTGGTTTCGACGATGAGATCGATGACACTGATGAAGAGCTATATTATCTTCGGAAGTGCAGGCAAGCAAAACCCCTTGTTCATTCCGATACAATCCCACTCTCGCTCCTGCTCTTTTTTACTACATTAGGACAACAACGATTCATCTGTTACTTGCTGCGAGTTGAACCCCTTTATCCTCTGCATGACTGTCATTCCACAAGAAATAGATGAAACCCACTAGCATGAGTAGGAGTTGTTTGAGCCTGTTGTGCCTACTCATTCATGTTTGTTTGCCATGCACTCTTTGCTTAGAGTTGAGTCAGGTCCGATTCATCGGGGATGAATCAGAGGTGTGTGAACACGTCCTACTGTGTGTGAGCTAAGTGTGTGAACACGATTTGGTAAAGGTAGCGGTGAGATGCCATGTAGGAGTACATGGTGGGTTGTCTCATTGAAGCCGTCCTCAGGAACAGAGTTCTGTGTTTGTGATCCATGAACAGTTACTACCACACATTGGGTTCCGGTAACTCGACCCCTCTCGGCTTATTAATCGCCTCGATCTTTGTCCAGGAGTTGCAACTAGTTTCTGGTGTTTGTAGGATATGTGTTGGAGGCTGTGCATAGCGCTGACCCTAGGGGTGGGCTATGATGCGGTAGATACATCGTGGCCCGGTGTACCGAGCGCCCGTTTGGTGTCTCGGGAACCCTGCACACATTGTTTGGGGCTGTGAGCGACACCCCGGCCGGATCTCCTCGCGGATGGAACCCGAATAGGCGATAAACCTGGACTAGAGACTTGTGTGGTTAGTCAGGTCGTGGCCGAGTCCATCGCCAGGCTTCCGATTGAAGGTTGCCGAGATACACGACGTGTACATGGTGGTAAGTGGCGAAAGCGTGTGTGAAGAAGTACACCCCCGTAGGGTTAACATTATCTATTCGAATAGCCGTGTCCGCGGTAAAGGACTTCTGGGTTGCCTATAACAGTTCATAGACAAGTGAAAGTGGATACTCTAAAATGCACAAGATAAGCGTGAGTGCTATGGATGGCGTTCTCGTAGGGAGTCGGGAGCGGATCCATAGTGGTGTATTGATATGGTGAATATGTGGACTCGTGTGCGCCACCTCAAAAGAGTTACTTGCGGTCGTAGTTCAGGATAGCCACCGAGTCAAAGCTGGCTTGCTGCAGTTAAACTCCACCACCCCCTTTGTTGATACCGATGCATATGTAGTTAGTTCTGATGTAAGTCTTGTTGGGTACATTTGTACTCACATTTGCCTATTTTATGTTTTGCAGATAGACGTCACTCTCGCTAGTAGTTCCGCGTGGACTTCGACGTTTAGCTTGATACCTCAGCTACGATCTTGTGCCCTCGGCAGGATCTGGTAGATAGTCAGGCTTCTAAGCCTTTTTCATTTGTAGATGTCTGTACTCGGACATGTTAAGCTTCCGCTTGTGCTTTGACTTGTATGCTCTGAATGTTGGGTCATGAGACCCATGTTTGTAATATCTCGCTCCTCGGAGCCTAATGAATAAATACTTGAGTCGTAGAGTTATGTTGTGATGCCTTGTATTTACACATATCGAGCATATTGTGTGTATGTTTGAAATGCTTGGTATGTGTGGGATCCGACAATCTAGTTGTTTATCTTTGGCAGCCTCTCTTATGGGGAAATGTAGTGTAGTGCTTCCTTGAGCCATAGTAGTCCGCTACAGCCCGGTTCACCGGAGTCCTGCTAGCCCAAAGACCTCTGCTCAGACGCTTGATCAAGCCGGCATGTGTTTCACTTCGTTCATGCGTCTGTCCCTTCGGGGAAATGTCACGCGGTGACATCCGGAGTCTTGCCTAGCCTGCTACAGCCCGGGTTCCCGGAGTCCTGTTAGCCTAGTGCTACAGCCCGGATTCACACGATGCTGACCGACATGCTCGAAGTTGATTCATGTATGCCTGTCCCCATGGGTTAGTGCCGCTTTGGGTTCACGACTAGCCATGTCGGCCCGGGTTCTCTGTCATATGGATGCTAGCGACACTATCATATACGTGAGCCAAAAGGCGCAAATGGTCCCGGGCCATGGTAAGGCGACACCCGTGGGAATACCGTGCGTGAGGCCGCAAAGTGATATGAGGTGTTACCTGCTAGATCGATGTGACTTGGAATAGGGGTCCTGACAGCTTTGGTATCAGAGCCTGACCGCCTGTAGGATTACCATGCCAAACCGGTCGAAGTTGTGTCTAGAAATGCTTTAGTTATGTAAGGGAATTGATTGTGGAAGGGAACGTCAGGCTCTTTTACTCCTTATACCTCATGTCCTTCTGATCTGAGTCAGCCTCTTCTCTTCTACGGGGATTAAGAACTCGGCCTTCTCATGTATCTATCAGGATGATGTGTTACTAATCCATAGACTTATATGTTTGATAGTTTCAAATCTCAGTTCAGTTTCTACTACTTTCGTATGTTCATAGCTGGTCTCAGAACCTTGATATTGCGATGCTGAGTGGTCATGCCACTATTTTGCAGGATGTCTCAAATCATTTTGAGCATTTACAGTCGTTATGCTGTCCGAGTCATCCCAGATTTCTAAATAGCTGATGCATTTGCAAATCCCTTCTCTCCATTTCTAATGTTCATTTGGGCCAGATTAATCACACAAATTAGTGTGTTGAGGTACTTTGCTGCCTCAGCATATTTGTTGGAGCTATTATTATGAACCTAGGTGTTTTAGGGAGTCACCTAGAAAACTAGTCATGTTTTGTGTTCCCCGTGTGATGATTCTGGCCATTATTCTCGAAAGCATCTTGTGATGCCATTTAGTAGTAGGTATTCTATTCCTGGGTTCTTGAACCCGAGATTCACCCTACTTACATCCTGTTGATAGTGTTTGCTAGTTCCTTTAGGATATTAGTAACTTTGCGATAGTCCTCGAGGTCCGTGGTATTTCCTTCTTCCAAATACTATGAGCGACTTATGGCGAAGTTCCTCGCTGAACCGAAGGATCACAATCAGTACTCTTGAGGAGTTCTCCATCCATAATTGTGAATCTGCGGTTCTACCCTTTCCGCATGGGTTATCCGGAAGAAATGTTGAGCTTCGCTCGACATACTAATCTATGCAACCACAACACAGAAAATTATATGTTCCTTTGAGTTGTTCTCTTTAGTTGTATTCTGACCCTCGTCTATCAATTGATAGTCAAGAGTATGCGAGCATTCGTTTATCGATGCCTATTACTCTTGTGGTCCGTCAAGCCATTATATCCAGAATTACTTGGAGAAACGAACTCCAGTACCTCATCCGTATCTAGGATTGGGTCAAAGCAGTTGTATTCCACAGATCAAAATGCCAATCCAGCTTTTGATTCTGTTCTACCCTGAAGTATTGCCCTCTGATTCGATCGAGAGAGGGAAGGAGGCAGAGGAAAAAGCCATCACTAGGAAGAATTCTCACTGACTATGCAACTTCCATTGGCCTCAAAATTAACTTTCATAAATCAACTTTGATTCCAATCAACTGTGGTGCTGCCCTAAGTAAAGATCTTGCAGAAATCTTTGGATGTACAATTGGAAAGATGCCATTCACATACCTTGGATTACCACTTAGTACTTCAAAACCTTCGGTCCAGGACCTAATGCCTATTATACGCAATATGGAAAGAAGACTCACTTCTACATTATCTCTGATGTCCTATGGATCCAAACTCTCCTTACTAAACACGGTCATCACCTCACTTGTTATTTTTGCGCTCTGCACGCTAAGATTTCCTCCAAAAATCCTTGAGCTACTAGACAAAATAAGAAGGAAATGTCTATGGACAAAGAAGACAGAACAGGGTGAAAAATGCAACTCTTTGGCGGCCTGGGACAGAGTTTGCAGACCAAAGTAGAGTGGAGGGCTTGGAATCATTAACCTTAAACTGCAAAGTGATGCTCTCCTTCTAAAATATTTACACAAGTTTTACAACCGTCTGGACCTACCTTGGGTAGAATTGATCTGGTCCACATACTATACCAACAAAATACCACACGCCTCAGATCCATGTGGATCATTACGGTGGAGGGACATTCTCAAGCTTACTCCTATTTTTAGAGGAATCTCCAAAGTTACTGATCAACTGTGGAAACAATGTTCTCATGTGGAAAGATCTGTGGTTGGATGAAATTCTCTCTGATACACATCCTAGAGCATTTTCTTATGTCAGAAATGAAGATTGCTCAGTCCAAGACTTCTTAACCATAACATCTTTGGAACAAGCATTCTCTCTGCCACTATCTTCACAAGCATTGCAGGAAGTTCAAGATATGCAAGGATTGGTAGCCCACATTACTTTGGATAACAACCAAAATGCAAAAGATATATGGTCTTACCCTTGGAAAGGAACGGATTTCTCTGCAAGCAAATACTACAAATTCTGCTTCAGGGATATGGAGGCCCATAAAACTTATCACTGGCTATGGAAATCAAAAGTCTCTGCTAAACTCAAGGTCTTTGGATGGCTTATGTTGTCTGACAGATTAAACACCAGAAACATGTTGAAGAGAAGACACTATAACATTGGTACAAACCTGAATCGCTTACTATGCGGCCAAAAAGAAGAAGACATTGATCACTTGATCCTAACATGCCCATTTAGCAGAAACTGCTGGTCAACCTTTGGGATAGACCCTGGAGATCAGGCCACTAGATTGTCCTGGCTAGAGCAAGCTAAAATTATTTGGGGCAGGCCTTTGTTCATGGAAGTCATCCTTCAAGCATCCTGGAGCATTTGGAAGGAAAGGAACAACAAACTTTTTAGAAATATTAGCCCCTCTTACCACTCCTGGCTAGCCAGATTTAGAGAAGAGTCTAGTCTTCTCCAATATAGGGTCAAAGACAACAAGAAGGAGTTCATCTTCTTGCTTCTAGACCCCCTACCCTCTGATTAATTGTACTATTTAGATCTTTTCTATCCTCACTCCAAAGAGAGATGGGGGGAGACATGTACATGATGTAACTACTCCTTGTAAATGTGCTATAATTATTAATATATGTGACAGTGGGAGCCTCTCCCAGTGTCCCAGTTCCTCAAAAAAAAAGTATTGCCCTCTTTATGTCAGGAACGTCATGAGAATTGCACCTTCCCTTATGAACTCTTGACATAGTGATACTTCTCACCATCATCATTCATTCCTTGGTCCTCATGTTGTTGTAACCGGAATGCCCACAAGTGAACCGTGATGTGTGAAATCAATACTCCGAGCAACTCGTTGCTTGGTAGTAAATGGACAATATTCTCATTCTTAGTGTGTTGGTTATTAAATCATCATCCTAAGATTGATCGTGCTACCTAGTCCTTATTCTGGTGCACTCTTCGATCAATGAGTTAGGATTATATCAATCCCTTGCTCTTTGATCATATCGTCTTGCCCTGAAAAGCAAGGTTGTTCTCGAGCTTAGTAACATACCGGTGGTTCGTGATTTTCCGAATATCTTCTCGGAAGCATTACCAGGTTGTCCCCTGACCGTTATGTTGAACTCGTGACCAAGTTGGTTTCTTGTGAACCACCCTTTCTCCAAGAATCTGTGTGGGATATCCTTGAGCTAGTTGGTTAAGCCAAACAACAACTTGGAGAGTTGGAAGATAAAAGCTTGTCTGACTTAGTTCATGTTAAGGGATATCTTCTGTGTGTGTGTGTGTGTGTGTGTGTTGAAGAAAGATGATATCTCCATTGATTGGTCCTCGTGATCAGTTGTTGGATCTATTTCCTTGACAAAACTTTGACTTGAGTATGGGCTATCGTCGAGTCAAATCAGAACCCACGATGTTCGTAATGTTGTCTTACTCGTGGTTGATCCCTCGAGCATACACCATTACATCTTTTGGTCTGACCAATGCTATCACCGTGTTCACATGATGGTGGAAGTCCAGTGATATGGAGATTCCGATGAGTTGTTGTTAAGCCCATCAGCAGCATCTTGTCTCCTCCATGATTCATGTTGAACATCAACCTAGTGTTGGAAACTTTGTAAGCAATGCCTTCGTATTCCGTTCATGAAGCTTATGCTTGGATGGAAGAAGTGACTTCCTTGAATTCATGTGCATTTGGTGCAAGTTGCCGCCGTGAGTTCGAGAAAGATTGTTTTTATTTCCTCTGGTACCATCCCAAGTCAATTATGCATGAGCGAATGTATTCTATTGTTCGAGCTCACCGCTGCACTCACCGCACTCCCGCGAGTCGAACACGACCATCCACGGCTCCTCCGTGCCCCGCACCGCCCACATCGTTGTTGTCGAACTCCGGCCACCGCACTTCCCTTCGCCGCCGTCGTTCTAGTCCTCTCCGGCGCAAGCTGGTGGCTCCGTTGGATGCGGACGAGCACCAGCATCACGCCAAGCCAAACCGCCGCCCGTTTGGTCGCCGGAGGGCGAAACCCAACGCGCTCCGCCGCCACTGACCTCGCCGGCGACGAGCCGTCAGCCTATTCCCGGTTTAGTTAGCCACTAATGACCCAGCTAAACCACCCCTAGTGCCACTGCCATGTGGGCCCTGTGCCTGTTTAGTTTAATTTAATTTTACATTTAGATTAGTTCATAACCTTTGGGACCCACACGTCGGCATTGACTTTCTTGTGTGACGTTGACCGGTCCCACATGTCATCCACCCAAACCAGCCCTGTTACATCGAATTCGTGGGTCCCAGCTATCGAGTTTGACACAGGCTGACGTCTTTGACCTCTTGGCGTCACCACGGCCTTAATCTTGACGCATTAATTCAATTACTGGAATTATTCTTATACATGAAATTCCATAAAATAGTACAAACTTCTAAAAATCATAGAAAATCAATCGTAACTCCAAATGGAATAATTTATATATGAAAAATGATCAGAAAAATCCAATCTATCCATCTGTACTAGTTTCATGCATGTTTAAACAAGTTAACTTGCTGTTTAGTGCAAAACATGATAAAGCACTATTTAAGATCACAAATGTGTTTGAACTTTGAATCTTTGGTTCAAAATAGCTCAAACCCATCTGGTTGTAGTTGCATTAGCCCAACACACTCATTTTACCATGTCATGATCATGCATCATATTGTGCATTGCATTGATTGTGTTTCTTCTCGATTCTTGCGGTATTTGTTCCCTCTCGATAGGCGTGGTTTCGACCATGAGATCGATGACAGCGATGAAGAGCTATATTATCTTCGGAAGTGCCGGGCAAGCAAAACCCCTTGTTCATTCCGATACAATCCCACTCTCTCGCTCCTGCTCTTTTTCTGCATTAGGACAACAACGATTCATACATTACTTGCTGCGGTAGCTGAACCCCTTTATCCTCTGCATGACCTGTCATTCCACAGTAAATAGATGAAACCCACTAGCATGAGTAGGAGTTGTTTGAGCCCTGTTGTGCCTACTCATTCATGTTTGTTTGCCATGCCTGCTACTGCTTAGAGTTGAGTCAGGTCCGATTCATCGGGGATGAATCAGAGGTGTGTGAACACGTCCTACTGTGTGTGAGCTAAGTGTGTGAACACGATTTGGTAAAGGTAGCGGTGAGAGGCCATGTAGGAGTACATGGTGGGTTGTCTCATTGAAGCCGTCCTCAGGAACTGAGTTCTGTGTTTGTGATCCATGAGCAGTTACTACCACACATTGGGTTCCTGTAACTCGACCCCTCTCGGCTTATTAATCGCCTCGATCTCTGTCCGGGAGTTGCAACTAGTTTACGGTGTTCGTAGGATATGTGTTGGAGGCCGTGCGTGGCGCTGACCCTAGGGGTGGGCTATGATGCGGTAGATACACCGTGGCCGGTGTACCGGCGCCCGTTTGGTGTCTCGGGAACCCTACACACATTGTTTGGGGCTGTGGCGACACCCGGCGGATCTCCTCGCGGATGGAACCCGAATAGGCGATAAACCTGGACTAGAGACTTGTGTGGTTAGTCGGTCGTGGCCGACTCCATCGCCAAAGCTTCCGATTGAAGGTTGCCGAGATACATAGCGTGTACATGGTGGTAAGTGGCGGCGTGTGTGAAGAAGTACACCCTGCAGGTTAACATCATCTATTCGAATAGCCGTGTCCGCGGTAAAGGACTTCTGGGTTGCCTATAACGGTTCATAGACAAGTGAAAGTGGATACTCTAAAATGCGCCAAGATAAGCGTGAGTGCTATGGATGGCGTTCTCGTGAGGGAGGCAGGAGCGGATCCATAGTGGTGTATTGATATGGTGAATATGTGGACTCGTGTGCGCCACCTCAAAAGAGTTACTTGTAGTCGTAGTTCGGGATAGCCACCGAAGTCAAAGCTGGCTTTGCCGCGGTTAAACTCCACCACCCCTTTGTTGATACCGATGCATATGTAGTTAGTTCTGATGTAAGTCTTGTTGGGTACATTTGTACTCACGTTTGCCTATTTTATGTTTTGCAGAGAGACGTCACTCTTGCTAGTAGTTCCACGTGGACTTCGACGTTTAGCTTGATACCTCAGCTACGATCTTGTGCCCTCGGCAGGATCTGGTAGATAGTCAGGCTTCTAAGCCTTTTTCATTTGTAGATGTCTGTACTCAGACATGTTAAGCTTCCACTTGTGCTTTGACTTGTATGCTCTGAATGTTGGGTCATGAGACCCATGTTTGTAATATCTCGCTCCTCGGAGCCTAATGAATAAATACTTGAGTCGTAGAGTTATGTTGTGATGCCATGTTGTATTTACACATATCGAGCATATTGTGTGTATGTTTGAAATGCTTGGTATGTGTGGGATCGACAATCTAGTTGTTTATCCTTGGCAGCCTCTCTTATGGGGAAATGTAGTGTAGTGCTTCCTTGAGCCATAGTAGTCCGCTTCTGGCCGGTTCACGAAGTCCTGCTAGCCCAAAGACTCTGCTCGGACGCTTGACTAGCCGGCATGTGTTTCACTTCGTT
Source organism: Aegilops bicornis (assembly GCA_021605145.1). Lineage (NCBI taxonomy): Eukaryota > Viridiplantae > Streptophyta > Magnoliopsida > Poales > Poaceae > Aegilops > Aegilops bicornis. The sequence goes on from CM038670.1 coordinate 288,854,294, forward strand.
CATGTGTACATCCCTTAGGGAAATGTCACGTGGTGACATCTCGAGTCTGCCTAGCGTTACAGCCCGGGTTCCGGAGTCCTGTTAGCCCAGTGCTACAGCCCGGATTCACATGCTGCTGACCGACATGCTCGAAGTTGATTCATGTATGCCTGTCCCCATGGGTTAGTGCCGCTTTGGGTTCACGACTAGCCATGTCGGCCCGGGTTCTCTGTCATATGGATGCTAGCGACACTATCATATACGTGAGCTAAAAGAGGCAAATGGTCCCGGGCCATGGTAAGGCGACACCCGTGGGAATACCGTGCGTGAGGCCGCAAAGTGATATGAGGTGTTACCGGCTAGATCGATGTGACTTGGAATCGGGGTCCTGAAAACTGTCGTGGCAACCGAAGGCCCGCCCGAAGGCAAGGACCACCGCAAGCCGGAGCGGTACTTTGAAGATGTCCTAGCGGGTGCCCGAATAGTAGAGGGCCAATGCGCAAAGTATGTTATGTTTGAGTGAATGTATCATGGCTGTCCAAAATTGTTTTATGAACCAAGGCCTGTAATATGTTTTATGCCTTTATCTGAAGTTATTTTCCTCCTGTGTGACCGTTTTAATTCTGAAAGTTTGCCAGTCGTCGGCTTCAGCCCCCACGTAGATGCTACGGGGGTGTTCGGTATTGCGCGTTATCACACTTGACCCAACGTCTTGGTCCGTAAAGGAGGTGTTTGCGCCACGAACCAGGCAATCAGACTATGCGGCTTTATTACCTTCACTTAGCCATAGGAGTTTGACAGTGGGGCTAAGTACTAGCCCCTGGTGCGTATGCGGCCGCCCGAACTAGGATGCCTTTGTCGCATGGCTGGGCGAAGGCCACCCCTTCGTATAACACAGAGTAAATCGTAAAAGATGTGTAGTAGGCCACCGAATCGCCGAGCAGCTCTCGCCGTATCATGGCAGTCAGTTTTCGGCTTTCTCTACTGAGGTGTTTGATCGGACGAACCAGAAACACAATCATAGTAGTTCTCCCTTTACTACCTTAGCCGAACTAGCGGAACGTAAGGTGGTAATCACAGGAGCCCAAAGACATGATTCGGAGCTGATGCATATAATGCAATATTTGGGACACCGAAGTATACCCTAGAAGTGTACGGACTTTTGAAAGTATATGTGGCCGAAATGGAGCCCCCGGAATTTAGGCCGGGCCAAAGTATGTTTGGCAATCTGAAGCAAGGAGGGAATACAGATGGTAAAATAAACCTATACCGAACAAGGGTTGGCGATAAACTGTTTCCTTTATATTCGGATTAATACATCAAGACGTGCTATTACAGATAATGCCAAAAACATCAAGGCTATTTTACATGCCGAGAATTTATACACAGGAGGAAGCTGTATACAGGGCCTAAAAAAATAAAAGGTGGTCTTGAAGATCCCATTGATGCCCTGCCGCACGTCTGCGCCGTTTCTCCTTGGTAAAAAATCCTTTGAGAGGAGCAATCGACGGCCGTTTATACAAAAGGGGCCTAGAAAGAGCCCTTGCACGACCGTAGGGTAGCTAGGTTTTAATGAACCTGTATTATGAGGGAGAAAAAAATCGAAGAAGAAAAATTAAGGTCCAAATAGGGTCAAGCCGCACTATAGACCTTGTCTGCAGTGTGCCTCCATCGTTTCCCAGGGTATTTTGAGTGCGTAATGATGCACATGCTTTACAGATGCCGTGGTTGTGGGGGGCGATCGGAGGAGGTGCAACTACTAGTCCAGCTTTGGATCCTTCGAGCTGTCGTTCTGCAGAGTAGGTCGGACTCGCTTAGCGGTGTCCGGGGGCTTGATGGCCGATGATTTGTTCGGCTTGATGAGGCTGCTCTGTACCTCCGCTGCAAGGGCCGCGGTGTGCTCCTCAGTACGGAGGGAGCGCTCCATGTTTCCATTGACTGTGATAACGCCACGCGGTCCAGGCATTTTGAGCTTTAAGTAAGCATAATGAGGGACTGCATTGAAACGGGCGAAGGCGGTTCATTCGAGCAGTGCGTGATAACCACTGCGAAAGGGGACAATGTCGAAGATCAAGTCTTCACTTCGGAAGTTATCCGGTGAACCGAAGACTACTTCCAATGTTAATGAACCCGTGCAGCGAGCCTCTACGCCGGGTATCACTCCTTTAAAGGTGGTGTTACTAGGCTTGATTCTTGACGGGTCAATACCCATTTTACGGACAGTGTCTTGATAGATCAGGTTAAGACTGCTGCCGCCATCCATAAGGACTTGAGTGAGATGGTATCCATCGATGATTGGATCAAGGACCAGGCTACCGAACCTCCATGATGGATACTGGCCGGGTGGTCCCTGCGATCGAAGGTGATCGGACAAGCCGAGCACGGGTTGAATTTTGGGGCGATAGGCTCTACGGTGTAGACGTCCCTTAGTGCGCGCTTGTGCTGGGATATGCGTGACATATATCATATTCACAGTTTTCACCTCAGAGGGAAATTTCTTCTGCCCTCTGTGTTCGGTGGGCGGGGTTCATCATCGTCCTTGCTTGGCGGTCCTTTCCCCTTGTGTTCGGTATTTAACTTACCGGCCTGTTTAAAGACCCAACAGTTTCTGTTGGAATGATTTGCAGGCTTGTCGGGGGTGCCATGAATCTGGCAAGGCCAGTTGAGTATTTTGTCCAAATTAGATGGACCATCCTTATTTCCTTTGAATGGCTTCTTCCGCTGACCGGGTTTAGAGCCACTGAATCCGGCGTTGACCGCTGTATCTTCAATTTCTTCATTGTTGTTCCGACGTTTATGTTTGTTGCATTGAGGCCTTCCGTTGCCATCCCTGGCTTCGGAGGTACTGTTGCTTCTACGAGCTAACCAGATCTTCTCCCGCGCAGAAGCGAGTCATGAGTGCGGTAAGAGTTGCCATAGACTTCGGCTTTTCCTGACCGAGGTGTCGGGCAAGCCATTCGTCGCGGACGCTATGTTTAAAGGCCGCTAGGGCTTCGGCATCCGGACAGTCGATGATTTGGTTCTTTTTAATTAAGAACCGAGTCCAGAGTTTGCGGGCTGATTCTCCGGGTTGTTGTACTATGTGAATAAGGTCATCGGCGTCCGGTGGCCGGACATAAGTACCTTGGAAGTTGTCTCGAAAGGCATCCTCCAAATCTTTCCAGCTACCAATAAAGTTCTCTGGGAGGCTGTTTAACCAGTGACGTGCTAGTCCCTTTAGCTTTAGGGGGAGGTATTTAATGGCCTGGAGGTCGCCGCCGCAAGCCATATGAATATGGAGAAGAAAATCTTCAATCCATACACCGGGATCTGTCGTTCCGTCGTATGCTTCTATGTTTACGGGTTTAAATCCTCCTGGAAACTGATGCTGCATTACCTCATCGGTAAAGCAGAAGGGGTGTGCAGCGCCTCTATATCGGTCAACGTCACGACGGAGCTTGGATGACATCCGTGTTCAGTTTTCAGCCCGAGTTTGGTTATGCTTGTCACGCCAAGCTTGATGGTCGTCTTCTCTTGTTGGAGCACGTCCCCTTGACCCATAGATTGATCTGGTCTGTCTGGCTCGATTGTCCAGGTCCTGACTTAAGTCGTAGGTGTTGAGGGAGTCCTTGACTAAGGGGTCCTCGGGCGTCCGACCTGTTAGCCATGGGCCGGACTAATGGGCTGTGAAGATACGAATACCAAAGACTACACCCGTGTCCGGATAGGACTCACCTTGGCGTGGAAGACAAACTTGGCGATCAAACATGTAGATTCCTTTCTTTGTGACCGACCTTGTGTAACCCTAGATCCTCCCGGTGTCTATATAAATTGGAGGACTTAGTCCGGAGGGGGGAGTTTCATTACCATAGTCATACAGGCTAGGCCTCTAGGGTTTTAGCCATTATGATCTTGTGGTAGATCAACTCTTGTAATACTCATATTCATCAAGATCAATAAAGCAGGAAGTAGGGTATTACCCATAGAGAGGGCCCGAACCTGGGTAAACATCGTGTCCCTTGTCTCCTGTTACCATCGACCTTAGACACACAGTTTGGGACCCCCTACCCGAGATCCGCCGGTTTTGACACCGACAGGTGTAGCCTGGAGCCGCTACCTCTTTGCCTCGACAGCGAGGTGGTGAGGGCTGGTGCTCGGTGTAAGCAGCCGCTTTGTCCCGTCCACGTGGTGGTCTGTCTGGCTCGTGAGTGTAATTATATCTTGTTGTTATTGGCTCAAGGGCCTCATTGTCAAATTGTGGTAGTAGCCGACGCTTCAGATAACTCTTTGTTGGGCGCTCGAGGCCGTATTCTTCGGCAGCCAGGACCTTGGTCCATCTGTCGTTGAGCGTATCCTATTTGGCTTGAAGCTGTTGCTGTTTCTTTTTAAGGCTCCTCGCAGTGGCGATTAGCTGTCACTTGAAGTGTTCTTGCTCGAGGGGTTCCTCTAGCACGATGAAATCTTCGTTGCCGAGGCTAACATCCTCCTCGGAGACCGGTAGATAATTACTCTATTCTAAATCCTCATTCTCGACTGGTTTGTCGGGGTTAACTTGTCCCTCCTCCCATTCATCTTGCTCGGATGCAGGCTCGACGGGGTCTTCGGGGTGTTCGGCGTCGTCCGGAGTGTTATTGTCTCCGGTGCCGGTATTACTGTCCTTTTCCTGATGCGATCGTGGGTGGCGCCGCTGACGTCGGCGATTTGGTGGTGCTTCAATGGGCTTGTCGTCAAGCGAGTCTTGCCTTCCGTCGTCGTCGTCCTTTTTAGGTGTATCTACCATATACACGTCGTATGTGGAGGTGGCCGTCCAACGCCTGGTGATAGGCGGATTTTAGCCTGGGTCGGCTCCGGCATCATCGTCCATACCGTCGATGTCTTCGGAGGCGTAGTCTAGCATGTCGGTTAAGTCATCGACAGTGGCTACTAAGTGGGTGGTGGGTGGGACGCAAAATTCCCCGCACTCAGCCCCTAGTTTGGGCTGGGCGTAGTTCGGAAGCGACGCTTCGGTGATGGCGAGAGATCGCATTAAGTCCAGGGCTTCGCTTAGAAGTGAAAACCGGACGGGTGGCTGAGGATCTGCGGAGCTGGGTATGATGAACGCTGCTTGGCTACGCCCAATGGACGCAGACCTCAAGAGTTCAGAGTTAACATCCAGAGGTGACTTCGGCTTTCTGATGACAAGGAGAACCTTGTTCGATTTCAGATTTGCCGATAATATGGCCGCCTCTGGGTCTCCGGCAAGGAGCTCCGTAGTAGGAGAGGGTCCGGTGGGGTTCATGCTCCCGTCTTCGGACAAGGTGGTCTGCTCTGGATCTAGGGCCAGGGCAGGAAAGATAGTTGATCCTTGAATGGAGCCTAATGGTAGATCCGATGAGTTTCCTTCTTGCAGATGACGAACAGCGGTCGAGGCCGTGAACCCTTCGAAGATCAAATCTCCTCGGATATCAGCCACATAGTTCAGGCTTCCGAACCTGATCCGATGACCAGGGGCGTAGTTGTTGATCTGTTCAAGGTGACCAGTTGAATTGGCACGCAAAGCGAAGCCGCCAAACACAAAAAGTTGACCAGGGAGGAAAGTTTCCCCGGAAACAACATTGTTGTTGATGATCGAACGAGCCATCGAACCTTCCATTGACGACATAATGGAACTCTCAATGAACGCACTAATGTTGGTGTCAAAACCGGCCGATCTCGGGTAGGGGGCTCCCGAACTGTGCGTCTGAGGATCGCAGGTAACAAGGAACGGGGGGAACACGATGTTTACCCAGGTTCAGGCCCTCTTGATGGAGGTAAAACCCTACTTCCTGCTTGATTGTCTTTGGTGAGTATAGGGGTTACAGGAGTTGATTTACCTCGAGATCGTAATGGCTAAACCCTAGCTGTCTAGCCAATGTAAATTCTGATAACCTCTACAAACTAAACCCCTCGGTTTATATACACACCAGAGGGGCTAGGGTTGTAAAGGGTCGGTTTGTAGAGGAAGGAAATTACATATCCGGACACCAATCTTTCCATCCATGCATGGGAGAGTCCAATCCAGACACGGGCGAAGATCTTCTGCCTTGTATCTTCACGGCCCATCAGTCCGGTCCATATCACACAGCCCGGACACCCGAGGACCCCCTAATCCTGGACTCCCTCACCTTCCTCGCCGCATAAGATCCGCCAGACCCATCTCAACATGAGCACAACGTTCATGCGACGGGAGGCAGTAATGCCCAGGCCACCACGATCCTGAGGCATGCAAATATCCGCCCACTTTACCAAGTGATAATTTTGGCGGTTGTTGGCCGCCTGCCAAAAGAACCTAGCGAGATCCTTATTGAAGGCACTATGGACGCCCTCAAGTAGGATATACATCCCCATCATGAACATGGGGTGCTCCCTTTGGTGGTGAGCTGTCCTCGCCAGGGCTCTGCCCGAGATGCCACTCGTCCCACCAAAGGGTCGAATGCACTCGTCAGGATCTTTGAGTCTGCCATCGGCATCCCAAGTAAGTAATGGGGAATGAGGTTAGTCTACAGTTTATGTTATTTGCAATTCTTTGTTGGTCCTCTGCAAGGAAGCCCAAGATGATGGCCTCGCTCTTGTCAAAGTTAGTCTTGAGTCCCGACATAGCCTCGAAGCAGAGGAGTAGGAACTTAAGATTAGCTATGTCGAGAGTACACCCTTCCACCATAATCATGGTGTCATCGGCATACTGGAGATGAGTGACCCCTCCTCCTAGAATGAGGTGACCAACAACTCCTGAGAGGTGGCCGACCCTCCTAGCTCTATCCAGGATTCCCGCCAACGCATCCACAGCGAGATTGAAGAGAAGAGGGGATATCGGGTCCCTTGCTTCACTTCCGCAGAAGACGAAAAGAATGTCCCCACCTCGCCATTAATGTTAATCGCCGTCTTGCCAGACCGTACCAATTGCATAATCCAGTTTCACCACCTGTCCTCGAAGCCTCTGCACTGCATGACTAGCCGTAGAAAGGTCCAGTCTAGCCGATCATAGGCTTTCTGGAAGTCCAGCTTGAGAAAGACACCCTTCTGCCCGTGCGATTGCACCTCTTGGACAATCTCGTGAAGCGACAAAATCCCGTCATGGATTCGTCTCCCCTTCAGGAATGCTGTCTGAAGTGGGTGATTCATCCTCTTAGCTACCGGTGTGAGTCTAGTCGCGCATACTCTAGAGAAGATGCACTCAAGAACGTTGATAACTGTGATAGGCCTGAATGTCGAATGTCTGTCGCCCCAACTACTTTGGGGACCAGGGTGATGACACCAAAGTTTATGCGCGCCAGGTCAAAAGTTTTGATGTGGAATTCATGGAACATTGGCATGATCACATGTTTTAGGACATTCCAGAATTTCTGGAAGAAGGCAACCGGCAAGCCGTCTGGCCCCGGTGCCGACCCCGCCTTCGTAGAGGCGATCGTCGTACCCACCTCTTCCAGCGAGAAAGGGATAGTAAGTGTCAGATACCCTATCCGCTAGTGGTCAGAAATCATCGGCCAAGGATACCCCACCATAGGGTTCCGCCGAGAAGAGCCCCTTAAAAAGGAGTAAATATGGGTCCTAATCTCATCCAGGTGCTCGAGAAGGGTGTCCCCTTCCCAAAGGCACGGGATGGAACACTTCCTGGCCGCCCATTAGCGATTGCCTATAAGTAAGCGGTGTTAGAATCGCCTTGAAGGAGCCATTTCTGCCCCCCCACATTGCCAGAACAGCTCCTCCCCCTTGAAGATCTCCATTAGGGAGGCTTCAAGGGAGTACCGCCGCAACCATTCGTCAGCTGACAAACCGACTGAATCAGCAGTCGCGTTCAGGGCCTTAATCTAGTCCAATAGAGCCCCTTTGCGGGACCTCAGGTCAGCACCAAGGTTGGCGCCCCAGCCCCGCATAAACTGACGGGTGATCTTAGAGCAATGTTGCCAAACATCCGTGGCACATAATAACTGTGGCGGGTTATTTGATTCCTGCACCCAACGGTCTCGAACCATCTTGAAGAACCCCGGCTGCAAAACCCATGATGGTTCGAAATGGAAGCGCCTAGATCTCGGTGGAGACCTTTCCCCTCACGCAGACAGCAGGGGAACATGGTCGAATCCAATCTGAGTGACTGCCCATAGTGAACACAGTGGGAACATAATCTCCCACTGAACAGAAACAAGGACCCGATCCAGCACACTCCGGATAGGGTCCACCTGCTTATTTGTCCATGTGAACCTAGCCCCTACCAGGGCTATCTCACATAAGGCCATCTCAGCCATGGAGTCGTTGAACATGCGCATACGCTGCCGGTCGATATTCGGCGAGCTTTTGTCAGCTTCATGTCTAATAAGGTTGAAGTCACCCGCCACCACCACTAGGGTCGTGCAACGTTCTACCTTATCATGCAGCTCGGTCAGGAATAGTACTGACCGCCCGTGATCAACTGGGCCATAGACAATGATCACCTCTCAACTGAGGTTCACACGACGGTCGGTGATGGACATACTAAGGAAAAATTCCCCTCGGTCCATATCCTCCAGCGAGAAGAAATCCTCCCTGACCCCCAGGAGTATGCCTCCCGACAACCCAGACACTGGCAGCCATTGCTAGGAAAACGGGTGTCGAGAGAGCCCCTGTAATTCCTGAATGGAGAAGTCCGGACGAATCGTCTCCTGAACACCTACTATGTCGATATCTTCCTGCCGGATGTAGTCAATCAGTTGGCGTCGGTGGCCCAGGTTGCCGAAGCCCCTAATGTTCCAGCATAGGAGCTTCATCTGAGAACCTCACCGGTGTACTAGGCCCCTCAGGTGGGGCCGAGCTAGCCCTCCCTCCAAGTGCGGGATTGGGCATTTGTTTTGTCGGACGGCCGCGACGCCCCTCTTAGCGGGGGCATCACTCGAGGAAATATGCCCTAGAGGCAATAATAAAGTTGTTATTTTATATTTCCTTATTCATTATAAAGGTTTAATATTCATGCTAGAATTGTATTGATCGAAAACTTCAATACATGTGTGAATACATAAACAAATACCATGTCCCTAGTAAGCCTCTACTAGACTAGCTCGTTGATCAAAGATGGTTAAGGTTTCCTAACCATAGACATGTGTTGTCATTTGATAATGGGAACACATCATTATGAGAATGATGTGACAGACAAGACACATCCATTAGCTTAGCATATTGATCGTTCAGTTTATTGCCACTGCTTTCTTGAATGTCAAATACATGTTCCTTCGACCATGAGATCATGCAACTCCCGGATATCGGAGGAATTCCTTGTGTGCCATCAAATGTCACAACATAACTGGGTGATCATAAAGATGCTCTATAGGTATCTCCGAAGGTGTTTGTTGAGTTGGCATGGACCGAGATTGGGATTTGTCACTCCGAGTATCGGAGAGGTATATTTGGGCCCTCTTGGTAATACACATCATAATAAGCCTTGCAAGCAAAGTGACTAAGGAGTTAGTCGCAGGATGATGTATTACTGAATGAGTAAAGAGACTTGCCGGGAACGCGATTGAACTAGGTATGAAGATACCGACGATCGAATCTCGGGCAAAGTAACATATTGATGGACAAAGGGAATTACATATGTTGTCATAAGGTTCGATCGATAAAGATCTTCGTAAAATATGTAGGAGCCAATATGGGCATCCAGGTTACGCTATTGGTTATTGACCGGAGAGGTGTCTCGGTCATGTCTACATAGTTCTCGAACCCGTAGGGTCCGCACGCTTAACTTTCATTGACGATATAGTGTTATATGAGTTATATGGATTTGGTGACCAAATATTGTTCGGAGCCCCGAATGAAATCATGGACATGACGAGGAGATCCCTAATGGTTCGGACGTAAAAATTGATATGCAACATGATGATATTTGGACACCGGAAGAGTTTCGGAATGTACTGGGTAGAAATCGGGTCACCGGAAGGGGTTCCGGACACCCCGGGAGGTTAATGGGCCATATGGGCCGGGGGGACACACCAGCCCACAAGGGGCTGGCGCGCCCCTCCTAGGCCGCAGCACTTGGAGAGAGAAGGAAGGGGGGAGTCGGCCTCCCCCTTCCTTTCCTCTTCCCCCTTTCCTTCCCCCCTCCAGCAAATATGGTAGGGGGGGGGGCTAGGGAAAGACCCCAAGTAGGATTCGGCCCTACTTGTGGCGCCCCTTGGCCTCTCCCTTCTCCTCCACCTATATATATGTGGGAGGGGGGCGCCACACATAACCATGACAATCTCTTAGCCGTGTGCAGAGCCCCCCTTCACAGTTTAGTCCCTCGGTCATATTTTCGTAGTTCTTAGGCGAAGCCCCGCGGAGATGGCATCACCACCACCGTCATCATGCCATCATGCTGCCGGAACTCATCTAGTACTTTGCCGTCTTGCTGGATCAAGAAGGCGAGGACATCACCGAGCTAAACGTGTGCTGAACGCGGAGGTGCCGTACGTTCGGTACTCGATCGGTTGGATCGCGAATCAACTACATCAACCGCGTTAACAAATGCTTTCGCTTACAGTCTAAGAGGGTACGTATACACTGATACGTGTCCAATGTATCTATAATTTTTGGTTGTTCCATGTTGTTTTATTATCAATCTTGGATGTTTTATAATCATTTTATATCATTTTTGGTACTAACCTATTGACATAGTGCCAAGTGCCAGTTGCTGTTTTTTTGCATGATTTTTACATTGCAGGAAATCAATATTAGACAGAGTCCAAATGCCCCTAAACTTTACGGAGAATTTTTATGGGCCAGAAGGAACACAACGGTCCCTGGTTGCACCTGAGGGGAGTCCCGAGGAGGGGACAACCCACCAGGGCACGCCAGGAGGCCTAGGCGCGCCCTGGTGGGTTGTGCCCACCTCGGGTGCCCCCCGGACCGCCTCTTTGCTCTATAAATACCCCAATATTCCAGAAACCCTAGAGACGTCGATGAAATATTCATCCAGCCGCCGCAGAGTCCAGAACCACCAGATCCAATCTAGACACCATCTCGGATGGGGTTCACTACCTCCATTGGTACCTCTCTGATGATGCATGAGTAGTTCTTTGTAGACCTTCGGGTCTGTAGTTAGTAGCTAGATGGCTTCCTCTCTCTCGCTGAATTCTCAATACAATGGTCTCTTGGAGATCCATATGATGTAACTCTTTTTGCGGTGTGTTTGTTGGGATCTGATGAACTTTGAGCTTATGATCAGTCATATCTTCTTATATCCATGAAAGTTATTTGAGTTTCTTTGATCTCTTATATGCATGATCTCTTATAACCTCATATTTCTTCTCCGATATTTGGGTTTTGTTTGGCCAACTTGATCTATTTATCTTGCAATGGGAAGAGGTGCCCGGTATTGGGTTCGATCTTACGGTGCTTGATCCCAGTGACAGAAAGGGAAACGACATGTATGTATCGTTGCTACTAAGGATAAAACGACGGGGTCTATATCTACATAGATAGATCTTGTCTACATCATGTCATCATTCTTATTGCATTACTCCGTTTCTCCATGAACTTAACACACTAGATGCATGCTGGATAGCGGTCGATGTGTGGAGTAATAGTAGTAGATGCAGGCAAGAGTCGGTCTACTAATCTTGGACGTGATGCCTATGTAATGATCATTGCCTGGATATCGTCATAATTATTTGAAGTTCTATCAATTGCCCAACAGTAATTTGTTTACCCACTGTTTGCTATCTTTCTCGAGAGAAGCCACTAGTGAAATCTACGGCCCCCAGGTCTTCTTTCTCATATATTTGCTTTGCGATCTATTTTATTTGCACTTTTTATTCAGATCTATTAAACCAAAAAATACAAAAATACTTTGCTGCACTTTTATGTATTTGCGATATATTATTTCAATCTATTTACAACTTTCTCCTGTCCATGCACCGTTTCTGGCGCCGTTACCCGGAAGGGATTGACAACCCCTTTAACACGTCGGGTTGCGAGGTGTTGTTATTTGTGTGCAGGGGTTGTTTACGTTGTGTTGCTTGGTTCTCCTACTGGTTCGATAACCTTGGTTTCATATATGAGGGAAATACCTATCGTCACTATGCTGCATCATCCCTTCCTCTTTGGGGAAATACCGACGTAGCTTCAAGCAACATCATACACACTCTCCCCTCTCGTTGCTATGCCTCTCCATGGATAGATCTTGCGTGTGCGTAGAATTTTTTTTGTTTTCCTTGCAACGTTTCCCAACAGTGGCATCCGAGCCAGGTCTATGCGTAGATGATATGCACGAGTAGAACACAAAGAGTTGTGGGCGGTGATAGTCATACTGCTTACCACCAACATCTTATTTTGGTTCGGCGGTATTGTGGGATGAATCGGCCTAGACCAACCTTACATGTCCACTCACATGAGACATGTTCCACCGACTAACATGCAACTTGTTTGCATAAAAGGTGGATGGCGGGTGTCTGTTTCTCCTACTTTAGTTGAATCGAATTTGAATGCGACCGGTCCTTGAAGAAGGTTAACACAACAAACTTGATAAATCATCGTTGTGGTTTTTGCGTAGTTAAGAACGGTTCTTGCTAGAAGCTTGTAGCAGCCACGTAAAACTTGCAACAACAAAGTAGAGGACGTCTAACTTGTTTTTGCAGGGCATGTTGTGATGTGATATGGTCAAGACGTGATGTGATATACTTTATTGTATGAGATGATCATGTTTTGTAATATCGACAACCGGCATGAGCCTTAGGGCTGTCTCTTAATTATTGTATGAAATGCAAGCACCATGTAATTGCTTTACTTTATTGTATGTGTTAGCAATAATTGTAGAAGCAATAGTTGGCAAGACAACCCCGACGCAACGATGGAGATCAAGGTTTCGAGCCAGTGACGATGGAGATCAAGACGATGCTTTGGAGATGGAGATCAGAAGCAAAAGATGATGATGGCCATATCATGTCACATATTTTGATTGCATGTGATGTTTATCCTTTATGCATCTTCTTTTGCTTAGAATGGCGGTAGCATTATAAGATGATCCATTCACTAAATTTCAAGATAGAAGTGTTCTCTCCGAGTATGCACCATGGCCAAAGTTCGTCGTTTCGAAGCACCTTGTGATGATCGGGTGTGATAGACTCTATGTTCACATACAACGGGTGTAAGACAGTTTTGCACATGCAGAATACTTGGGTTAAACTTGATGAGCCTAGCATGTACAGACATGGTCTCGGAACACTGGAGACCGAAAGGTCGAACATGAGTCATATAGTAGACATGATCAACATAGAGATGTTCACCATTGATGACCACCCCATCTCACGTGAAAATCGAACATGGTTAGTTGGTTTGGATCATGTATCACTTAGATAACTTGAGGGGTGTTTATTTAAGTGGGAGTTCATTAGTAATTTGATTAATTGAACTTAAATTTAGCATGAGCTTAGTATTATAGTTTTGCATATCTATGTTGTAGATCAATGGCCCGAGCTACTGTTCCCCTGAATTTTAGTGCATTCCTAGAGAAAGCTAAGTTGAAATATGTTGGTAGCAAATAGATAGACTGGGTCCGTAACTTGAGGATTATCCTCATTGCTGCACAGAAGAATTATGTCCTGGATGCACCGGTAGGTGAAAGACCTGCTGGAGGAGCTACTGCAGATGTTTTGAACGTCATGAAGCATATGAGATGTTCCAAGAGTTGAAGTTAATATTTCAAGAAAATGCCCGGATTGAGAGATATGAAGTCTCCAACAAGTTCTATAGCTACAAGATGGAGGAGAACAGTTCTGTTAGTGAAACATTCTCAAAATGTTTGGGTATCATAACCACTTGACTCAGCTGGGAGTTGAACTTCCGGTTTATAGTGTTATTGACAGAGTTCTTCACTCACTGCCACCAAGCTACAAAGGCTTCGTGATGAACTATAATATGCAAGGGATGAATAAAATGATCCCTAAGCTCTTCGCAATGCTTAAGGCCGCGGAGGTAGAAATCAAGAAGGAGCATCAAGTGATGATGGTTAACAAGACCACTAGTTTCAAGAAAAAGGGCAAGGGAAAGAAAGGGAACTTCAAGAAGAATGGCAAGCAAGTTGCCACCCCTGGGAAGAAGCCCAAAGCTGGACCCAAAGCCTGAAAATGAGTGCTTCTACTACAAAGGGAATGATCACTGGAAGTAGAACTGCCCCAAATACTTGGCGGATAAGAAGGATGGCAAAGTGAACAAAGGTATATTTGATATACATGTTATTGATGTGTACCTTACTAATGCTCGTAGTAGCACTTGGGTATTTGATACAGGTTCGGTTGCTCATATTTGTAACTCGAAACAGGTGCTACAGAATAAATGAAGATCGGCTAAGGACGAGGTGACGATGTGCGTCGGGAATGGTTCCAAGGTCGACGTGATCGTCGTCGGCACGCTACCTCTACATCTAGCTTCGGGATTAGTTTTAGACCTCAATAATTGTTATTTGGTGCCAGCGTTGAGCATGAACATTATATCTAGATCTTGTTTATTGCGAGACGGTTATTAATTTAAATCGGAGAATAATGGTTGTTCTATTTTATGAGTAATATCTTTTATGGTCATGCGGCCTTGATGAATGGTCTATTCTTGTTGTATCTCAATCGTACTGATACAAATATTCATAATATTGATGCCAAAAGATGCAAAATTGATAATGATAGTGCAACATATTTGTGGCACTCACGTTTAGGTCATATTGGTACAAAGCGCATGAAGAAACTCCATGCAGATGGACTTTTGGAATCACTTATGAATCATTTGATACTTGCGAACCATGCCTCATGGGCAAGATGACTAAAACTCCATTCTCTGGAACAATGGAGCGAGTGAATGACTTATTGGAAATAATACATACTGATGTATGCGGTCCGATGAGTGTTGAGGCACGCGGCGGGTATCGAAACAAGAAAATAAAGTTTCTACGAGATGATCGCTGTCGGTGTCAAAATCGGCGGATCTTGGGTAGGGGGTCCCGAACTGTGCGTCTAAGGCGGATGGTAACAGGAGGCGGGGGACACAATGTTTACCCAGGTTCGGGCCCTCTCGATGGAGGTAATACCCTACTTCCTGCTTGATTGATCTTGATGATATGAGTATTACAAGAGTTGATCTACCACGAGATCGTAGAGGCTAAACCCTAGAAGCTAGCCTATGGTATGATTGTTGTTGGTCCTACGGACTAAACCCTCCGGTTTATATAGACACCGGAGGGCGCTAGGGTTACATGTAGTCGGTTACAATGGGAGGAGATCTACATATCCGTATCGCCAAGCTTGCCTTCCACGCCAAGGAGAGTCCCATCCGGACACGAGACGAAGTCTTCAATCTTGTATCTTCATAGTCCAACAGTCCAACCAAAGGACATAGTCCGGCTGTCCGGATACCCCCTAATCCAGGATTCCCTCAGTAGCCCCTGAACCAGTCTTCAATGACGATGAGTCCGGCGCGCAGATTGTCTTCGGCATTGCAAGACCGGTTCCTCCTCCGAATACTCCATGGAAGATTTCGAACACAAGGATAGTGTCCGGTTCTGCAAAACAAGTTCCGCATACCACCGTAGAGAGAATAATATTTCCACAAATCTAATCTGCCGACCATTTTTCATAACGTGATGTATTGCCACGGTTTGGTCATGACGAACCGTCTTCCTCCATCAGCCTCCCACTGCACGTTCTGTGAGGCGATTTATTTGGCACGTCTTGTCGAAGCAGAGATCGTGTCCCCCTTATTACGGGATTCTCATCAATACGGATGTGGGTAACCCAATCGTGCCCGTTGGTATGACTCCCCAATTCTAGGAAAGTCCCAAACTGCCACGCGGAGGACGCTTGATATTCACCTCCTTTATAAAGAGGCCAAGGCATGTCCCTTTTTCTTCTCGTGCTCAATCGACTCCTTCCCCCACCTTGAGTTCCAACACCCTGTGCTCAGGTCAGCGCCTGCACCTTCAACCATGTCCGGATCCAACCTTCAAGGCCGGTGGACGCCTTCCTCCGTCACAGAGGAAGACGTCAAGAAGCTAAGAGACCAGATTTCTGACCGGCGAGATCTCACACAGGTTGCCTACTCGAGGGCAGGTCATACCCACTCCCGAACTCGGCGAGAGCATTGTATTCATCTCTCACTTCCTCCGAGGGCTAGGCCTCGCTCTAGATCCCTTTGCGAGGGGCTCATGTTCTATTACGGGCTGGATTTTCATGATCTGGCTCCGGATTCCGTCCTCCACATATCGTCATTCATCATCGTGTGTGAAGCTTTCCTCCGCATTACCCCTCACTTCGGCCTGTGGCTCAAGACCTTCAATGTGGAGCCGAAGATGATCGAGAGGCGGCACGCAGAGTGCGGAGGTGCCGTAATAAGCAAAAGTGCCAATGCCCCATGGCCAGAGGGTTCCTTCCAGGAGGTGCCCAACTTATGGCAACGGGAGTGGTTTTATATCATAGCTCCCAGGGGTACCAAGTGGGTGGCCGCCCCTGCTTTTTGCTCCGGCCCCCATGCGGCCAGCGTCATGGATTAACAAGGGGCTAGACTGGGGGCCAGTAAAGGATGTGCCGACATTGCAGAGCCGCATCCGAGATCTCCTCGAGAGAGATATCAGTCTGGCCACGGTAATGCAAGTCATGTTAATTCGTCGAGTCCTTCCCTACAAATGACGTCCCCTTCGCATGTGGGAGTTCAACCCGGAGGGACCGCGGGCTATTCAGCACTTCCTAGGCATGACGCTCAAAGAGATGTATCAATCGTTCTT
Organism: Aegilops bicornis; assembly: GCA_021605145.1. Taxonomy (NCBI): domain Eukaryota; kingdom Viridiplantae; phylum Streptophyta; class Magnoliopsida; order Poales; family Poaceae; genus Aegilops; species Aegilops bicornis. Next base: position 288,870,978 of record CM038670.1, read on the forward strand.
CGGACCACAAATAATGTGTCCGGACACCACCCAGGATGCGGTCTGAGCTGCAATCGCCCGGATACCCAAGTAAGTAGTCCCGTAGTCGAACATGTTTGTCTTTTTATTTATCATGACATCATTCTAAAAAGTCGCTCTTTGACCAGGACTGGGTAACAAAGGCGAAGATGATCAGGTGTCCGGCCCCCCTCCCCGAGGTCTCACCGGATCCTGTACTAGCCAGGATGCTGGAGCTCGCGCCTTATCAGGCGCCCTTAGGGGAAGATACAGGGAGGGATAAAGAGACTGAAAGCGGATCTCGCTCACTGTCATCCAAACCGGGGGAGTTAGCGCCTCCACGAAGGAGGATAGCCGGGGAGAATAATCCTAAATTCCTCCTCCCCAAGGAAGGAAGAGGACCGCCTCTGAAGACCCGGAATTGATGGTTTCCAAACGGGGGAAGAAATCTTCACCAGAGGGTCCTGCCCCGGGGGGTACCCTGGCCGCACAATGCCTGCAAGGGGGTCAGCCCTCCACCGAGCTGTAAGTAAAAGGGTACTTAATAGTGAAGATATCCTGCATTACTTCTGAGGAAAATAACTGAAGCATTTATCTTGTAGTTCGGATCGTAGCCCTTCTCCGCAGAGTTCGTCTTCGAGGGATCTTCTTCCGGAGATGATGGAGAGCGAAACGCCTTCCCCTGCCATCTCGCCTCATGAGGCGGGCGACCCCGAGGTGTCATCGTGGAGGGTTTCTCCTGATCCGGCAAGGCCAGAGGGTAATCCTTTGGCCACCCAAAGTCCTCAGTATCCGGCCCTTGAAGAGAGCAACCAAAAGAGCCCGATACCATCTGGTGTGCGGTCGGCGTCACTGAAGGGTCTGCTAGAGCAAGTGGCTATGTCAGAGGTGCATCGTATGCTAATGGGTATGGTGATTGAGAGGATTTCATCCGCCGAAAGCGGGTTGCATGAAGCTTTTATGAGTCTGCTGAAAGGTTTTGAGGTACGTGAAATAGTGTGTATTTCCGGCAGTACCGCACATGTTAGGTGTGCCCTATGTAGATAGTAGCCCCTAAGATTTTGGTTGCCGTTGAGAGCGGCGGCAAACAGAGGATCACAATCCCAGGTAATAATCAATCCGCCTTCATATGCAGGTGGCGGAAGGTCCGGTGGCTAGCCGGACTGGTGAGTTTGCCGAGCTGAAGCGGCAACTTGATGCGGCAGATGCCGACATCGTGCTTGTCAACAAGCGGCTTGACGAGGCACAAGGTATGTGATTTCTCCGGTTATCAACACGTAGTAAGAGGAGCATAATGCCAGTATCTTTAATATGCTGTGACTGCAGATGGAGCTGCGGCCGTGGAGACCCTTCGGGCGGAACTTGCCCAAGCCAAAGAATAAGCCAGGAATAGTGATGAGGCCGCTCTGAAGGTGGCCGAAGAGCTGAAGGCCGAACAGGCTGCCCATTGCCAAAGTAAGGAAAAGATAGCCAAGATGGCTGTGGAATTGAAGGAAGCCGCCGACCGTTACGAGCTTCTTGAAGGTGAAAGTCGAGCGAAGGTAACAGACCTGGAGAAGGCCACGGTGGCTGCCAAGGACGCCCACTCTACAATCAGAGGGATGAAGGAGGAGCTGCGCCAAGCCGGGGATATCGCGGCTGGGAAGCCCTTTATGCTGCGGATGAAGTTCGGAGATCCTACGTACGCTCCTCTTGATCGGCTATGGAGTTCTGTAGACGCGTATCTGGATTTGGCAGCAAGTGCTGCTGACGCAGCCGAATACTTTAAAGATCAAAAAGATCGTGAAGTGGAAAAGCTGTTTTGGTCATAATTCAATGCTCCAACGCGTCTGCTTCGGTTGAAAGAGAGAATGGCCGAGTGGCCGAGCTCCATAGGTTATCCGGGCTTGCCATGAGGTCTGTTGTGGATCATCTGTGGCCGGAAGGGCCAAGGTCGAACAATTATTTTAGTTTGGTGCAGCAATTCCTTGGTGCTGTGCCGCGCATCGATGCTACAAAGAGTTTGATGTGTATAGAGGGTGCACGGATGGCACTTGCCCGTGTCAAGACATACTGGGTGGAGATGGAGGCCAACGCTATTGCAACCCAAGGTTCGGCCGTGGGCCGAGTAGCTGTCGAGCACTACTTTGAAGAAGTCCTTGAAGGCGCTCGTTTAATAGAGGCTCAGTGCTCGAAGAATATTATGTTCTAATGACATGTATTCCCATTGTGAAAACAATGTTTTATTGAGTTATAAAAGGTTGTGTTTATACTTTTGCCCGAAAGTATTATGATGCCTCCTGTATGGCCGTTTATGTATATATGTATATAACACGAAAGTTTGCGAATGTCGGCTTCAAATTTACGCATATAGTGCGGGGGTGTTCGCAGAAGACACGTGTTCACACTCGATCCAACATCTTGGTCCATTAAGGAGGTGATAGCGCAGCGAACTAGGCAATCGGACTATATTGCTTTAACACTTTCACTTAGCTATAGGAGTTTGACAGTGGGGCTACTATATAGCCCCTGGTGACTCCGCGCTCATCCGAATTCGGGGCGCATACATGCCTGGCCGGGAAACGGCCCTTCGTTAATGCGGAGGAATCCCGAAGATTCCGCTAGGTCGTCGAGTGGTTGACCAGTCTCGTGCTTTATCATGATAGTCAGTTTTCGGCTTTCTCTACTAAGGTGCTTGTCCGGATGAACCAGGGCACAATCGCAGTAGTTCTCATGGTGCCACCTTAGCCGATAGAGCGGAACGTAAGGTAGCAAAACACAGGAGCCGGGCAAACCCAACATTTGACCAAAGACATGATTCAGAGCTGATGCATATAAGGCCAAACTCGCGTCGCCGAACACTCCCTAAGGTATTCGGTCTTTATAATATATGTCGGGCTAAGCAATGCCCTTGAAGATGAGCCCCAAGTGTCCGGGTACGTGCAATATTCTGACGTGGCCACATGCCAATAACGTCAGCATCCTTCTCGGTTGTACTGAGAATCCGGAGGATGTGAACAACAAGAGACAGTAAAAAAAGGTTTACGCAGGGTCTTAATCTAAAAAGAAACCTCTGAACGGGTCCCTGCTGCACGTCTGCGCCTGTGTCTCCGTTGTGCCGTATCCTGGACGGGTGTACACGATCGTCATCTGTAAAAGAGAGGAACTTAGTTGAAAGTTGTCGTGCAAAAAATTGGTTACTCTAAATAAACCGTTTAAAATTCAAGATAAGTAGAGTTGAGCCGTAGCCCTGTTTACACGCGGGAAGCCCCTGGTACCATCTATAAGGGTGCAACCACCAAACCTATCTCAAGTATATCTGGTGATGTGCCGGACTCGTTTAACCGTGTCCGTGGTCTTAACGACTGTTCATTTGCTCTGGTTGGTGAGGCCGTCTAGTGTTCGGCTATTAAAGCAGCCGCACATTCTTCCGCGCGTAAAGAACGCTCAATGTTTCCATTAAATGTGATGGTGCCGCGCGGACCAGGCATCTTGAGCTTGAGAGAAACATAATGCGGTATAGCGTTGAAACGAGCGAAGGTTGTTCGTCCGAGTAGTGCTTGATAGCCGCTTCGGAATGGAGCGATGTCGAAGTGTAACGTTTCACTTCGGTAGTTGTCGGGTGAACCGAATACTACTTCTAGTATTAGAGAGCCCATGGAGCGGGCCTCTGGGCCTGGTATTACTCCTTTGAAGGTAGTATTACTGTGGCTAGTTTTTGTTGGGTCTATCCCCATTTTGCGGACTGTGTCCTGATATATGAGGTTTAAACTGCTGCCGCCGTCCATAAGGACTCATGTGAGATGGTATCCATTTATTATTGGGTCTAACACCAAAGCAGCCAATCCTTCGTGCCAGATACTTGTCGGGTGATCCCTGCGATCAAAAGTGATCGGACAGGCCAACCAGGGGTTGAACTTAGGGGTGACGGGCTCTAGGGCTCGTGTGTTTCGGAGTGCATGTTTGCTTCTCCTCTTCGTCACATGGACCATGTTCACTGTTTTGACCTCTGGTGGGAATTTTTTCTGTCCCCCAGTGCTTTGGTGGCGAGGCTCATCCTCGTCTTTGCTTAGTGTATCCTGCCGCTTGTGTTTGGTGTTTAGCTTGTCGGCCTGCTTGAAGACCCAACATTCTCCGTGGGTATGATTTGTAGGTTTATCGGGGGTGCCGTGGATCTGACATAGTTTGTCTAGAATCTTGTTTAGGCTGGACGGTCCATCCCTGTTGCCTTTGAAAGGCTTTCCGCTGACCTGGCCGAGAGCCTCTGAATCCGGTGTTTACCTCGTGTTATCTGGGCTGTCTTCTTTATTCCGGCGCTTGTATTTTCTGCATCATGGTTTTCCATTGCCATCCCTGACTTCGGATGTGCTTGGGTCGCTGGTGTTACTGAGAGCCAACCAGCTATCCTCACCCGCGCAAAAGCGGGTCATGAGGCTTGTTAGGGCTGCCATTGTTCTCGGTTTTTCTTGACCGTGGTGTCTGGCGAGCCATTCGTCTCGGACGCTGTGCTTGAAAGCTGCTATGGCTTCAGCGTCCGGACAGTCGACGATTTGGTTCTTCTTAGTGAGGAACCTGTTCCAAAGCTTTCGGGCTGACTCTACGGGTTGTTGAATTATGTGACTTAAATCGTCTGCATCTGGAGGTCGGATATAGGTCCCTTGAAAATTAGCCCGAAAGGCATCCTCGAGCTCCTCCCAACTTCCAATGGAGTTATCGGGGAGGCTTTTCAGCCAGTGCCGAGCTGGTCCTTTAAGCTTGAGGGGCAGGTACTTGATGGCGTGGAGATCGTCTCCGCGAGCCATATGAATATGGAGGATAAAGTCCTCAATCTAGACCCTGTGGTCCGTGGGTCCCGTCGCACGCCTCTATGTTCACTTTGGTTTGAATCCTTCGAAATTGGTGGTCCAAAGACCTCATCGGTGAAACATAGGGGGTGTGCTGCACCCCTTTATTTGGATGTACCATGGTGTTCAGACGGTTGTGGTGTTCGGTTTTGGTTGTGCGCTGGAGCGCGTTTCCTCGATCCGTAGATGGATCTGGTTGTGCCGGCCTTTTTATGCGACTCCTCGCGTGGATTGTGTACTGACTTATGTGCGGCCTCGTTAGCCGCTCTATCGCGGCCATGAGATCGTTGATCCGACCGGTCGGCTGTTTTATTTTTTGGCTGTGGGGGCTCTAAGGCCTCATCGTCGAATTCAGGCAATAGCTTGCGCTTTGGATAGCTCTTCGTGTGGCGACTGCCGCCATACTTTTCTGCAGTGTCGAGCACTTTGTTCCATCTACTGTTGAGTGTATTTTGCGTGGCCTTGAGCCTTTGCTTCTGCTTCTTCAGGCTCCTCGCAGTAGTGATAAGCCTTCTATGGAGATTCTCTTGCTCCAAGTGCCTTTCCGGGATGATGTGTGCATCGTCATCCGGACTGTTCTCCTCTCCGGAGATGGGTTGATTAGCTTGACGCTCGGTGTCGCCGTGATAGAAACAGTGGCTCCGTACTATGTTCATCGTCCGCTGGCTCACCCTGCTCTATCGCTGGGTCTATGTGGTCGTCGTTTCTTCCGGAGTCGACTGGCGTATTATTTTTTCTCGTGCTGTTATCGCTATTTTTGCCGAGGCGGGATTTGGAGCGGCGTCTACGCCGCCGCTTTCATTGCTTCTCAAGGGATTTATCCTTCGCTGCATCCTTCCGTTCCTCGTCATCATTTTCTTTGGGTGTATCCACCATGTATATGTCATGTGATGAAGTGGCGGTCCAGCACCCTGTGGACGGTGGTTCCTGTTCGTCTCCTGCATCGTCGTCCATACCGTCGATGTCTTCGGAGTCGAAGTCGAGCATGTCGGTTAAATCGTCGACAGTGGCTACGAAGTGGGTGGTGGGTGGGCTTTGAATTCCTTTGTCGTCTGCATCCCAACCTTGTTGACCATAGTCCGGCCAGGGCTCTCCTGATAAAGAGAGAGACTTTAGTGAATTCAGAATGTCGCCGAAAGGCGAGTGCTGAAAGATGTCCGCGGCGGTGAACTCCATGATCGGCGCCCAATCGGATTCGATAGGCATGGGCGCAAGCGGCTCGGAGCCTGTAGCCGGGGTCGAATCCGATAGTTCGGCAACACGGCTCTCGAGAGGGGTAAAGTTAGTATTCGGCTCTATCGCCGTTGAAAGTGCGGCCTCCAAGGCGGGGTCTACCCGCCCGTCCTCGGATGGCGCAATTTGCTCCGGATTGAGGGCCGGAGTAGTTGCCGGTGTGATCTTCCGAACACTGTCCGACGGCAGAGCTATATCGTGCTCGTCGTGATCGTGCGGCACGCCTGTCATGGGCTCAAATCCGTCGAAGATCAAGTCTCCGCGGATGTAGGCAGTGTAATTCAAGTTTCCGAACCTGACCTGATGGCCAGGGGCGTAGCTCTCGATCTGCTCCAGATGGCCAAGCGAGTTGGCCCGTAGTGCGTAACCGCCGAATACGAAGATCTGTCCGGGGAGGAAGACCTCATCCTGGACCGCATCGTTACCGATGATCGAACGAGCCATCAAGACTTATGGTGACGGCACAGTGGAACTCTCAATGAAAGCACCAATGTCGGTGTCAAAACCGGCGGATCTCGGGTAGGGGGTCCCGAATCGTATGCCTAAGGCGGATGGTAACAGGAGGCGGGGACACAATGTTTACCCAGGTTCGGGCCCTCTCGATGGAGGTAATACCCTACTTCCTGCTTGATTGATCTTGATGATATGAGTATTACAAGAGTTGATCTACCATGAGATCGTAGAGGCTAAACCCTAGAAGCTAGCCTATGGTATGATTGTTGTTGGTCCTACGGACTAAACCCTCCGGTTTATATAGACACGTGAGGGGGGCTAGGGTTACATGAGTCGGTTACAATGGGAGGAGATCTACATATCTCAGACGCCAAGCTTGCCTTCCACGCCAAGGAGAGTCGCATCCGGACACGAGACGAAGTCTTCAATCTTGTATCTTCATAGTCCAACAGTCCGGTCAAAGGATATAGTCCGGCTGTCCGGATACCCCCTAATCCAGGACTCCCTCAATCGCGGAGGCAAATATTTGAGTTTTGAGTTTGGACTTCATTTAAAACAATGTGGAATTGTTTCACAACTCACGCCACCTGGAACACCACAACGTAATGGTGTGTCCAAACGTCATGACAATACTTTATTAGATATGGTGCATTCTATGATGTCTCTTAACGATTTACCACTATCGTTTTGGGGTTATGCATTAGAGACAGCCGCATTCACGTTAAATAGGGCACCGTCTAAATCTGTTGAGACGACACCGTATGAACTGTGGTTTGGCAAGAAACCTAAGCTGTCATTTCTTAAAGTTTTGGGTTGCGACACTTATGTCAAAAGGCTTCAACCTGATAAGCTCGAACCCAAATCGGAGAAGTGCGTCTTCATAGGATACCCTAAGGAAACAAAGGTACACCTTCTACCACAGGTCCGAAGGCAAGATCTTTGTTGCCAAGAATGGAACCTTTCTAGAGAAGGAGTTTCTCTCAAAAGAAGTGAGTGGGAGGAAAGTAGAACTTGATGAGGTAATTGTACCTTCTCTCAATTTGGAAAGTAGCACATCAGAGAAATCCATTCCCGTGATGCCTACACCAACTAGAGAGGAAGCTAATGATGATGATCATGAAACTTCAGATCAAGTTACTACTGGACCTCATAGGTCGAACAGAGCATGTTCCGCACCAGAGTGGTACGGTAATCCTGTCCTAGAAGTCATGTTATTAGACCATGGCGAACCTATGAACTATGAAGAAGCTATGATGAGCCCAGATCCCAATAAATGGCTTGAGGCCATGAAATCTGAGATAGGATCCATGTATGAGAACAAAGTGTGGACTTTGGTGGACTTGCCTGATGATCGGCAAGCCATTGAGAATAAATGGATCTTCAAGAAGAAGACAAACGCTGATGGAAATGTCACCATCTACAAAGCTCGACTTGTCGCGAAAGGTTACGATGAGACCTTCTCACCCGTAGCGATGCTTAAGTTAGTCCGAATTATGTTAGCAATTGTCGCATTTTATAATTATGAAATCTGGCAAATGGACGTCAAAACTGCATTCCTTAATGAATTTCTTAAAGAAGAGTTGTATATGATGCAGCCAGAAGGTTTTGTCGATCCTAAAGGTGCTAAAAAAGTGTGCAAGCTCTAGCGATCCATTTATGGACTGGTGCAAGCATCTCGGAGTTGGAATATGCACTTCGGTGAGGTGATCAAAGCATATGGATTTATACAGACTTATGGTGAAGCCGGTATTTACAAGAAAGTGGGTGGGAGCTCTGTAGCATTTCTGATATTATATGTGGATGACATATTGTTGATCGGAAATGATATATAATTTCTGGATAGCATAAAAGGATACTTGAATAAGAATTTTTCAATGAAAGACCTCGGTGAAGCTGCTTATATATTGGTCATGAAGATCTATAGGGATAGATCGAGAAGCTTAATAGGACTTTCACAAAGCACACACATTGATAAAGTTTTGAAGAAGTTCAAAATGGATCAGTCAAAGAAAGGGTTTTTGCCTATGTTACATGGTGTGAAATTGAGTCAGACCCAAAGCCCGACCACTGCGGAAGATAGAGAGAAAATGGAAGTCATTCCGTATGCCTCAGCCATAGGTTCTATCATGTATGCTATGTTGTGTACCAGACCTGATGTGTACCTTTCCATAAGTTTGGCAGTGAGGTACCAAAGTAATCAAGGAGTGGATCACTGAACAGCGGTCAAGAACATCCTGAAGTACCTGAAGAGGACCAAGGATATGTTTCTCGTTTATGGAGGTGACGAAAAGCTCGTCGTAAATGGTTACATCGATGCTAGCTTCGACACTAATCTGGATGACTCTAAGTCACAAACCGGACACGTATTTATATTGAATGGTGGAGCTGTCCATTGGTGCAGTTCCAAACAGAGCGTCGTGGCGGGGTCTACGTGTGAAGCGGAGTACATAGCTGCTTCGGAAGCAGAACATGAAGGAGTCTGTATGAAGGAGTTCATATCCGATCTAGGTATAGTACCCAGTGCATCGGGTCCAATGAAAATCTTTTGTGACAACACTGGAGCAATTGCCTTGGCGAAGGAATCCAGGTTTCACAAGAGAACCAAACACATCAAGATACGCTTCAAATCCATGCGTGAAAAGGTCAAGGATGGAGACACAGAGATTTGCAAAATACATACAGATCTGAATGTAGCAGACCTGTTGACTAAGCCTCTTCTGCGAGCAAAACATGATCAACACCAAGACTCCATGAGTGTTAGATTCATTACAATGTAATCTAGATTATTGACTCTAGTGCAAGTGGGAGACTGAAGGAAATATGCCCTAGAGGCAATAATAAAGTTGTTATTTTATTTTTCCTTATTCATGATAAAGGTTTATTAGTCATGCTAGAATTGTATTGATCGGAAGCTCAAATACATTTGTGAATACATAAACAAATAACGTGTCCCTATTAAGCCTCTACTATACTAGCTTGTTGATCAAAGATGGTTAAGGTTTCCTAACCATAGACATGTGTTGTCATTTGATAACAGGATCACATCATTAGGAGAATGATGTGATGGACAAGACCCATCCATTAGCTTAGCATATTTATCGTTCAGTTTATTGCTACTACTTTCTTGAATGTCAAAAACATGTTCCTTCGACCATGAGATCATGCAACTCCCAGATACCTGAGGAATACCTTGCGTGCTATCAAATGTCACAACATAAGTGGGTGATCATAAAGTTGCTCTACAGGTATCTCCGAAGGTGTTTGTTGAGTTGGCATGGATCAAGATTGGGATTTGTCACTCCGAGTATCGGAGAGGTATCTCTGGGCCGTCTCGGTAATACACATCATAATAAGCCTTGCAAGCAAAGTGACTAAGGAGTTAGTTGCAGGATGATGTATTACGGAACGAGTAAAGAGACTTGCCGGTAATGAGATTGAACTAGGTATGAAGATACCGACGATCGAATCTCGGCAAGTAACATACCGATGGACAAATGGAATTACGTATGTTGTCATAAGGTTCGACCGATAAAGATCTTCATAGAATATGTAGGAGCCAATATGGGCATCCTGGTTCCGCTATTGGTTATGGAATGGAGAGGTGTCTCGGTCATGTCTACATAGTTTTCGAACCCATAGGGTCCGCACGCTTAATGTTTGTTGACGATATAGTGTTATATGAGTTATATGGATTTGATGACCGAATGTTGTTCGGAGTCCCGGATGAGATCACGGACATGACGAGGAGCTCCGGAATGGTCTGGAGGTAAAGATTGATATATAGGACGATGATATTTGGACACCGGAAGAGTTTCGATATCTACCGGGCAGAAATCGGGTCACCGGAAGCGGTCCCGGACACCCCGGGAGGTTAATGGGCCATATGGGCCAAAGGGGGAACACACCAGCCCACAAGGGGCTGGCGCGCCCCTCCTAGGCCGCGGCCTTTGGGGAGAGAAGGAAAGGGGGGGGGAGTCGGCCTCCCCCTTCCTTTCCTCTTTCCCCTTTCCTTCCCTCCTCCAACAAATATGGTGAGGGGGGAGGCACGGCTAGGGGAAGACCCCAAATAGGATTCGGCCTTACTTGGGGCGCCCCTTGGCCTCTCCCCTCTGCCCCACCTATAAATATGTCGGAGGGGTGCCACACATAACCACGACAATCTCTTAGCCGTGTGCGGCACCCCCTCCACAGTTTTAGTAGTGCTTAGGCAAAGCCCTGCGGAGATAGCATCACCACCACCGTCATCACACCGTCGTGCTGCCGGAACTCATCCACTATACTTCGCTGTCTTGCAGGATCAAGAAGGCGAGGACGTCACCGAGATGAACGTGTGCTGAACGCGGAGGTGTCATACGTTCGGTACTCGATCGGTTGGATCGCGAAGAAGTTCGACTACATCAACCGCATTAACAAATGCTTCCGCTTAAAGTCTATGAGGGTACGTAGACACACTCTTCCCTGTCGTTGCTATGCATCTCCATGGATAGATCTTGCGTGTGCGTAGAATTTTTTTTGTTTTCCATGCAATGTTTCCCAACAATCACTTGCCATGTCGGTGCTAACACCTCGGACTACCATCGTTAGTTCAAAGGGATGGAGTCGCGTAGGTGGCCTTCCCCACATGGCCCTCCCAACTGGAGGGCCACTGGGGGGGTGTCAAGACGGGAGGACGGTTAGCTCAGGCCCGATCCAACCCGGGGCTCTCTATGCCCAGAGCCAGATGGGGCTGAGGCATCCACATCCCACTGTTCAGCACGGGCACGGGCCTCAGGAAGCGCACCATCTAGCCGCTCTTTGGCACAAATGGCCGAAATCTGCTCAACACGGGGACCCTTCCCACCCCGAAACACAATGTCACAATCCGATGCAACATCGCCAAGGTGTGCCAGTGGCACCGAATACTGTCACCAGTGTTCCGGATAACACTTCACGTTCTTCTTGCTCCTAGCCTTACTGTGGCTCAATCTTCATGATCCTGGGTACCTATAGGGATGAAGATCGCGAACAAGATAAGGGACATCTATGAAACAGTTTTACTTCACACATACAAGATGTTAATTCAAAGCCCTTCCATTGATCCCTACAGCAAATACAGAGGGTTGCAAGGCCTATGTCTCAACCCATACCTTACTAAGCTACTCACACATGGAGATCAGATTGTAAGTAGAAAACATTGAAGAACACATCTTGAGGATTGATTGATTGCAAATATGTCTTCCAATGGATGCCTTGTGCGATGCATGATTACAAGTATGAACTAGATGAATATGAACTATGGTGGCTATGGAGATGGAAATGGCGGTGGCTTGGGTTTACGGAGAGGGATGAAGATGGCTCTGTTCTGGCTTCATTTGATGTTCCTCTATTGACATTTTGATGGGGTTCTGTTGGTGCAATGATAGGCCCCTTATGTTTTGGAGTTTGTTGACATAAACAGTTTGGGACTTATGTGTTTGCTAGTGCACACAGAGTAATAGGTCCCTGGAGTAATCGAGGAGTTTGATGAAAACGACGAAGATAATCTCCCTGCTAGGCAGCGAAGGTTATCACCGAAGATAAAGCTAACGAGAGTGACCCCTAAAAATTGCTGAAGTTTAAGAAATTGGTTCGGTGATTGTTCGAAGGAAATGACTGTGTTTGAGGAAGAATGAAGACGAAGTGAAGACGTAGCATTTATTTCGTTGTTCTTCTTCTTTCATTGAGTCATAGGACCATCGTACTATTAAGAGGGGTATAGCGTTCCGAAGCTTTGATTCTCTGATGCTAAACCCAAACCTATGAAAGTTGTGAGAGAAATCTCTTTGTGCTCCGAGCAAATACTTGCTAGAAGGAGACTGTGATCTTCTTTGCTGTGAGAGATTTTCCTTGAACCGAAGAGTTAACATTACTTGTTCCTCAGGTAATGTTACCGTTGCTCCAAAATCCGACCGTTGAGAACGTGTCGGTTGGCCATTGGCTGGACCTCGTGTCCAAAATGGTCATTTCCCATCTGGGAAGGCTGCCGCTATAAATATCCACCCCACGCGGGCTTTGTCTGGTGGCTGCTCCGTTTGATTTCTGAGAAGATTGTTGAGCAACCCCCTCTCTGAGCGACTTGAGTTAAAAACCCACTGAGAGAAAAACTCTCGAGCCGAAGAATTAGATAGTGGTTCATCATCACTAGAATCTAAGTTTAGTACGCTCTGCCTATTACACTTCAGAGCTGCAAACTCTCTAGACGGTTAGGTGTCAAGTTCTTCAGAGACCAAGAGTAATTGTGGTTCTCGAAGAAGAAGTCTGTAAAGGTTTGGAGACCGCCTTCAAGTATCTACCACGAGTGATCGGCATCGGTTGACGAATAGATTGTCGAGGAGAATAGGGTGAAGAGAGTTTATCTTCCGTGTTAAGTTATAGCCTCTCCAACCCGACGTAGTCCTTGTGCAAAAGGACGAATTGGTCGAACAAATTCCTTGTCGCCATCGAGCGCTACCGGTTACCTCTGTTACTCAAGTTTACCTTCTATGCATTTCGTTCATGTATTTTACTTTGATGCATGCTTTAGTTTCCCTTCGGTCATATGTTGTAGTTCTTCTTAGTCTGTTTTTGTTTATTCCGCTGCTGGGTTCTGAGAGATTTATGTTTTACGAAGAAAATTTAAAACTCCCATTCACCCCCCTCTTATAGACATACTTCATTCCTACAATTGGTATCAGATCAAGGTACTCCTTGACTCTGCTCATTTTTGTCTAACGACTTTGGAGTTTAAGTATGTCTTCAGTGAACTACCAGTTGCATCTCAAGATTCCCATATTCGATGGGATGGATTTTCCCTTCTGGAAGGAGAAGATGAAGATCCGTCCTCGAGCTATAGATGATGACATGTGGAACGTCATGCACGTTGGATTCACAGTTCTAATTCCTCAAGCACCTACCGATGAAGAAAAGAAGCTCATTCAACTAGACACTCAAGCCAAAGATGAAATTGGTGGCCATCTCTCTTGAGCTCAGTTTCGATACCGACAGCGTGAGACTACAAAAGAACTGCGGGATTTCCTCGAAAAGATCAATGAAGGAGTGTCAACTCAAAAGGAAGCTCGAATTGATACTCTTTTAGCGAAGTTCAATCGCTTCAAGCGCATTGGAAATGAAAGCTGCCAACAAACCTTCGATCGCCTCAGTGACATAGCAAACGAACTTCAAGGACTCGGCGCCAAAGACATCACTGGCCATGAAGTTGTTAAGAAACTACTTCGATCTCTTGACACCTCATTTGACACGCTTGTTCTAATGATTCATGAACACCCTGATTTCAAGAGCCTCAACTCTGCTGATGTTATGGAGAGACTGAACACTCACGAAGAACAAGAAGAAGAAAAGAGAGATTTGTATGGCTCAACCCAATGCATAACCATGGTCTCAAGGTTGTGGGTGATTCCTCCTCCAATGGAAATGTCGAAGAAGATTCTGATGATCCAGAACGACTCAGCAAGGATCTCGCACTAATCACAAACCGATTCCAATGTTTCCATATGAAGAGACAGTTCCAGAAAAGAAGTTCAAGCAACTCTGGAGGTTTAAAATCTTCAAAACCTACCGGAGAATACACCTGTTTCAAGTGCAAAAAGCTAAGACACTTCATTTCGGACTGCCCTCTCTGGGAAGCTGAAATCCGTGTGAGTGGGAGATATGACTCGAGCAACTATCGAAGCAAAGGCAAGTGCAAGAACTACGACTCCGATGATGCGAAGAAAACTAAGAAGTTTTTCAAGAAGAAGGACAGCTCCACCTGAAAATCTTCGTCAAGATCTTCATCAAAGAATCCTTCCAAGTCATCCTCCAACCGAAGGAGTACCTATTGCAAGGCCAAGGCATGCATCAACAAGGATATGGATTCTTAAGAAGAAGAATCGTCTGCTTCCGAAGAAGAAAATGAGTCTGATGAGATTTCAACTCAGGCATGGCTGGCATAGCATGCGCCTCTTCCCGGGCAACAAATTTCTTTGGGAACCCGTCAAGTGATGATGAAACTCCTGCCTACTGGTTCATGGCCAAATCCTCGAAAGAAAAGGTAACCGTCAAACATTAGAAGGTTCACTCCAGTGAACAATATTCTTCTGACGAGGATGACCATGCTAAGTTGATCAAAATTGCCAACATTCAACATAACTCTCTTGCGAAAATTGAGAAGACCCTCAGGAAGTCTGAAGGGTTGTTGGTTGAGGAGATGGAAAAGAACCAGTCGCTGACCGAAGAGTATGCTACCCTCAAGTCACGAATGGATGAACTCACAACTCGTCATGATTTTCTTTCAGCAGACCACGAGAGATTTACCTATGATTTCCTGAAAAGTAAACAGGAACTCGAGGCATGGCGAGAGGCTCATGAAGACTTGCTGAGAGAAAATTCTCTTCTCACCCAATAATTCAAGGAGAAACCTGAAGTTTGAGCCACCATGTTTAAAATGTCTTGAAAGAAACAATGCTGAATCTAATGTTGAATCATCTGTGAGTGCTAACCCCTTAGTCGAGCAAAATAGTTCTGTTTCTGATGAAAATGCTAGGTTGAAGGATCTTCTTTAGACAGGAATGTTCAAATTTCTCAAAGGGCATCAAACCCTTTGCGATGTTATGAAGAAATCTATTCTTCAGAAAAATCCCCGAAAGGAAGGGATCGGTTTCGAAAGGAAACTGAATTGCAATGACACTTATTGGGCACCACATCAATATCCTCAGATTGTGTGGGTTCTTGCAAAGAGCAAAACGCTCGACCCAGCAATACTTTCAGGATATAACTCTCCCATTTCTGAATATCCTGAGGATGATTCCCTGGACAAATATAAGTTGTTCAAAGATCAACATGGTGAATGATACGTCTCCGACGTATCTACTTTTCCTAACGCTTTTCCTCTTGTTTTGGACTCTAATTTGCATGCTTTGAATGAAACTAACCCCGGACTGACGCTGTTTTCAGTAGAACTACCATGATGTTGTTATTGTGCAGAAATAGAAGTTCTTGAAATGGAATGAAACTTTGCAAGGAATTTTTATATAATAAATAAGAATTTCTGGAGCCAAGACCTACCGGAGAGGGGCCCCTGGGTGGGCACAACCCACCAAGGCGCGCCCCCTCTCCTGGCGCACCCAGGTGGGTTGTCTCCACCTGGTAGCCCCGCAGACCCTGAAACCGATGCTATAAAATCCTATTTTTCCAGAAAAATCAGGGAGAAAGAATTATCACGATCCACGAGACGGAGCCGCCGTCACCTCCAGTTCTTCATCGGGAGGCCAGATCTGGAGTCCGTTTGGGGCTCCGGAGAAGGGGATCTTCATTCTTCGTCATCACCAACCCTTCTCCATCGCCAATTCCATGATGCTCCCCACCGAGAGTGAGTAATTCCTTCATAGGTTCGCTGGTCGGTGAGGAGTTGGATGAGATTCATCATGTAATCTAGTTAGTTTTGTTAGGGCTTGATCCCTAGTATCCACTATGTTCTGAGATTGATGTTGCTATGACTTTGCCATGCTTAATGCTTGTCACTTTGGGCCCGGGTGCCATGAACTCAGATCTGAACCATTTATGTTATCACAATTATATCCATGTTTTGGATTCGATCTTGCAAGTTATAGTCACCTACTACGTATTATGACTCGGCAACCCCAGAGTGACAATAGTCGGGACCACTCCCGGTGATGACCGTAGTTTGAGGAGTTCATGTATTCACTATGTGTTAATGCTTTGTTCCAGTTCTCTATTAAAAGGAGGCCTTAATATCCCTTAGTTTCCAATATGGACCCCGCTGCCACGGGAGGGCAAGATAAAAGATGTCATGCAAGTTCTTTCCATAAGCATGTATGACTATTTATGGAATACGTGCCTACATTATATTGACGAACTGGAGCTAGTGCCGTATCTCCCTAGGTTATAACTGTCTCATGATGAATATCATCCAACAAGTCACCAGTCCAATGCCTACGAATTTATCTTATATTGTTTCTGCTAAGTTACTACTGCTATCATCACATTTACACTTGCTACAAAAATACTGCTATCACTGTTACTGTTACCGTTGCTGCGGTTACTACTAGCAAAACTATCAATTTACTTTTCTACTGATCACTTTGCTGCAGATAATTAATCTCCAGGTGTGGTTGAATTGACAACTCAGCTGTTAATACCTTCAAATATTCTTTGGCTCCCCTTGTGTCGAATCTATAAATTTGGGTTGAATACTCTACCCTTGAAAACTGTTGCGATCCCCTATACTTCCTTCTAATATTCTTTGGCTCCCCTTGTGTCGAATCTATAAACTTTGGCTCCCCTTGTGGGTTATCAGGACCTTTTTCTGGTGCCGTTGTCAGGGAGCATAGCTATATTTGTTGAGTCACTTGAGATTATTATCAAATTATCACTATGAAGAATCTGAAGGATCCTAAGACTAAGATTTATCCCTCTAAGACGAGGGGAGGTAAGGAACTGCCATCCAGTTCTGCTTTAGATTCACCTTCTGTTATGAGTAAACTTGCACCACCACCACATGCTATCAATTCTTATGGTGATGCTACTTCTGCTATGGATAATTCTTATGATGATGCTAGTACATTGCTTAATAATGATGTGCCACTGGGTGACTTTTTTGATGAACAGTTTGGTAGAGTAATACAACATGATGTTGTTGAATCTGATGATGAGCTTGAAACTGAAACTCCTGAAACACCTGCTAGAACTAGCCTTCCTAGATATGAATTGCCTAAGGTACCGGAAGGTTATGTTATGAATGAGGAGACAACTAGAGATATACTTGCTTGTAAGGATAGAGATGATCTAGAGAAATTACTATGCAAGTATAAAGAAAAATCTCTGAATGCTAGAATGAAATATGATCCTAAGTTTGCGACATCACCTATCTTTATTGATGATAAGGTATGAATTCTCTATCAACCCAGAGTTAATTAATTTGGCTGAATCTGATCCTTTCCATGGTTATGAAACTGAAACTGTTGTGGCACATCTTACTAAGTTGAATGACATAGCCACCCTTTTTACTCATGATGAGAAAACTCGCTATTACTTTATTCTCAAATTATTTCCTTTCTCATTAAAGGGTGATGCTAAAGCTTGGTACAATACTATTACTCCTAGTTGTGTGCGTGGTCCCCAGGATATGATTTATTACTTCTCTAAAAAATACTTTCCTGCTCATAAGAAACAAACTGCCTTACATGCAATATTTAACTTTGTGCAAACTAAAGAAGAGAGTCTCCCACAAGCTTGGGGGAGGCTTTGCCAGTCACTTAATGCTTTGCCTGATCATCCTCTTAAGAAAAATGAAATACTTGATATCTTCTATAATGGACTAACTGATGCTTCTAGGGACTTCCTAGATAGTTGTGCTGGTTGTGTTTTCAGGGAACGAACTGTTGGGCAAGCTGAAGAATTATTGAATAATATATTGAAAAATTATGATGATTGGACTCTTCCTGAACCACCCTCTAAACCCACTCCGAAGAAGAGGGGTATATTATATCTCAGTCCTGAAGATATGCAAGAGGCAAAGAAATCTATGAAGGAAAAAGGTATTAAAGCTAAGGATGTTAAAAATTTACCTCCTATTGAAGAAATACTCGGGCTTAATACACCACCACTGCCTAAGGTGGTAGAGGTAAATTCTCTAATGAAGTTCAATGATAATGACAATCCTCACAATATGCATCTTAGTCAATGCCTTCATGAGTTTAAAAACTACATTAGAAAACAAGATCACTTCAATGCAAATGTTATGAAACAATTGAAATACAATTCTGATATGATTGCTTGCTTGAGTGACTTGTTATTTAGAATCTCAAATGATGTTAGAGGTGTTGGAAAACATGCTTCTATGGTACAAACCCAGTTAGAACAAGTTGCTAAATCACAAAGAGAGTTGCTTGATGAAATGAATAATAATATACATAACTTTGCTGTTAGAGTTGCAACTAGAGGAGGTAAAATGACTCAGGAACCTCTTTATCCTGAAGGACACCAAAAAAGAATTGAACAAGACTCACAAAGAAATAACACTAGTTCACCTAGTCCTTCTAAAAAAAGAAGAAAAAAAGAAAAATGATAGGACTTTGCATGCTTCTAGTGACCCTGAAGTAGAGAAACCTCCTGACAATAAAAATGAAACTTCTATCTCAGATGCTGAAACTTAGTCTGGTAATGAACATCCAACTAGTGATAATGAAAAAGATAATGCTGATGTTCATGAAGATACTCAACCAAACAATGAAAAAGAACATGATGTTGAGATAGAATCACATGTTGATCTTGATAACCCACAACCTAAGAATAAAAGGTATGATAAAAGAGACTTAATTGCTAGAAAACACGGTAACGAAAGAGAACCGTGGGTTCAAAAACCTATGCCTTTTCCACCCAAGTCAACTAAAAAGAAAGATGATGAAGAATTTGAACGCTTTGCTGAAATGCTGAGGCCAGTCTATTTGCGTACTCGCTTGACTGATATCTTGAAAATGCCTCCTAATGCAAAGTACATGAAAGACATCATCACCAATAAGAGAAAAATAGCGGAAGCTGGAATCTCCACCATGCTTGCTAATTATACTTTCAAAGATGGAGTACCTAAAAAACTTGGAGATCCGGGAATACCAACTATACCTTGCTCTATCAAAAAGAATTATGTGAAAACTGCTTTGTGTGATTTAGGAGCTGGTGTTAGTGTTATGCCTTTCTCTTTATATAAAAGACTTGACTTGAATAAACTCACACCTACTGAGATATCTTTGCAAATGGCTGACAAGTCAACTGCCATACCTATCGGTATTTGTGAGGATGTGCCCGTTGTTGTTGCTAATGTTACTATTTTGACTGACTTTGTTATACTTGAGATGCCCGAGGATGACAACATGTTGATTATCCTTGATAGACCCTTCTTGAATACTGCAAGGGCTGTTATTGATTGCAATAAAAGCAAGGTCACTTTTCATACCAATGGTAATGAGCATACGGTACACTTTCCGAAGAAACAATTCCAAGTGAATGATATTAATATTATTAAAAAATCTCCGACAATCACTATTGGTAGTTTTCAAATACCTCTACCTACTGTCAAAAAGAAATACGAAATGCTTATTGTTGGGGACATTCATATCCCCATTGAGGTAACTTAGTGATTTACGAAAGTTCTTCGGTTTCATGCTAATCAAAAGTGGTTGTTAATAAGACCTGATCAACCTTATTAATGAATCATTTTTGACCGGTATGAAGTTGATGAATTTAGTAAGCACTACCTGCTGTCCCTACTTTTTGTTTTCTGTTTTTATTAGTTAAATAAAATAAAATGCCATGTTTTGTCTGTTTTCTGAATTTCCCGTGCAATAAAAATGACCCAAATATAAAAGTTCTCAGAATGCTCTGAAAATTTAATATGAATTTTTTCTGAATATTTCTGAATTTCTGGTGCAAATAATATCAGAGGGAGGTGCACCAGGTGGGCACAACCCGGGCGCGCCAGGACCCCTAGGCGTGCCCTGGTGGGTTGTGGTCCCCACGTGGGTCCCCTCACTTATCCCTTCATCCACATCATCACTCACTCGAGAAAAAAACTCTCCATTGCTCTCTTTCCCGTGTTCTTGCTCTCAAACTCGCGGATTTTGATCTCTTTGCTCGAAGCTCCATTTCCGAAACTGTTTCGGTGGATTGGTGCTTGGTATGTGACTCCACCGTTTGTCCAATTAGTTTTTGTTTTAATGGTTTATATTTTGAATAATTAGCTACTCTTGGTGCTGCTGTAGATGAGGTTGTATGTTAAATTCTTAGAGTTCTAAGTATTTTGAATGCTTGCTATGGCCTCTATGTATCCCTATGAGTAGTTGTTATCAATTTTGCAAAGTTTTGTTGAGAAAAAATTGTGGACTAAAAATTTCAGAATTTTTGTCCATAGGAAAAAGATGAACATCTTTAGGAAGTTTGGCTCCAAGAAGAACTCCAAGGGTGTTATTGGGGAGCCTTCTGACAGTGATCTCCATCCTCGGAGGTTGGCGGAGGTACGGCCGTGCGAATGGCCACACACCCAGTTCATGGAGGAGGCTGGAATCCTTCAGGAGTTCACACAATATGTTGCTAATGCCGGCCTCACCGACTTCATCAAAGATGAGTGTGACCAGCATCAAATCCTCACAAACCTCTTTGTTCAAAGTTTTACTTTCTTTCCTATGAATAATCCCCCTGAAGTGAGCTTTAATTTATATGCTGAAAACCATCAGATACCACTCACTGAATTTTGCAACATATGCATGATCCCTTCTAATGGGAGCTTAGCTGAGCCTAGGCCGGCTGAGTTTGAGGCCTTTTATCGCACTTTGACAGTGGGAGATGAGAGAGGGGTGTCAGCTACCACTGCCGCTGGCTTGCATTTTCCTGTTGTTCATTACTTTGCACTTTTCATTACAAAATGCTTGCTTGCTAGGGAGAAGGTGGGTGCACTTAGTTCACCAGACCTTGCTATTTTACATCGTGCATTGGAGGGCGACAACACTCATAGCTTGGGAGCTATTGTGGCTCGTCGCCTCCATATTAATAAATCCCAGGGTAAAATACATGGTGGGATTTTTGCTACTCGTTTGGCGGCTCACTTTAATGTTGAGATGCCCTCATGATTACCCTCTGGCCAAGGTTTACCTAGACCGCGCAGCCATGGAACACCATCATTTTCTTGCACGAGATTATCCTATCATTCCTATTCCTTATAACCTGGTTTTTAGCATTGAAAATCGTGATATTATTCCTTTGCCTGCACCTGCTTTTTTTGATTCTGTTGCCAGGGGCGGATATAGGATTATGCCTACGGACATCATCGCCTACCGGAACGCTCAGGCTGCTGCAGAGGCAGAGGAGGAGCCTCTGCAGTGGGGTGAGTGGATGCCTGCTCCTCAGTACCCCTACTACCATCCAGGCTACTGATCGGCTACCAAGCTAGGCCAAAAGCCTAAGCTTGGGGGAGTACATATTCCTCACCGACATTACATTCTTGTCCACTTATTTTAATCTATTGGTGTTCACACTTTTTCATTGTATCATCCATGTTAAAATTTATCTTCTTGCTTTCTTCTTGTGTGTTTGAAAAACTTTAGAAAAAACCAAAAAAATAGTGGTAGTAGTTTACTTTCTATGCATGCTTAGTAGTAGCACTAAAAAGAAAACCCAAAAAGATTTACATGTTCTTCTTTTGCTTGTTGGGAGCTTTCCCATGTAAATAGTTTTTCTCATTTTTGCTTTTCCCTTTTATTTGCTTGTTCAAGAAAACCAAAAACTCCAAAAATGTTTCAGTGTGTTTCTCTGAATTTCTTTTCTTTTTATTCGAGTCTTACCGAGGAGAAGACCATGATGAAAATGTTGAGTGGCTCTCATATGAATAAATGTTAATCTAATAAAGAGCCCATTTTACCTTGTCTTCTCCTGTTGAATAAAATGTTTGCAGATTCCATCTTAGTCCACGACACTCTTGCACTACTATTATTTTCATATCGTTCGGTCCCGCAAGTGAAAGGCAATAATGACGATATTCGATGAACTGGACGTGGCAGAGAGAAACGGGTATGAACTCGACTTGTTCTGTTTGTGTAAATATGTTTAACCTAGTATCCATGATTCAGCCCATTATGATTAAACATGTTTGCAATGACAGTTAGAGATTATAGTTTCTCATGCCATGCATAAGTAGCTAGGACTGGATAATGATTTATCTTGGATATCAACATTGCATTGAAATGATTGTGATGTAGTGTGATGATATGATATCCTCCTCTGAATGTACGAGTGGCTTGACTTGGCACATGTTCATGCATGTAGTTGAATCAAAACCAACATAGCCTCTATGATATTTATGTTCATGGTGATCATATCCTACTCATGCTAGTGTCCAATGTTACTTATGCATAATGCATGTTTATGACCGTTGTTGCTCTCTAGCTAGCCACTTGTCAATCTAATTGCTAGCCTTCGCCTGTACTAAGTGGGAATTCTACTTGTACATCAAAAACATTGAACCCAAAGTTATTCCAAATAAGTCCACCATACCTACCTATATGCGGTATTACCCTGTCATCCTAAGTAAATTTGCATGTGCCACCTCTAAAAACTTCAAATAAATATCCTTTTTGTGTGCCTGGATCGTTCATGGAACGAAAGGTGGTGGTTGGTATCTTCCATGCTAAGCGGGTTATTCTCAGGTCGAGTGTTTATTCACTCGCCATCGCACGAGAAAAGGGCGGTAATAGGGATTTCCAGTCCCGAACTAAAAAATGCAAATAATTAAACAAAACTCCCCCGGGACTCTTGTTGGTATGGACGGTACACGTTGTTTCGGACAAGCTGTGGAGTGTGTCATTGGCGGAGGGGGAGTAAACCTTTACTTTTATCGCTTGGGAACCGCCACTAGCATGCTTAGCATGGAAGATATTGATAACTGATGGTCGTGAAGTAAATTAGAAGGGTGCATGTCTCAAAATATCATTTACCTCTGTTTTAAAACTTGAGCTCTGGCTCCTTTGCAAATCATTGCTTCCCTCTGCGAAGGGACTATCTATTTACTTTTATGTGGTGTCATCACCTTCTAAAACAAGCGCCAGAACCTGAGAGCACAGCTGTCATGACTTACACATTATGTGTAGCTAATGTTGGGTGCATCATGACTGGATCTTTTCTACCATGAATTACAATGTTTAGTCGCTGCTTGAACTTTGGGGGTGCTCTGCATTTATTTTTTGCGGTCTCAGAAAGGGCTAGCGAGATACCACTATTGCCATATTATATCTTGGTTGTTTTGACAGTGTGTTGCTGTTTGAGATATCTTATTATTGCTCGCTAGCTGATTATGTCATTGATAGGAATTAATATAATCTTTAAGAGTTATTGTCGGCATGGTTAGTTATAATGTTGGCTGAAAACCCGGGGGCTGTTTAAGCTTATTTATGCAAACAAGAGGAAAAGAGTTCGTAAAAGTTTTTCTTTTTCACTTTCAGTTTTATCAACTAAATTGCTTGAGAACATGCAAAGGTTTAAGCTTGGGGGAGTTGATATGTCTCCGACGTATCTACTTTTCCTAACGCTTTTCCTCTTGTTTTGGACTCTAATTTGCATGATTTGAATGAAACTAACCCCGGACTGACGCTGTTTTCAGCAGAACTACCATGGTGTTGTTATTGTGCAGAAATAAAAGTTCTCGGAATGGACCGAAACTTTGCAAGGAATTTTTATATAATAAATAAGAATTTTTGGAGCCAAGACCTATCGGAGAGGGGCCCCTGGGTGGGCACAACCCACCAGGGCACACGCCCCTCTCTTGGCGCACCCAGGTGGGTTGTCTCCACCTAGTAGCCACGCAGACCCTGAAACCGACGCTATAAAATCCTATTTTTCCAGAAAAAATCAGGGAGAAAAAATTATCGCGATCCACGAGACGGAGCCGCCATCACCTCCTGTTCTTCATCGGGTGGTCAGATCTGGAGTCCGATTGGGGCTCTGGAGAGGGGGAACTTCATTCTTCGTCATTACCAACCCTTCTCCATAGCCAGTTCTGTCGTGGATTTGTCATGGCAGATGTCCTAGTGTGAGGACTTAGTCATGGAGCCATCGCAACGAGATTAGCTTAAAGGGGTTAAACGGGACAAAGGACACAGGGAGTTATACTGGTTCGGCCCCTTGAAGTGAAGGTAAAGGCCTAATCCAGTTAGAGGTGGTATTGCTAGGGTTTTGATGACCAGGGAGCGAATACGCTTAGCCTGGCTCTCGATCTGTTCTTTCTTATCCCCAAACTGCCGCCGGGTCGTCCCTTTATATACACAGGTTGACGCCCGGCGGTTCACAGGATCCCGGCCGGCTCATAAACGTGTCCGGTTCGGTATCTACGCTTTCCTATCTTACAATACAAGTCATACACATATGGCGGTTTATATCTATGGGCCCTAACCCGCCTCTGGGCTTTGGACCTTTTTATTAAGTCTCCTTCGTAAGTCGCCATCTTCTATGTCTTCATTGGCTTCAATACTGGTAAATCATCATGAGTATAATCCGGCCCCTCCTGGGCGGTTTATGCTCAATAGTTATATTCCCAACATTAGGCCCCAGGTTGATTTGAACTTGTTCATGTCAATCTACAATACTTAGGAAAAATATTTCTCCATTACCTTCGCGATAACTTGTAACTCGCCGTGACGTCATCTTCTGAAATCATGATAACTCGCCATGACGTCACCTGTCATTAATTCTATACAAATCCAAAATCATATTTAATGAACCTCCAAAAATTGAGGCGTCGGCCCTGTTACATATCCAATTTGGAGCTCCTCGATTCCCCCGCATGCCACTTATCCATTCGCCTTATAAATAGGACCGGGGGTCCCTTTCACTCATCCCCCCCGTGCCTCTTCATCTCGTCTTCTTCCTTGCGATGCCCTAGCGCTCGAGCTCAACCACCGCCTTCAAGCTTCACCTCTGCTTCAATGTTGGCCGCTGCATCAACCTGATTGGTCCATATCTCACTCGCGCACCTCCGCCGCTCCAGCAGCCTCGGTAAGTTCTTCCTCCTTCCCTCTCCGTAGATCCCATTAGGGTTTGTTCGAGTTCATGGAAGTTCAGCACCGTTCTTCCCATGTTCTTCGTTGTAGCATGAACTATTGATCCAAACTTGATAGTTCCCTGTGCGGCAATAGCCATAGTCCTTCTTTCCTCATCAAAACATCTCTTTTTAAGTAGAAAATCCAATCTGAACCTTTATAAACTGTTCAAGTACCAATATTCATGTCTGAATATATTTTCATTTTCTAACATGCGGTAGATCCAAAATTGTGATATCCATCTGTGAAAACTGTTTTTCATCACTTAGTCATTTTCCAACTTCAGATCTATACTTTCAATATCTGTGTAGGCGGTTTAACTCAGAAAATAATAACCCGCCAAGTACCATTAGTCCCCTCTTAAACCGCCAATTGCTTATCTCTGCAACTTGATAATACCAATCTCCGGTTTATCACTTTTTGCATGCTTCAACACTTTCTGCCCTTTAACCTTTAACGGATTAAACATGAATCTTAAACCGGCACAAACCTTCTTCCAGGTTATTGAATAAATAGCCAATTCCTTTTATTCCTGCAACTGGGTTCAATCCCGGGTTACAGAACAAAAACTGAACGGGTGTGTTGCTACTGGTGCTTTATCCAAAAAGGAAATCATCCACTGGAGAGTCCATGGTCCTGAAAATCCCCCTGAACCCAAGGAAGAGAAAGTGATCGTTTTTGTTGACCATCTGAGTCGAGGATTCAGCCCTCCCGGATCAAAAAAATTTTGTGATGTGCTTCATTTCCTCCAACTTCACCCTGAAGATATTGGACCGAACTCCGTATCCAATATTTGCAATTTTCAAGTGTTCTTTGAAGCTTACCTGCAAGAGGAGCCCACGGTCGAGCTGTTCAGAGATTTCTACTATTTAAACCGCCGTACAGAATTTGTGGACGGGCCCAATACCGAACTTGGCGGGGTGTCAATCCAAAAGAGGAAAGATGTTAGCTTCCCTCACGCTAACCATCATAGCCATCCCAAAGACTGGAACCAAACTTGGTTCTATTACCGAGATACATCTCTAGCTGGTGAGAATCCTCTGCCGGGTTACCGTGCTCACCGGCTTAGCAGTACACATCCACTCCCCCAAAGACTCAGCGCAAAAGAACGGGCTAAGTATGCACCACAACTTTCAAAGCTCAGAGCCTTTGTGTCAAACGGTTTAACAGGTGTCGATTTCGTCCGTTGCTGGGTGTCTTGGAGTATTTTACCCTTAAGCCGTCGCCCTGGTTTAATGTGTGAATACACAGGGGACGTGAAAGATCCTCAACGCCACATTGATATTCAGCTGACCGACGCTGAAGTTACTGAAGCTGTAAAGAAAATGTTGGATATACCGGCGGCCGAGTGTAGCAAAACATGGCTTAGTCCTTTCTGCGCTTCAAATAAACCGCCAGCTGTAAGAATTGCCTAACTCCTGCTTAATCCATATTTTTTAATACTCCCTTATGATCTTTTCAAATTTTAATAGGGTGATGATCCATTCTGGAAGAAGAAACCGCAGGATAAACAGGCCAAGAAAACTCGTCCCAAGACCAAGGTCACCAAGAAGCCTGCCAAGAAGAAAACCGCCGAGTCCACCGAATTAAATATTGACGACGACGATGATAATCATGAGTCAGAGGTAGAACTTGATTCACTTGGCTCCTTTTTCATACATCTCATTGACAATGACTATTATCAGGATGACGCAGAGGCGAGCCATGCTGGTGACGCAGAGGTTATTATTCTTTCCTCCGACTCAGAACCTTTGCCAACTCCGAAAACCCGTCAAGCAAAATGGAAAGTAAGATTTTATCACCCTCTAGCTCACTTGGATCCAAACTTTATTTTGAAGAAACAACAACACGAAGCTCGCCGCACAACCCGGCATAGCGGGCATGTGGTAACTTCTTCTGGTTTACCGAACACGCCGGTTCGTAAACGCCGCCCAGAGGTCTCTTATACTTCTGACACACGTTATCCCAGGGCGGGTTATTTCTGACAACCTCTTAATCTGTCTGATTCATATTATCAGGGAACTTCCCATTCTTCCTCTTCTGAGTCAACAGGAATGCAAATTCCAACCCTCAAAACGGTTCCTGGGTGAGTATATTTAACTGACCCTTCATATCTTATACTTGATCTTTATACTGAACTGATCTATACTTATTATTTTCAGGGCCCAAGCCAGAGCCAGTAAAAGGGCCAAAGTGAATAAGCCAGCTGAAGACAACATTCCAACTGATCCAGAACAGACCCCGGAACAGTCTAATCCAAATACTGAAGCTATTCTTGATGATCCGCCAACGCAAGGTCATGAAATCTTAGCTGAACATAGGGAAGTTGATTCGATGATTCATGCTGATAAACCGCCAAACCCAACTAAAGCTGCTGATGATAAAGCTGACGACGTTGTGGTTACTGGCTTTGGTTACACCACCCCTGGCAACCCTATTGCTCTGTCAAAACACAGTGCCAAAGAAGAAATCTCTGCTGTTGACAAGGGCAAGTGGAAAGCAGACTTGGAAAGCTATGCCCACCTCAGCGCCCAAGATATTCATTCTAGGTTTTTAAACCGTTTGTACACAAGCCGTGACTATGAAGCCGGTTTACTGAATATGATGAAGGATCGATATGAGGTAAATGTTGTTAACTCTGTATGAATATTCTTCCCTTAGCCGCCAAGTTTATTGGACATAAAAGAATAGAATGTTCTGTAAACTTCCAAGAACCCTATAAATCAACTCCAATAGCCCCCAAGGTCCGGTTTATACTGTAATATGGACCGGGACTTGTAGAATAACTACTCTTCAATTTCTCCTGTGTAGCCCCCCAATGGCCGGGTTATACTTTCAAGATGAACCGGTACTTTAGAATAACAATTCTTCAATTTTAGCCCCCAAGGGCCAACTTAACAAATATTTTAAGTTGGGACTAATTATGATGTAAGGCTCAAATTCTTGTTTAAGACCTTTGTAAGCCGGTTAACCACCGAGCGGATAGTGGAAGAAAAAAATCCCTAGTTTTGATTGGAGCAAATATGCATTAGCCCCCAAGTGCTAAGAATAATACTTGTATTGAGCTTGGGACTTGTAATTTTTTTGATAAGAAGTAATAGACATTAGCCCCCAAGTGCCAAGTATATTACTTGTTATGTGCTTGGGACTTTGAATATGCACTGTCATCTCAAAAATTGCTTGTCTCTTGCAGGCTGAGCTTATGAAGAAGGAATCCCAAATCGTCGACCTTCAAGAAAATATCAAATCACAACAAGCAGAGACTTCCAAGGCCAAAGATGAACTGACCAGTGCCTTAGCAGCAATGGAAAAGCTGAAGGAAAGCTTCAAAAACGAGCTGGCAAGTTGGGATACAGAAAAATCAACTCTGCTGAAGCGGGTTGAGGATGCTGAAGCGGCCCTTAATCCGGTAGTGGAGGAGCTGACTGGCTTGAAATAACAAATAAATGCCATGACTGCTGCTGTTTTTGGTAAGCATCTTCTTCATAAGCTTTAAACATGTATTATCTAATAAACTGCCGGTTTACAGACGTTTTTGGTGATACAGGAACCCGCATTGCTCATCTTAGCTCAGATATGCGTCAAAAACTGAAAGCTGCCTATACACTTATAGAGCAGTTATATACCGGCGTACAACGGGTTATCTGCACAGCTTCCCATGACAAACCGCCCCCAACCTTGATCAAGGAGACGTTGGAAAGGCTGGCGATGATGCCTGCCCGGTTTGAAGAACCAAAAAAATCAGCTGCCAGGGCGGGTGCTCTTACTGCACTAACTTGGGCCAAAGCATGGATATATGATCTTGATCCGGTTGACTTGGGAAACGGCTACCCAAGCATAAAGGAGGACGGGTCAGACTTTAATATTGATGACCTTGGAGCCCTGACAAGGGAAATGCACCTGTTGGCTAGCAAATTTGCTGAAGAGACCGATCTTTCACATTATCAGTCGATTTATGATGCCAACAACAAGAGAGTTAAAGCGCCAGCTTATGATACTCCAAGTCTTATTCCTCCAATCTGTAAGCACACCTATGCCCCTGATGTTGATCCCTCCACACTTATAAGTGATGAAGCTGTATTCAAAGCCTTAACTGGGATCGACTGGACATCCATTGACTTCCATCCGCTGGGTAGAGAAGAGGAAGCTGAACCAGCGCTGGATGATCCACAACCTTCAAGTCCACCAGCCCAAGATTTATAAATCGGAGGTTGGCTGAACATCTGCTTTCTGCAAGACTTGTTAAAACAAGTATTCTTTTGGGCACGAAATGCCTTGTAATAGGCTAGCTTAAACTCTTGATCTGCTATGCCATCGCGCATATTTTGTTTTGCATGACACTGATGATTCGCCATGTTTAAGATATGCCTATGATATTGGCAATGTTGAATCTGTTCCTGCATACAACAGTTTAAAAGTGTCCTGGCGGTTTACCACTGGACGGGTCATAACGCCCAATATAAAGCCATGGGAAACTAAAATAGTTGATAACCAAGGCTGGCCTTAATTATAACCATACATAATTGGAAATATATCATACATGTGATATTTGATCACACTGGTGGTTTACCAAACCAGTGTAGTAAGGGTGATAACCCGCATTTTGAGCACTGATAATTATCATATACTGCCGACTGATGAACAAGCCAAGCTGGGTTAATAAAACACCGGACTTATCTTATCTCATACTGGCGACTTATAGTCAAAAACCAGACCGGGTTAATAAACACCGGTGAATTGTAACCATAAAGCATTATAAGCCTTATTGAATAAACCTCAAAAAATCTGTTGAACAAAAACAAACGAAAAAACGAGGCTTTTCATGGGCTGCCGGGCCGAAAATCGAGTGCTTTCATGGGCTGCACAGGCCACCGAGTTAAACCATTTTACAAACCTTATAAGCCAGACCTCACACAACCAATCGTCGCTTTAACTTTGACAAGTTCAGGGTCTATATAAGATTGACTTGTCAAAAGTACAATGGTCGTTCGAGGATTACACAGGCAGAGTGGCGGAACTTAAAAAGGCAGGATAACCCGGGGTTTTAGGTGAATACACCTGGCTTCCAAGCCTGGCTTTTAAGCCTATTGCAAGGATCATAAAAACTCTTGTCCTTTAGAACAAAGAGCCCCCAAGCAATATTTTTGAGTTGTGCTCAATGGGGGCCTATGTTTGAGTTGTGCTTTTGCAACAGACTCTCTTTGGTCCCTTTAACCTGGGTAGCAAGCCCCCAAGTTTTTTATGTGTGTGGCCTATAAGCCGGATCAAAGGGTAACCATAACTTCGTTTTATAAAGCAGAAGCCCCCATGTGACCAAAAACTCATTGTTTATGGAGAAAACGACAGAGGCCCTGCTTTAATAGGGATGCCGACTTTATTATATTGATCATAATATATACATTGTCAAAAAATGTACATCAGAAGAGCTGGTGGCTCAGGTGTAGTAAGGCCGAAGATGAGCAATATTCCAGGGCCGGTGGGACTCCTCCTCCGACTTACGTGAGTCTTTGGGCTCTCGAACATCAATAAGGTAGTATGGCCCATTGTTTAGATTCTTGCTGATCACAAAGGGTCCTTCCCAAGGTGGGGATAACTTGTGCATATCAGTTTGATCCTGAATAAGCCGGAGCACTAGATCGCCTTCTTGGAAAGTTCTGGTTTTAACCCGGCGGCTGTGGTAATGGCGCAAATCTTGCTGGTAAATCGCCGAACGAGCCATTGCGATGTCACGCTCCTCATCTAACAGGTCAAGTGCTTCCCGACGTGCTTTTTCATTGTCAGCTTCAACATAAGCCGCCACGCGGGGCGAGTCATGACGGATGTCACTAGGGAGAACCGCCTCTGCTCCGTAAACCATGAAGAAAGGTGTGTAACCCGTAGACCTGTTGGGGGTGGTATTAATGCTCCATAACACGTAAGGTAACTCCTCCACCCCACAACATGGCGCCCTCTGCAGGGGAACCATAATCCGGGGCTTGATGCCTCGCAAAATCTCTTAATTGGCTCTCTCAGCTTGACCATTAGATTGGGGGTGAGCCACCGATGACACGTCAAGCCAGATGTGCTCACGTTGACAAAATTATTTCATAGCACCCTTGGACAGATTAGTGCCATTATCAGTTATGATACTGTGGGGAAAGCCAAAACGGAAAATCACCTTTTTCATGAACTGAACCGCCGTCGCCGCGTCACATTTATTGACCAGCTCTGCCTCAACCCACTTTGTAAATTTGTCAACTGCCACCAGGAGGTGTGTCTTTTTGTCCTTGGATCTTTTGAAAGGCCCAACCATATCCAGCCCCCAAACTGCAAACGGCCAAGTAATTGGAATCATCCTCAATTCTTGAGCCGGCACATGGGCGCGTCGTGAAAACTTCTGACAACCATCACATTTACTAACCAGATCCTCAGCATCAGCATGAGCTGTCAGCCAATAAAATCCATGACGAAAAGCTTTAGCCACGAGAGACTTTGAACCGGCATGATGACCACAGTCTCCTTCATGAATCTCACGTAAGATCTCACGGCCCTCTTCTGGAGAAACACAACGTTGAAAAGCCCCTGTAACACTGCAATGATGCAGCTCTCCATTGAAAATTGTCATTGACTTAGACCGCCGGGTTATCTGCTGTCTAAAGTTTCATCCTCAGGTAACTCGCCCCGGGTCATATAAGCCAAATAAGGGACTGTCCAATCAGGAATAACATGAATGGCTGTCACCAACTGAGCTTCCGGGTCAGGAATAGCCAAATCCTCCTCTGTAGGTATCTTGACCGACGTGTTATGCAAAACGTCAAGAAAGACATTAGGCGGCACCGGTTTACGTTGAGAACCCAACCGGCTTAAGGCATCACCGCCATTTTTTTTTTCTCCGATCAACATGCTCAACTTGATAACCCTTGAAGTGACCGGCAATAACGTCCACCTCTCATTGATAAGCCGCCATGAGTGGATCCTTAGAATCCCAAGTACCAGAGACTTGTTGAGCCACCAAATCGGAGTCACCAAAGCACCTTACCCGGCTTAAGTTCATCTCCTTAGCCATCCGAAGACCGTGGAGCAAGGCCTCATATTCAGCTGCATTGTTAGTGCAAGGGAACATCAAACGGAGAACATAACAAAACTTATCACCTCGAGGGAAGCTAGCACAACTCCAACCCCCGAGCCCTCCAATTGTCTAGACCCATCAAAGTGAATAGTCCAATACGTGTTATCTGGTTTTTCCTCAGGCATCTGCAGCTCTGTCCAGTCATTGATGAAATCCACCAGTGCTTGAGACTTGATGGCCGTGCGAGGCATATATTTCAAACCATGAGGTCCAAGCTCAATGGCCCACTTGGCTATCCGACCTGTGGCTTCTCTGTTTTGAATAATATCCCCTAAGGGAGCAGAACTAACGATAGTGATGGGGTGGCCCAAAAAATATTGCTTAAGCTTCCGAATGGCCATAAACACCCCATATACAAGCTTCTGCCAATGTGGATACCTATTCTTGGACTCGGTCAACACCTCACTGATGTAGTAAACCGGCCTCTGAACCGGGTACTCTTTGCCTGCCTCCTTTCGTTCCACCACAATGGCTACGCTGACAGCCTGGGCATTAGCAGCCACATATAACAACAACGGCTCTTTATCAATAGGAGCAGCAAGAACGGGCGGCTCAACCAACTGTTTCTTCAGATCCTCAAATGCTTCATTAGCAGCATCACTCCAAACAAAGTGATCCGTCTTTTTCATCATCTGATAAAGAGGAAACGCCTTCTCTCTTAGCCGGCTTATGAACCGTCTCGGAGCCGCAATACGACCTGCCAGACGATGAATATCATTAACACACTCCGGTTTAGCCATTGAAGTAATGGCCTTGATCTTCTCCGGGTTAGCTTCAATCCCTCTGTTGAAGACTAGGAAACCCAAGAGCTTGCCTGGTGGTACGCCGAAGACACATTTGGCCGGTTTAAGCATCATCTTGCAGACCCGGAGATTGTCAAACGTCTCCTTCAAATCATCAATCAGGGTCTCCTTCTTTCTTGACTTCACCACAATGTCATCTACATAAGCATGAACATTGCGCCCAATCTGATTGTGAAGACAATTCTGCACACATCGCTGGTAAGTCGCCTGGGCACTTTTGAGCCCAAAAGGCATAGACACATAGCAGAAGGCTCCAAAGGGAGTTATAGAAGTTGTCTTCTCCTGGTCTTTAACTGCCATCTTGATCTGATGATAACCATAATAAGCATCCAAAAAACTCAAACGCTCACAACCCGTCGTAGTGTCAATAATCTGATCAATACAACGGAGAGAGAAAGGGTCAACCGGACAAGCCTTGTTTAAATCCGCGTAGTCCACACACATACGCCAAGTGTCGTTCTTCTTAAGTACTAGCACTGGGTTAGCCAACCACTCAGGATGAAAAACTTCAACAATAAACACAGCTGCCAAGAGCCGGGCTACCTCTTCACCAATGGCCTTACGCCTTTCTTCATTGAAACGACGAAGGAACTGCTTTACTGGTTTAAACTTAGGATCAATATTAAGAGTGCTCAGCGAGTTCCCTCGGTACACCTGGCATGTCAGAAGGTTTTTGTAAGTGCATCAAGTGCCCCTTAGTGATTTTGGTGTATTGAAGACTTATAGGTTAAGGGACTAATGTGTTTATGAGTGTACATAGGTCTATAAGTCTATGAGGAGTTTGACATTTATAGAGAAAGTCGACCCCTAAAAATGGAGTTCTTCGACTGAAGACTTTGGTATTTCTGAAGACTTTCTGAAGACTTTGAAAGTGAATAAATTGGTGTGACCTTGAAGACTTGGTATTCATTTGAGGAACATGGAGCGTGAAGACTTTTGTTTTCGTAGTTTCATTTTCTCTTTCTTGAGTCATAGGAAACACCGTACTGTTAAAGGGGGTCGAGGAAATACTAAGGAAAAATCTCCATGTGATGCTCAACTCAAAATCCTACACCTACCAATCCCTTCGAGTGAAGCCATTGGAAATCTCATACAGTTTAGTCATATTCTTTAGTGACAGAGGCGAAGTTCTTCTGGTCTCTGAGGAATTTGTCCTGACTGAGGCGTTAGGAATTCGCCAGTGCGGATTGCCTACACAGTGAGGAACATGATAGCCCTGAGGAATTTGGACCTCAAATTTCCATTATTCTTTGTCTTCTGCCAATTTGTCCCAAAATATCCTATCCACCTAACGGTCATGTCATTGAAGGGCATTTATGTCTTATCATGTCGGGCTGCTCCCTAGGCTATAAATAGCCGCCCCCTATGTGACACCCGGATAATTAAGCTACAGTAACCATCTGCTAATGATGCCACATCACCTCGATTACTGTTGCTAATCTCGTGTTAGTTCAAAATCGATGCGAAATTCAAACTTAAAATAAAGTCAAACGGTTAAGATTTTCAAATATTAAAACTAAAATGTTGGGGTGTTGCCAAATAATGCATAGCTAATTATGGTGGAGAAACCACATTTTGATAAAATAGTTAGATGCTCAAAAATAAACAAAACAAGAACAAAAACTAATAATAAAATGCCTTTGGAATTTTATAAAAAAAATATTAAACTTTTTTATTTTGGTTAAGAATTAATGTGACTGTAGTATATTTAGTTATACTAGTTTAGGAGCTACCTCTACATATTTTTAAATTGCAAGTAAAGTAAAAACAGTAATGAAAAAGAATGAACAAAATCAAGAAGGAAAAGCGATCGAGAAATAAAAAGAGGGCAAGGCACCCTTCCCCGGGCCATTTGACCCACACGACCACTAGCAGCCGGCCACCCCATTGCCCCCGGCCTATATGGCCTATTTCCCCACGATCGGAACCCTAAATCTCGATCCCTTTCCCTCGAGCGCCTCTTCCCCACCTCCTCTGCTGCAGACGCCCGTGGTGCCCCTGACGCCGCCCGAGTCCCATCGCCACGACGCCCTGGAGACGCTCCCGACACCACCGCTCGTTGCTTCCCCAACTCTTCCCCGTCGGACTCCCCGTCTCCGCCTCCCCGACGCCGCGACGCTGACGCCCCGTCCTCGTCCTCCTCCCCGCCGGCCTCCTCAACTCTCGCCGCCCCCTGCACCTCCCCGAGTCGCCCCGACCTTCCCTGTGAGCTCCCGCGGCTGCTCCCCCTCTCCCTTCCCTCGATTACTGCCGTAGGCCGTCGTCCACGCTGCCCATTCTTCCGACCGAAGCCGCAGTCGTCATGCGCCCTCATCACCGTCGCCGCGACGGTTGACGCGCCCCCACGTGCCTGTGGTCCCGCTTGTCGTGCACCGGCTATGCCCGGACCGCGTCCGTGCGTCTTCGCCCGCCAGCGATGTTGCCCTCTGCTGCCTTACCGCTGAAGCTCGCTACTCCTCTTGCTAGTTCTTGCTGCCTGCTATAGCTGCTGCGCTCTTGATAAACACGACCATGGCCATGGCCGTGGGTGTGTGTTGTGTGTGCGTGTAGTGTGTGCGCGTGCGTGTGCAATTAGCTTAGGGACTAACTACTAGTTAGTTTAACTACTAGCCTATGACAAGTGGACCCCTAGACTAATTAATCTAAATTAGCTAATGTTCTAGTTGTTGCCTATGTCATGTGGGCCACACCATCCTCATTTGATCAGTCTAGTTGACTTGGTCAACTCGAATTAACATAAATCCAGAAATTCCAGAATATTACTAAAACTTTAAATAATAATAATAAATAATAAAATTAATTAATTAATTAATTAATTAATCATGTTTAGTTAACTAATTAACTCTAATTAACCTGCTAATTAAATGTTAACAAATTGTTAGTCTTCAGCCTATGACATGTGGGATCCACACGTCAGTTTGACCCGATCCAACCCCACATTGACTGGCGGCGTCATGATGATGTCAGCATACACCATTCTGGATAATGTTGATTTAAAATATTTAAATCAATTCTAAAAATGATTTAAATCTTTTAAAATTAATATAAAATAAACCGTAGCTCAGATGAAAATACTTTCTACATGAAGTTGCTCTGAACGACGAGACGAATCCAGATATGCAGCCCGTTCGTCCGCCACACATCCCTAACCTATCGAACCCGCAACTTTCCCCCTCCGGTTCATCTGTCCGAAAACGCGGAACACCAGGAATACTTTCCCGGATGTTCCCCCCTTCACTGGTACAACCTCCCACCGCGTTAGGGCACACCTAGCACCACGCTTTGTCATGTCATGCATCGTCATGCATTTGTTTGCATTGTATTTATTGTTTCTTCCCCCTCTTCTCTCGCTAGACACCGAGACCGACGCCGCTGCTACCCAGTACGACTACGGAGTTGACGACCCCTCCTTCTTGTCTAAGCAACCAAGCAAGCCCCCCCTTGATCACCAGATATCGCCTATTCTTCTCTATACTGCTTGCATTAGAGTAGTGTAGCATGTTACTGCTTTCGGTTAATCGTATTCTGATGCATAGCTTTGTCATTGTTGCTATGATGGTTACCCTTACCGCTATCCTACTGCTTAGTATAGGATCCTAGTGTTCCATCGGTGGCCCTACACTCTTGTCCGTCGCCACGCTTATACTCTCGGGCTGTGATCACTTCGGGAGGTGATCACGGGCATATACTATATACTTTACACTATTACATTACCTGTGATACTGTTCGGAGATGGGGGCTGAAAGGACAGGTGGCTCCATCCCGGTAGAGGTGGGCCTGGGTTCCCGACGGCCCCCGACTGTTACTTTGTGGCGGAGCGGCAGGGCAGGTTGAGACCACCTAGGAGAGAGGTGGGCTTGGCCTTGGTCGGCGTCATGGATACTTAACACGCTTAACGAGATCTTGGTATTTGATCCGAGTCTGGCCATTTGGTCTATACGCACTAACCAACTACTGGGAACGATTATGGGCACTCGACGTCGTGGTATCACCGGGCACTTCGTGACGTCACGATCGGCGGCGCGCGGATTGGACTGAACGCCTGTTAGGCTAGGTCTGCTTCGGCCACAGACGCAACATGCAGGTGTGCTAAGGGCGATGGGCCCAGACCCCTGTGCGCTTAGGTTTAGACCGGCGTGCTGACCTCTCTGTTGAGCCTAGGTGGGGCTGCGACGTGTTGATCTTCCGCGGCCGGGCATGACCCAGGAAAGTGTGTCCAGCCAAATGGGATCCATCATGTTGGTTTATGTGGTGCACCCCTGCAGGGAAGTTAATCTATTCAAATAGCCGTGATCTTGAATGTGACGACTTGGAGTTGTACCTTGACCTTATGACAACTAGAACCGGATACTTAATAAAACACACCCTTCCAAGTGCCAGATACAACCTGGCGGTCGCTCTCTATCAGGGTTACGAGGAGGGGATCGCCGGGTAGGATTATGCTATGCGATGCTACTTGGAGGACTTCAGAATACTCTCTGCTACATGCTACAAGGCGGAGGCTACCAGAAGCGCAGTCTTCGACAGGATTAGCTATCCCCCTCTTATTCTGGCATTCTGCAGTTCAGTCCACTAATATGGCCCTTTACCATATATCCATGCATATGTAGTGTAGCTCCTTGCTTGCGAGTACTTTGGATGAGTACTCACGGTTGCCTTGTTCCCCCTTTTCCCCCTTTCTTTACCCGATTGCTGCAACTAGACGATGGAGCCCAGGGCCGGGCCACCGCCGATGGCGACTACTACCGGAAGTGCCTACTACTACATGCAGCCCGACGGCGACCGGGAGTAGTTAGGAGGATGCAGGCGGGAGGCATGCGCCTCTTCGATATGTATCCCAGTTTGTGCTAGCCATCTTATGGCAACTTGTTTAACTTATGTCTGTACTCAGATATTGTTGCTTCCGCTGACTCGTCTATGATCGAGCACTTGTATTCGAGCCCTCGAGACCCCTGGCTTGTATTATGATGCTTGTATGACTTATTTATGTTTTAGAGTTGTGTTGTGATATCTTCCTGTGAGTCCCTGATCTTGATCGTACACATTTGCATGCATGATTAGTGTACGATTGAATCGGGGGCGTCACACCCTACAACCACTAGCTGGTTGGCTGCTCCGAGAGAAACTGACACTTGTCATTTGAGAGCATCCCATCCTTCGAGGACTTTGAGTGAAAATCATCAAGTGAGGAAAACCCAAACCCAAACACCTACAAACCCAAAGTGATTGAGCATCACTGAAGAGATTGATCCTGCGTGGATACGACGCTTGTTACCTTTGAAGACGGTACTTCTTCCAGATGGTTAGGCGTCATGGTCTAGAGCATCCAAGAGGAATTGGGGACCGCCGAGTGACCGAGTTTGTGAAGGTTCGGAAGTCACCTGAAGACTTACCACGAGTGATTGGACGAGGTCTGTGTGACCTTAGTTCAAGGAGAATACGGTGAGGACTGTGTGTCCGGGACTGTGTGTCCTCAGGTTTAAATACCTAGCCGCTCCAACCAGATGTACAACTGAGACAGCAGTTGGAACTGGTCTACCAAATCATTGTCTTCACCAAGCCAATCGGTTCTATTTCCTCAACTCTTTCATTTCCTCATTACTGTGTTGTGTGCTTGTCAGATCTGTGTTTGAAGACTTTGACTGAAGACTTTCTCAATTTCCTCAGTTCAATTTCTTCAGTCTGTTGTCTTCATCCTGTGCTATCCTGTGATTACGCTTTCGGTACTCTGTACTTGTCTTCATTTCATCATGATGACCATGCTTGTATTCTGTTATGTTTACTTCTGAGTACTTATTCCATTGCAAGTAGTTCTTCGCTAAGGAATTTCCTCACCCGCAAATTCCTCAGTGAAGAATTCATAAAAATCGCCTATTCACCCCCCTCTAGTCGATATAACGCACTTTCAATTGGTATCAGAGCAAGGTACTCCCTTGTTCTGTGTGATTTTGGTTTAACCGCCTGGAGCTTTAGTTATGTCGACTGTAGGTATGATCAAGGTCTCCGCTGGGTGTCCTACCTTCGATGGGACGGACTACCCCTACTGGAAGAATAAGATGCGAATGCATCTTGAGGCAATTGATAACAATCTCTGGTATGTTGTGGAAAATGGTGTTCCCTCGGTCTCACCCTCCTTTGAACGCTACCGATGTGAAGAGATTCAAGCAACTCGATTCTCAAGCGAAGAATATCATATGTGGCCATCTCGAGCAAAGGACAAGATGGAAGAGTGAGTGCTTTGGAAACTGCTAAGCTTATCTGGGATAGGCTGTCCAAAGTGAATGAAGGAGTTTCAACTCAGCGTGACTCTCGAGTTGATGTTCTTCGCAATCTCTTCAACCGCTTCAAAAGACTCGACAATGAAAATGTTCAGCAAACCTTCGATCGCCTCACTGACATCTCAAATGAGCTTCAAGCGCTTGGTGCCACTGACATCACCGACCATGAGGTGGTGAAGAAATTATTGAGATCGCTTGATTCCTCATTTGATACTCTGGCATTGATGATACAAGAACGAGTTGATTACAAGTCACTTGATCCCGCTGATATCCTCGAAAGGCTAAATACTCATGAGTACCAGCTTGCTGAAAAGAGAGATCTCTATGGTTCGAGCTATGGCAGATCATGTGCACTGAAGGCCAAGGCAGTTTCCGAGTCTGAAGATGAAGACTCTGGCAGTAGCCTTGGTGATCCTGAAGAACTGAGCCATGAACTAGCACTGCTCGTGAAGAAATTCAAGAAGTTCTCAAGACGTGGTCGCTTTGGAAGACCCTCAAGGAGCAATGATTCCTCATCCAGTGACTACAAGAAGAGGCTTTGTCACAAATGCAAGAAACCTGGACACTACATTCAAGATTGTCCTCAGTGGGAAAAGGAATCAAAGAAGAAGAAATACAAGGATTACTGTTACGATGATGCAAAGAAAAGAAGAAATCCTCAAAATCTTCATCATCAAAATCCTCAAAGTCTTCATCTCACAAGAAGAGCAGCTCCAAGAAGGCTCGGAATTCATCGGCAAGGAAATGGACTCACGAAGCTGAATTTGAGGAACAAGAGGAAGAGGAGGCATCCGAGGAGTTCGAATCCGTGTAGCGAGTCTAGCTCTCGCCATCGCATTAAATCGTAAGTCTATCTTCAACTCTGAAGAAAATGGCTTCACCAACAAGGCTGATGAAGGCAATGATGACTATGCACCTATTTCTTCATGGCAAAGGGTGCCAAGGTACTCAAATATACCTCCTCTGAATCTAGTGAGAATGAATCTGATGAAAATCTTAAGCCCAGCTATTCTAAACTTGATAAGATTGCTGTGAAACAACAAAGGGCTTTTTGAAAAGGTTCAAAACATGCTAGACAAAAGTGATGATATGTTGGGTGAAGAAATGGATCGCACTAAAACCTTGACTGAAAATCTTCAGAGACTTCAGACCAGGTTTGACAACCTTCAAGGTCATCATAACACTCTCTTATCTGATCATGAGAAGCTTTCTTATGAATTTCTTCAAAGAAAGCAAGATCTTGAGAAGCTAAGAGTGAGTTATGAAGATCTTCAAAAGGAGCGCGATTCATTGCTTGCTCAACAAATCAGCGCTGGTCAGGAAGAATTTGTTCCTCCGTGTTTGAAGTGCATTGAATGTGAATCTGCTAATTCTTCACATGGATGTTCAAATGCTTCTAATGTTACAAATTCTTCACCTGCCTCTGCTATCACCAATTCCTCATCTGAGGACATTGCTAGTATCACTGACGATGCAGTGCTGAAGGAATTGTACATGACATGCATGTACAAAAGCCTCAAAGGGCATCAGACTCTTTGTGATGTGCTTAAAAATTAGATCCTCAACAGGAACCCTAGGAAAGAGGGTATTGCCTTTGAGAGGAAACTCAATGCTGATGGTACATATTGCTGCAAAGGGACCTGCAGTTGATCCATCTAATTTATCTGGCTTTACATGTGAATCTTCTCATTCTTCTGATGAGTCATTTAACTCCAACTATAAACTGTTCAAAAATCAGAATGGTGAAGTATTTGCTAGATATGTTGGCACTAACTGCAGGAACGGTTCCCCTATGAAGAAAATCTGGGTTCCCAAGAAGTGCCTTGAAAGACTTCAGGTGAATGTCCTCATGACACCACCTGTGAAGAATAGGAACCCCAGATCAAACTCTTCATATGGACCAAATTCTTCATATGGATCCAAGTCCTCATACGGACCAAATTCCTCACATAGATCAAATTCCTCAAAAGGATCAAAGTCCTCATATGATTATCGTCGTGCTAACAACTCTGTTTCGCAGGGTAGAGCTAACGGCTATGAATATGTGCATTATTCTTCAAACCATTATGTTCATTAGTCCTCGAAGAATTCATCTGGTTATTCATATGCTTACCCTAATCCCTCTTATATGAAACGAAATGGATTGGCTTCTATGCCACCATTCTCATATGGAGCTCGTAGAGTGATGAACTCTTTGCCACCCCTTCAGATGTGGGTGGTGAAGAAAGAACTAATCTCTTCTGCAGGGTCAGGTCTCCAGACGTGCGTAAACGTCTGAAGAATTTGCTGGAGACCTGAAAAATTGCCTGATAGGATGCATGCTAATCATGAACAAATGAACTTTCATATCTCACGTCCTCATACTGCTTTATCTGTTCTATTACTTGATGAAATTGGTCTGATGAATTGTGATGTCATATTCTTCACTGATGAAGTATATGAGTTCGTAAGCTGCACTAATTCATCTGCAGGATGATCAACCCAAAGCCACTGAGTGGGTACTCGATAGTGGATGTACAAATCACATGACTGGTGACAAGAATCTATTGATGGATGCTCCCTTATCACCATCGCATATGAAGCATATCATCTTCATTGACAAAGGCAAAAGTTAGTATTGGGTCTAGGTAAGGTTGCGATCACAAAGGATCGACACATGGACAAAGTCATGCTTGTCGAGTCCTTAGGATACAACCTCATGTCTGTCTCAATGCTTTGTGACATTGATATGGTTGTTGTCTTTGGCAAGTATCGTTGTGTTGTGTTTATGGAAGCTGAGAATTCCAAAATCTTCGAAGGCTTTAGGAGAGGAGACTTGTATATTGTTGATTTCTCTACAGGACCGCAACCAGCCGTGTGCCTACTTGCAAAAGCTTCAGAAGGCTGGCTATGGCATCGACGACTTGGTCATGCTGGCATGAGGAATTTGCACACGCTTGCGAAGAAGAAGCATGTCAAATTCCTCAAGGATCACTTATGCGGAGCCTGTGAAGCTGGGAATATGACAAAGGCCAAGCATCCAGCAAAGACTATCATGACCACTAATCGTCCATTTGAATTGCTTCACATGGATCTCTTTGGTCCTAACCATTATTCTGCCATTTCAAATGAAGCATCTCAATATGGCTTTGTTATTGTTGATGATTACTCTCGTTACACATGGGTACACCTTGTTACTTACAAACATGAAGTGCAGGAAGTCTTCAAACAATTTTCCTCGAGGGCTTCAACCAACTTTGGTGTTAAGATCAAGCACATCAGAAGTGACAATGGAACTGATTCAAGAACTCTGGTCTCGGTGACTATCTTGATGAACTTGGTATTAATCATGAGTTATCTGTCCCTTATACTCCTCAACAGAATGGCATCGTGGAGCGCAAGAACAGGACTCTTGCTGAGATGGCTCGCGCTATACTTGATGAATACAAAATGCCTCGTCGTTTTTCGATTGATGCAATTGATATTGTGTGCCATATCATCAACAGAGTATATCTTCACAAATTCTTCAAGAAGACTGCCTATGAACTCCTCACTGACAAGAAACCCAATGTGAGTTATTTCAAAGTCTTCGGTGCTAAATGCAGGATTAGAGATCCTCATCACAATGCTAAATTTGCACCGAAAGCACATGAAGGTTTTATACTTGGTTAAGAAAAGGACTCTCACACCTACAGAGTATTCAACAACGTTCTTCACAAGGTTGTTGAAACTGTAGATGTGTGGTTCGATGAAACTAATGGCTCGCAAAGAGAGTGCCTACCTTCTGTGATAGATGAACCATCACCTGAGGATTCTATCAAGTTCAAGGCTACTGAGGATGTCATTCCTACCGAAGAATCTGCTGAAGAATTCATTCCAGAACGTGAAGAACGTTGAGCTGTTGCACCTGAAGAAAATGGTGCTGAAGAAAATGCTGATCAAATTCCTCAACGCCAACCAGCTCATCCTCGCGTTGCAAAAGAAGTACAAGTGGAGAAGATCATCGATGACATTAGAGCACCAGGTCCTCTCACACGCTCAAAAGCTTCACATTTATCTAACTTTTGTGGGCAGTATGCTTTTGTCTCCATCACAGAGCCCACTAAGGTAGATGAAGCATTTTTGGAGCCTGAGTGGATTCAGGCCATGCAAGAAGAATTACATCAGTTCGAGCTCAACAACGTCTGGGAACTGGTCAAACGTCCAGATCCTTGCAAGCACAATATCATTGGCACAAAGTGGATCTACCGCAACAAGCAAGATGAAAATGGCCTTGTGGTGAGGAATAAGGCACATCTAGTAGCTCAAGGCTACACACAGGTTGAAGGAATTGATTTCGATGAAAATTTTGCACCTGTTGCTAGACTTGAGGCTATTCGCATATTACTTGCTTATGCTAACCATCATGATATCACTTTATATCAAATGGATGTGAAAAGTGCATTCCTCAATGGTAAGCTTGAGGAAGAAGTATATGTTGCTCAACACCCAGGTTTTGAAGATCCTAAGCATCCTGACAAAGTCTTCAGACTCAACAAGGCCCTCTATGGCCTCAAGCAGGCCCTCGGGCGTGGTATGATACTTTGAAGGAATTCCTCATGAAGAAAGGCTTCAAACCCGGTTCACTTGACCCTACTCTTTTCACTAAATCTTATGATGGTGAACTGTTTGTGTGCCAAATATATGTTGATGATATTATATTTGCGTGTACTGACCAACATTATAGTGATGAATTTGCCTATATGATGAGTGAAGAATATCAAATGTATATGATGGGAGAGTTGAAATTCTTCTTAGGTCTTCAAATTCGTCAACAGCACAATGGCATATTCATATCTCAGGAGAAATACCTCAAGGATGTACTGAGGAAATTCGGCATGCAAGATTGCAAAGGCGTCAAAATTCCTATGCCCACAAATGGCCATCTGTGCACAGATGAAAATGGTATTGACTTCGATCATAAGGTATACTGCTCCATGATTGGTTCTTTATTGTACTTACGTGCATCTAGGCCAGATATAATGCTTAGTATTTGCATTTGTGCCCGATTTCAAGCTACACCGAAGGAATCACACCATAGGGCTGTGAAACATATTCTTCGATATCTAGCTCACACACCAACACTTGGATTATGGTACCCCAAGGGCTCGGCTTTTGATCTCATTGGATATTTTGACTCTGACTATGCTGGTGCTCGTGTGGACCGCAAGTCAACATCTGGTACATGTCATTTCCTCGGACGATCTTTGGTCTGTTGGTCCTCGAAGAAACAGAACTGCGTATCACTATCTCATCTTTGAAGCTGAGTACATTGCTGCTGGTTCTTGCTGTGCTCAACTGCTATGGATGAATCAAACTCTCAAGGACTACGGCATCAATGTGAAGAATGTGCCTCTCTTCTGTGACAATGAGAGTGCCATCAAGATTGCTCACAACCCAGTTCAGCACTCGAAGACAAAGCACATTCAGATTCGTCATCATTTTCTTAGTGATCATGTATTGAAGGGCGACATTTCTATTGAGCATGTGAAGACTGAAGAACAGCTAGCCGATATCTTCACAAAGCCCTTGGATGAGAAGAGATTTAGCAAGTCGCGGTGTGAGCTAAATATCTTAGAGTCTTCGAATGTTCTTTGAAAAGGGCACTCATCCTAACACT
The DNA here is from genome assembly GCA_021605145.1 of Aegilops bicornis. Lineage (NCBI taxonomy): Eukaryota > Viridiplantae > Streptophyta > Magnoliopsida > Poales > Poaceae > Aegilops > Aegilops bicornis. The sequence goes on from CM038670.1 coordinate 288,915,904, forward strand.
TATGCAAAACTGATGACTTAGATGTGCAACACATGAAGAAATGTTTTTCTTCAATCAATGAAGAATAACACTCTAAGTGTGAAGAAATTAACGAAGAATTTGATTCTCATAACCCTACGACAATTGTACGCGGTGTCTGAAATCATCATTCTTATACGGTGGGTCACGCCACCACCAAAGTTGAAAATCTTCAATTTGAGTTTTTCCTCAGTTTTGAAATTCCTCAGTTGTTCAAATTCTTCAACTTTGCAAAATCTTCACTATGTCCGTCATTTTTCTTCATTGGCTCTATATATATATATATATATATATATATATATATATATATATATATTATTTTATGTCCTCTCTGACATTCACTTATTGCTATTTCTTCAAGTTGCTTTTTTCTCGCTAAGTGAATGTGATGGGACCCTTCCCCCTACATGCTATACTCAACCCAATCTATTCACAAATTTCTTCATGTGCGTTCTATTTGAAACTCGTACAAAATCTTCACTGTGTCCTTGTCAGCTGAAGAAATTGCGAACGGAACTTTTAACTTATCTTATCCAAATTTTCGGTTTTGCCGCTCAAACCATTCCGCATCCCACGATAGACTTATCTATTCACCCACGATCTAACACGATCTCCACTTTTCAGTGCGTGGGTGATACATGTCATGCGAATGAGAAGGGTCAGGGGCACGTTCGTCCAAAATCTTCGGGCGAACAGTTTTTCACCGTGGCTATAAATACCCCCTCTCCCCTTCCTCACTTCCTTTACTCCGCTCGACCTCTCTCTCCCGCTCGAGCTTCTCAAACCCTAGCGCCGCCACTACTTCATCGTCGCCGGTGAGGAAGAGCTTCACTGCCTCGACCTCGTCACCATCGTACTCGCGCCAGCCGTGGAAATCTTCATTCCGCCGCCGCCGTAGCCGTCTTCCTCCGCCGAGTTAGGGCGTGGAAGATCTACATTGACGAACTTCACTTATCCATCTCACAGTTTGTCGTGTTCTTCGTCCAGGGTAATTGAAAGTTACTTTTACTGCCCTCTTTGATTCAAATAATTTCTACAAAATCTTCAAAGGTGTTTTTTTCAAATACTCACACACTAAACACCTCACAAGTCATATGTTCTTGATTCGTTTCTCTAAGCATCATTTTTCTTCAAGATTCATCAATTGTGTGGATCTTTGATCTATACAACTCTAGAACCTAAGACAAAGAATACTTAGTGAAATTCTTCAAGACTCATCTGGTTAAATTCCTCAAACTTGTTCTTTTTGAAAAACCTTCTGAGAACGCATATGACCTCTCCAAATTCCTCGCAACTATACTCTGTTCACAGGTACTCATGTCCGCTGCTGAATCACTAGGTTCTCATCAACTTAACTCATTTGCAGCGTTCTTCGAAGAAAAGTTTCATACTTCTCCAGAGAATTCGATTGTTCAAATTCCTCAACTGAAGAAAATGGCAGACGGAAAGAAGCCACAGAAAGGAGGAAAGAGGCCTGAAATCGACACTGCCTTTGAGATCCCTGATGATATATACAAAGACTATTGTTCTCCTGATGAGGCCATGTTTGGTAAGGAGAACAAAAATCAGCGCAAGGCGCGCATCCAGAGGATAGAAAGGAGATGGGCACGAGAATGGAGGCAGTACAGGTATGTAACTCCCAAGTACATAAAGAAATTCGCACTCAACCCTCCATGCCCAAGACCTCCATTGGCACCTGGCCAAGAAGCAGATCCCACCAGCCTCAAGCGCGGTGAGGATTATCCTGATGAATGGGCCAAGCGCCAGGCCAAGCTGGCTAGACAAGCCAAAGAAGCAGTGAGGAAATTCAATGAAGACTCTGCTGCTGCCTTTGAGGCCTCCGCTGTCAAGAAATCTATGGCAAAGAAGCCTGCACGTAAGCCAAGTGCTTCACCTACAATGCCCTCAAGGCCAAGTTCCTCAGCAATGCCCTCACGGCCAGAATCTTCAAAACCCTCCAGGCCAATTCCTCATGCTGCTCCTGCTCCTCCAAAGTCCTCAGCTGCTCCGACAAAGTCCTCGGCACATGTGCATCTTGCCACGTGCCAAAGGACAACTGGCATCTCTATTGCCTCAAGAGCCTCTGCAAGTTCCTCAACTGCACCAAATTCTTCAACGGGACCATCTCTGCTCAAGACAAAGGTCACTGCTGGACGAGGTCCTCGCCCTAGTCCTCAGAAGAAGCAGGTCGCTTTCCAAGTGCCATTTGAAGAAGACGAAGCTGATGATGAAGAACTTGCTGAGATCATCAGAGATAGGCAAGTCAGGGCTGCTAGAGCCAAAGGCACAAATGTGCCACTGCTTTTGGATCCAAGGTTGACCCTCGACTATATTGATCTACGCACAAGGACCCAAAAACTCCTATGCATGATTTCAATTTGACTCCTGGCCAAAGTCACATGCTGACCCATTTCATCCAAGAAGAAAAATGGAAATATGAGAAGGCCAGGCAGATCAAGAAGGCGCGGTACAGGAAGGAGAAATTTCTGAAGAACAACGTTGTCTCTATGACAACTGATGAATTTGTAAAGATCTAGTCTGAAATCAAAGCCCTCAGCGATGACTTTAATGCTTACTATGCTGATTGGCAAGGAACCAAAGTCAGGTTTGTCAAACTGACTGAGAAGTTCACCTCCAATGTTACAGCCCCATCACAACAAGAAATTCCTCAGGCTGAAGCATCTGCCCAGCAACTGAAGAACATGCCAGCACCGCTGATGACTTTCAGGCTATTGAAGAAAATGTGAGTTCCAGGGCTGATGACTACATTCCAGCCGCTGAATAAATTGCCAGGGCATCCACTAGTGGTGCGCCTGAAGAAAATGAAGAGGTCAGGGCAACTATATCAGTTGTGCCTGAAGAAAATGAACCAGATTCCTCTGCTCCTCCTGCGCCTACCCCAACTCCGATCCTTCCATCTGCATCAGATGTGAAGAAGACCAAGGCTGCAGAGCGTGCAGCTGTGAAGAAAAGGAAAGCATCAGCTACTTCAGATTCTTCAGCTCCGAAGAAAATGAAGCCTATGACCAGTTCATTTGCAAATCCCATTGATGCTGTTCCGATCTCTACCATGCCATCAAAGGAAATCGTCCCTTTTGATGAAGAATATGTGATCCCTAGCGGATCTGATGAAGAAAATCCCTGCTGCTTCGTCAGAGTAGATGGATGAAGAAATTGAAGTGGATAAAATCCCTTCAACTCCTGTTGTTTCCTCGCCTATGCCTCAGTTCACAGCTGAAGAGGCTGGCATTGAAGAAATAGAAGATGAAGACGTGGACATTGGGAGTACTACACCAGTGATGAATGATGAATTTTGGGAAAGTCAGCACCCCAACTCTCCACACTTCACACCGTTACAGCAAATCCATCAGTCCCCTGCACCAACTGTTTAAATGGGCTCTGAAGAAACTCACCCCACCTCGTCTATACGTGAAGAAATTCCAGCCACTAGTGCTGAAGAAACTGATGCTGCTGAACATCTGAAGACACAGACTATCACTAAAGAGGAACCAGAAATTCCTCAGCCTGAAGAACCTGAGATTGCGATTCCTGAGGTTGTGATGCAACTCACTGATACTCCTCTGCCCAAGCCAAAGGATCCATTCTCAAGGAAGCAAAAACTCAAGGCTGATGATTTCTTCGGCGAGCACGTATTCTTCTGTACTACAACCCCTATGACTCTGCTCGCATTAGGAAGAGGCGTTTCTGGACTGCCAGTCAGGCAAATTTCTATTCCTCTGTGCTGTTCAACAAAGACAAAGTCTTCGATCATGAACACATTCCTCACGTGGATATGGAATCTCTGCCGTGCTTCGAGCCAGTCCTAGTGTTCTTCACAATGCTGGACTGTTAAATTGCACTGACATATGTGATGGGAATGAAGAACTCATTCTTCAATTTTATGCAACGCTGCACATCATATGAGATTCTAAAGATGTGAACTCATGGGTGCTGGACTGGATGTCTGAAAATACTCACTATAAGGCACCAGCTACTGAATTGCTTCATGCTTTGCCTCTCAGTCCTCCCCATGAAGCTGCTCGTTGCGTCTACAGTGAGCCTGAGCTTACAAATCACTACATGCAGGTTATGATGAAGCCTTTGAAGCCAGGTCAGGCCCCATGAACCAAATTCCTCGTGAAGGAATTACTATATGTGCCTCAGACTGTCTATCGCATTTTTACAAAGACATTGAGTCCAATCAAGGGCCACGACTCGAATGAAGAAGAAGTCATTGGCATCATGAAGAATCTGCTTTTCAATATCATTCATGGCGTTCCTGTCAACTCCCATGATTTCTTCATGAGGACTCTCGCCAATATCGCTATGTCACCATTTGAGCTGAAGCCTTATGCATCTTGGATTATGAGATTCATCAGAACAAGGTCTTCACTCAACTACAAAGCTGCCACACTGAATCACTGCAGCTACTTGCCTCCGATTGAAGTCCTCAAACGGACAATTTCCTCAGCTGATGACAAGGGCAAGGCCGCTGCTGTTATAGATGAAGGCATTCGTCCATTGGATGGTCAATTTCGCAAGGCTGCATCCTACTCAACCAATGACGACTCTGCCACACATGACTCTGCCGCCAATAGAGCCAAGCAAAATCCTCAAGGCACATCACCCAGGGTGATGACTGATCGTGAGCTTCTCCTCGGTCTTCATCAGAAGGTTGATCACAATCTTAAATGGGTCAAGCGTCAGTTTGGTTCAATTCTTTACAACATGACCTCAACCCACAAATGCAGTGAAGAAAAACCAATACTACCTCCATGAAACCTTCAGCCGTACCTGGGCTGTTCTGTCTCATGTCTATAGCGCCGACGATCTGAAGAAAATGGGTCTCAAGGTAGACTTTGACTGGTCTGACCTCCTCCGAAGAAATACAAGAAGGTCAAGGTTCCTTCCTTGGTGGCCAGCTCCTATTCTTCATCGCGCGACACCAATGAGCATGAAGACTTGGACGACACTGCGGCAGGACCAACATCGACAAACGACCCCAACAACGCTGGCACTCCTTCATCAACTCGATATTCTTCAGGGGCGTTAGATTTCGATCCTTTTGGTCATTCGATGACAAAGGGGGAGAAATTTAAGTTAGTCTTCAAGCGGGTCTATTATATGGGCGTTTTTTTTAAGTTGCAACTCTCGTTCTTTTGAAGACTTTGCTGGATCGAGTTGTAAACTTAAAACTCTATGGTGTCCTGATACTTTTGCTATGTTCTTCTGCATGCTTATTCCTCGTTAATATTAATGCACACATGCTGAATTACATCAGTCACCATATTTCATCATGCATTTCAAATTTTCATATTATATGTCAAATGCGTGTATGAATTACAAGATATAGGGGGAGATCTCCATGATTCAACTCTTCAAGTCTGCATTGCTCCAAAAGCAAATTCCTCACTATGCACATGTTCAGGGGGAGTTCTTCTATATCTTGCAATCAAATTCCTCAATATCAGTATTTACACTTCATATGTTTATCCCCGTTGAAAAATTAACCTATATTGTCATCAATCACCAAAAAGGGGAGATTGTAAGTGCATCTAGTGCCCCTTAGTGATTTTGGTGTATTGAAGACTTATAGGTTAAGGGACTAATGTGTTTATGAGTGTACACAGGTCTATAAGTCTATGAGGAGTTTGACATTTACAGAGAAAGTCGACCCCTAAAAATGTAGTTCTTCGACTGAAGACTTTGGTATTTCTGAAGACTTTCTGAAGACTTTGAAAGTGAAGAAATTGGTGTGACCTTGAAGACTTGGTATTCATTTGAGGAACATGGAGCGTGAAGACTTTTGTTTTCATAGTTTCATTTTCTCTTTCTTGAGTCATAGGGAACACCGTACTATTAAAGGGGGTCGAGGAAATACTAAGGAAAAATTTCCATGTGATGCTCAACTCAAAATCCTACACCTACCAATCCCTTCGAGTGAAGCCATTGGAAATCTCATACAGTTCAGTCATATTCTTCAAAGGATGTGAGACGAAGTTCTTACGGTCTCGAGGAATTTGTTCTCGACCGAGGAGTTAGGAATTCGCCAAAGGCGGATTGCCTACGATGAAGGAACATGATAGCCCCGAGGAATTTGAACCTCAAATTTCCGACCGTTCTTGTCTCTGGCATGACTGTCCCAAAATATCATATCCACCTAACGGTCATATCATTGAAGGGCATTTATGTGTTATCATCTCGGGCTGCTCCCTAGGCTATAAATAGCTACCCCCTACAACCACTAGCTGGTTGACTGCTCTAAGAGAAACTGACACTTATCATTTGAGAGCATCCCATCCTCCGAGGACTTTGAGTGAAAATCATCAAGTGAGGAAAACCCAAACCCAAACACCTACGAACCCAAAGTGATTGAGCATCACTGAAGAGATTGATCCTGCGTGGATCCGACGCTTGTTACCTTTGAAGACTGTGCTTCTTCCAGACGGTTAGGCGTCATGGTCTAGAGCATCCAAGAGGAATTGTGGATCACCGAGTGACCGAGTTTGTGAAGGTTCGGAAGTCACCTGAAGACTTACCACGAGTGGTTGGACGAGGTCTGTGTGACCTTAGTTCAAGGAGAATACAGTGAGGACTGTGTGTCCTCAGGTTTAAATACCTAGCCGCTCCAACAAGATGTACAACTGAGACAACAGTTGGAACTGGTCTACCAAATCATTGTATTCACCAAGCCAACTGGTTCTATTTCCTCAACTCTCTCATTTCCTCATTACTGTGTTGTGCGCTTGTCATATCTGTGTTTGAAGACTTTGACTGAAGACTTTCTCAATTTCCTCAGTTCAATTTCTTTAGTCTGTTGTCTTCATCCTGTGCTATCCTGTGATCACGCTTTCGGTACTCTGTGCTTGTCTTCATTTCATCACGATGACCATGCTTGTATTTTGTTATGTTTACTTCTGAGTACTTATTCCGCTGCAAGTAGTTCTTCGCTAAGGAATTTCCTCACCTGCAAATTCCTCAGTGAAGAATTCATAAAAATCGCCTATTCACCCCCCTCTAGTCGATATAACGCACTTTCAGTTTCCATGCAAAGATGTCCCGGTTCTCACGAATGAACTCCATGAGCGCGCTTTCCTATTTTAGATCCAGGTTAGCACTGATGATGAACTGCTTGGATGAATCGCCAGGAACGAAATCAACCATCTTAGTATCATCTGCCGACTTAAACTTCAAGGCCGGGTCATGCTCTGTGGTTGGATTTTTCAAAGATGTCATGTCAGCCGGGTCAACATTATCTTTGTAAAATTTCAACTCCTTTGTTGCACAAACCACCTCAACATAGGCTGCATCACCTTCCTCGCACTCCAAAGCGATCTTTCGGCTTCCGTGCATAGTGATAGTTCCCTTATAACCCGGCATCTTGAGCTGTAGGTAAACATAACAAGGCCTGGCCATGAACTTAGCATAAGCCGGCTGTCCAAACAGGGCATGATAAGGGCTCCTGATTTTCACCACTTCAAAGGTCAACGTCTCCGACCTAGAGTCATGATCATATCCAAAAGCAACTTCCAAAGCTATCTTACCAACTGGGTACGCTGATTTACCAGGCACCACGCCGTGGAAAACAGTGTTCCACGGTTTAAGATTTTTATCTGTCAACCCCATGCGACGGAAAGTTTCACAATAAAGGATATTGATGCTGCTCCCTCCGTCCATGAGTACCTTGGTGAACTTATACCCTCCAACTTGAGGTGCGACCACCATCGCTAGGTGACCCGGATTATCAACCCGGGGCGGGTGATCTTCCCGACTCCACACAATGGGCTGCTCAGACCAGCGCAAGTAACGGGGAACGGCCGGTTCAACGGTGTCCACCGCCCTTTTATGAAGCTTATGATCCAGTTTGCATAAACTTGTGGTGAAAACATGGTACTACCCACTATTCAACTGCTTTGGGTTACTGCGATACCCAGATTGCTGCTGTTGATTCCCCTGATTGCCTTGATTACCTTGATTACCTTGGAATCCAGAGCTAGAACCGCCATCGCCATAATCCGGTCAATGAGAGCCGGATCCCGAGCCACCACCCGGCCCATGACTGTCTTGAAAAAGATTGGGATTTTGAACTCCTTCATAATGAAGCAATCCTTCCAGAGGTGCCCAGACGGTCTTTCTCGCGTCCCATGTCTTGGGTAGGGCTGATTTAGCAGCTGCTCAAGATTGAGGCCTGATCCCCCAGTCCGTGGGGGCGGTTTACCCTTATGACGCTGACCATTATTCTGCGTATTGGTGTTAGCCACAAAGTCCAAACTATTATCAGCTTTGCGCTTACCGTTGTTTCCATGGCTCGCCGGATTATGCTGTTGCCCCCTGGTGCTGCTGCTCTTCTTTCCCTTCCCCGCCTTTTCATCATCAGACTCGGGGTCCTTGGTACCATCAGAGTCAGCATACTTAACCAGAGCCGCCATGAGAGTTCCCATGTCATTGCAGTGATGTTTGAGCCGCCCTAATATCTGCTTCAGGGGCGTGAAACGACAATTGTTCTCCAATACCAAGACCGCTGAATCGGCATTGATACGATCCGACGAGTGCAGGATTGTTGAAACCCGGCGCACCCAATGGGTCGTTGACTCACTTTCTTCTTGGACACAGGAGGCCAAATCCACGATTGACATGGGCTGCTTGCACGTATCTTTAAAATTCTGGATAAACCAGGCTTTTAACTCGGCCCATGACCCAATGGAGTTGGCTGGCAACCCCTTCAACCAAGTGCGAGTTGTCCCTTCCAACATCATGGTGAAGTACTTAGCGCATGCGGCATCGTCAACATCCAATAGTTCCATCGCCATCTCATAACTCTCAACCCATGCCTCAGGAGGTAAATCGGCAGTGTAATTGGGCACCTTAAGGGGACCCTTGAAATCCTTGGGCAAACGTACGTTATGCAAAGCTAGCACCATACACAGCACACGCAGAGTCCTGAAGGTCACACCTGTCTCCACCGAAGTTGTCGGACGAACCGGGGAATGCTATGAGCGGCATACTAAGCCGCCAGCTCGGCCTCCCGACGCGCGCTTCCTTGATCCATGATGTTCTGGGCATTAACCCCACCACCTGCCAGGTTATGTCCATGGGGCGGGTTACGGTTCCATCCACTGCTTGACACGGCCGGTTCCTCAATATGCCCGCTATAACTCCGGCTTGGGCGAGGGGTTGAATCAATCCTATCACGATTGTAAGAATAAGCCTGCTGCTGAACCAAAGCCGTCTAAAGAAGCTCTCTAGCCCTTCGCATCTCAACCTCTATGGGAGACTCATCTTCAACCGGGAGAGCCGCCAATCGTGATGCGGCAGCGATCATGTTATCCAAGGGGTTAGAATAATGACCCGGTGGCGTCAGCATGTGCTGTGGCGGGATATTGTCTTGACGAGGCGGGTCCGCTGCGGCGCTAAACCGGCGCTCCTGCTCTGTGTTTCACCCGGTTTACCACTTTGGTTATCGGTCCTCGCTCCGGCGTGTTAAAGAGATTTCTCGCCTCGTAAACCAGCGACAGGCGAGTCCGATGCCTTCTCCTCATGACATCATTTGACGCATTCTGATCTAGCATGAGCTGGAAAGACTCTGATTGAATCCGCCGCGCCTGAACATCCAAAGCGGCCCGCTCCACGGCCATCCTAGTGTTTTCTCCGTTCAGCTCTTCCTTGGCCTGTGTTATCTCATCCCGCAGCTTTGCAACCACCGCGTTATGCTGATCCTGATCGGCCGGATTAACCACCATTGTTAACAATGCTGTCAGCTTATCCAACAAGTCGGTTAAGACCTGAGCTGGCGGGCGCACAAGGCCTCCTGCCGTGGCAGCCGTGGCCGCCGTGGTCGCTACTTATCCGGAAATCATCTCTGTTGCAGTTGATGAGTGCTGCACCGGTTGTGTTCCGGCCATGAAGACCGCGACCCTGTTCGACGGCTTATAGGGGTCCGGAATACTATCGCCATCGGAACTGCCCCCAAGCCGGCCGTCTTGCAGTTGATACAATGACTCGGTCTCACTGGTGGATGACTCGCCATCAGAATAGACAACCATCTCGTCACCAAATGCCGATCTATCCATAGATTCCGCTCCATGGATGAATCCCACAAAAACATGATTCCTGGCGGGCTGAACTTGGGCAGGTCTTGCACGCTGAGCCGTCTTGATGATGTCGGTGCAGATGTCTAGCTTAGGGCCCGGTTCGCCGATCTTGCCGATGAAGACGTGAATTCCGCCAAAGGGGACCCGGTACCCGTACTCAATTGAGCCGGCCTCGGGGCCCCAGCCTGCATCGTCGATGTAGAGCTTGCCGCGACGACTCTTGGTCATCCGGCCCACGGTGTATCCCTTGATCCCTTCGAAGTTGCCCTCTAAGAACTTGAAACCATCGTGCGAGAGCCCCACGGTGGGCGGCAACTGTCGTGGATTTGTCACGGCAGATGTCCTAGTGTGAGGACTTAGTCGTGGAGCCATCGCAATGAGATTAGCTTAAAGGGGTTAAACGGGACAAAGGACACAGGGAGTTATACTAGTTCGGCCCCTTGTGGTGAAGGTAAAGGCCTAATCCAATTGGTATTGATAGAGTTTCGATGACCAGGGAGCGAATACGCTAAACCTGGCTGTCGATCTATTCTTTCTTGTCCCCAAACCGCTGCCGGGTCGTCCCTTTATATACACAGGTTGATGCCCGGTGGTTCACAGGATCCCGGTCGGCTCACAAACGTGTTCGGCTTGGTATCTAGTCTTTCCTATCTTACAATACAAGTCATACACCGATGGCGGTTTATATCTATGGGCCCTAACCCGCCTCTGGGCTTTGGACCTTTTTATTAAGTCTCCTTCGTAAGTCGCCATCTTCTATGTCTTCATGGGCTTCAATATTGGCCAGTCATCATGAGTATAATCCGGCCCCTCCTGGGCGGTTTACACTCAATAGTTATATCCCCAACAAGTTCCATGATGCTCCCCACCGGGAGTGAGTAATTCCTTCATAGGTTCGCTGGTCGGTGAGCAGTTGGATGAGATTCATCATGTAATCGAGTTAGTTTTGTTAGGGCTTGATCCCTAGTATCCAGTATGTTCTAAGATTGATGTTGCTATGACTTTGCCATGCTTAATGCTTGTCACTTTGGGCCTGGGTGCCATGAACTCAAATCTGAACCATTTATGTTATCACAATTATATCCATGTTTTAGATCCGATCTTGCAAGTTATAGTTACCTACTACGTGTTATGATCCGGCAACCCCGGAGTGACAATAGTCGGGACCACTCCCGGCGATGACCGTAGTTTGAGGAGTTCATGTATTCACTATGTGTTAATGCTTTGTTTCGGTTCTCTATTAAAAGGAGGCCTTAATATCCCTTAGTTTCCAATATGGACCCCGCTGCCACGGGAGGGTAGGACAAAAGATGTCATGCAAGTTCTTTCCATAAGCACGTATGACTATTTACGGAATACATGCCTACATTATATTGACGAACTGGAGCTAGTGCCGTATCGCCCTAGGTTATAATTGTCTCATGATGAATATCATCCAACAAGTCACCGACCCAATGCCTATGAATTTATCTTATATTGTTTCTGCTAAGTTACTATTGCTATCATCACTGTTACACTTGCTACAAAAATACTGCTATCATTGTTACTGTTACTGTTGCTGCTGTTACCACTATCAAAACTATCATATGACTTTGCTACTGATCACTTTTCTGCAGATAATTAATCTCCAGGTGTGGTTGAATTGACAACTCAGCTGCTAACACCTTCAAATATTCTTTGGCTCCCCTTGTGTCAAATCTATAAATTTGGGTTGAATACTCTACCCTTGAAAACTGTTGCGATCCCCTATACTTGTGGGTTATCAGTGAAACAATTTCTCGCTATGTTGGACCGAACAATAGAAATGGCTCCCCAAAGAAAGCCATTTGGGTGCCTAAGAAAACTGTTGATGCCCTGCCTATTTCTACTCGTCTAACCATGCAGGAGCAAAAAATTCGATAGAATGAATATATGCATAGGGGATACAATCACTATGCTCATTCATCTGGCAGGAATTTTAATGCTTATACCTTCAATTACTCTCGCTCCTCATCGAGCAACAACCATGCTTATCGAAAAAAAATCATATCCTGCTCGTTCATTTGTTTCGAAGCCACCTGCAAATATGTGGGTGGTTAAGAAAGCCTAATTCTTCTGCAGGACTATGTCTCCGGGTGTACTGAATGGGTTATGGACAATGGATGCACTAGTCATATGACCGGAGACAAGTCGTTGTTTGTTGACGCCAACTTAACTGCTTCTCCTCTGAAGTATATCACTTTTGGCGATAACAACAAAGGGAAGGTCATTGGCTTAGGTAAAATTGCTATTTCCAAGGAGAAACCTATTGATGATGTGGCACTTGTTCAATCCCTTGGATTCAATCTTATGTCAGTTGGCAAGTTATATGATTTAGGCATGCTAGTATTATTCTCTGTATCCAAATGCATTGTCTTTATGGCCTCTTACCATTCCTTCGTCTTTGAGGGAATTAGAAAGGGTGATCTTTATATTGTGGATTTCTCTAAGGATCCCTCAGTGCAAACTTGTTTGCTTGCAAAAGCAACCGAAGGATGGCTGTGGCACCGTAGACTTGGTCATGCAGGTATGAGAAACTTGCAATATCTGGTGAAGAAAAATCATCTTCGTGGCATTCCTGATGTGAAATTTGACAAGAATCGTCTCTGTGCTGCTTGTGAAGCTGGTAAATTGGCTAAGAAACATCATTCATCCAAGATAGTCATGACCACAACAAGACCACTGGAAATTCTTCATATGGATTTATTCGGTCCCCAAAATCATGCAAGCTTCGGTGGTAGTCATTATGATCTGGTTATTGTTGATGATTCCTCCCGATACACTTGGGTATTCTTCCTCGAAGACAAGACTTGTACTCAAGATATCTTCAAAAGTTTCGCTAAGAAGGCCCAAAATGAATATGATGTGCGAATCAAGCATGTCAGAAGTGACAATGGAACTGAGTTAAAAAAATACTCACATTGCTGAATTTCTCGATGATCATGGCATCACTCATGAGTTCTCTGCTTCTTAAAATCCTCAACAAAATGGAGTTGATGAACGGAAGAACAGAACTCTCATTGAAATGGCAAGAACAATGCTCAGTGAGTATAAAACTCCCATTCGTTTCTGGGATGATGATATTAACACTGCTTGTCGTGTTATCAATCGTGTTTATCTTCACAAGTTCCTTAAGAAAACTTCATATGAGCTTACCACTGGCAAGAAACCAAATGTTTCTTATCTTCGTGTTTTCGGTGCACCTTGCTATATTCTTGATATGAATCATTCTTCTAGGTTTGCACCTAAGGCACATGAAGGTTTTCTTCTTGGTTATGGCTCAAACTCGCATACATATCGATTCTATAACTCTCACCACATGAAAGTTATGGAAACAATAAATGTGCGGTTTGATGAATCTAATGGCTCTCAAATGGATCACTTGTCAAATGTGATCGATGAACCACTGATATCGGACGCAATTCAGCAAATGGCCATTGGGAGTGCCAAGCCTGTTGAAGGAAATGCACCCAAGTCATCTGATGATGATGCTCCCATGACTCGAAGCAGAACTCATCAAGCCTCTGCCGAAGCAAGTGCTCCTCCGAATGGAAATGGCAATCAGAACACAAATGCCGATCAAAATGGCAATCCGAAAGGAAACGATGATACAAATGCAGATGCTGATGCACTACAAAAAAAAGACACATCCGTGACATTTTGGGCCGAACGAATTTTTTTCTGTCATACATATGACACTTCTATGACGATAATTGTGAAAAAACCCGGTATCATCATAGATGTGGTGGGCTCCTACTTCTATGACAAAAAATTATGACAGAAAATGGGCTTTTCGTCCTGGGCGGGCCGGAGACGCAGTTGCATGTCATTCTTTGGGCCGCCCATGACGGAAAAACCGTGGTAGAAGCGAGGGTGAGGAAAATATCGGGAGTTTCCGTTACGGTGGAGGTCAGGCCGAGCGATGCGCTGCTTTCTCAGACACGCGTAGGCGTTGGCTCTAATCGAACCCGAAGCGAGGCGTTGGGCTCTAATCGAACCCGAAGCGATTGCACCGCAGGCTACACGTTATCGAACTCGAGCGATCGATCGATGGCTGTTAATCGAACCCGATGGAGCGATTCTTCGCCGCTGCTGCTAATCAAGCCGATCGATTGGATGAATAGTGAGCGCTATGGGAGGGGGAGGGGGGGGTTTGGATGAATAAAGCGGAGTGATGGCGTTGCCTCTGGATGAACAGGACCCCGTGGTGTGGAGGGCTGGATGAACAGAGATGGTGGAGGGGTGGCCGTGGAGGGTGGTTGAACAGACCCAGTGGTGTGGAGGGTTGGATGAACAGAGATGGTGGAGGGGTGCCCGTGGAGGGGTGGTTGAACAAAGAGCTCGTGGAGTAGCGCGCGGTGGAGGCTGGATGAACAGGAGCCTGTGGAGGCTAGAGGAGGTTGGCGGTAGCCCGTGGAGGCTGGAGGAGGTCGACGGTGGAGATGAACAGTATCCCGTGGAGTCCCGTTTATGCGCACGCCACACCCTCCGGCGAACAGACCCCGTTTCGACCGTAGGGAGGTCCTTTTAAATGCATATTGCACGCCACACCCTTCTCGGTCAACAAGACCCCTGTTTCGACCGTAGATGTCCGTTTCCTCCGTTTTGCGGTACGCCACACCCCTCCCGATCAACAGGACCCCCGTTTAAACCGTAGGAGGTCTGTTTCCTTGTTGTGCGGTACGCCAGGCCCCTCCCGATCAACAGGATCCCGTTTCGAACGTGGCCGGTCGAACACAAGGCCGTTTCCTCCGTTGTGCGGTACGCTAGGCCTCGTTTCCATCGCCTGTTCCGTCCAAGCCCTCCCGATGAACACGACCACGCATTCCGTTCCGACCCAACCGGTTGGCTCCCCATGAACACGAGACGGTGCCCTTTCTCCGTTCTGACCCAGCCATGTACGTATGCGCGAGTAGGCGTTCAAGACCCTGCCCGTATGTACGTACATGGCCGTATTTTCTTTCTTGCACCCTCGCCGTTGCACATACGTGTACATGCTACGTGCGCGCCTCTACTACGACACGTGCTCGCCTCTACAACGACCAGTATGTATGTACACGTTCGCGACCAGAATGACAACCCTACGTACGCTTCGACCAGGTGGGTCCCGACTGTCAGGCACTTCCTTGCCTACGAAGATGTAGTTGGTGGGTCCTAGCAGTCAAGGGGGCGAATCATTTTTCTTTTTTTTGCCCGGACGCACTTCCTTGCGTGCGAAAATGTAGCTGGTGGGTCCCAGCAGTCAGGGGGAAACATTTTTTTCACAAAATATGGTGGCCCGCCTGGTGGGTCCCTGCTGTCAGGTGGAGGAATAATTATTTTGCGCGTAATAAGGAGGCACTTCCTTGTTGCGGTCGTGGACCCAGCTGTCAGCCTCTCCACATACAGTCCAAGTACGATGGAAGCCATTCCTTGACCACGTTGACCACGCCGCACCGAGAGCACCAGGGCAGTGGACGACAGCGAGGCCTAGGAAGGGGACGACGCGGAGCCGGGGAAGACGCGGCTGTGGATGCCCACGTGTAGAGGAGTACGAGGGTTCACTGGTTCGTTGCGGAGTGAGGTTGCCGTCGCCGCAGAATAACAGGGGGTGTGGGTGAGTAGAGGGATGGCCTGGCCAGCGGTGGGAGTAGTAGGGGCTGGTGAGGCCTCCGCCGCATTGCAGCCGGCCACGGGAGGCAAGAGCACGAGGCACGACCGGCGCTGGTTTGGCGGCTAGAGCAAGAAGACCAGAGGTTGAAGAAGCACTACGACCGTTGGATGGACATCGTTCGGTCACTGGAGCTAGAATCGTGCATATTGACTAAGTTGACAAAGCCCTCCGTTCCCGTCAACTTAGTAGGCCCACAAGTCCGCCTGCCACTATACTGGGTCCCAGCTAATGGGGGAAGTATTCATTTTTTTGTGCGTAATAAGGAGGCACTTCCTTGCCTGCGAAGATATAGCTGGTGGGTCCGAGCTGTCCCGGTGGTAACGCTTTTTTCGCCAAAATACAGAGGCCCTTTCGGTGGGTCCACGATGTCGGTGGAGGAATCATTATTTTGCGGCGTAATAAGGAGGCATTTCCTTGCGTGCGGCCGTGGATGAGCTGTCGGCCTCTCCACGTCTGATCCACTTCAGATGCATGTCGGTCGTTGACCACGTTGACCAGGCCGCGCCGAGAGCACCAGGCGGTGGACGACGGCGAGGCCTAGGAAGGAACGACACGGAGGCGTGGGAAGACTTCGGCAGTTGTTTCCCACGGGAGGGGAGTACGATCTGCACGAGGGTTTACTAGTCTGCCCTCGCCTCGCCAGAGAATAACAGCAGTGTGGGTGAGTAGAGGGATGGCTAGGCCAGCGATGGCGTGACGTGGGGCGGTGAGGCTCACAAGGCAAAGACAAACCGCGGGGAGGCGGGAGCAGGCAGTCCCGTCGGTGCTTGTTTGAGCGGCTGGAGCAGGAAGAGCAGAGGTTGAAGAAGCACGACGGCCGTTGGATGGACATCCAACAGTCACTGCTTGTGCGTCACCCTTTTTTTTAGGAAAGCCTCAAATCTGTGGAAAACAGCATATAGTC
This sequence comes from Aegilops bicornis, assembly GCA_021605145.1. NCBI lineage: Eukaryota > Viridiplantae > Streptophyta > Magnoliopsida > Poales > Poaceae > Aegilops > Aegilops bicornis. The sequence continues at coordinate 288,932,588 of CM038670.1, forward strand.
GAGCCCATATTCTTTTTGTTAGCATTACAGCCCATATTGTGGCCACGGTTAAAAAATTATACGAAATTTTGCATATTTCGGTGCGGTCCAAACTGTTTTTAATCCCGAAATTTTGACTCACATTCAAACTGATTTTAAAAATAAATGTATATCAATATAAAATCCAACAAATTCTCCATGCATAAAAATTAATGTAATTTAAAATCTCGAAATGAAAAAAAAAGATATTTGAAACTAATTGCCGGTTTGATGTGTTTTAAAAATGTACAGCCCATTTCTCATTACTGATGGGCCATTTTCTCGGCCAGCCGAATGAAGCTCTCCTCGTCTTGAAAGATTTGCAGCCCAACAGGCCTGACAAAGCAACTTACTTGGCAAATCACAAAAAACTGGGATGTGGCCTTGGACCCAAATTGTCACCTCTCCATGTACAGTACTCTTCCGATGGAAGTCGGTCGTTGACCACATTGACCACGCCGCGCCGAGAGCACCAAGGCAGTGGACGACGGCGAGGCCTAGGAAGGGGACGACACGGAGCCGGGGAAGACGCGGCAGTGGATGCCCACGCGGAGAGGAGTACGAGGGTTCACTGGTTCGGCTGCGGCGTGAGGCTGCCGCCGCCGCCGCAGAATAGCAGGGGGTGTGGGTGAGTAGAGGGATACCTGGGCCAGCAGTGGGAGTAGTAGGGCGGTGAGGCCTCCAAGGCAGCACAACTGGCCACGGGAGGCAGGAGCACGCGGCACGACCGGCGCTGCTTTGGGCGGCTGGAGCAAGAAGACCAGAGGTTGAAGAAGCACTATGGCCGTTGGATGGACATCGTATGGTCACTGGAGCTAGAATCGTTATTATTGACTAAGTTGACAAAGCCCTCCGTCCTCGTCAACTTAGTAGGCCCACAAGTCAGCCACCCACTATGGTGGGTCCCAGCTAGCAGGGGGTATTCATTTTTTGTTGCGTAATAAGGAGGCACTTCCATGCGTGCGAAGATATAGCTGGTGGGTCCGACACATCGATGGGGCGTTTCACGAAATCTGTAAGCCCTTCCCACGCTCAAAGGCATGTACTGATGCGTAATAAGGAGAAACTTTCCTTGCGTGCGACCATGGACCTCGTGGGTCCCAGCCATCGCTCTCCACGACTGATCCTCTTCCGATGACTCTCAGATGTTGACCACGCTGCCGAAAGACCGAGGCGGTGGATTACGGCAAGGCCCTGCATCGAACGACCGGAGATGGGGAAGATGCGGTTGTGGAGTCGCAGACGGCGAGGTGTGGGAAACTTGATTGGTTCGGGTGCGGGGTGGGCCTACACTCGGTAGAGAATAACAGGAGGTGCGCAGTGGAGGGATGGCCTGGCCGTCGGCGGGTAGCGTCACCGAGGAGCACAAAACAATGCACCGCCTTGAAGGCTGGAGCAAAGTGTTCCGGGCAGTCACTGGGGAAGAAGACGAGAGATTGAAGAAAAATGTCGGCCGTTGGATGTAAATCCAACGCCTTCTTAGGCTTCGACCTACTGGCCCACATGTCAGCCAGTCCATTTGTTTCTTTAGTCCATTTGGTGGGCTGGCTGAAACAATGATGTAGCATCTATGCAGCCCGTTTAAATCACATTTGCATTTTTCTCGAAATCCGTGGACTTGCTGGGCTGGGTGAAAATATCATGTTGGGCTAGACGGAGAAATGTTATAAAAACATAAACACATGATTGCACGTCAGTAAGATCTTTGCAAGCTTATGTACGCAATCACTAGGAGTTAACTTGGCAAGTTATATATAAACAATTATTATTATTATTTTGTAAGAACTTTCAACTTACCAAATAAAATATCATTTTAATTTTATGAGTTAATAGTACGTGGGTATTATTATTTTTAGGCTAGACGTGGGACAGCTTGAGTTGGTTCTAGGGAAAGTCTGGGAGAAAACTCAGTTTACATCGAAAAAGAAAGTGGGAGAAAATTCAGGGACCTGCTGGGTCCACCTGAGGAGAGGAATATGTTGGGAGGAAGGAGATTAAAAGCACGGCAGCCGAGTGAACTAGTTTTTTTTATGAACAAGTGAACTAGTTTACATACATAAGCAAATAGCCACTAAAAAAAGCAATCAGGTTAATCGGTTCTTAAAAGAAATATTTCGGACAAAACAGATAATTATGACACATAGGCTAATGCATGAAACACTCAGATGATAAAGGTGCTTATAAACAGATAAAGTACAACATCTAGACCTTCCTGGCACGCTTGATCATGACGCTGCGGCTGTCCGTGTACTCGTCGGTTACGGGAAGCAGGCACGCCCTCATGTCCAAGATCTGCCTGTACATGTCGTAGCATGCGTATGTGTCCTTCACCGCGTAGGTTATGTAGGCTAGATTCAGAGGCACCTCCCACGTGTTCAGGTCGTCTTCTTTCATGTTGGCGTATCAGGGGTCGATGATGGTCTCAGTAAGGTCAACCACGGAGTCCTTGTCCTGCCCATTGCTGATGATCTTTTATTGCTTCTGGATGTCGACAAGCTTGTTGCACCAGATGGCCGAATCGTCGCGTTCTTCCTTCTCTCCACCGTTGCGAAGGTGCAGTCGGCGCTGCCGATGAAACGGGCGAATGCTCCAGAACCTGGTGTACATCACATTCAACTTGGTGCAACCATAGGACTGAACGGCGAACTAACTCCTTGCTGAAGTCCATATCCAGCAGGCTCACCCCTCGGATCACCATTGGAGTCTCTTCGAGTGAACGAGTGTGTAGGCGGCGGCAGTTCGCTTTTTAGCTCGGGGAACTAGATTCAACAAGAAGCTGAGTGTGTACAGAGACAACGATTACTACCCTCCTCGTCGCTGCATGCCCGGCAGAAGATGCACCCTCAGCGCATTCAAACGCCTCCATTAAGAAACCTACTCCGCCACACGTCGGTTCACGAGCGGGTCTGTATTGGTATCAGAATAACAGGAGTTAGTGGTCACTTTGCTTAAATTTAATTAGCTTTAATAGAAATTTATACTTAAAACAAGCAATGCATTGGCTCGTTCTATCGCTGCCACGGATCAACATGCACAACAATTAGAATTATTATTCTCGTGATTTATTACCACGATCAGCACATTTGTCGCACTTTCACAAAGATGATACTACCAAGTTTGAACTGTTTGTTATGGTTGTTTCCCAGCTTGCAAGATTCAGAACCAACAAATAAGATCCAAATAATAAGTACAACAAAGATGCCTACACATCTCATTGATTCCCAGCTTGCAAGATTCAGAACCAACAAATAAGATCCAAATAATAAGTACAACAAAGATGCCTACACATCTCATTGATTCCAGCTTGCAAGATTCAGAATCAACCCATTAGAGCCTTTTGATAAAGTGAATATTGGGATTAAATCCATCTTGGCTAGCCATGTCATACAATCGAAGAACTTGGCGAATGCTCTTGACCGTCACAACATCTGTAGTTGAGTATTCCCGTTTGCACAACATGTTTGCACAGCACAAACAAGGAGACAAGAGAGCATGATTTCACTTTAATAGCGGCCTCCTTGAACTCAACCTCCAGCTCCACTATGATGAGGTCTGCCTGGAGTTCCATGATTCAATTCATGCGCCTTTTTCTGCGGTTCACCTGAAATGAAGCAAAGATTGCATCATTCAGCTAGCAAGAAGTACTTGCTCTTGTGAGCTGGCAGGTTCTTCTTTAGTAGTTGCACTAAAATTGAGGAACATTAAGGTTGGCTGTCCGGCTCATGTAAGGTGCAACTATAATTTTCTTATCCTTTTGCAGTTCCACTAAAATAAAGTGCCATTGTGGTGACAAAGTGATGGCTCCATCTTGCAAAGGCTAATAAAATGTTGCACGAGATTACCGTGAGAACTTGACGGAGATTTTGGAAACTCCAATCACCATTTTGTGCAGTTCCACCAAAATTGAGAGATGTTGCCCACGTGACATTTTAGTTGAATTGCACAAGACACTCATTCCAAAAAAAAGTGTTTTGTGCAGTTCACCAAAAGGTCACAATAGCAACAAGGTGAAATGGATATCCCTATCTGCACAAAATGATAGAAAGTAAACAGTTGCTGGTCAATAAGAATATACGAAACATACAAAATTAAAAGAAGCATCTTAATTATGTTCATGGCAATCACACAAGGACAGTAGAAATTTTAAAACATCAGCAATGCTTCATGTTACCAGAAGCATTACGATCAAAAATGAGATTCCTCAGATATGGGATTACTTTAATGGTGGCATTGCTTGTTTACCAGACACCGTAAATCAACAGCAGCTAAAGAGTTGGTTTAAGGGCATGGGACCGTGGGGACACTAGGACACTCAGCAGCGTAAAGGAGCAACTTACTTATCATACTGGGGAAAATAGCAGGAGTGCCATTTGTAACACAGTTTAATTGCATCTTATCACTGGAGGCATTAGATTAACAATAACACTGGTTAGACATGTCCCTAAGGTAACAGTGTGATCGCTTCATTTTACATGCGCCCTTACATTAACAAGGGCAAAAGGTTGGTATAATGACATGCGACAATGGACGATCAAAGACAATGTACCTACAAGGAGGCATAAAGTGGTGATGCCGAGCTTGTTCACGCTTATGTGAGGGCAGCAAACCTAATCCTCGAGACCTTTACTATGTGAGGGCAGCAAATCTAATCCTCGAGACCTTTTACTATGTGAGGGCAGCAAATCTAATCCTAGATACCTTTTACTATGTGAGGGCAGCAAATCTAATCCTCGAGACCTTTTACTATGTGAGGGCAGCAAATCTAATCTCGAGACCTTTTACTATGTGAGGGCATCAAATCTAATCCTCGAGACCTTTTACTATGTGAGGGCAGCAAATCTAACCTCGAGACCTTTTACTATGTGATGGCAGCAAATCTAATCCTGGACATACTGCTTGACTTGTCCACCAGCCGCCACTTTCTATCCTTTTTTCAACCAATAATAGATATGTTCCTTATCCGGTTTGTATTATGCTTTTCCCATTATTTCCCTTTTCAACCAAGAGACCGGTTGGCTATCCGGTCTCTACTACTTTCACCATTTTATTTCCTCTTTGAATCAATTCCTGGATTCATGCTACAACTTTCCCCCCTTTCTTCGTTGTTTGAACAAAGCCCTAGATTCGAATGCATGAAGTAGCTTTACCTCTAATAATACTAAAAATTTAGGTGGCTTTCGAAGAGCTGATGGGAGTAGAAAAAGATGCACATGCAAACACGTGGGGAGCTGGGGCAATAGAGCAAGGCCGCTTTCGAAGAACTTATACTTGAGGGTCGCCGGGATGTCGGCGGCGGCAGGTCAGATCTGCGGACAATACGGCAGGGAGGAAGAAGGGTCGGAGGACCTCCCGAGCCGGCGCTGTGTCGGATAGAACGGCACGGGCAGAGGATCGGGCCCCTCCAGCAGCTGTGGGTTTCCTCCCTCGGCGATGATGACCGCATGGACGATGCACCTTTTAGTCCTCTACACACACCAGCCGAAGGGATCCGGCCGGATCTGTGACCAGCGGTGAGCAGAGAGAAAATGCCGCTACCGCTGTCTTGTTTATATCTGGAGAGGATGAGAGAATGAAGAGAGAAACCCTAGTAAAGCAAGCGCCAGCCCTCAAGGCCCATATATAGTGGAGTGATTATCTTTTTCTCTCCACAACAAGCGCTTTCAATTTTTGTACGTGGCATTAAAGAAAAGAAACTCTATTTAAGGTGACTACTCTACGACTCCTACTTACTACTACAAGATTACCTCCGGCCCGGTTTATAGGTCCCTTTTATAGTTTGTGCCAAATTTGGACTAAAGATTTAACTAACAAAATGTTAATGTGTGTCAAGAAAAATTATCTCATTGGATTCGTATTTGAACATAGTTTTGAAAAATATAATGTTTGGTAACATGCGTAAACATTTTCTTAGTTTAATCTATGGTCAAAATTTGGCACGAAATACAATGGGGACCAATAAACCCGGACAGAGGTAGTATTGTTCAATTGTCCTCCCCGCCCCTCCATTCATTGAACAACCCCATGGGTGAATAAACATACAGTAAGTACTATATTTATATAGAACGAACAAGCTCGAACTATTTTTGCATAGTTAAAATTTGAGGGCGGGGCTTTTCCCGGGCAGTACGCGCGGCAGTTTTCGGGTAGGTGGTTTGACAGAGAGGCGAGGAGGGTGAGCGAGTGGGGATGTGCGATTTGACCAAGCATCACTGGAAAGACTTGTGATATGACCACTCACTATAGTCATGAATTATCGGCGCCCCGACCGGGTGATGCCCCTTCCGCTCCGCACTCTAACTGGTGCATGACACGTCGACCTTATGTCGGCTCTACCACATGTCGGAGTAGTAAGAAGGAGCAAAGAATGATGCGGTATATACTAGTACTACTCCCTCCATTTACTTATACAAGACCACTATGGAATATACATTTTGCATCTATACAGGGCCACCAACAGTAATCGAGGTAAAATTAATGATATTTTCTCATACTAGCAACTTGTTTAATAGTTACATGCATGAAGTCATAATACAGTCAGCTACTTCCTCCACTCAGTTTTCTTGCATGCATGTGGGGTAATAATGATCCCAAAGAAATGAAAAGAAAATCTGACTTGCAAAGGAGATATTAAATTTTACATTGGTACCTGTAATTTGAGTTTGTGGCCTTGTATATAAAATTGGAGGGAGTATACTACTCCCTCCGTTCCTAAATACAAGTCTTTGGAGAGATTTCACTATGGACCACATACGGAGAAAAAAGAGTGAATCTACACATAAAATGCATCTATATACATCCGTATGTGGTCCACAGTGAAATATCTACGAAGACTTATATTTAGGAACGGAGGAGTACTACTCAGTGTCGGAGGAGGCGAACCACGGCAGCCCAAAGTTGAACTGCCATGCGAACCACGGTAGCCCAGTGAACCAGCAGTAGAAAACAATGTGGTGATATGGCCATAAAAAACAATGTGCTTCTGTCCACACTATAGCATGTACAACAACACTCCCCTTTGTTTGGATCCTTGAGTTAGAGCTAGTTTGGGTTGAAATAGCCTCAAATTATCGAAACAAGAGGGATTAGTTTGAGCTAGTTTGCTCTAACCCAGCTAAAAAAACTAGCTCGGTGGAGAGGTTCTAATTGGGTTAGTTATCCTCGGGCCCACTAAAAGAGAACTAAAAAAATCTCACCTGCCCGCACCAGATCGCTCCCCCCTCTCGCACGACTCCTCTCTGTTCCACATTGGGCTGCCCGCTCAAGCGCCGCTCGCCCTCTCTCTCCTTCGGCCGCCCTCTCCTTCACGCCTCCGCCGCCCTACTCCGGCCGCCCCTCCCTCCGACCTTCGACGGTCGCCCTGCTCCCCCTTCACCAGTCGTTTTCCCCCTCTGTCGTGTGCAGCGGGGGCGCATCTACCAGGGAGGTCGCGAGAGGGGTGAGTTTTTTCGTTCCTTCTCCGTCTCACGGCCATATCATTGATCTTGCTTGCTCTACGCTAATTCTGATTTGGAAAAGTAGATCCTGATCAAACTTGCTATAGATTTGTGGTGCACGCATGGAATTGTTTGATGCTGCTTGAGGAGGTAATAAATCTTTCTAGAGGCCCAAAGATTTAGGTCACCTTTCTAGGTATTTCAATTTCAGGGCTTGCATTATTTGTAGAGGCCCAAAGATTCAGTTCACCTTTCTAGGTATTTCAATTTCAGGCTTCCATTGTTTCTAGAGGCCCAAAGATTCAGTTCACCTTTATAGGTATTTGAGTTTCAGGCTTGCATTATTTCTAGAGGCCCAAAGATTCAGTTCACCTTTCTAGGTATTTCTGTTTCAGGCTTGCATTATTTCTAGATGCCCAAAGATTCAGTTCACCTTTCTAGGTATTTAAGTTTCAGGCTTGCATTATTTCTAGAGGCCCAAAGGTTCAGTTCACCTTTCTAGGTATTTAAGTTTCAGGCTTGCATTATTTCTAGAGGCCCAAAGATTCAGTTCACCTTTCTAGATATTTCAGTTTCAGGCTTGCATTATTTCTAGAGGCCCAAAGATTCAGTTCACCTTTCTAGGTATTTTAGTTACAGGCTTGCATTACTTCTAGAGGCCCAAAGATTAAGTTCCTAGTCGGTGCAAGCGGCCTGCTACCCATGCCGTGTCGACCTCAACTCGCAAGGCCAAGGCCGAGGGGTTCCTGGGCTTGGGCTCTCTGATCCTTCCTCCAGGCGACGATGGCGAGCTCCTCCCTCGGTGCGTGAGGGGCTCCGGGTCCCTCCCTATCGTGAACGACTTCGTGATGAGTTAGCTCATTCTTTGTTTCATGAAGTGTTTTTTATTTTGTGAAGCTTGATTGACGACTTGTATGTTTAAGTGGGATATCTCATTTGTATGGACAAAGTAAAATTATCATGTTTTGCATGCTTGACTTGTATAGATGGTTCGCTTATGTCAATTGTGAGCGGAAGGAGGCCACACAAGAGCCGCCACACCAAGAGGGTGCTTGGATCCAAGGGACTTATTTTAGTGGACTAAAAATAGGGTCCAAAGTAGTCAAATGATTGAGATAGAGCATTTATTGTCAATCTAACCCTGCCATCCATACACCTCTTTGGTTTAGAGTTAGTTCAGTGGTTAGAATCTAACTCTAACCTCTAACTGAGTTAGAGTTCTCCTCGTCTCGGTTCATCGCCATCATACTTTCCCCATTCCTGTGTTTTCAGTATCCTACGAATCAAAGAGGCCCTTTTTTCAGGAAAAATCAAAGAGGCCCTTACACTGGTTTAGGTCCGGTCATTTTTTATAAATGTGTTATGTCCAAAATTTAATGAACGTGCTCCAGTTTCCACGAAAATAATCCGGTTACATGTAGTAATTCATTGATTTATTTATTCTTCTGCAGGGGGTTTGCATGTAATTCGTGAGGTCTGAAATGTTAAGTACCCCGACATATGCTCCGAGTCGTGCATGCACTACGACCCAGATGCTCCATGTCCCACATGTTGGCGAATGGGAGCACGCGGAAATAGCCTAGGAGTACATATAGGAGGATAAATGCGTGAAAAAATATGTACTGTGAAGCGTAGTCATGGGTTCAAAAGGAGACCTAAAGTGATGATGTATAGGTCGACGCACCCAACTAGTGGTACTAGACATACGACTAATTTTTCCCTCAAAAAAGAGGCACGAGTGCTCAATACTCCTATTCTATAAACACGAGTCCCATCTCGACAACACGTCTGTATACAGCTAGCTCTCCTCCCTCGCTTTCTCTCTTCTAATTCTAAACTCGGCCGACGCCTCGGTGGGTGGGGTGGGTTTGCTCAATCAAGGCCCCACCTCACAAAGTGAAAACGTTACGATTGGAATAAAAATGCCATATACTCCCTCCGCTCATAAATATAAGCCTTTTAGATACTAGTTCAAATGGAATACAACATACAGATGTATGAAGACATAGTTTAGAGTGTAGATTCACTCATTTTGCTCCGTATGTAGTAGTCACTTGGTCGGAATCTTCGTAAAGACTTATATTTGGGAACGGAGGAGTACTATACTAATAAAACATTAAGGCCACGAGGCGATGCAGTGCTGGTTAAAGGAGGCAAGAAGAAGAGATGCATCCATCGACGACGCCCACCTCCTCGACTCAGTGGCCGCCCACCGAACGGCGCCTAAGTAGCAGCTGCGGCTGTGTCGACGTGCTCGAACAATGGCGTCCAAAGATTCCAGCCGCTGGAAGAAGGCCAACGTCTTTCTGTCCTCGCTTGCCTTGTAGTGGCCTATGTAGACGATTTCCTCGTAGACGTGGATGTGCACGTCGATGGTTTCTTGCATGGCGAGGCGCTGCACGGCGAGCGCGGCCTCGAGGTGCACATTCTTCGTCGCGACCTCCGACCGCAGGGCCACCTGTGGCTTGAAAGAGTTCGTCACCATGTAGGCCGATGAGGGTGGCAGGTGCAATGAGGAGCCCGGGCGCTGGTCGGAGCAAGACGGCAAGGTCGCTCAAGGCTTCTTGACGGCGGTGAACTTGCCGATGGCGGAGTTGACCATCATGTCGCCCATGCGAGAGGCGAAGCCGATGTCGGCGAGGGCTACGATGCTGCGCCGCCAAAGACTGCTCTGAACGCTGCAAAGTGGGCAGCGGGCGCTTTGATGATTTGGCATACCGATTGCCGCCGCTGGCCCATCGCCTCCATAGGTGCTTGTGGCTTCGGTCACTTGGTCTTGGATTGGAGTGAGCAAGGTTATGCAGAGACTTGGGAGTAGATGGATTGGAGTGGTGGGGCTCCTTTATTATATGAGAGTCCAAACTCTGTTGCATTCACATCATGTCGGCTCTAGTCTCGCTTCTCCAATTAATTCCCTCTGCATGTAATTGAGGATGCATCATTGACCGCTCAACGCCTCGGGAACCGCTACCCTCTTCCTCCTTGGCATTCAAGCACCTATGGACCCGTCGACGACGAGGTGCCTATGGTGACTTCGTAAATTTCAAGATGATAGTGCCGTGCGTGTGTGCGTTCATAGGGGGTGAGTGTATGTGCGTGTATATGAGCGCTTGCGTCTGTACTGTGTCCAAAAAACGACGTAAATGCGTGTAAAAGAGACTAGTCAGTATACTCAATATTGTGCACCTCGGAGAGGAAAACGATAGAACTAGTACGTATTTATTTACAGTGCAGATTCACTCATTTTGCTCCATACGTACTCCGTCTCGGTGTAGTCTAGTCACTTGTTGAAATATCTAGAAGGGCAAATACTCCTTTCTGGTTTACAGGGCTATACTAGCAAGTAGTTGTACGTACTAGTACAATAGTGGGCTCACATAGCAATTTTGTCTCGTGCAAGAGCTCGGCTATATGCGTGCTCCAATGTTCGTGAATCGCAATGTTCGGTTTGTGCTCGGCTCTTCGCTTCTTCGAGAAGACGAACAATGATGTTACTACTATCGCTTCTACAAAGGTCGAATCCATCGCTGCATGTCCGTCCACCGCGAAGCGGACGGATAGCTTGTTGTAGAAGTACTACTAAGCAAAAGCCTGTCCTCGCTTATAGCAACAACAAGCATGGGCGAGGGAGAAGGCGTGTAGTAAAATAAAGCTTCTCCTCGTTCTATGAGTTGACGCGACACATCATAGCACCGCCCCACATGCTTGCCTCTAAACTTGGCTGAAAGACCCGCATGATGTACAATATATTTGCTGCAACCTCTAACATTTACCCACCACAAATTAAAATATATGTGGCCGTATGCATCGCTCGATGCAAGAGGCCGGGAGTCCCCTTTATGAAAAAACAAATTAAAATATATATTCCTGTCTTGACCAGATGAGCGTGCAAACTACAATCACCGTGGTGACAGTAGGGCTAGAAGACTATTTTAATTTAAAAAACTTCGAGACGGCCACATAGCATGGAGCCGAATTCTAACGATTTTAAGCTTACGTGCACGGTCCACGCCATCTAGACTACTCCACACATGAAACTACCACACGAGTGTCCGGGCTGCGCTTGGCTCATCGCCTCTACGGGAAGTTAAACAATTATGGTGTACTTCATCAGACCGAGGAGTACTACAAGAGGCTTCCGCCATCTCGACACCAATTGAACTGCTGCATGTCCACCGCGTTCGGGAGGGAGAGCGTGTACAGAAAGGTTCTTCTATTCTTGCCAGCCACCACGCTCATGGGCGAGGGAGGGACGCTCCTGTCTTTGCGTGTATGACAGGTGGGCCCGGCAGGTGTGTGGCCAACCTGTCATACAGCCAAAGGCAGGTGCAGTAAGTCCGCGATGGAGAGGATAATCAAACTTCTAGTTGATGTACGAGTTGACGCGACACATCAAATCACTGCACTCGATATATTTCAATAATTTGCGTTTACCGATGCATTAATTACAATGCATGCATGCATGCCATGACTCTTCTTTTGATAGTACTTGCATGTGTTGATTTAATGCACCTTGAAGTAGTACTCCCTCTGTTCCTAAATATAAGTCTTTGTAGGGATTCCATTATGAATTACATACGGATGTATATAGATGCATTTTAAGTGTGGATTCATTCATTTTGCTCCGTATGTAGTCCACCTAGTGAAATCTCTATAAAGACTTACTCCCTCCGTTCGGAATTAGGCTGGTCATAGTGGGGAGTAACTTAGACTAGTAACATGCATATGTTACTAGTCTATGTTACTACCTCTATAGTGCATAGTATCATAGATTAGTAGTATCATAGATGGTCCCATTTATTGCCATGCATGACACATAGTAGCACCATATTTATTATGTTACGGTATCTACCTATGTTACTATAACCATCTCTCTCTTCTTTAATTGCCTTCCACATAAGCATGTTTGCGAGTCCCAAGTGCATGATACTACTTATGTTACTCCCACTATGGTTAGCTTATTGTCAAGGGAAATGGATGTATCTAGACGTATTTTAGTTCTAGATACATCCATTTCCGAGACAAGTAATTCCGAACGGAGGGAGTACATTTAGGAACGGAGGGAGTATAAAATATGTGACGGTAAGCTTTGTAATACCCTGGCCCAAGTCGAGAGATGGTTGTGCACGAGGAGGGCGAGATCATGCAGACCGAACAGGAACAGGACCCGATGATGGAGCTCTCTAAGGTCTCGATGGAGCTCTCTAAGGAACAGACCAAAGGCACGACCGACGCCGTCAAGGTGGAAATGGAGGTGACAAACAGCAAGGATCCCGGCGACGTTGACGTGCAGGAGCTGACCTTCTTGACAGTTCCTCCCAAAGGCTGGCGGCGGGGCTAAGCTTGTGTCCCTCCACATTCAGATTGACAAGCTCACGCCCTAAATGTTTCAACAGTGCCTTCTGTTTATCTTAGTAATATGCTAATATAGGGATTACTTTGGTCTACTTTAGCTTAAGAAATGGTGGGTTTTGGTGGCGATGCAGCAATTACTTCGACATCGGATCGTTAATTTCCAACAATCGAACGAATATTTTGTGTCTCATTGGATATAAAGTTCCTTTGGGTAAGAAGTACTACTTGTCATCAAAATGGATAAAAGGAGATGTATGTAGACGTATTTTAGTTCTAGATACGTCCTTTTATCCATTTTGATGACAAGCACTCCCTCCGCTCCACAATACATGCCTTCCATTTGTCAAAATATAGATGTATCTAGACATGTTTTAGTATATAGGTACATCCATGATAGAGCCAATCGGATGGTTGAGAACACTACAATTGTAGCTACAGATGCGTGTGTGACTCCTGATGCAGAGGCCGGGGTCATCATCCTCCTTTTCGAGAAAAAACAGACGCGTGTGTGAGAGGACGAGTGCGTATGCGTGCACCTCTTCTCTTCCGTATAACGTACTACTAAACTCAGAGTACAAGTTTTGTGGGTGGCACGATGGTGCGTAAGTAGAAGTCCCGAGAGATAGGTTTAATGCGTTCGAAAAAGGACTAGCCTAGAGCTCGCCACGCTGCTATTCTGTCGAATGCCCCATTAACCGTAAGATATGTATACGACGGTGCCGCTTATTGCACGCATACAACAAGATTCTCCCTCCTTTTCGGTTTATGGTGAGTGGTGGAACATTTTTTGTAGTTTGCAAAAGCACCTAATTAATGCTCTTGTTTTTCTCAAAAAATTATGTTTATCAATGGATTAATTGCAATGCATGCATGCATAAAGTACATGCATTGGTCAATTTTCTCTTAATACTTGCATGCAATGATTTAATGCACCTTGGAATCTGGACATGTGTTGGGGAACAACCAAATTGAGCCTTATAAAATGGAAAAACTAAAATTTTGAGATAAGCCCTATAAAATCGGAAAGGAGGGAGTAGAAAAGAAGTACTCCATCCGGGAATAGTGCCGCACTTCAAACTAGAACCGGCTAATAAATTTTGAGCTTGCGTCTCGTCACATTCCAAATTACTCCACGCTATATTGAATTGCAAACCTGTTCACACCGATCACAACCTAAACGGTTTCCCACTTAGGAGCGTATTAGTACCACGCTATATTGAATTCCAAACCTGTTCACACCGATCACAACCTAAACGGTTTCCTACTCAGGAGCGTATTAGTACTCGGTTATAAATACTAGTATGCCAAGATGACTGCACATTCCTCCTCAACTCCTCATCCACAAAAACAAACAAGTCATTTAGCATCCTTCCCTTGCGGCCCCGCCATGGCCAGCGTGAGTTCTGGGTCGAGAGATTGCCACCAGGGAGAGGCGAGCATGGAAGCGGAAGCACGAGAGATGTCCCGCCTCGCTGCGAGAGCAGCCGACATGTCCCGCCGCGCGGAAGTAGTAGCACAGAGGTCCCGCCGCGCCGCTGAAGCAGCACGGAGGTCCCGCCGTGCCGTCGATGCAGCAGACTGGTCCGGCCGTGCCGCGGAAGCAGCAGAGATGTCCCGCCGCGCCACGAATGCAGCAGAGATGTCCCGCGCTGGCGGCGGCTCGGGAAAATTTCCGGCGGGCAAAGCGACGGCCGTTACAAGCGCATGCATGTGATCGTCCCATAGCGGATGGATCAGATCTCCGGCTTGGCGAGGTTGCAGGACGACGTGAAAGCCTCGTTTGAACAGGCTACCGGCGTCATCCGGCAACTAAGGGAGGGCAATGAGAGGCTCCGGGCCGAGCACGACCTGCTGAGGGAGAAGATCGTCCGAAGTGCAGACCAGCAGGAGGAGACCAGTGGCTTGTTGAAGAGGACCAGCGTCATCGTCAAGAAACTTATATACGAGAATGACATGCTCCGCAACGAGCGCCAAAGGATGGTGGAGGAATCCGTGGATGTTCTCAAGCAGCATCTTGAGGACACGAAAGAGCTCATTACCGCTCGCCGTAGAGACTAGTTCCCGCGGCCTACAGCAACGCATCAATAAAGTAGAGATCAGCGAGCCAGATCCTTGTCTTCCTTCTTCTTTTGCCCTTGTGTATTTCGGGCGTAGCCGCATGAGGTTTTTTTAATTATATTTCTAATTATGTAAGACAATTAATCGTCCTTATCTTTCTGTGGAAGATCAATGTTGTGAGGCTGGAATGAAGAAAACTCTTGCTGTGGCGACCACGGCGTTCTTGTTCTTCTAGTTGTCGCTGGGCTTCCTTCAGTTTCCTGGTTTCTTTTGATGTAATAATCGGTTTAGGATGTGGATTGTGTCGTCGGTTCTGAAATGTTGGGTTCTAGCACGGATGTTTGGCCTTTGTTGGCCTCTTGGGATGTTGCGATTTCAATCTGGTAGAGTAGCTTTTTGTCCTTCGTGTTAGGCTGGAGTTGTGCTGAACTTCTCGTGAATTGTGGTGGTTTTCAGTAATGAAAATCGGAAGGGGCAAGCCCTTCTTTGATAAAAAAATCATCCTTATATATTCATCAGTCTTGCTATAAGTCGCAGTAGATGCTATATAGGTCCGTCGGATCTTACATCAAGATCCGTGCTTTCAGATTTTCTTTTTTCTCTCTTAAATCTCAGTCGAGTGAGACATAGCCACACCATTAATGGAGACCTTGGGGGAGAGGTGGACGGCACATGGAGGTCAAAGGGCTCTCCTCCCGATAAGCATGCGCAGAGGTCTGATCGCATGCCTCTCGTACTCAAATAGCTACCCTGCATGGCGCCTCCTAGCTAATAAAAAATGCGGACGCGTGGCGGAACGTAAATGGTACTAGTAAGTAGAACGCCCACGGTTTCAATAATACTTGTGTTTCCAATTGTAACGTGACAACACTTGTTCCAAAATGACTTTGTTGATTGTTAATGTGTGGGCCTTCGCAAATCGGACTGCAAATTTACCACAGCATGTTGGTACCATGTCATGGCACCAAGCCAAGTTTCATTATTTTCATGCGTGTTTTGGATTTACAGGAATTAAAAAACTAAATTTCTCAATGTTTCCAACCCAGCCACGACGCCCAGAATTTTGAATTTCATTCCCATTTATTGCATGGAACCTAGAAATTTAACCGAGGACGCATTACATGTGATTTTTAACCAACTTTGGTGCAATTGGAACATGTGCTTGTATTTCAAATTTGAATTATGCACACAAAGGTGACACGTTCCTCCCGTAACCACGAGCCTTCTTGAGAGAAGCTCCGATTTGCAAGAAGCTTATACCAAAATTTGTTCCTATTCGGCCAAATTTTTTTACCACGACATGGTACTACGATGACATGACACCGTGCCAAGTTTCATGATTTTAAAACCAAGTTTCTCAATGTTCTCTACCGAGCCACGATGCCCAGATGTTTGAATCTTATTCTCATTTTTAGCATGGGAGTAGAAATTCACCTGAGGACACAAATGTGATTTTTCAACCAACTTTGGTGCACGGAAGCACGTGCTTGTAGTTCAAATTTGAATTATGCACATTAAGTGACCAAAAAACTCAATTAATGTGTAAATAAGGCCAAACGAAGCCGGAATAATTCCAAAATTTAACAGGCCACTCATGTAGTTCTATGTTGCCTTTGTAAATAAACTCAAGGGGGACAACGTATATCGTTTCACACTCAAAGGTGACATGTTCCCTCTCAGAACCACGAGCCTTCTTGAGAGAAGCTTCAGTTTGCAAGAAGCTTATACCAAAATCTGTTCCTATTCGGCCATTTTTTTTACCACAACATGGTAGTACCATGACATGACATCCATGCCAAGTTTCATGATTTTCAGACGTGTTTTGGATTTACAAGAATTTTAAAACCAAGTTTCTCAATGTTCTCGGCCGAGCCATGATGCCCAGATGTTTTAATTTTATTCTCATTTCTTGCATGGGACCTAGAAATTCACCCGAGGACGCAAATGTGATTTTTCAACCAACTTTGGTGCACGAGAGCATGTGCTTGTAGTTCAAATTTGACTTATGCACATTAAATGACCAGAAACTCAATTAATGTATAAAAACGACAAACGAACCTAGAATAATTCCAAATTTTAACATGGCACTAATGTAGTTCTATGTTGCCTTTGTTAAGAAACTCAAGGGCGGGGGGGGCAGCATATATCGTTTCCTCTTAGAAGCACGAGCTTCCAAATCGGCCCAATTTTTTACCACAACATGTTAGTGCCATGACATGACACCATGCCAAGTTTCATGATTTCCAGCCGAGTTTTGGATTTACATGAATTTAAAATCTAAGTTTCTCGATGTTCTCGGCAGAGTCATGACGCCCAGATGTTTGACTTTCATTCTCATTTCTTCCATGGGACCTAGAAATTCAACCAAGGACACACATGTGATTTTTCAACCCACCTTGGTGCACCGGAGCATGTGCATTAAAAGTCCAGAAACTCAATTAATGTATAAAAAGGCCAAATGAACCCAAAATAATTCCAAAATTTAACAGGGCACTCATATCGTTCTATGTTGCCTCTGTAAATAAAATCAGGGGGAGGCAGCGTATATCGTTTCGCACACAAAGGTGACACGTTCCCTCTCAGAATCTCCGGTTTTGCAAGAGGCTTATACCAAAACTTGTCCCAATTCAGCCAAAAATTATACGTATGAAAACAGGGTTTTGTCGGTGTACTAGAGTAGGGGTACCCTAGTATCGTGCTACTGCATCGGACGATTGCAAAGACACCAGCGGCAAGGTTTGCCTCGTCACCGCTAATATCCTCCGTGGCTCCTTTGGAGCCATTCAAGAACAAAGTATTTGATTGAGAAGACAAGGCCTGACAAGAGGAGCTTGTCGGAAGGCCACCTGCACACGCAGAAGACAAGGCCCCGGCAAGAGGAGCTTGCCGGGAAGGCTCGGAGCGCGACAAGCATCCGGGCACGACAAGGATTCGGCCGCGGCAAGGTGCTTGCCGCGGCATGCAACTTCTCTCCATCTCCGCTCCAGATCATCCCGCGACGTGTCGCCATGGGACCGTTCCATGCGCGGCGTGTCGGCGGGCCGTGCAGCCAGCGGAGTGCAGCGATAGCGGCGGCCGACAGTTTCGCCATCGTGGCGAAGCGGAGGCGCACTGACGGCCTCTCAAGCACTATTTGGGCGACAATGACGGGCATTTATTGCTTTTGTCCCTTGCCATCGAGTTAGGTATTTTGCAGCATAATCGCTCAAGTAGGTGTACCAACTCCTGTTTTTACATTTGTACCCCCGCCTATGTTGCCACCTGTCGGAGACCCCTTGAGCATATAAAAGGAGGCCCGAGTGCAACGTAGAAGAGGTTCGGCTCGTTCGGTTCATTCGACCCACTCGAGACCAGATAGACTCACACTAGGTTTTGTAGCTCTCATTGCCCCCTAGCAAGAACACAATAGATCAAACAAGCAGCAGTAGGACTTTTATCTCTCCGGAGAGCTCCGAAGCTGGGTAAACTGCTCGTGTGCCTCGCCTCGATCCGCTCTTCGTGCGATCTCCGCCTCCGAACCACAAGGCTCGCCCGCCGGCCCCATAGGTGTCCGTGGGTATGATCAGCCTCCCCACATCTTTGGCGCGCCAGGTAGGGGGCGTCGAGGCTGTGTGAACCCGATCCGGCGTTCACACGAGCAGCGTCATCAACATCTTCCTCAACATGCCACCGAAGAAGAAGGCTTCGCGGCAGCAGAGCCGTCTCGTGCACTCCACCCTCACCGCAGCAAACGGGTGGTGGGGCAGACGCTAGCGGAGGAACGGGCGCCGACGAAGGTGCTCGCGACATTGCCAAGTCCAAGGACAAGGCTCCGCAAACCTCGGCGTCCGCGCATCCCCCGCGCCCATCTCAGGAGACGCGGGACCAACAACGTCATGGCGTTCACAACGCCATACGTTCGTTGGATCGAGACCCTCAAGACCAGCATGCGCGCCAACATGCCGGCACGAGTGAGATACGGTCGCCGACGGGCGCTGTTCCTTCTAACGTAGTTAGAAGTCCGAAAGCGTCCCTCTCCTCGCACTGCTTCTCCAATGCCGCCCACTACTCCAGCAGAAGCTCCGCGAGAGCTCAGCTGCTCCTCGACTACCCTCCAACGGCCGACAAGGTCGACGAGTGGAGGGCCACTATCGAGCCTCATCGGCTTTGCTAACGGCGACGCTCGCGCAACCAACGCCATCATTGCCGCGGCGTGGCGACAAGGCACGAGCCGGTGGCGGCAGACTGTCGGAGGTGCAACCACCCTGCACTCTCCGCCAAGAAGGCCAAGATCGCCGACTCACCGGATCCACCTCGACAGCGACTCCACCGCTGCCGATCCATGGCGAAGCTCGCCGCGATCAGCGCCAAGTTCTTCATGAGCGACAACAAGAGGACGCTTCGAACTCGCATCGAGCAATCAAGAGAAGCGCGACGTCGATCGACAAGCGCTACTGGGCCTTCTGTCGACATGCCGCTACCGGAGGAGCCAGGCGACTTGCCAGACGTCTGTAGGTTGCCCTGCGTTCACTCATGAGCTGCGGCAAGTCCAAAGGGCCCAGCCGTAAAAACTTCAAACCAGACGCGTCGGAGAAGTATGATGGCGGGACGCACCCGTCGGAGTTCCTCGGCATCTACACCATCACGGTGCAGGCTGCGGGGGACGGATGACAAAATCTCGCCAACTACTTCCCCGCCGTGCTCAAGCCCAACGTCAGATCTTGGCTCATGCACTTGCCGGACAGCTCCATATCCTCTTGGGCAGATCTGTGCCATCAGCTTGTTGGTGCCTTCACGGTGGCCACAAACCTCACGGCCAAGAGAGTGACCTTCATCTGCCGCCTGTAAGGAAGGAGAGTCCCCGCAAGTTCATTCTGTAGATTCAGCCGGTGTGCACTACAACATCCCAGACGCCCACCCCGCCGCGGTGATCGGTGCATTTCATCGTAATGTGCGGAACCGCAGGATGAGGGAGGAGATGGCGATGTGCAAAGTCAAGGACGCTGCGAGCTGTACGCCCGGGCCGACAAGTGTGCACGCGAGGAAGGGAGGAGACTCAGGAGAGAATGCGTAGCAGGATCTCGACAAGTGATGACACCGCCAAGAAAGAAGGGCCGTGGCGCAGGCAACAGGAAGAAGAAAGACAGAGAAGTGCTAGCAATGAGCAGTCCGGCAATGGAAGTGGCGACAAGAACGCCAAGGCTGGCGGCTTCCGGCAAGGAGGTTGCCACGATGCCAACCACCGGTCGATGGCGGCCACCGACAAGCGGGGACAGCTCCGACAAGCGATCTTGCAAGATCCACCGCACCAAGGGCCACGACCTCCAGAGCTGCAAGAAGGTCGAGCAGCTTGTCGAACAGCAGAGAGCTGAGTACGAGCGGCGCGACAAGGAGAAGGCCCAGGAAGGTGCTGGGGGAGCAAGCAAGAAATGTCCCGGCCGAGGAGGACGCCACGGCAAGGCCAAGCAGCGACAAGGAGATCGACCTCCCCGCGGCCGCGACAAGGATGAAGATGAGGACAACGACGAAGATATGGAAGACGACAACGCCGATGAGCAGGAGTTTCAGAAAGCCACAGAGGTCCATTGCGTTGACGGAGGTGCTTCCCTGCATACCTCCCACCGCCAACTCAAGCAATGGATGCGGGAGGTCAATGCAGCGGAGCCATCCGTAGAGTCACGCAAACCTCTCAAGTGGTCCAAGACGCCTATCATTTTTGATATTGAGGACCACCCCGATCGTGATAATCGCGGTCGGGTGCTTGCCGATGTTGGTCTCTCCAATCATCCGCAACCTCAAGGTCACAAAATGTTAGTTGACGGCGGGGCCGGCTTGAATCTGATCTCCTCCGGTGCTCCAGAAGCTTCAAATCCTCGACGGCGAAGCTCGAAGAGACCGGTACCTTCCAAGGAATCAATCCGGGAAGGAGCAAGCGAAGGGAAGATTACGCTGCCGGTCACATTTGGTAGTGAGCTGAACTTCAGGACTGAGAGGGTTACATTCGACGTTGCCGATTTCCCATTGCCTTACAATGGGATACTTGGCCGTCCAGCACTCGCCAAGTTCATGGCAGCCTCTCACTACGCTTACAACCTACTCAAGATGCCAGGCCCGATAAGCGGCATCTCTGTCCATGGCGACAAGAAGGATTCCCTTATCTGTGCCGACAAGATCTTCCGGGATGCAGCAGCCGCGACAGATTGCCAAACACTTGCCGCTGAAGCTCCCGGGGGGAAGAAGACCAAGTCCAAGTCCGGCAAGGGCTCTGATGCTCACTCCGGCAAGCGCACCTCTTCGGAGTGCTGCGCTACCGTCGAGGACGCACCATCGAGCTCCACCGGCAAGTGCAAGAAGATGGTGGCTCCGCCAAGACCAAGAAGGTGCCCGCCAAGGAGGACGGCGCTGGTGGTACCTTCACCATCGCTGCCTCTCTCGACCCTAAATAGGAAGGCGCTTGTTGCTTTCCTGCGGGCGAATGTCGACGTGTTTGCATGGCAACCGTCGACATCCCCGTGTTCGCAGGAAAGTGATTGAGCACCGCCCGCCGCTTTGTCCTCATGCGCGCCCGTCAAGCAAAAAGTCAGAAGCAAGCAAAGGAGCGCCAATAATTCATAGCCGAAGAGATCAAGAAATTGAAGCAGGCCTCGTCGTGAGGAGTGCTTCATCCAACGTGGTTGGCCAATCCTGTAGTCGTATAAGAAGCAAATGGGAAATGGAGACTTTGTATTGACTTCACGGATGTTAATAAAGCTTGTCCCAAAGATCCATTTCCTTGCCGCGCATTGACCAGATTGTTGACTCCACGGCTGGTTGTGATTTGCTTTCGCTTTCTTGATGCATACTCGAGATACCATCAGATCTTCATGGCTGAAGAAGATGAAGAGAAGACCGCATTCATTACACCATGTGGCACATAATCGTTTCATACGGATGCCTTCGGTTTGAAGAATGCTGGTTCAACATTTGCAAGGTAGTCCATGACGCTTTTGAGCCGCAAATGCACAGAAATGTAGAAGCCTACATGGATGACATAGTGGTCAAAAGCAAGGACAAAGCAACTTTGATTCAAGATTTGGACGAGACCTTTGCAAATCTGCGCAAGATCAACCTCAAGCTCAACCCCGAGAAGTGCGTGTTTGGAGTCCCTTCCGGCAAGCTTCTCGTGTTCTTCGTGTCTCAACGGGGATTGAAGCTAATCCCGACAAGATCAAGGCCATTGAGCAGATTGAAGCACCAAAGCGCGTCAAGGATGTACGAAGGCTTGCCGGTTGCGTGGCTGCTCTCACCAGTTTATTTCTAGGTTCTGGTTGATCGCATACCGCCATTTTTCAAGATTTTGAAAAGGCAGGTCCAATGAAATGGACTCGAAGCGGAGGCTGCGCCGCAGGACTTGAAGAGATACTGCCCTCCACTCCAACACTTGTCGCACCTAAGCCACAAGAGAAGTTGCTGCTATATATAGCGGCAACCAATCAAGTGGTTAGTGCTGCGTTAGTAGCGGAGAGGGAGGCGGATGACGAGCCAAAGAACCACGACAAGCACATCCAAATGACAAGCGAGGGGCTTCGCCGACAAGCTCTGGTCCCGACAAGGATGAATCCAGCGCAGACACATGAACAGACATGTAAAAGGATGGTGCAGCGCCCATCTACTTTTGTCGATTCCCTCCCGCAGGGGCTAGGTCAATGTACTCTGGTGTGCGAAGTTGCTTTTCGCCTCCTCATGGCCTCGAGAAAGCTGCGCCATTACTTCCAAGCACATGAGATCACAGCTTGTCACCGCTTCTCAAGAGGATCTGCAGAATCCGAAGCGGCAGCGGGATTGTCGAGTGGGCACCGGAGCTGTCAAGCTTTGGTCTCAAGTTTGAAAGCACATCAACTATCCAAAGCAGAGCCTTGGCAGAATTCATAGCGTAACACGGATGAAGAGATTCCGAGACGCAGCATCCCGTCAAAGAAGCAAGCAAAGAGTGGCTGATGTACTTTGATGGTGCCTTCTCGCTGCAAAGCGCCCGGTGCGGCGTCGCTTATCGCACCCACCGGAGAGCACCTCAAGCACGTCGTCCAGATGCACTTTCCCAAGGAGCAAGCGACAAACAATACTGCAGAGTATGAAGGTTTGCTTGCCGGTCTCGTGGATCGCAGTGGACCTTGGGATCAAGAAGCTTATTATGCAGGGTGACTCGCAACTTGTCGTCCGACAAGTGAACAAGGATTACCAGAGTCCGTTGATGGAAGCCCACGTCGATGAAGTGAGGAAGCTAGAAGAGCACTTGGACGGCTTCGCAAATGGAACATGTTCCAGAGCTCGTAATGATATTGCCGACGGCTGTCACAAAGTGCGCCATGGCGCTTAAGTTACCTGTGGAACCAGGGATTTTCGTGCTCAAGCCGACTCACCAACCGTAACACCATCAACTGGACAAAACAAGAAGAGGAAGTTGGCCTCTGGTGACTACTTTCCGGCCAGAGCTTCCCGAAGCCCGTCGTTGCAAAGGTCCCCAAGATCAACACCAGCAGTCTTTGAGGAGCAGTCTGCGACAGACCCTGTGGTTTGTTTTGTTGAAGCAGACGCTCCCGACAAGTCTTGCTCCGGCAAGCTTGTCGGGGACCATCAAGCTCGGCAGGACCTCGTGTCCTCGCCAGAAGCTGATGTTCCGCAGCAGCAGACGTGCCTTTAGTCCTTGTTGTCGAGCCACAAGCTCCAAAGCATGGGTGCAGCAGATTGTCCATTTCCTTGAGACGGAGAACTCCCGAAGAGCAAGAAGAAGCGGAAAGAGTAGCCCGGTACCAAGTATGTACCAGTTTGTCGACGGCATGCTGTATGCATGAAGGAGACTCAACGGTGTGAAATTGAAGTGTATTCCTGTGGAAGATGGATGGCTGTTGGCGAGATACACGGAGGCATATGTGGTCACCACATTGGCAAGAAGAGCACTTGCCGCAAGGCTTTCCGCAAGGTTTCTTCGGCCGACAGCCCTCCAGATGCAACTGCACAAGTAACCAAGTGTGAAGCGTGCAGTTCCATTCCAAACAGATACACCAGCCACTCCGGTGTCTCCAGACGATCCCTTTATCCCGCCATTTTCGGTCTGGGGCTCGACATCTCGGCCCCTTCCCCGAAGTTGTCGGGGCTTTGAGTACTTGTACGCCGCCATCGACAAGTTCACAAAGTGGCCGGAAGTGGAAGCAGTGAGGAAGGTGACGGCACGATCGTGATCAAGTTCTTGAGTCAATTGTTTGCCGTTTCGGAATCCCCAACCAGATCATCACCGACAACGGCACACAATTCACGAGTCGCACCTTCATGCAGTACGTCCAAGACCTTGGCGCCAAGGTCTGCTTTGCTTCTGTTGCTCATCCGAGAAGTAACGGTCAAGCGAGAGAGGGCAAATCTTTGAAGTGCTGCGCGGGCTCAAGACCGTAACTTTCGACAGGCTGCACAAGTGCGGAAGAAATCGGATCGAGGATCTGCCGGTGGTTCTTTGGTCGATCAGGACGACGCCAAATCGAGCCACTGGCCAGACACCCTTTGCTCTAGTCTATGGAGCAGAGGAAGTTCTCCCCACGAAACTCTTATACGGATCGCCTCGAGTGCTCGCTTATGATGAGCTCGAGCAAGAGCAGCTGCGACAAGATGACGCGCTGCTCCTTGAGGAGGATCGTCTTGTGTCATTGCACAGCTGCTCGCTACTGACAAGCTCTGCGTCGCTACCATAGCCGCAGGGGTTAATGCCGAAGTCTCGAGGAAGGCGACCTTGTTCTTCGGCGCGTTTCAGTCCGCCAAGAATTCAAACAAGTTGACGCCTTGAAGTGGGAAGGCCCTTATCGGGTGAAACGAGTCACTAGGCTCTGGCGCTGTCCGCCTTGAGACCGAAGATGGCATTCCGTGAGCAACTCCTCGAACATTGAGCATCTTCGTAAGTTTTACCCATAGGGCGGTTGTCGGAACCCGTTCCGCAACCACCTTTTGTACAAGTCTTGCCGCAGCTTGCATGTAATCCTTTGTACAAAAGCCGCGCAGACCCGCGCATCGATAAAGCTCATGTGTTGCGACATGCTTGTCAAATTCATGCTTTCATTATTTTATTGCATGTTTTGGCTAACACTTTGTGCAGCAACCACACCCAGTAAGCAGAATCGAGTCACTGGGCTCCATAACATTATTTCCTTCTTTTTCTTTTCTCAAAGAAAGAAGGGCTCCCTCGCACAAGTTAACCAGGGGGAGGAGGAGATAATACTATGGACCAGGCACCGCTCGATTTAAGTTTCACCTCATCGGGAAGCAAGAGATGTAAAAGCTAAGTTGCCAAAGTTTGAGCAATCAATTTTAAATTTTTAAGTTATCTTCCTCGAACGATAGTACTTTGTATGGAGAACTCAGGCGCAGAGGGAGCCAACTCGCCGCTGGTCGTGCCCTTACTTTGTTTCGAGTCCGCTCAACAACTTAAGTGAGCTGCTAGTCGCGACAAGGTTGTTTGTTTGAGGCGGCATTGCCAAAGAAGTCAGCCGACGTTCCGCACTCGCCAAGGCAAAAGTGCCCGCACCGACAAGTCCCCTAAATGCGTAAGGCAGAAACGTACAAAGGAAGGAATCAAGTAGAGGAAATAACATTGCATTGATCGATTCACCTAAGATAGAGTATATTACAGAATAACTTGTCGCTGATCTAACAAAGTTTTCTAAACATGATCAGCAGCGACAAGGGAAATATAAGGTTGGCGGCCTAGTCCACGCGGTCGCCCTCAATCCGCTTGATCTTGTTCACCTTGACCACAATGGGTGCGACAAGGGCTTTGAGCTCCTCCGCGTTGGCTTCGGGCGGCAAGGATCTAAGGACGCCGTTAAGGTTGAGGCCCGGGTTGCGGAAGGCCACCTTCATCAACACCTTCTCGAGGGCCCCTGCACAAACCTGGCGTGATTCCTCGGCCAGCTGCATCGGGACCTCCTCTCGGAGACGCCGGAGGCCCGTCGCCACACCTTTGAAGAATAAGCTGAGCTTGGCGCTGGGTTGGAGATGCTCGTCGGAGGACTACGCAAGGTCCGCCATCCCCAGCTCCATCAGCTCGTTGTGGATGTCGGCGGCGGTGTCCACAAGACCTTCGGTCCAGTGCTCCACACTCCCCCTCTAGGTAGGCCTCTTTGTTGCCGATCCTAGAGACCCAGGCTATCCCTCCGGCAAGGGGCTCTCCTCTCTCGACGCGGGGAACAAAGAAATGGCGGAAGAGTGCCACGTTCGGTGGACTCGGCAAAGTTTTCGCACAAATGTGTGAAACGGCCATGGTCAAGATGGCGTTGGGGGGTGAAATCAAGGAGGCGGAGGCTAAAGGTGTTCATTATGTCGCAAAAGAACTTCGGAAAACGGCGGGCAAAGACCGCAATAGAAGAAAAGGGCGAAGAAAGGGTACCTGTTGGGGCCAAATCAGCGGGCGAGGCGGAGCACCTCGCGGCGCGGATGCGCACGAGTCTCCGCCGACGAAAAGGTAGAAGACATCCTGCAGCTCCCGCGCCAGCTGCGGGGGAAGATGGCTCGCCTGCGCAGCCATGAAAGCTGCGCCTCGGCCGACTTGACGCCTTATCCTTATCGGCCTTTGGGGCCATGGCGAGGCGGAGGAGGTCGACGGCGGTGAGTGTGCTTGTGGCGAAAGGGGGCGGGCGCTGCTCTTCAAGACCGGAGAAGAAGAGGGAGCGGGCGGTGGTTTCTTGACAAGACAGCAATGGCAGGGGGTGGTCGGCCCGCCTGCTTCCTCCGCTTATAAAGGGGAGGAGGCGGACGTTCCGCTTATATTAATAAAGAACCCCCTGACGACCGCCCACGATCTTCGCAGACGACGCCACATCCGTGCGTGCTGCTAGTGGGGATCGTGGTGGGTCCGGGGCAAGTTGCGACGTGGTCGAGGCCGCGTGTCCGCAGTACAGTTCCGGCCTGGCCCGACAAGCGCCGGCACTGTACGGCCCAGGCCCGGGGGCTCCTGTTGGTGTACTATAGTAGGGGTACCCTAGTATCCCAGATTGCCGCACGGGACAGTTGCAGCACCTCAGCGGCAAGGTTTGCCTCACACCGCCTAATATCCTCCGTGTGGCCTTTGGAGCCATTCAAGAACAAAGTATTTGATTGAGAAGACAAGGCCCCGACAAGAGGAGCTTGTCGGGAAGGCCACTCCAGACACGCAGAAGACAAGGCCCCGGCAAGAGGAGCTTGCCGGGAAGGCTCGGAGCGCGACAAGCATCCGGGCGCGACAAGGATTAGGCCACGGCAAGGCGCTTGCCGCGGCATGCAACTTCTCTCCGTCTCCGCTCCAGCTCATCCCGCGACATGTCGCCATGGGACCGTTCCATGCGCGCGTGTCGAGCGGCTGTGCAGCCAGCGGAGAGCAGCGATAAGCGGCGCTGACAGGCTCGCCATCGTGGCGAGCGGAGGCGCACTGACGCCTTCAAGCACTGTTTGGGCGACAATGACGGGCATTTATTTCTTTTGTCCCTTGCCGTCGAGTTAGGTATTTTGCAATCGTACACTGTTCAAGTAGGTGTACCAACTCCTGTTTTTACATTTGTACCCCCGCCTATGTTGCCACCTGTCGGAGACCCCTTGAGCATATAAAAGGAGGCCCGAGTGCAACGTAGAAGAGGTTCGGCTCGTTCGGTTCATTCGACCCACTCGAGACCAGATAGACTCACACTAGGTTTTGTAGCTCTCATTGCTCCCTAGCAAGAACACAATAGATCAAACAAGCAGCAGTAGGAGTTTTATCTCTCCGGAGAGCTCCGAAGCTGGGTAAACTGCTCGTGTGCCTCGCCTCGATCCGCTCTTCGTGCGATCTCCGCCCCCCTCCGAACCACAAGGGGCCTGCTCCGCCGGCCCAATAGGTGTCCGTGGGTACGATCAGCCTCCCCGACAGGTTTAGATTATCCCGAACATCTCGCTACCTAGACCAATAATGTACTATGATTTGAATTCAACATAAAATGGATACAGATATTTGAATTGGAGAGCGTATGGTACATGTATTTCATAGTGAAATATGATTACTGCTATATGCATGTCTTTTTGTTATCAAGATAATATTTAAATTATTGTATAACTTGACAACAATCGTATTCAAATAAGGTAAATTGATTCAAATTTAGTCCATATGGTAGGCGACAATATATATGTTCACATGGTGGAGTAAAATGTTCATATATGAGGGAAGATCAAAATGTACGACTACATCAATTATAAACCGCAAGGTCACCTAATGATATATTCGAATTCAACATAACGTGGATTCAAAAATTGAAATTCGAGATCATGGCATCTGTAATCATATAAAAAGGGACATTACTCTTTCTTTGGTGGGAATTGATTTGTTTTTTTTGTTGTTGAGGGAAGTGCGAATCGATTTGGTACTATGTAGGGTAATCTTGTTCTCCCGATTTTTTTTACATTTTTCTTGTAGTTTTTTCAATGGCATCAATAGAAATATAGTAAAAGGGGACATGACTCTCTTGTGTCTTGTATGATTTTTTCTACACGTAAAGTTTGTTCTACCGAACAAGGAATCCGCACCTTGTTATCCCGAAATTTTCAAGCTCGAGTATCTTTTGTCTCACCTGCTTTGAAACTCCCGCTTCTTCAACCCGCGCCGCGCCTTGTTATCCCGAAATTTGGACGCCGCAAGAACTCCCTCCTCATCCAAATCGCCCCGCAGCTCGCACATTACGAAATCCCCTTCTACCCCTCACCGTAAATGAAGCTCCACGTCATGGTGTCAAACCGGTGGGGGTATCTTGGTAACTTACCCTACATTTCGGACAAGCGCGTCCCTAAGCTTGGCTCCCCTCCCCTTCGCCCCCATTCGTACACCGAGGCCACCAAAACCTGCGAAACCCCACGCCTCCGCCGGGCCTCCCGACCGCCACCCAGCCGGAGACTCTTCCCGACCACGTCGCCCACCGCAACAGCTCGCCGTCCCTCATCCACCGCAGACCGGATGAGGATCTGTGTCGATCTCGTCGTCCCGCCGGATCAGCCGCCTGCCCTCCACCTCCAAGGAGCTTCCCGATGTTCGCCTCATCTATCACGCCACCTCAATCCCCACAGCGCCCGCCTTGACCTGCCCTCCGGAACCGCAGCACCCTCACCAATTCCTCTGATGAAGCCGAGGCCAACTCGGCGCCACCAAGGAGGTTCTGCACTCACCGCTGCATTTTATCTTTTATTTGATCTCACGGGGCTGCTGGTGCTCGATACCGAGCAGATATGGCGTCTCCATCGACGGCGCCATCGCCGACCACATCATCCACGGCGTCTCTCCCCCATGTCATTGCTTCCTCGGCGGCGACTTCCACAACGGCACTAGTTGCAGCTGCTCCGGCTCTCGCTCGCGCTGCGCTTTTCGGTTCTTCTTTGCAGGTCGTGTCTTTGCACTACTCCTGCTTTCGTTCGTGCTGCTGCTCTGCTCTTGCTCTTGCTTGCGTTGCTGCTACTGCTGCTGCACGACCTCCGGCAACTACAGGAGTTGCTTCTTTAGCACTCGCTCGCGATGCTATAGCACGACTTGCTCTCTGCTAGTGCGTTCCTTGCTCGAGCGTCTGCTGATTTAGATCACTGCTTCTCTGCTACTAGTGCTCGAACGCCCTAAACATCTATTGCAATGCTTTGTTACTAGTTCAATCAGTTTCGATAGTAAAATTCAGTTTCGACTGTGAAGTTCATTTGCTTCAGTTAAGTTCAGAGTGAACAGTACTTACAACATCTGTCAAAGCGGCCGTGGCGCGGCTGATGCGTTTTACATCTAGCACTTTTTGATGATGTATTTTACATCATCTATTGCAGATGATATTAGGGTCCCACTTCAGATTAAAGTTTTCTATCTTGTCATGCTTCAGCCTCGTCGCCATACACCTTAGCGGAGCTGCTCCAATGATGGAACCGTCCATCACAGCGGAGCAGTACCCTCGGCGCCGTTTCCAGAGGCCTCGGATCTTCTTCCCCGCCTCCGATAGTTACACCAGCATCATCACCATCCTCCACGTCCAACCCAATGATGCTGAGGTCCACAAGGCTATGCCAAAGTGGTTGTACACTCGTCGCATCACTCTGTTTCTCCATTGCTCTGTTCTTCCAATTTATGTGAGCCAAACACCCAGGTTGACTGAAATCCTATGTTTCCAAATGCTCTATTTTGCAAGTGCATTCCTATCCTATTCCTGTGTTTTTCCTGTCCCTGCGTTTATAGAATCCTCCAATTCTAAGGAGCCCTTAAAGATTTACTTCATTTTCAGATTGGCGTCAAAGAAAACTCTGTGTGTTATGTCCTGCTCCTGCCGTGCCGTCATCCACCCCACCTGAGGTGCACCATCGACGGAAGCGTTCACTGCAGCAGAGATCCCCACTGCAGACTTTCTTTCGCCGCCTCAAATCATCTTCCTCGTTGCCGGTAGCCACACCAACTGCATTACCATCATCGACTGAGCAGATGAACCTGAGGACTAGACAGTTTCGGAAGAGAGGTCGCGGTCTTTCATGTTTGCTTACGTTATACATCGGTTATTATTACCTGCTACTTTATCGTTCAATCTTGAGTTTTGAATTGCCCATGGGTCTCATATTGAGCCAGCAACGAATAGTATCATCTACTATCTGGTTCATCTGGGGTCTTCTATGTGGTTCATGTTGGGTGGGCAACAAACAATAGATGATCCATTGTCTATTTTTTAAACTGAAGCTATAATCTACCTGCTATCATTAGTTTTGGATCCATCCACTCGTTTGCTACCATCGGTTTTGATTTTGCATGCACCCCTTAGGCCTTACGAAATCTAACTATTTTTTTTATTATG
The DNA here is from genome assembly GCA_021605145.1 of Aegilops bicornis. Classification (NCBI taxonomy): domain Eukaryota; kingdom Viridiplantae; phylum Streptophyta; class Magnoliopsida; order Poales; family Poaceae; genus Aegilops; species Aegilops bicornis. The sequence goes on from CM038670.1 coordinate 288,963,255, forward strand.
CATGTCAGATATTGTACACAATCGCATCTTGAACATGTAGAGAAAAGAGAAGACCGTTGCGTCTTGAATATAATGTCATGCGATATTTGCTCCATGGTGGGCGAAGTGCCCCCCCTCTCCTGCATTTCCAGATTGTATTCGGAGGAAGATAACTGCTCGGATGGAGATTCGAAGGAGCCGACCATGCCTGTTTACCACGAGGTGTTTGCTCTAACACGGCATGTTGATGTTGGTCATATCATGCATATGGCGCCTTGCATTGCTTACATTATACATCTTATATGTCATCAGCTTAGTTTAGATTTGCTTTATGTGAATGCCACCTGTTTGGTTTCTATATCATACTCCCACCATTCCTAAATATTTGTCTTTTTAGACATTTCAACAAGTGACTACATACGGAACAAAATGAGTGAATCTACACTCTAAAATATGTCTATATACATCCATATGTGGTAGTCCATTTGAAATCTCTAAAAAGACAAATATTTAAAACAGAGGGTGTATATGGGAATTATGCAATGCCATCTTCTTTAGCCAGGCATCATATACGTGAATCATGCAATGCCATCCTGTTTAGCCAGTCATCGTATATGCGAATTGTATCGTGCCATATTTTCTTCCATAATGTATTCCATTTGTCAACAATATTTATACATTCATCTACTCTTCCTGTGCATCAGCCATTTGAGTCGGTCATGGGAAAATCCGGAGTGCAAACAAGGTCTTTTGAGCAGTCAGTGCTACCTGTCGATGCAGATTTATTCTTTGATTCTGAGATAGCTCCTCGGAGGAGGATTCAGAGAGAGATGACGATCGTATCCCCGAGGTGCATGCTCTAACTTGGTTGGGTTATATTGCTCATATCATGCATATGGTGTCTTGCATTGCCATGCCATCTGCTTAGATTAGACATGCTTTGTGTGAATGCCTCCTGTTTGCTTTCTATATCAGATATGTGAATTATGCAATGCCATGTTTTTCAGCCAGTTATCATATATGTGAATTATTCGCCGCTATGGAGCCAGGTATTATATATGTGAATTATCTCATACCATCTTTTTTTTATTACGTATTCCATTTGTCGACAATCTGTGTATATTGAGCTACTCTTCATGTGTATCAGCCATTTGAGCCGGTTATGGAAAAATCTGGAGTGAAAACAAGGTCGTCAGAGCAGGCAATGGTACCTGTTGAAGCATATATCTCGATGGTTACAGGGAGCTCCTCAGAGGAGGATTTAGAGACAGATGACCAGTCCTATATCCCACCTGAGGTGTATGCTCTAAGTTGCAATGTTTATATTTCTCATATGATGCATATGGTGTCTTGCATTGCTTAGTTTAGACATCATATGCACACTATTGAATTCTATCTGCTTAGTTTAGAGATCATACATGCGAGTGCCAGCTGCTTAGTATATGAATCAATTATGTCAATTATATCATGCCATCCTGTATACTTAGACAACATGTATGTGAATTATTTCATCCCAACCTATTTTAGAAAGACATCATATAGTTTTGTCATGTCATCCTGTTTAGGTACTCATCATATGTTGAATTATGCCATTATATCCTGTTAAGTTATCCATCATATATCTGAAACTGTGTCATGCTATCATGTTTAGTTAGGCATCATATATGTGAAATTGTGTCATGCTATCCTATTTGGTTAGACAACATATATGTGAATTACCACATCTGTCTATCATACAATGTGTGTACGTTCAATTTCTTTTCTTGTTTATCAGCCATTTGAATTGGAGGGGGTGATGGCAGTATCCAAGGGAGCAAAAACCCGTTCTTCACAAAAGACAGTGCTACCCGTCGATGCAGATAGAACCATGGTTGTACTGCCCCACAAACTAGCCCCACCACACATAATCGAGACTCTTCCAGATTGCACACTTACACCGTTGGGTAGAGAACCAGCTACAACCCATCTAACCACAACCCCAGTGGATAGTAACCCACTTATAGTTGACAAAGCACCATGTCCACCACAGAGTACCCCCACACGAGCAGTTTGTAAAAGCTACTGCGATTGCCCAAAGCACGAAGACCACCATAGCTAACCCAAACTCCACGTTTAAAGCGAGAAAAACAGCTGTTCTCAGGTCGGTTTCCGTAGCTATGGTCCATACTCCTTTCTTTGTTGCATCCTTTGTATTTACTCATACCAACTACTTTCAATTTGAAGGATCCAATTGAAACTCCAATGGCATAACAGGTATGTTTTAAACCTATTTCTTTAACTGGATTGTTGTTCTAACTTCTTGCTCTATGTTGATTTCAGTTTAGGTTGTATAAACAGTTATGTTCTCATGTGATGCACATTACAAGTGCTGCCAATGCTGTGTAGTTTCTCACAGTTGTATTCTGTCTATGCTGTTGTCTCTTAAAAATATATGAGTTGAACTGTATCTTTATCTTGATTAGGGAACATAAACTAGAATGATATGGAAAATACAGTGACCAAAGTACATAGATATATGTTTGTTTCATGCTGTTATCCTGTCCACCTTACTCTTGAACGGTTTACCAAAATGAGTTTGGTATACTACAAGCTAAACCTGTGATGTGTCTGCTTGTTTCTCATGTAGTGTGCAAACAGAATATTGGAGAAGAGCACCCCACTATGCAATGGTAGAGAAAGTAATGCAGATAAAGTTCAAGATAGTGAGACAACCCTGTTGGTCTCCAAGAAAGGTGATAAAAATGATCTTGTAGACAGTGAAAAAACCCCACAGTCCTGCGTTGATGTAGCGTTCGAGTTACTGGCCAGTACCGCTGGCACAAGCTCTTCGAACTCGCTGCCTGAATCACTTGACTTCTTGATCTCAGCTACAAGTGAAAGGCATCGGGCCACCAGTGTGGCAAGAAGTCAAGGACTGAGGAAGTCCTGCCGAATTGAGATGCGTACTTTCTTGTTGTGACAATATTTGGAGGATTTAAGCGCCAAACAAGAGAAAGTTAATAAGCTTGCTAAGCATCTTGCCAGCATTATGGGTACCAGGATATTGTTTCTTGAACTCTTACGAAGTGGTTTGATTTCCGGACTTGTTTTGTTGCGGTGTTTATATCTTCTTGTGTTCCCTATATTTGCCTTTGGTGGTGAACTTTGATGCCTAGTGGATGTAATATGTGTAATAGCCGTGATAGCCTAGCATAAGTTGCTTGCTTATTTATTTCCTTGTTGTCTTGTTTATTTGTTTGCTTGTAGTCAGTGCAGTTCTTTTTCCGCGGTTTGCTAGTGGCTGCAATAACCTATTTCTTAAAACTAGGCCACAATAACCATGGGCTAATATTCTTGTAGTGACCTGGGCCTCCTACGGGCCGTAAAGCGATGGGCCTTCTACGGGCCGTAGAAACAGTAGGCCTTCTACGGGCCGTATCATCAATGGGCCTTATACGGGCCGTATAATTGATTGGCCAAACATGGGCCAATAACAGGCCGCATTATAGCTGTAAATGGGCTAGAGTTGGAATCGTCCGTTCATGGGCCGTCCATAACGGGCCATCGTTAATAGGCTGTATTTCATGACGCTATGAAAATGTCCCAATGTATTAACGGACCACAAACGGGCCGACTGTAACCACGGGCTGAATTTGGCCCAAGCGAGAAAAATGACGAGAACGGGCCATAAGTAAACGAATGCTCGAAATGAGCCCAAGAATAAATGGGCTACGAGAAGGCCGAAAGATAACATGGGCTGGAAGCGCCCAAGCGAATAACGAGCCCTTAATGGGTATAAAGTGATATCTTTGTTCATTACGGGCGGTTTCACCACGGGCCGTTAATGGGTCTAAAGTGATACCTTTGTTCATTGCGGGCGATTTCACCACGGGCGTTAATAGGCCAAGAGTTACATAAGGCCTCATATGGGCGAAAAGGCGTCATGGGCCATACATGGGCGAAGTAAGCAATTTGGAATCATATTGGATGGCCCAGATGACACTCTTGGGCCTAATTAGGATAGGGCGCATAGCGGGCCTTGGGTTAGCGGGCTGTAAATGGGCTATATGCGAGCAGGGCCGTTAACGAACTTTCCATGGGCGGCTCGTCACCTTTTGACCAAGTCAAGCGGGCGACCTTTTCACGAGAATGGGCCTCTGTTGGGCCGTACCACGTGTCGGCGTATCATAGGCGCCTATACATCCAATGAGTGGATGACATCTGTCCCAACAATGAGTCGACATCGTGTTTCCTCCAGCCAATGATGATTTTACATGTGGAAAATCCCCATTGGTCGGTACGATAACGGTTTTCGGATCCAAAACCCGACCCGATAGCAACGGCGTTCCGTTACGGTGGATGCCACGTGTCGGTCACCCTTGGCGAAAGCACTTACGTGACGGGCGATTTATCGTCATGGAAGTGGACACTTCCGTGATGATAATTTTGGTAATGTCATGGAACACTTCTACGACAGCATAGGTATGACTATCTTGATTCTGTCATAAATTTGTCATGGATGTACATGCATGACAAAAAACGCGACCTACTGTGACAATAACGTATCATCACGGAAGTGTATTTTTTTGTAGTGATGATAATGACCATCACGAAACAAAATGCTCATCCTCGAGTAGCAAATCGAGTTGATCCCTCACTAATTCTTGATAAACTTGAAAATCCAGGTTATCGACCCACAACTCGTTCGCGTACTCGTTTGGCTAACTATTGTGGCAGTCTATCCTTTGTTTCATTAGCAGAACCTACCAAATATGACGAAGCCATGAATGATCTGGATTGGATGAATGTCATGCAAGATGAGTTGGTGCAATTTGAATTAAATGATGTATGGGAACTGGTTGACAAACCGAATCCCAAGAAGCACGATATCATCGGCACAAAATGGATTTTCCACAACAAGCAAGATGAAAATGGTATTATGGTAAGAAACAAGGCACGACTTGTTGCTCAAGGGTACACACAGGTAGAAGGAAATGATTTTTGTGAAGCATATGCTCATGTTGCACGCCTTGAGGCAATTCGCATTCTACTTGCTTATGCAAATTACAATGATATCCTGCTATATCAAATGGATGATAAAAGTGCTTTCCTCAATGGTGAAATTGATGAGGAAGTCTATGTTAGACAGCTACCTGGCTTTGAACACCCTGAGTTTCCTAACAAAGTTTCCAGGTTGAAGAAAGCCGTATATGGGCTAAAACAAGCCCCGAGAGCTTGGTATGACACCCTGAAGAAGTTTTTGATCGACAAGGGGTTGAAACAGGATCCACTGATCCCACACTTTTTGCTCGTGCAGTTGACAATGAGTTATTCGTTCGTCAAATCTATGTGAACGATATTATCTTCGGCTGTACTAACAATGCTTGCAGCTTAGAATTCAGGAATATGATGTCCGATAAATATCAAATGGTAATGATGGGTGAACTCAAATTCTTTCTCGGACTGCAAATACATCAACAAGCGAATGGCATATTCGTTTCTTAGGAAAAGTATCTGAAGGAGTGTTTGAAGAAGTTCAAAATGCAAGATTCCAAAATGAAGGGCTATAAAACTCCAATGCCCATGAATGGTAAGCTAGATGCAGATGTGTACGGTAAGGATTATGATCAGAAGGCATGTCGTTCGATGATTGGATCTCTTCTTTACCTATGTGCATCCAGGCCTGGCATTATGTTGAGTGTTTGCATGTGTGCCCACAATCAAGCTGCACCGTAAGAATCGCATCACCAAGCGGTCAAGCGCATTCTGAGATATTTGGCTCACACCCACCTTACGTTTATGGTATCCTAAGGGAGCACAGTTTGATCTTGTTGGTTATTCAGACTAAGATTGGGCTGTTGACTTGGTTGATAGGAATCTACTTCAGGGACATGTCATTTCCTTGGTAGATCCTTGATACGTCCATTTTGCATCATGTTTTCTTACTGTTATTTATAATGTTTTAGCCATAATAATGCTTTTTGGAGTAATTCTAATGCCTTTTCTCTCATAATTTGCAAGGTACACACCAAGAGGGAGAATTCCGGCAGCTAGAAATCTGGACCTGAAAAAGCTAGGCCAGGCTACCTATTCTGCACAACTCCAAATGAGCTGAAACTTTATGGAGAATTTTTATGGAATACATAAGAAATATTGGAGCAAATAACTACTATAGGGGGGCCACCAGGTGGGCACAACCCACCTGGGCGCCTCCGGTGCCCATGTTCTGGTATATAAGTCATTTTTACCTAGAAAAAATAAAGAGAAGGCTTTCGGGATGGAGCGCCGCCATCTTGAGGTGGAACTTGGGAGGAGCACTTTTGCCCTCCGGCGGAGCAATTCCGTCGGGGGAACTTCCCTCCCGGAGGGGGAAATCATCGTCATCGTTATCACCAAAAACTCTCCCATCTTGGGGAGGGCAATCTCCATCAACATCTTCAACATCACCATCTCAGCTCAAACCCTAGTTCATCTCTTGTATTCAATCTTGTTACCGGAACTATAGATTGGTGCTTGTGGGTGACTAGTAGTGTGGATTACATCTTGCAGCTGATTACTATATGGTTTATTTGGTGGAAGATTATATGTTCATATACATTATGCTTATTAATACTCCTCTGATCATGAACAAGTTTATCATTTGTGAGTAGTTACTTTTGTTCTTGAGGTCATGGGAGAAATCATGTTGCAAGTAATCATGTGAACTTGATATGTGTTTGATATTTTGATAGTATGTATGTTGTGATTCCATTAGTGGTGTCATGTGAACGTCTACTATATGACACTTCACCATGTTTGGGCCTAAGGGAATGCATTGTGGAGTAGCAAATAGATGATGGGTTGAGAGAGTGACAGAAGCTTAAACCCCGGTTTATGCGCTATTCCGTAAGGGACCGATTGGACCCAAAAGTTTAATGCTATGGTTAGAATTTATTCTTAATAATTTTCTCGTAGTTGCGGATGCTTGCGGAAGGGTTAATCATAAGTAGGAGGTTTGTTCAAGTAAGAACAACACCTAAGCACTGGTCCACCCACATATCAAAGTATAAAAGTAGCGAACACAAATCGAACCAACATGATGAAAGTGACTAGATGAAATTCCCGTGTACCCTCAAGAACGCTTTGCTTATCATAAGAGACCGTTTTGGCCTGTCCTTTGCCTCAAATGGATTGGGCTACCTTGCTGCAAACTTATTGCTACTATCGTTACTTGCTCGTTACAAATTATCTTGCTATCAAACTACTCCACTACTTACAATTTCAGCACTTGCAAACATTACCTTACTGAAAACTACTTGTCATTTCCTCTTGCTCCTCGTTGGTTCGACACTCTTACTTATCGAAAAGAGCTACAATTGATCCCCTATACTTGTGGGTCATCAAGGCTATTTTCTGGCGCCGTTGCCGGGGAGCGAAGCGTTGTAACATCCCAATTTTCAATTTGGATGTTAATCATTAGGTCATCATATGCATCCATGATTCTTGCATTTTGAATTGGCCTTATTTGGACATTTTGATCCTAGAGACCTTAAGCAACTCAAGGACAATTTGAGAGAGTTGGGGGTTTTCATAAAATTCCATTTTTTATTTTTCAAAATTTGGTAAATTGGATCAAGGTGATTTTATTTGAAATTATTTTTCCAATTATTTCGAAATAAATAAAATAATGAGAGAAGATAATATGACTTCTTCAAAACAGCGAGGAAATAATGGAAATTTAATTTTGAATAAAAATATATTTTGTTTGAATTTTATTTGAGATTTTATTCGGTTAAATTAGGGAAAATTGCATTTTTAGCCCAGAAAAATGTTCACGTTGTCCTAAATATTAGGAAAGGACCGTGAAAATTATTTTTGGGATTTTAGGATTTTTATTTTATTTTATTTTGGATATTTCTTTTTTGGCGAAATTGTTTTAAAAAAAGGTTCTGGGCGGCCCATGCCAGTAAGCCACGTCCCAACCGCCACCACCACCGTCCCCGAGCCGGACTCGGGTTGGTGTCCGAGCCGCCGCCGCCTCGGCCTCGCCCCTTCCCCAAGTAGGCCTCGCCCCCCTCCTTATAAGCCGTCGCCATGCCACCCCATCCTCCTCACCGATCACTTGCCACCCCGCCTTCCGTCAGACGCCCTTGCCACATCTTGCCCCGTCCACTGCCGCCTCCCGCCGTCGTGAGCAGCTGACGACGAGCCCCGCTCGCCGGAGTTCGCCGCCACCGCCGCCGTTTACGATCCGCCGCCGGTTTTCGCCGAAAACCGCCAAACCGGTAAAAATCGATCCGGTTCTTTAGTTTTTTTGGTTTATTTTTATTCGGTTAGATTAAATGGCGAACGTTCACCTGATTCATTTTATTAGCGAACGAATTCGTTCGTTAGTCTCTGTTAGCGGACATCTTCCGATAGATTTTTCTTTTTTCTGTTTAATTTTCGGCCAGGGACCTATCCGCAAATAGTTTCTTTACAGATTAGTCCCTGATCTTCAAACCCTGATTACTTTTTGCTCGTTTATCCAAATTCGGTGAAACCAACGCCAAAATCTTCGTCTTGTTCTCCTTTGTTCAGATAAACAACTTGAACATGATTTTGAAACTTTAAAATTTGGTTTCAAGAAGTTTTGAATTCGAATTTTTTTTATCGTAGTTTGAGTTTCGTAACTCTATTTCGATTGATTCTTTTTGCAAATCGAAGCTCTTCACTTGAACTTTCTGTTTAGATCTTTTCTGTTGGTTTTACCTTTGCATATTATGTTTGAGTGCTTACGTATGCTATTGTGTGTTCACGATAAAGTTTCCGGAGTGCGAAGCGTGCTACTACGAATCACTAGGGTTTTCCGATCGTCAGCAAGGTAAGTAACACTTCGATCATATCCCTTTATTACCCAGTTTTTATGCATTAGTTTCAATCCTCAAACACTTCATGGTTAGGATTTGATAACATGTGGGTATTGGGAAGTAGTTGATGAGGTAGGAACCTATTGTCTTTTATCAAACCCCGGTATTGTACGTTATGCTTAAACTGCTTGCTATGCTCGTAGACATGGTTTGGTTTGTGAGATTCATGAAAGCTGTGATAGTTATTATTAATTAAGGGAAACTTAAGGTGGCTACTTTAATACACATCTAGACGGATTGGTTGTGGGCACCTGGGGATATACCAGTGTTGTCCTAGGAGATCCCGGGGAACCCGTGTGATCATCCTATGGTTTGCCACCTAGGCTCAAAGGGATCAAAAGATTATTCATACTAGAAACTTCTGTGTGCAACCACAAGCCACTATGGACTCTGGCATAGTTGAATAAGTTGTGGGAATCCTTTCCATGATGGGCTAGCAGATCTAGGGTATTGTAGGTGTACCGGCCTATCTATCGGTTAAGGGGACCTCTTCGGAAAGACTATGTCTCAGTCATCCGTTTCTCAAACATCATGAAGTGCGAGAAATTCATGGGAAGAGATCGAGTCTTGTGGGGAAAAGTGCGCAAACCTCTGCAGAGTGTACAAACTAATCATGGTTAGCTGTGTCCCCGGTTTTGGACTTCTTGAGTATCTGGTACTTGAATTATTGATTTGATCTCATCACTTTACTTAAATTAATTTGTTGGGTTATTAATATTATTTTGGGATTGAGTTGGGGGTACCTTCTCAATATTTTCAACAAACGTTGTAGTTAAATAAAATATATTCCTTTGTTGTAGGAAAAAAACTAGCTTTATGCAAATGATAACCATAGAGCCTCCACCAGCCATATATGCATGTAGAGTTAGTTGTTATTTGTTCATTGCTCTATAGTGTTATCTTGCCAGCATATTCCATGTGCTGACCTACACGGCTGCAACGTATCATGTTGCTGAATTTTCAGACAAAGAGTAAGGTGCGCTAGGCTGTTGTCGTGCACTCAATATTGCCGTGGAGTTGGATGGACTCATTTATCTTCGATGCTTCCGCAGTTATCTTATTTAGATGGCCTTCAGCCATATTATTGTAATAAGTACTCTTTTTGAGACACTCGATGTAATAAGTGTGTGATTGAACTCTGTTATAAATCCTCGAGTACCGTGTGTGTCAGCAATACCGATCCAGGGATGACACTTATGCTCAGAGATTTGACCGTCTGAGGTTGGGTCGCTACAAGATGGTATCAGAGAACATGCTGACTGTAGGACGCGACCACTAGGAAAAGCCACAGGATACTCTTCTCTACTCATTTCTGACTCTTCTCCATTTCTACTCTATAGATGGCGGACCCAAGGAACAAGTTCACTCAACCAGATGACGACACCCCTTTCAGACGACACTTGAAGGAAGTCACTAGGTACCTGAGCATCGGCATACCAAGCTTCACCAGAACCTACACCGCCACTTTACCAGAAGAGGAGCGCTGGATGATTCTAGTTCATGTTCCAGGAAGGACGTTGGCGTGATTCACGAGCCCATCGAGTTTTCCTTTGATGCACCAACCTGGAGTCTAGCAAAGAGCATGGCCGCCCACATCGCCATTGGACGCATCGGCGAGGTGTACAACAAGGATCTTAAGGACACCATTTACCAGATATGTGGATGCCGAGATGAGCAATGGGAGATGATTTGCAGCAGGAAGGATAAATCCATTGCAGCCTACATACATGAGTTAAATCAGCACATTCGTCATCAGGAGAACCAAATGTGTGCCAATATGCATGAAGAAGGTGATGACCCGGAACATAGAGCTAGAAGAGTAACTCAAGTCTACCGCGACGGAAATGAAGAAGAAATTGATGTACTACTGGAGAAGAATCAAGACCTGAAGAAGAAGCTAGGAATATTCATGGGTGATCCCGAACCTGAGGAGGACATCCGTTCCGAAGACTACATCATAATAGACGACACAGACTCCCCGACAGCAATGACGAAGATAGTGATGATTATGAAGACGAAGCTCGAGCTGATAATATGGAGTCTTCCACCGATCAAAATTTCTAGTCGACCACCATATTACCATTAATGTTCTCTCATGTATATAGTAATAGTCCGCGACATTTTTGTAATGGTAGCTTAGATCGATTGTATAATCTTGTTTGAATTGAGTGGTATGAAATGAATGTGTTTGTCTCATGTGCATATGGGTAGTGATTTCTCTTTAGACCTCACTCTATTCTGTTCTCACCCCTCTAAACCTATCAGATGCCTCCGAGACGTGACCCCGGATTCGTCTTTCCACCGGAGCTCACTCAGTTGATCCAACAGCAGAATGCCTTGATGCAGTTATTAGTCCAGAACCAAGGCAACAACAACAACAAAAACAACAACAACTCACCGCCACCACCTCCAGTTGACAACTTAGCCCATTTTTTAAGGTTGAATCCGCCGGTGTTCTCTAGTAACACCGAGCCGATTGTTGCTGATGACTGGCTCTGCAAGATTGGAAGGGAGCTGACCACCGCAGGTTGCACAGATGCTGAGAAGGTGCGCTTTTCCGCACATCAACTGGATGGACCCGTAGCCTCATGGTGGGAGAACTACACTGCCACTTTCCCCGTGGCCAATGTCACTTGGCATCAGTTTCAGCAAGCATTCCACACTGCACATGTCTCAGCTGGAGCTATGAGCATGAAGAAGCGTGAGTTTCGCAACTTACGCCAGGGAAATCGTACTGTGGCGCAGTACGTGGATGAGTTCAGCAAGTTAGCTCGCTACGCCCCAGATGATGTGGCCACAGATGTCGCGAAGCAGGAGAAGTTTATGGAAGGGCTGAATGATGAGCTGAGTATGCAGTTGATGGTGGCAAACATTTACCAACTGCAAGCAGCAGCAGCAGATAGAGAGCCGCAAATGCAAATATGGATAGGGGAAGTACAACTCTGGAGCTCATCAGAAGACTCATTTTACCCCGAACTCAGGAGGACATACCCATCATAACCATGGAGGCCATACTCACAATGGAGGAATTTCACAGAACCACAGTGGCCCTAAGAATGGAAATGGGAATGGAGGAAGCAGCAGTCAGAACCATTCCAACCCAGCAACACCCACCAAGAAGGATCTGAGTCACGTTACCTGTTTCAAGTGCGGGAAGACTGGACACTACGCCAATGATTGTTCTGATATGAAGAATGGTAATGGAAATGGAAGCTCTGGGAAGAAGCCCAACCCTTTCACCAGAGGGCAGGTGAACCACGTCAACGTGGAGGAAGTTGAAGAGCAGCCCGATGCAGTTATTGGTAAGTTTTGATCAAGTCATTTACTGCTATTGTCCTTTTTGACACTCGTGCATCGCATTCATACATATCAAGGGAATTTGTGGATAAATTTAAGTTGCCCACCATAGCCCTAAAGACACCTATGTGAGTAAGCTCACCTGGAGTAGAGTATATGGCTAGTAGAGGATGTTTTCATTTGCCATTGACCATAGGTAGGCATGTTTTCCCCTCCGACCTAATAATTTTGGAGTCACAAGGATTGGATGTGATACTAGGCATGGATTGGCTATCGATGTATGGGGAAATATCGATTGTGCTAGTAAGTCAATTCTCCTCACCACCCCAGAGGGTAAACGGATCAAGTATGTGTCTAGGCATGCGCCAAGGAGGACTCAAGTAAATTCACTCTCGGGAGTTGTTCAGGAGGAAATGCTAGTTGTGAAGGATTATCCTGATGTATTTCCAGACGAATTACCAGGCATGCCACCAAATCGAGTGTCTGTGGAAACGACACCTATGGGATCACGGGGAATCCCTTCTACGGTCGGCGGGTGCGGGGCTGTGGAAAGAGAGGGTTTAAGAGAACAACACGGGAGATTTATCCAGGATCGGGACACAAGTGATGTGTAATACCCTACTCCTGCTGGTTTGTGTTTACCTTGTGTTCTTGGACTAGCTACAAAGCATGCAGGGTCCAAAAAGTCTGAATCCTCACTCAGTACGCTGCGGGCCTTCTTTTATAGTCAAAGGGGCTGCCATAGTGGCACACAGGAGGTGTAAAGTTGTACAGTAGTCGAGTTTATCTCTGGCGCTGTAGGACCAAACACATAAAATGTGCTACTTAGGTGTCCCCTTACTTTATCAGGGACGGCAGCAAGGCCCGTCCCATCCGTCGCTGCTTCGCCTTGCTCCAACACGCGTCCAGGCCAACGAGGCATGCAGCGCCATGTAGGCTGGTTGGCTGCTGAGTTGGCACGGTGGCAGAGTCTTCACGAAGATCTGCATGCCACCACGCGGGTGCTTGCTGAGTTGGCCTGGAAGCTGCATGTCGCCACGTTGGTGCCTGCCTTGTTGGCGGGTTGGCTGCCCTGTTGGAACGGTGGTGGAGTCTTGGCAGGTGGGGGCCTGGCTGCGGCCCCGTAGATGTCCCTGGCAAGGGTCTTGCCGGGGTCTCGTAGGTGTCCCCGGCAAGGGTCTTGCCGGGGATCTCCGTCTTCTAGTTCCCATCTAGTATTGTATGTTCTTGGTCTTCACAAAGATCTGCATGCCACCATGGAGGTGCCTCCCGAGCCTTGGTTCCAACGTGGTTGATGGCGTCCGAACTTTTAGCCTCAAGGGTGGCGGCCCCATTGGCGTTGGGCAAGTTGCCCCGGCAAGGCTCTTGCCGGGGCCGTGAAGGCCGCCCCGGCAAGGATCTTGCTGGGGGAGTATCACCTCGCCCCTCAGCTCTTCATGCTTCTGGTCTTGACCACGGCTCTGGTAGTCTTTGCGTCTTTGCTTCCTCTGCCCCGCCAAGCGTGGCTGCGGGCGTGTGGCTGCGACTGCCCGCGCACAAGTAAAGGTGTACAAAAAGGACCCCTACTTTTGTACGCCGACAGGAGCCCCCGGGCTTAGGCCACATATAGGCGCGAAGCGTTATTGGGCGAGCCCCAGAACGGTGCACGGGTGCGCGCGCGACGGAGTTTTACCGCAGTAATTCCCTCGTCAGTTGCGCTTCCCCACGACCCGTGTTGAATGCGTGACGTGGGGGTCATGCGTGGGGCGGTTGCAACATGCTTGCGTCACATCGCGGTAAATGGTAAAGAGGCTGCCCGCGCCTTCGCCACAAAAAGAGGAAAACACAGGGGCGCGGCTCATTTACTAGGTGGACTCGAGTCGTGGCCTTCAAGGTGCCCGCGCCCCACGATCACGGGGTGGAAAATAGTCACTTCACTTGCCTTTCAACTCTGGCCTGCTCGCCATGTGTCCCCCATGCCACGAGGATGGTAGGTGGTGGACGCGCAGGGCACGGGCCTTAATGGTGAGTAGGAAACCGGGTCGCCGCTGATTGGAGCAGCGGGTCGGTCCCGATACCCTGTGCCCCTAGCGGCCAGATTGGTTAAGTGGGGCGGACGAGCCCCGGCCCCTCCCCTTTGTAAGAAGGGGAGGGCGATGGCACCCTACAATCCTTCAACATTCATCTCCATCCACCTTGACTCCTTCCTTCCCTTTGCTATGGCGAGAGGGCGCGTCGGCGCTCCGACGACGGTGATGAGGGTCTCTGCTCGACAGCGTGCCCCTCCTTCCAAAGAGCTCGTGGCGGCGGAGCCGGCCGTGAGAGGAAGAGGGAGGGGCAAGGCCGAGACCGCCGTGGCGCTCGGGGAAGAGGAGGACAGGGTGGCGCACCGGCCTCGCCTCCGCCAGCGGCCCCTCCCCCAATGGAGGGCCATGTCAGAGACCAGCCCCGTGAATTCTTCATCAGGCTGCAAAAGCCAGTGCGCGGTCGTCTTCGTATCCCCACTCCGTTCGCTCGGGATACGGAGCTCGACCCGCCACAGGCTTTGAGGCTGCATATGAGGGGCTGGGGAATGGCAGCATGCGAGTCGATGTCAACTTCCCCGCCCCCCACGTTATGTATCTCCACCGTGGATGGAAGACCTTCGCTCGTGCCCATAGCCTGTCGGAGGGGCTCGTCCTCCACTTCAAATTGATGGAGAACGGCCTGCTCTCCGTCAAGGTCTTTGGGCACTTGGGAACTCGCCTAAGGTGTTGCGTGGAGAGATCTTCTGATGACGAAACCTCCTCCTCGAGCGGGAGTGATGAGGAGGACAGCGACAACTGTTGGGGAATGTAGTAATTTCAATAAATTTCCTACGCACACACAGGATCATGGTGATGCATAGCAACGAGAGGGGAGAGTGTGTCCACATACCCTCGTAGACCGAAAGCGGAAGCGTTAGCACAACGCGGTTGATGTAGTCGTACGTCTTCACGATCTAACCGATCTAAGTACGAGCATACGGCACCTCCGAGTTCAGCACACGTTCAGCTCGATGGCGTCCGAGCGAACTCCGATCCAGCAGAGCTTTGAGGGAGAGTTTAAATCGGCCTGACGGCGTGATGATGGTGATGATGATGCTACCGACGAGGGCTTCGCCTAAGCACCGCCACGATATGATCGAGGTGGATTATGGTGGAGGGGGCACCGCTGCGGCTAAGAGATCAAGAGATCAATTGTTGTGTCTCCAAGGGGTGCCCCCTCCCCGTATATAAAGGAGTGGAGGAGGGGGAGGGCCGACCCTCTCTATGGCGCGCCCTAGGGGAGTCCTACTCCCACCGGGAGTAGGATTCCCCCTTTTCCTAGTAGAACTAGGAGCCCTTCCAAGTAGGAGTAGGAGAGAAGGAAAGAGGGGGAGAGGAAGAAGGAAAAGGGGGCTGCACCCCTTGTCCAATCCGGACCAGAGGGGGGGCGCGCGCCTCCTTCCTTTTGGCCTCTTTCCTCTATTCCCGTATGGCCCAATAAGGCCCATACTTCTCCCGGTGAATTCCCGTAACTCCCCGGTACTCCGAAAATACCCGAATCACTCGGAACCTTTCCGATGTCCGAATATAGTCGTCTAATATATCGTTCTTTACGTCTCGAGCATTTCGAGACTCCTCGTCATGTCCCCGATCTGATCCGGGACTCCTAACTACCTTAGGTACATCAAAACACAAAAACTCATAATACAATCGTCACCGAAACTTTAAGCGTGCGGACCCTACGGGTTCGAGAACTATGTAGACATGACCGAGACACGTCTCCGGCCAATAACCAATAGCGGAACCTGGATGCTTATATTGGCTCCCACATATTCTACAAAGATCTTTATCGGTCAAACCGCATAACAACATACGTTGTTCCCTTTGTCATCGGTATGTTACTTGCCCGAGATTTGATCGTCGGTATCTCAATACCTAGTTTAATCTCGTTACTGGCAAGTCTCTTGAATCATTCCGTAATACACCATCCCATAACTAACTCATTAGTTACAATGCTTGCAAGCTTATAGTGATGTGCATTACCGAGTGGGCCCAGAGATACCTCTCCGACAATCGGAGTGACAAATCCTAATCTCAAAATACGCCAACCCAACAAGTACCTTCAGAGACACCTGTAGAGCACCTTTATAATCACCCAGTTACGTTGTGACGTTTGGTAGCACATAAAGTGTTCCTCCGGTAAACGGGAGTTGCATAATCTCATAGTCATAGGAACATGTATAAGTCATGAAGAAAGCAATAGCAACATACTAAACGATCAAGTGCTAATCTAACGGAATGGGTCAAGTCAATCACATCATTCTCCTAATGATGTGATCCCGTTAATCAAATGACAACTCATGTCTATGGTAAGGAAACATAACCATCTTTGATTCAACGTGCTAGTCAAGTAGAGGCATACTAGTGACACTATGTTTGTCTATGTATTCACACATGTATTATGTTTCCGGTTAATACAATTCTAGCATGAATAATAAACATTTATCATGAAATAAGGAAATAAATAATAACTTTATTATTGCCTCTAGGGCATATTTCTTCAACAACAACAACGAGGGCGTCAAGCGGAAGGACGCCGACTCCGACTCTAACTGACCGCGCCGCCCTCCTCCCTCGGCCACACGCCCTGCCGAGGGTTTTACTCGTCAAGCTCTTGATCAGCGCATTCCCCGCCGCTTCCTTTTTGCCTTCACCTGCCGCACCTGGGAGGAAAGGGGCAAGAACGGAGATCACGTGGCACCCATCTTTCTCTTAAATTGTAGGCACTTGCCAAATCTTAATTTCTAGATAATGTAATCTCTCGAGCCCATGCTTGTGTCCTGTAACCTTTGTTCTTGCATCAGCATGTTAATGAAAAAGTCTAGTCTTGCCAGGAACCCGTGCACGCGTACGCTCGTGTAGAGGTGAAATGCCTCCTTAATGTAAATAAAGAGTCCTCCCGGCAAGCTGTCCTGCCGGCGCCCTCTGCGCCTGCCGGAGAATCATATCTGCCGGGTTACAGACAAAGGGTCCAGCCCCCCGTCCACTTCCTTTTATCAAGGGCTACTACAACCACTCCGACCGAAGCAGCGTTCGGGCCGGAAATGGGAGCATCCGAGTTTTTAAAGGAGCGTGGTGAGGTTTCCTAATGCACAAGTCGTAGGTTACGAATACGAATGGGCAAGAGGTAAACTTTATCTATTTAGTTTGTCGGGGATTGCCGCGCCGGGCGGTCTCGACTTCTTGCCGAAGCGAGGTCCTTGCCGGGATCGTGTGCCCTTGCTATCGCTGGAAAGAAGAGAGGGCAAGAGCATGGAACCTCGGTGGTCCACTAACATTTATTGGAATCGAAAAGCAGTAGAGTACCCTGACAAGCATGCATATACGTATACACATAAACATGGAAATCGATAGGAAACTATACATACTAAGGGATTCCTTTCCCTTACTGCGCACAGGGTCTGCGCCTGGCTCTGTACATAGGGTTACATGACTTGCCGGAAAGTCTAGTACAAAACGGGGGTTGTCGGGGCTCCCGGCAACCGCGCCTTAGGGGTAAAAAACTTGCGAAGATGTTGGATATTCCAGGAATTGCTCACCGGAATGCCATCTTCGGTCTCCAGGCGGACTGCGCCGGGCCTGGTGACTCGTATTACCCGATAAGGGCCTTCCCACTTTGGCGTCAGCTTGTTTGAATTCTTGGCGGATTGGATCTGCCGAAGAACAAGGTCGCCTTCCTCAAGACTTCAGGCGTGAACCTTGCGGCTATGGTAGCGGCGCAAGGCTTGCTGGTAGCGAGCGGCTCGCACAGCAGCCCGAAGACGATCTTCCTCAAGGAGTGTCGCATCATCTTGGTGCAACCGCTCTTGCTCAAGTTCATCATAAGCGAGCACTCGAGGTGACCCGTATATGAGTTCCGTGGGGAGAACTGCTTCTGCCTTGTATACAAGGGCAAAGGGTGTCTGGCCAGTGGCTCGATTTGGTGTCGTCCTGATTGACCAAAGAACCGTTGGCAATTCATCAATCCAGCGCCTTCCGCACTTGAGTAGCTTGTCAAAAGTTCTCGTCTTGAGAGGGATTGTCTGAAGAGCTTGGGCTGGTTGATGAAGCTTCTTTGAATGGAACTAGCACGCTTCACACTTGGTTACTAGGGTAGCTGCATCCTGGAGGGCGGTGGGCTAGAAGAAGCCTTGGCGGAAAGGGCTCTCGACCCTATGTGGGAGCCACACATGCCTCCATGTATCTCTGCCAACAGCCTTAGTCCGTCTTCCCGAGGAATGCAATTCAACTTCACGCTGTTCGGTCTCCTTCTGTATAGGGCATCATCCACAAACTGGTACATGCTGGACTGACGGGCTACTTTCTCTGCTTCTTCCTGCTCCTCGGGGAGCTCTCCTATTTGGAGGAAACGGATGGTGGGTTGCGCCCATGCCGGAGCCTGGGGCTCGACGGCAAGGACTAAAGGCGCATTTTCGGCCGTAAGGGCAGCTGCCTCTACGGCCAGGGCTTGAGGCCCTACCGGGGGTTGCTGCTCTCCGGCAAGCTTGGGACACCCGGCAACGTCCTTGTCGGCGGCTCCTGGGAGCTCAGCGGGAAAGTACTTGCCGGGGCCCGCCTTCCTTCGTTTGCTCTATCCTGCTGATGGTTCAATGGATGGCTGAGTAAATTGAAGCACAAAGGTACCTCGTTGCACAGGCAACTTGAGGGCAGCGCGTTTTGACAGGTCGTCAGCAATGCCGTTCTCCGCTCGAGGAACATGCTCTGCTTGCAATCCGTTGAAGCGCTCTTCCAACTTCCTCACTTCATCCACATAGGCCTCCATCAACGGGCTCTGGTAATCCTTGTTCACTTGCTTGACGACGAGTTGCGAATAACCTCTGATGATTATCTTCCGGATTCCGAGGTCTGCCGCGATCCTGAGACCGGCCAACAATCCCTCGTACTCTGCCGTGTTGTTCGTTGATTTTTCCCCGGGAAAGTGCATCTGGATTACGTACTTGTGGCGCTCTCCGGTGGGTGCGACGAGTAGTACGCCAGCACCAACACCTTGGAGCGAGAAAGCTCCATCAAAGTACATGATCCACTCACTGCTCATATCCTTGCCGGGAAGGGTGGTCCCTTGAATCTCCTCGTCGGGCGTTGCGGTCCATTCTGCTATGAACTCTGCCAAGGCTTGGCTCTTGATCGTTGAAGTACTTTCAAACTTGAGGCCAAAGCTCGACAGCTCCAATTCCCACTCCACAATCCTCCCAGTTGCATCTAGGTTGTGCAAGATTCATTGCAACGGGAGGCGGGTGACGACGGTGATCTCATGTGCTTGGAAATAGTGCCGCAGCTTTCTCAAGGCAATGAGGAGGCCGAAAAGTAGTTTATGCATACCAGAATATCTTGACCTAGCCCCTTGCAAGAGGGAACTGACAAAATAAATTGGGTGCTGCACCATCTTCTTCTTCTGTCCCACTTTGCCCATCTGCTCGGACTCTGCCTTGCCGGGATCGGGTCTTGCCGGGGGTTCTGCCTTGCCATCGTCAGGCTCTTCCAGGGAGGGCCCAGGCCCGCCATCCGATGGCTCCGCTGCTACCGCTGCTTCTTCCTCAAGTTCCCTCTGTGCCACCAGCGCAGCACTGATCACTTAATTCGTTGCTGCTAAGTACAATAGCAACGGCTCTTGTGGTTTGGGTGCGACTAGTATTGGCGTGGAGGAGAGGTACCTCTTCAAATCTTGCAGTGCAGCCTCTGCCTCCGGAGTCCACTTTACTAGACCCGCCTTTTTCAGAACTCTGAAAAAGGGGAGGGCAAGCTCAGCAGATTGGGAGATGAACCTACTCGGTGCAGCAATGCAGCCGTCGAGCCTACGGACGTCTTTGACCCGTTTTGGCTCCTCAATCTGCTCGATCGCCTTGATCTTGTCGGAATTTGCTTCGATTCCGCGTTGAGACACAAAGAACCCAAGAAGTTTGCCGGAGGGGACACCGAACACGCACTTCTCTGGGTTGAGCTTGAGGTTGATCTTGCGCAGATTTGCAAATGTTTCCTCTAAATCTTGCACGAGCGTGGCCCTGTCTTTGGTTTTGACCACTATGTCATCCATATAAGCTTCCATATTTCTATGTAGCTGGGGCTCAAAACCAATCTGGACTGCTCGGGCAAACGTTGACCCAGCGCTCTTCAACCCGAAAGGCATCCGTAAAAACAGTACATACCACATGGGGTGATGAACGCGGTTTTTTCTTCGTCTTGCTTCATCATGAAGATCTGGTGGTATCCTGAATAAGCGTCAAGGAATGACAGCAGGTCACACCCGGCAGTGGAGTCCACAATCTGGTTGATGCGTGGCAGAGGGAAAGGATCCTTTGGACAGGATTTGTTGATATCGTAGTCAATACACAACCTCCATTTCCCATTTGCCTTACGCACCACTACCGGATTGGCCAGCCACGTAGGGTGGAGCACTCCTCTAACCAGGCCTGCCGCCTCGAACTTCCTGATCTCTTTGATAATAAACTCCTGTCGCTCCAAAGCTTGCTTCCTGACCTTCTGCTTGACGGGCCGCGCATGAGGACAGACAGCAAGATGGTGCTCAATCACCTCCCTGGGAACGCCGGGGATGTCAGATGCTTGCCATGCAAACACATCGACATTCGCCCATAGGAAAGCGACGAGCGCGCTTTCCTATTTGCTATCGAGGGTGGAGCTTATAGTGAAAGCCCCGCCCGTGCCATCCTCCTTGACGGACACCTTCTTGGTTTCTGGTGGTGCATCCTTGGACTTCTTGCTCTTGCCGGTGGAGCTCTCTGGCACGTCCTCAACGGGAGGTAGCACTCCGAAGAGGCATGCTTGCCGGAGTGGGTGCAAGAGATCATGCCGGAGAGGTCTCACCGGAAGGAGTCTTGCCGACAAAGGTGTTGCCGGCCTTCTTCCTTCCCGGGGCTTCCGCGGCAGGAGTAAATGCCTTGGCGGCAGTTGTTGCAACTACCTCTTGGTAGAGTTAGTCGGCGCAGGTGAGCGCGTCTTTCTTGTGAGAGGGGACGGTGACGATGGTCAGCGGCCCCGGCATCTTCAATGTGTTGTAGGTGTAGTGTGACGCCGCCATGAACTTGGCTAGCGCTGGGCGGCCAAGGATCCAATTGTATGGCAAGGGGATCTCGGCGACATCGAAAACGATCTTCTCCGTCCTATAGTTCAGCTCGCCCCCAAATGTAACGGGCAGCGTGATTTGGCTGACTCCTTCCCGGGTTGACCCCTTGAAACGTGCCCGTCTCCTCGAGGTCTCCATCAGGAATCTGCAGCTTCTTGATTACAGCGGGCGAGATCAAATTCAGACCATCCCCACCGTCAACCAGCACTTTTGTCACCTTGAGGTTGCGTATCATTGGCGAAACCAACAACTGCAAACACCCAACCGCAGTTGTGCGATCAGGGTGATCCTCGGTGTCAAAAATAATGGGCGTGCGAGACCACTTCAGTGACTTCTGGGCATCGAACGATGGCTCTGCCGCAGTGACCTCATGCGCCCACTGCTTCAGTTGGCGGTGAGAGGTGTGCAGCGAGGCGCCACCGTCGATGCACATGGCCTCTGTATCTTTCTGGAATTCGTGCTCGCCGGACTCGTCATCCTCGTCGTGATCATCATCTTCCTCCTTCTTGTCGCGGCCCCGAGCGGGCCTCTCTTGCTGATTATCTTTGCCGCGGCGACCTCCTTGGCCGCCATGCTTCTTGCCGGACCCCTCAGCACCAACCTGACCCTTCTCCTTGTCCCGCCTTTCATATTCAGCTTTATGCTTCTCTGCAAGCAGCTCAACCTGTCGGCAGTTCTGGAGGTCATGGCCCTTGGTGCGATGGATCTTGCAGTACTGCTTGTCGAAGCCACCTGGCTTGTCGGCGGCCGCCAAGGCCCGGCAGGCGGCGCACCCGGCAATCTCCTTGCCGGGGTCATTAGCCTTGGCCTTCTTGGCGGCGTCGGGGTCGCCGGATCCCTCAACGGCAAGCACAGTCTTGCCCTTACATTTCCTGTTAGGGCGCCGACCCTTCTTCGTCGGGGCGGGAGCGTCTTCGTCCGTGGAGTCGGTTTCCACGCTGGCATCTTCGCCGGGGTACTTCCGTCCTTCCTCAGCCCGAGCACACCTATCCGCCAGAACATAAAGTTCGGGTACATCCTTGACCTTGTTCATCGCCAGCTCTTCACGCAACTTGCGGTTGCGTATGTTCTGATGGAACGCGCTGATGATAGTGGCGGGATGAACATCTGGGATGGTGTGCTGCACATGGCTGAATCTTTGTATGTACTTACGCAGGGACTCACCATCCTTCTGGGGATGACATGCAAGTCACTTGCCTGGCCGGGAGCTTGGTGGCCTCCGGTAAAGGCGCCAACAAACTCATGGCACAGGTCCGACCAGGAAGAGATGGAATCCACTGGCAGGTGTATCAACCACGACATGACGTTGGGCTTAAGTTCAAACGAAAAGTAGTTGGCGCACACCTTATCGTCACGAGCCCTGGCAGCTTGCATCGCGATGGTGTAGATGCTGAGGAACTCCGACGGGTGAGTCTTGCCGTTGTACTTTTCCCCAACATCAGGCTTGAACGTGTGGTGGGAGGGCAACTGGAACTATCGCGGCTCTCGGGTAAAGGACGGACAACCCACCTCATAAGGCAGGCCGCCAGGGCCCCTGATGCTGGGTGGTCCATAGCGGGCCCCGCACGCTGATCCGACTGATGGTGCGCCTCCCGCCATCGCTCGATGGTAGTTCGAGCATCTTCCTGAGCTCGCTCTCGAAGAACTCGGCGCTGATCGCAGCTGGTTCACGGTTCGGACGATGCTGTGGAAACGTTGTCACAGGCATCGGCCCGATGGGCCAGTGGCTGCTGTCACGGCCGCGGGGGAGGAGAATGCACCATAGTCGCAACGTCTTTGGTCCTCCCACCGCCGGCATGCACCGGCTCGACAGAACGCCGTCGTGAGGGTCCCGTTGCGAGCGGCTCGTCTTTTTTGGCGAAGTTGACAAGGCTTCGGATGGTGGCCCTCCAGTCGTCGAGCTTCTCCGCAGCAGGGGGAAGTCGAGGAGGAGTTGCACGCGCGCCAGCGCTTCTGCTGGCGTGGGCGGTGGAGAGAGCTGCGTAGATCGTGACGCTCTCCGACTTCTAACCAGGTTAGAAGGGGCTCTGCCGTAGTCTCATGGTCGCACGCCGCTTCCGCAGGCGTCCGAGCGCGCGCGCCGGCCAGGTGCGTCCTGCGAGTGGCGCACAAGACTCTTTCCACGGCGGTGCCCGGGGGCTCCGGCATCGCGGTGTTGCTAATCGCGCGCGGCCTGGGAAGGCCACGGCGCGGGCGCCAGCTGGGGCACCGTAGAGGTTGTCGCGCCGCCCATGGGTAGCACGGCCCCGCCCCCGGACCCAGCAGTGTCTAGCTCGTCGTCTCGGATTCGATCGACGCCACTCGCCTGGCTCCGATCGCCAGAGTGTTGTGGATGCTCGCGGGCCACGTCTCCGGCTCCATCCGTGGCCACATGGTCGCCTGCCCGCGCTGCCGCGGACGGGCCGGCTCCAGGCGACCCGATTGCTGTGATCCCCTTTCTCTTGGGGGCCATGGTGATGATGAAGTCGATGCGCTGACCTTTGATAATCCGCAAGTGCAGGGAATCATCATAGCAATTTTCAAAGGTGGAAGTGATAAGTATGGAGTGTCGAACCCACAAGGAGCTAAAGGTAAGATCAATATTCTCTCAAGCCCTATCTGCCACTAATACGACTCTCATTACACGAGCGTTTGCTTCCAACTAGCAACGAGAAATAAAACTAAGTTGTGGGTATGAAGAGGATAACTTTGTATGATATCGGAGAGCAAAAATATAAAAGTAGGTGTTGTTATCATAAATTTAGAATATATTACTAAATAATATAAATAGCGAGTGTGGAATAATGATGGATCGGTGTGCGGAATTGTCCTAGGCAATTGTTAACAAGACCGTTGATCACTATTGCAGTTTCATATGAGGGAGAGGCATAAGCTAACATACTTTCTCTACTTGGATCATATGCACTTATGATTGGAACTCTAGCAAGCATCCGCAACTACTAAAGATCATTAAGGTTAAACCCAACCATAGCATTAAGGCATCAAGTCCTCTTTATTCCCATACGCAACAATCCCTCTTACTCGGATTTGTGTTTTAGTCACTCACCAACCCACTATAAGAGAATCGTGAACGTATTGCAACACCCTACAGCGGGAATCCCTCACGCTTGCTCGAAACGAGGGGCACCATAGGACAGCACCAAAGTAAAACATACAACTCATACCAATCTAGATCATCAATCAACCCAAAGACAAAAGATATCTACTCAAAACATCATAAGATGGCAACACATCATTGGATCATAATATGTGGCATAAAGCACCATGTTCAAATAGGGGTTACAGCAGGGTGCGGGAGAGTGGACCGCGTAAAAGAGATGAGGATGGTGATGATGATGATGATGGTGATGTTGATGAAGACGATCACCGTGGCGATAATTCCCCTCCCGATGGCACTCCGGCGCCACCGGAATAGAGGAGGAGAGGTTCTCCCCCTTGTGCTTCCTCCTCCATGGCCTCCACCCTCTGGTCCTTGGCCTTCATGATGATGATAGCCCCTCCGGGATACTCCTCCATGGCCACCGGTGATGATGGCCCCCTCCGTCAGGGTGCCGGAGAGGGCCTAGATTGACTTATCGTGGATACAGAGGCTTGCGGCGGCGGAACTTCCGATCTAGATTTCTTTTTGGAAGTTTGGGTATATATAGAAGAGTTTTGCGTTGATTTCACGTCAGGGGGGTCTCCGGGTTGTCCACGAGGTAGGGGGGCGCGCCCTAGCGGGGTGGGCGCGCCCCCCACCCTCGTGGGCAGCCCGGGACTATTCTGTCCTGCTTTTGGTACTCCATGGGCTTCTTCTGGTCCAAAAATGATCTCCGTCAAGTGGCACGTCAATTGGACTCCGTTTAGTTTTCTTTTTCTACGATACTCTAAAACAAGGAGAAAAGCGAAACCGCACTTTGAGCTCTAGGTTAATAGGTTAGTCCCAAAAATCATATAAAATATCATATAAATGCATATAAAACATCCTAGAAGGATAGTATAATAGCATGAATACTTCATAAATTTTAGATACGTTGGAGACGTATCAGCATCCCCAAGCTTAATTCTTGCTCGTCCTCAAGTAGGTAAATGATAAAAGAAATAATTTATGAAGTGTGAATGCTAGCAAGGGCATAAGTTTGATCAATGATAATTCCAATCACTTTTGCTAGCATCATTATATGTCATAACAATAGCTCATCTCAAAAAAACTTTTCATGATCAAGTAACAAGCAAGTCACATGTTTAAAGTATAGATCATAAACTTTCTTGAAAACTGACAAACAATATTCTCAGTCATCAAACAATTGCAATTCATCTTATTTTCAGGAAGAGTCTATGTCAGAGCTTTGATTTAGCAACTCCACATACTCAACTATCATTTAGTCTTTCACAATTGCTAACACTCACGCAATACTTGTGGTTTCGGAGTTTTAATCGGACACAGAGATAGATAGGGGCTTATAGTTTCGCCTCCCAACCTTTTACCACCAGGGTAATGTCAACAATAATCACTCATTCTAACTTACATCCAATTAGATATATATATATATATATATATATATATATATATATATTAGGATCTTTCCAACACCCTGTGCTTGCCAAAGGATAAAATGTAAAAAGGAAAGGTGAAGATCACCATGACTCTTGTATAAGGTAGAAGATAATAATAAAAGATAGGCCCTTCGCAGAGGGAAGCAGAGGTTGACATGCGCTTTCAGGGTTGGATGCACAAAATCTTAATGCGAAAGAACATCACTTTATATTGCCCCTTGTGATATGAACCTTTATTATGCAGTCCGTCGCTTTTATTTCTTCCACATCACAAGATCGTATAAAGCTTATTTCCTCCACACCAATAAATCATACAAATTTAGAGAGTAATTTTTATTGCTTGCACTGATGACAACTTACTTGCAGGATCTTACTCAATCCATAGGTAGATATGGTGGACTCTCATGGCAAAACTTGGTTTAAGGATATTTGAAAGCACAAGTAGTATCTCCACTTAGTGCAAAGAATTTGGCTAGCATGAGGGGGAAATACAAGCTCAACATGTTGGATGATCCATGACAATATACTTTATTTCAGATATAAGAAAACATAACCCATTATGTTGTCTTCCTTGTCCAACATCAACTCTTTAGCATGTCATATTTTAATGAGTGCTCCCAATCATAAAAGATGTCCAAGATAGTATATTTATATGTGAAACCTCTCTTCCTTCAATATTCTTTCATGAATTGTTCAAGTGACCAATTCTACGTTTGCTAACTTTCAATAAGTTTACTACCTATACTTATTATGTGTGAAATCATTACTCCCGATGTTATAAGCATATGAAACATATATAAATTCAGATTTCTGACATTCAATTTATTCATCCATTTACTCATAGGATATACATAAAGCACATGAGTAAATGACAAACTACTCCAAAAGATATGAGCGAAGAACACTGAGTAGTCAAATAATTAACTAGCCATGGGAGGATTATTTTTCATTTGATATTTCAGATCCAATGATTTTATTCAAACAGCAAGTAAAATTTAAAATACGCTCCAAGCAAAACACATATCATGTGACGAATAAAAATATAGCTCCGAGTAAGGTATACCGATAATTTTGAAGACGAAAGAGGGGATGCCTTCCGGAGCATCCCCAAGCTTAGGTGCTTGAGTCTTCCTTGAATATTGCCTTGAGGTGCCTTGGGCATCCCCAAGCTTAGGGTCTTTCCACTCCTTATTCTCCTCATATCGATATCTCACCCAAAACTTGAAAACTTCAATCACACAAAACTTAACCAAACTTTGTGAGATAGGTTAGTATGATAAAGAGCAAACCATTCACTTTGGTACTGTCAAAGACAAGGTTCATAATTGTTCTCACACAATTCCTACTGTACCATATCATTTCTACAATTTATATTGAGGAATATAAGCCATAGAAACTAGAAAACAAGCAAACTATGCAATGAAAACAGAATCTGTCAGAAACAGAACAGTATGTAATGATCTGAATAATAACCATACTTCTGCTGCTCCAAAAATTATGAAATAAATTGGTGGATGTGAGTAATTTGTCTATTAATCTTCTTCAAAAAGAATCAACTCAAAAGCACTCTTCCGTAAAAAATGACAGCTAATCTCGTGAGCGCAAAGTTTATGTTTTTTACAGCAAGATCACATTAACTTTCACCCAAGTCTTCCCAAAGGTCTTACTTGGCACTTTATTGAAACAAAAGATATAAAACATGATTACTACAGTAGCTTAATCATGTAAACACACAAAAACAGTAATGGTAAATATTGGGTTGTCTCCCAACAAGCGCTTTTCTTTAATGCCTTTTAGCTAGGCATGATGATTTCAATGATGCTCGCATAAAAGATAGGAATTGAAGCACAAAGAGAGCATCTTGAAGAATATGACTAGCACACTTAAATATAACTTGCTTCCTATGCCTACGGATTTTGTGAGCACACAATTTACAAGAGCAACAATCAACTAGCATAGGAAGGCAAAACAAGTATAACTTCAAAACTTTAAGCACATAGAGAGGAAACTTGATATTATTGCAACTCCTACAAGAATGTATTCCTCTCTCATAATAATTTTAAGTAGCATCATGGATAGAAACCTCTTTCTCATACTCAATTGGAACCTCTTCCGTAAATAGTGGAGTCATTACTAGCTAAAGTTGACACTCTTCCAAATCCACTTTCATAAATATCATAATAAGATTCATCATCCTCCAAAATAGTAGGTCACTAATTCCTAAAGTTGACACTCTTCCGGATCCACTTTAAATGATAGTATTATTCATACTCCAAAAGATATAAGTGAAGTTCATGGAGTATTCTACAATTAATATAGACTAACCAATATCCAAGCTCAAAATGTATAAGTGAAGCACATGAAGCATTCTATAAAACCATACTCAAAAGATTTAAGTGAGGCACAAAGAGCAATTCTATAAGATCATACTTAAAAGATTTAAGTGAAGAACATGAAGTATTCTATAAATCAATGAAGGGCTATCTCATGCTAGCATGGTTATTAAAGGAAAAACAAAAACACAAGGGACACAAATCATGTGAACAAAAACCGAGGTATACCGATATTTGTTGAAGAAGAAAGATGGGATGCCAACCGGGGCATCCCCAAGCTTAGACGCTTGAGTATCCTTTAAAATATTTACTTGGGGTGCCTTGGGCATCCCCAAGATTGAACTCCTGCCTCTCTTTATTCTTCTCATATTGATAGCTCCTCGACCTTCGGACACTTCATCCACACAAAACTTTAACTAAACTTGTGAGATCCGTTAGTGTAATAAAGCAAATCACTAACTTTAGGTGCTGTGATGAACTCATTATTTATTTATATTGGTGTTAAACCTACTGTATTCCAACTTATCTATGGTTTATAAACTATTTTACTAGCCATAGATTCATCAAAATAAGCAAACGACACACGAAAAACAGAATCTGTTAAAAACAGAACAGTCTGTAGTAATCTGGAAGTTTAGCAAACTTCTGTAACTCCTAAAATTATGAACTAAATTTGAAAATTTTAAAATTTGTACAGAAGTAATGTGCAAAAATTTTCATACCCATTTTACTTTCCAGTAAAAAATGTAAATTCACGCACTACAGCCAAAGTTTCTGTTTTTGTTCTGCACAAAGTAAACAAACAATCTAATCATCCTAGAACCAAAGCTTGGCACATTATTTTTATAATACAATGGATATATTCAAGGGGATAATTATTTACAGAGAAACTTCCATGAAAAAAATTCTACATTGTTTCCGTGAGCATGAACACGAGTGCTCAAGGTCGACCCTCACTTCTTCAATGCATAACTTTCCAATCGCTTCTCTTTTTAAAAAACTTTTTAGGCAAGAAAGGCAAGTAATTTTTTTTGTATTTTCATTCTTTTAAATTTTGTTTGTATGTTTCACCCACAACTAAACAGAAACAAAAAGGAAAAACAAAATCTACTTAGTGAAGAAAGCAAACAAGCACACACGAGAATATCAATCCCACGCTATTGCTCCCCGGCAACGCCGCCAGAAAAGAGCTTGATAATCCCCAAGTGCAGGGAATCATCATAGCAATTTCCAAAGGTGGAAGTGATAAGTATGGAGTGTAGAACCCACAAGGAGCTAAAGGTAATATCAATATTCTCTCAAGCCCTATCTACCACTAATACGACTCTACGTACACCGAACGTTTGCTTCCAACTAGCAATGAGAAATAAAACTACGTTGTGGGTATGAAGAGGATAACTTTGTATGATATCGGAGAGCAAAAATATAAAGTAGGTTCTGTTATCATAAATTTAGAATATATTAATAAATAATATAAATAGTGAGTGTGGAATAATGATGGATCGGTCTGCGGAATTGTCCTAGGCAATTGTTAACAAGACCGTTGATCACTATTGCAGTTTCATATGAGGGAGAGGCATAAGCTAACATACTTTCTCTACTTGGATCATATGCACTTATGATTGGAACTCTAGCAAGCATCCGCAACTACTAAAGATCATTAAGGTTAAACCCAACCATAGCATTAAGGCATCAAGTCCTCTTTATTCCCATACGCAACAATCCCTCTTACTCGGGTTTGTGTTTCAGTCACTCACTAACCCACTATAAGCGAATCATGAACGTATTGCAACACCCTACAGCGGGAATCCCTCACGCTTGCGCGACACGGAGGGCACCATAGGACAGCACCAAAGTAAAACATACAACTCATACCAATCTAGATCATCAATCAACCCAAAGACAAAAGATATCTACTCAAAAAATCATAAGATGGCAACACATCATTGGATCATAATATGTGGCATAAAGCACCATGTTCAAGTAGGGGTTACAGCGGGGTGCGGGAGAGTGGACCGCGCAAAAGAGATGAGGATGGTGATGTTGATGAAGACGATCACCATGGCGATGATTCCCCTCCCGATGGCACTCCGGCGCCACCGGAAGAGAGGAGGAGAGGTTCTCCCCCTTGTGCTTCCTCCTCCATGGCCTCCACCCTCTGGTCCTCGGCCTTCATGATGATTATGGCCCCTCCGAGATACTCCTCCATGGCCACCGGTGATGATGGCCCCCTCCGGCAGGGTGCCGGAGAGGGCCTAGATTGACTTCTCGTGGCTACAGAGGCTTGCGGCGGTGGAACTTCCGATCTAGGTTTCTTTTTGGAAGTTTGGGTATATATAGAAGAGTTTTGCGTTGATTTCATGTCAGGGGGGTCTCCGGGCTGTCCACGAGGTAGGGGGCGCGCCCCCCACCCTCGTGGCCAGCCCGGGACTCTTCTGGCCTGCTTCTTGTACTCTGTGGGCTTCTTCTGGTCCAAAAATGATCTCCGTCAAGTGGCACGTCAATTGGACTCCATTTAGTTTTGTTTTTCTACGATATTCTAAAACAAGGAGAAAACAGAAATTGGCACTGGGCTCTAGGTTAATAGGTTAGTCCCAAAAATCATATAAAATATCATATAAATGCATATAAAACATCCTAGAAGGATAGTATAATAGCATGAATACTTCATAAGTTATAGATATGTTGGAGACTTATCAACCTTCAAACCAGATTTTCACAGCTTGCGCCCCCTACCTGGCGCGCCAAAGATATCGTTGGAAACGACACCTATGGGATCACGGGGAATCCCTTCTACGGTCGGCGGGCACAGGGCTGTGGAAAGATCGGGTTTAAGAGATCAACACGGGAGATTTATCCAGGTTCGGGCTGCAAGTGATGCGTAATACCCTACTCCTGCTGGTTTGTGTTTATCTAGTGTTCTTGGACTAGCTACAAAGCGTGCAGGGTCCAAAAAGTCCAAATCCTCACTCAGTATGCCGCGGGCCTCCTTTTATAGTCAAAGGGGCTGCCAAAGTGGCACACAAGAGGTTGGAAGTTGTATAGTAGTCGAGTTTACCTCTGGCGTAGTAGGACAAAACACATTAAATGCGCTACTTCGGTGTCCTCTTACTTTATCGGGGACAACAATGAGGCCCGTCCCATCCGTCGCCGCTTCGCCTTGCTCTGACACGTGTCCAGGCTAATGAGGCATGCAGCGCCATGTAGGCCGGTTGGCTGCTGAGTTGGCGCGGTGGTAGAGTCTTCATGAAGATTTGCATGCCACCACGCAGGTGCTTGCTGAGTTGGCCTGGAAGCTGCACGTCGCCACGCAGGTGCCTGCCTTGTTGGCAGGTTGGCTGCCGTGTTGGAACTATGGTGGAGTCTTGGCAGGTGGGGGCCTGGCTGCAGCCCCGCAGATGTCCCTAGCAAGGGTCTTGCCGGGGCCTCGGCAAGGGCCTTGCCGGGGTCTCGTAGGTGTCCCGGCAAGGGTCTTGTCGAGGTCTCCATCTTCTTGTTCCCATCTAGTATTGTATGTTCTTGGTCTTCACAAAGATCTGCATGCCACCATGGAGGCGCCTCCCGAGCCTTGGTTCCAATGTGGTTGATGGCGTCGGAACTTTTAGACTCAAGGGTGGCGGCCCCGTTGGCGTTGGGAAAGTTGCCCTGGCAAGGCTCTTGCCGGGGCCATGAAGGCCGCCCCGACAAGGATCTTGCCGGGGGAGTTTCACCTCACCCCTCAGCTCTTCATGCTTCTGGTCTTCAGCACGGCTCTGGTAGTCTTTGTGTCTTTGCTTCCTCTGCCCCGCCAAGCTTGGCTGCGGGCGTGTGGCTGCGACTGCCCGCATACAAGTAAAGGGGTACAAAAAGGACCCCTACTTTTGTACACCGACATCGAGATATATATTTTTTGATAGAGTTGTTGCCAGGCACTGGACAAATATCGAAGAGACCGTATCGGATGCCCGCAAATGATCTAGAGGAAATTACAAAGCAGATTAAGGAGTTATCGAAGAAAGGTTATATTCGACCAAGTTCATCACTGTGGGGAGCCCCAGTGCTCTTAGTTGAGAAGAAGGATGGATTCTTGAGAATGGTTGTTGATTATCGTGCACTGAATGAGGTTACGATCAAGAACAAATACCCACTACCGATGATCAATGATTTGTTTGACCAGCTGCTGGGAGCTAAAGTATTCTCCAAGATCGATCTTCGATCAGGATACCACTAGCTGAAGATCCGAGAACAGGATATACCTAAGACAACTTTCACCACAAGGTACGGGCTATATGAGTACACGGTTGTGTCTTTTGGATTGACTAACGCCCCTGCCTATTTTATGCATATGATGAATAAAGTGTTCATGGAGTTCTTGGATAAGTTTGTTGTGGTGTTCTTTGATGATATATTGGTGTACTCCAAGAATGAAGAAGAACACAAGGAACATTTGCGCTTAGTTCCGAAGAAGCTCAGGGAACATCAACTATATGCCAAGTTTAGCAAATGTGAATTTTAGTTGAAGGAAGTTGGATTTCTCGGACATGTTATATCTGGAGAGGGTATAGCAGTAGACCCTACCAAGGTTCAGTCTGTCACAGAGTGGTTGGCACCCACCTCAGTTGGAGAGATACGTAGTTTTCTTGGACTCGCAGGATATTACCGGAGATTGCGAAGCCCATGACGGAGTTATTGAATGACACCAAGTTTAAATGGACCAAAGAATGTGAGGCCAGTTTTCAAGAGTTGAAGAAATGTTTAATTACACCCCCAGTGCTAATTCTTCCGGATATACGCAAGGATTTCCAAGTATATTGCGACGCTTCTTGCCAGGGACTTGGAGGTGTACTTATGCAAGACGGAAGAGTTGTTTCATATGCCTCATGACAGCTTTGACCTCATGAGTTGAGTTATGCCATGCATGATTTGGAGTTAGCAGCCGTAGTGCATGCGCTCAAGACCTGGAGACATTTTCTCATTGGAAACCGTTGTGATGTATACACGGATCATAAGAGTTTGAAGTACATCTTCACGCAGAAGGAGTTGAATCTCAATCAAAGGAGATGGTTGGAGCTCATAAAGGATTATGATATGAAGCTACATTATCATCCATGAAAGTCCAATGTTGTAGCAGACGCTTTGAGCCGCAAGAGTTATGTCAGTATTATCGTGACCGGAGAATTGCCACAAGAGCTAGCCGACGATCTCAGAGAACTTCGTTTGGAGATAGTTCCGAGAGGTTTTGTTGCAGCGTTGGAAGTGCAGTCCACGTTGTTGGGAAAGACTCGAGAAGCCCAGAAGACACATAAGGAGATTGCGGAGATAAAGGAAAATATGAGTAAAGGAAAGGCCAAAGGTTTTCGTGAGGTTGAACACGAAACTTTATGGTTTGAGGATCATATATATGTGCCCAATGACCCAGAGATTAGGGAGTTATGTGGGGACCCCGAATCATAAGTCGTGATCACCGAATGCACGTGTACAGTGATCCCAGAGATCAATGCTCACTGAACACACAGAAGCTGAATAACAAGAGTCTTACATCCATACATACCGTCTTACACAAATTATGACCATTATGGTCAAGTCTTACATAGATAAAGCCACAAGGGATGAATACCAAATAAACTTAAGCAGCGGAAATCTTCGTCGATAAGTAGAACCCATGACATCTGCCTTAACCCTACAGGCATCTTGACTGGGAAACGTCCTAGTTCGCATGTTCGTCTCCAAAGAACTCTTCTTCGAACTCCTGTTCTTCCATGCCTGGCCAATTAAATAACCAGCGGCAAGCCAATGAGTACTTTGAATGTACTCGCAAGCAACCCATGATTGGAACAAGGCACAATAATGCAATGATATAGCACTAAGTAGGTAGTTTACAGAAAGCTAGTTTTGAGTGCAATGACATGATCTATCAACCTGTAAAGTATGCATCATGAGAGTACAAATATCCGTATGAACAAGTTACAGATATCGACATAAACAGAGTTGGACACCAATCCAACTTGATCATTGTGTCAAGTCATCTGACTTAACCCAATTAGCTTCATCAACACACACGTGGTTTGTAAAACTCTGGACGTAGTTTAAGAAGCACCGCCCAACTGTCCTTGACCGTGGACACGACTATTCGAATAGTTTTACACTCTGAAGAGGTTGCACACTTTACCCACAAGATCCGAGGAACTTCCGTGTCATCCACGACCCGCGGTACCTCAAGTACCCGGGGAAAGCACCCGATCACCATATTTCCCTAGGCAACTGTCGGTGTCAAAACCGGCGGATCTCGGGTAGGGGGTCCCGAACTGTGCGTCTACGCGGATGGTAACAGGAGACAAGGGACACGATGTTTTTACCCAGGTTCGGGCCCTCTCGATGGAGGTAATACCCTACTCCTGCTTGATTAATATTGATGATATGGGTAGTACAAGAGTAGATCTACCACGAGATCGGAGAGAGGCTAAACCCTAGAAGCTAGCCTATGGTATGATTGTTGTTCGTCCTACGGACTAAAACCCTTCGGTTTATATAGACACCGAATAGGGTTAGGGTTACACAGAGTCGGTTACAATGGTAGGAGATCTACATATCTGTACCGCCAAGCTGGCCTTCCACGCCAAGGAAAGTCCCATCCGGACACGGGACGAAGTCTTCAATCTTGTATCTTCATAGTCCAGGAGTCCGGCCAATGGTGATAGTTCGGCTATCCGGACACCCCCTAATCTAGGACTCCCTCAGTAGCCCCTGAACCAGGCTTCAATGACGACGAGTCCGGCGCGCATATTGTCTTCGGCATTGCAAGGCGGGTTCCTCCTCTGAATACTTCATAGAAGATTTCGAACACAAGGATAGTGTCCGCTCGCAAAACGAGTTCCACATACTACCGTAGAGAGAATAACTTTTGCACAGATCTGCTGACGTATTCCGCGGTGTGACATCACACCACGGCCAGGCCTTTATACGAATCGTTTTTACTGTTCCACCTCAGTGCGTTTAGCGAGGCAGTTTCCTTGGCACGTCTTATCAAAGCGGAGATCGTGCCCCCCTTATTCCGGGATTCTCATCAATACGGACGTGGGTAACCCAACCGCGCCATTGATTACGGCGCTTGGGAGATAAGCGAGTTTTACGAGGCTGGCGGGGGACGCATAGCTTCGTCCGTCCATATAAGGGGATAAGGATCCAGCTTTTCACCTACGCCTTCTTCCTCCTTTGCCCATCCATTTCCACGCACTCGAGCTCCAGCGCCCAAGTCCGCACATCCCACCTCAACCTTCTCCAACTCTGTCCGGGAGCGGGAGGCAAGTGGATGGCCTCCTCCGTCACGGAGGGGCACATCAAAAAGCTGCGGAAGGCGGATACTTGTCCAGCGACATCGCGCACCCGGCTACTCGACGAGGCAGCTCATTCCCACCCCCAGGCCCCATGAGAGGGTGGTGTTCCTCACCCACTTCCTCCGCGGACTAGGCTTTCCACTTCACCCATTTGTCCGGGGGCTCATGTTCTACTACGGCCTGGATTTCCACGATCCGGCCCCGAACTTCATCCTCAACATCTCGGCGTTTATCGAAATGGGTGTGCGAAACCTTCCTCTGCATCCAGCCCCACTTCGCTTATGGCTGAAGATCTTCAATGTCAAGCCGAAGGTAGTGGGCGGCCGTAAGCTGAGTCTTGAGGCGCCATGGTTGGCAAGATGGCCAAAGTACTATGGCTCGAGGGCTCCTTTGTGGAGACCATAAAGGGGTGGCAATCGGGGTGGTTCTACATAACTGAGCTGCGCGACTCTCAATGGGCGGCGGCCCCCGAATTCCGATCTGGCTTCCCCACACGGCTCACATCATGGAAAGAGACAGGCCTGACGTGGGGGGATTCGGACGTGCTGTCCGGACTCCAAACCTGCGTCCGAAACCTGGTGGACAAGAATCTCAGGCTTGTCAACGTAATCCAGGTGATGCTCATCCGCCGGATTCTCCCATGCCAACAACGGGCCTTCAAATTGTGGGAGTTCGATCCGGCATAGCACCCAACTCTAAAAAGGCTCTTCGACACTACGTACGAAGACGCCTGGAAGGTGTTGTTCAAGGGCGCCGAGGCTCCCACATCCGCTACCAAAGATCGCGGATTCAGCTCGCAGCGTCAAGCCAACGAGGTAAGTTATTTTACCCTTTATGGGACTCTTTTTTCATAGTTTGACTCTATGCGGGATCTAAAACTCCCTAACCTTTGACAGATCGGCTGAAGACGTCCGGACAGATTAACTGTCCGGCCCCCTTGCCAGAAGACCCAATGGACGCCCAATTGACGGGGCTGCTGGCTCCGGCACCTCATGTGGTGCCGGAGAAGAAGGCCAAGAAGAAGGCCACGGGGACTCGAAGGAGTGCCCGACGCCAGGTGTTGTCAGACTCATCGTCCGATGATTCCGGGGCAGAATCCTCCTCTGAGGACGAGGAGGAGGAGAAAGAAGCCTCTCCCCCAGCGGGGGGGGGGGAGAAGAAAAGGAAGGCCGCCCCGACTGGGGAGGCCGGAGGGTCCAAGAAAGGAAGGACCCTTCCTCCGGACTTCTCCACCAACGCCGACAACGACGAGAAGGAGTGGCCACCAAGGGCCAAGCCCCTGGCGAGATCGTAAGTGTCCGGACTCCGGAATAGTTCATGACTTTTTATTTGTCGCATAGTGTCTACTAACGCCGAATATGACCATGTAGCCCGCCCAAGGACGAGCTTGCCGCTTCGTCGGCTCCTGGGCTCGTCGGATGTGAATAGTACTTCACTTCCGACCGCCTCCTCTCCTCATGTCGCCGACGACACCGCGCTGGAGTCCCAAAAGGGGCCCAGCAAGGAGGAGGTGGTCCTGGAGGCGCCGCAAGGCGACCTCCCGGACTCCGGGCGCGAAGGGGGCGAGACCCTAGAGGGCTCTAAGTCCGGCCTGTCTTGGGACTACATCTTGGAACCTTCAGTGGTTCCGAAGTCCGGCAAGCGGCCCCTTCGTAAGAAGGGTAAGACTACGACGCCGGTGACCTCCGTCCATCCGGAGGCACCGGATAGCTTGCTGGAGGCGCCTGTGGTGATCCAGAAAGTTCAGTCCGCCAAGAGCGGGCTGACTGAAGCCTGTACCAGCCTTCTAACTGGCTTTGAGGTAAGTTTAGAAAATATGACCGCATAGACAGTAGCCCCTGATGCTTAGTTCGGTGTTCGGAAAGAAAAGCCGGACTAAGGATCTAAAAAGATATACGCAGGAGTCTAACATAAGTGTGTCAATATGGGAATGCAGGCTGCGCTTGACCTCTGCCGACCTTGACTGCGGAGGTCAATATCTTGAACGAGCCTCGGCGGTGGGAGAACGAGCTCGGCCTTGCCAAGAAGCAGCTCGAGGACAAGGAAGGTAAGTAATACCTTATTAAAGAAATACCTTATAGAAAGGATTTGGTTGCAAAATGACAGGAGTAACGTGGGTATTGTAGGGGCCACGAACGAGGTGGCGACCCTGAAGGAAGCGGTGTCCGCGGCCGAAAGCAAAGCGGCCGCGGAGCGCACCGAGCGAGAGAAGCAGGAGGCCCGGGTGGCGGAGGTGCGGCAAGAGCTCTAGGCTCTCGTGGAAAAACACAAGACTTTGGAGCGTGACTCGAAGACTCGAGAGTCTGAGCTCGCCTCGGCTCTTGAGAGTGCCAAAGACGATAAGGCCGAAGCCCAAAAAGCCCTCCAAGAGATTGAATCATTAAAGAAGATAGCGGCGGGTAAGGCATTCTTTATGAAAAGCAAGCATGTGAAAGTGAATTACCTATTACTTACTCGAATCCAGAGCTCTTTAGGAGCATTCGCAGATCTGCCCGTGAGTGTAATACGATCTTTGCCGCGTTCTACCGCGCCAAGGAGGGGAGCTCGACGGAGAAGGTGTTCGGTCTCGGTATCTTTGAGGCCGAGCGTCTAGTGCCCCCGAGCGACCAGCTGAAGCAACTGGTCGAAGCTCCACAAGGTCGCCGAACAGGCCATGAAGGGCCTCATAGTTCGGCTGTGGCCATTGGAAGCCATGCACAGGAGCTACTTCGGGCTAGTGCGGTAATTTGGTGGACGCCTGTCCATGGACTGAAGTCATCAAGCGCTCCATCTGCATTGAAGGTGCCCGTCGGGCCCTTGCCCGTGCTAAAGTGCACTGGGGCAAGCTGGATGCGGAGAAGCTTGTGACGGATGGGCCACCAAAGGGCAAGGAGCATCGCAAGCCCGAAATGTACTATGAGGGCATCCTGAAGGGTGCCCGCCGTATAGCAGGTGAATGCTCCAAAGATGTAATTTTTTAATAGACTCGCATTTGTTATCCTGTACGCTGAAAACTTGTTCATATGCGCTAAGCAACGCTTGTGAATTTAAAATATTACCTTCAGAGCGGCCGTTTATCAAAATTGAGAGATGGCAAGTCGTTGGCTTCGACCCCATGCCACAGTCTTTGGGGTGTTCAGGATAAACTTGAGCGCTCTTGTTCCCATTCTTGGGTCCTTCGAGGGAGGCGCTCAGCATAGCGAACAAGGCAAATGGACTTATAGTGCTTGAACACTCTCACTTAGCCATAGAATTCTATAATTTTAAATTTCGTGAAGCCCCTAGTATTCGAAGACCGAGTTCGAGGCGCTATCCACGCCTTGGCGGACAATGCCGATTCCTCGCTCTAATCGGCATAAGTCTTTAGGGACCCGAAAAACCTCTCGAACAGCGATCGGCTCTCGCCCTATCATGACGGTCAGTTTTAGCTTTCTCCATCGAGGTGCTCGACCCGGCTCAACCGGGCACAATCGCAGTGGTTCTCCCAGCTACCTTAGCCGATATAACAGAATGTAAGGTACCAAAACATGGGAGCCGGGCAAACCCAACTATTGACCCAAGACATGATTCGGAGCCGATGCATATAATGCTATAAGTTCGGGGTGCCGCACTTGTGAAAGTGTTCGGACTTATCACACCATACTTTTGGGGTACATAATCCCCTGGTGTATTGGTCGTACCAAATTATGCAGTTAGCAATGTCATAAGTGAACATATATAATGGGAAAGAATGCAATAATAGGCAAGAGCTATATATTGGTTATTCAAAAGAAAGTGCAAATAAAAGCAGAACGATACAAATTGTGCGATAAGCAAGGTACGGGACTTTTGACATGTCCCCCTTCCAGGGGTAAGTTTGCGGTGTGGTATGTAAAACAGGTGTACTGCTTCGTAATAGAGACCACTGGACACTCGGCGCTTTTTACGCTTCCCTGGCTGTTGCATCGTGTATTCGTAGCGAATGCCGGACAGGGCTTCCGGAGAACAGAGTCCTGAAAGTAAAAGGAAGAAAAAAGGAATGACACAAACGGGAGCCCCTAGTGCGGTCTAGCCGCGTGCAGGCGTGTCGTGGTCGTGGCCCGTCCCCTATGCCCATGGTGCTTCAGAGCGCAATTACATGCGTGTAGTACTGGCTTCGCGAGTTCGCGAGGGCTGGGGTTGGGGCTGCATTACTACGCTTGTTCGGAACATGCCAGGCGGTCTTGCTGTAGGTTACCCGGGCGCGCTTTTGACAAAGGTCCGATTGTTTATTGGCCGGATCGGAGAATTGCCTTAAGAGGCTGTTACGCACTTCTGCCGCAAGGGCGGCCGTATGCTCCTCCGTTCGGAGGGAGCGTTCGGTGTTTCCATTGACCGTGATTACGCCTTGAGGGCCTGGCATCTTGAGTTTGAGGTACGCGTAGTGCGGCACCGCATTGAATTTTGCGAATGCGGTTCGTCCGAGCAGTGCGTGATAGCCGCTGCGGAACAGGACTATGTCGAAGATTAACTCCTCACTCCGGAAGTTATCCGGGGATCCGAAGACCACTTCAAGTGTAACGGAGCCTGTGCAGTTGGCCTCTACACTTGGAATGACGCCTTTAAAGGTCGTCTTTGTGGGTTTGATCCTTGATGGGTCTATGCCCATTTTGCACACTGTATCCTGATAAATCAGGTTCAGGCTGCTACCGCCGTCCATCAGGACTCTGGTGAGGTGAAATCCGTCAATAATT
The DNA here is from genome assembly GCA_021605145.1 of Aegilops bicornis. Classification (NCBI taxonomy): domain Eukaryota; kingdom Viridiplantae; phylum Streptophyta; class Magnoliopsida; order Poales; family Poaceae; genus Aegilops; species Aegilops bicornis. The sequence goes on from CM038670.1 coordinate 289,003,394, forward strand.
GGGTCAAGAACCAATGCGGCAAAACCGCCGTGACGGATGCTAGTGGGTGGTCCTTCGATCGAAGGTGATCGGGCAGGAAGACCATGGGTTGAACTTGGGCGACTGGCTCCATCGGCGTATACGTCCCTTAGTGCGGCGCTTCCGCTCCCTTTTGGGTATGTGGGTTGCGTATATCATGTTCACCGTCCGCACTTGTGTGGGAAAGCCCTTCATCCTCTATTGTTCGTGGTGGGGCTCTTCCTCGTCATCGCTATGCAGCCCCTTGTCGTTGTTTTCGGCGCTTAGCTTGCCTGCATGCTTGAACACCCAACAATCCTTGTTGGTGTGGTTGGCTGGTTTTCCGGGGGTGCCATGTATCTGGCACAAGCGATCGAGTATTCGGTCCAAGTTGGGCCGGGCCTGGGTATTTCTTTTGAATGGTTTCTTCCACTGACCGGGTTTAGAGCCTCTGAATCCGGCATTTCTGTCGTATCTTCAGCATTATCACCATTAATGCGGTGTTTATGCGTGTTATTGACGCGACCGCCATTCTTGTCCTTGGTATCCGAACTACTAGGGTGTTTGGCCAAGTTGTTGCTTCGAGCTAGCCAGCTGTCCTCTCCCGCGCAAAAGCGGGTCATGAGTATGGTGAGGGCTGCCATGGATTTTGGCTTTTCCTGTCCTAGGTGCCGGGCTAGCCACTCGTCGCGGATGTTGTGTTTGAAGGCTGCTAAGCGCCTCTGCATCGAGACGGTCGACGATCTGATTTTTCTTTGTTAGGAACCGCGTCCCGTAATTGTCCGGCCGATTCTAGGCTGCTGAATTATATGGCTAAGGTCATCGGCATCTGGTGGTCGCACATATGTGCCACGGAAGTTATCAAGGAATGCGGCTTCCGTGTCCTCCCAACAACCGATTGACTCTGCTGGCAAGCTGTTGAGCCAATGCCGAGCTGGTCCTTTAAGCTTGAGTGGGAGGCATTTGATGGCATGTAGATCATCACCGCGGGCCATGTGGATATGGAGGAGATAGTCCTCGATCCAGACCGCAGGATCTGTGGTACCATCGTATGATTCGATGTTTACGGGTTTGAAGCCCTCGAGGATTTGATGATCCATTACTTCATCTGTGAAGCATAGTGGGTGTGCGGCGCCTCTGTATTGGGCTATATCACGACGTAGCTCATATGAGCTTTGTCTACTGTGTTCGGCCCGGCCGGTTTCTTTGTATCCGGCGTGTGGTAATCATCCCGAGTCATTGGCGCCCACGATCTGTAGATCGATCTTGTATGCTTTGCCTTATCCTCCAATATATCTCGCAAGTCCGGTAGCGTTTTCTCGTGCCTTGGTACTTTTTGAGCGGGCCGGGCGTGGCTTGAGCGGAGGGCCGAGAGGCCTCTGTCGCTGACCCGCAGGGGTGGCCGATACGCCATGTCGTCTTGCTGTTGACGTGGGTGCTTCCTCCTCTGATCGAGGCAACGGCCTGCGTTTGGGGTAGCTTTTGGAGGGGCGTTTGAGTTCATACTCTTCGGCTGCAAGGACTTTAGTCCATCTGTCACCTAGCAGGTCTTAGTCAGCTCTAAGCTGTTGCTGCTTTTTCTTGAGGCTGCTTGCCGTGGCCATGAGCCTGCGTTTAAAACGCTCTTGTTCGACGGGGTCCTCTGGCACGACGAATTCATCGTCGTCGAGGCTTGCCTCGTCTTCAGAGGGGGCGCATAATTATCGTCCTCTACCTCTCTTTCTGCCGCACTGTCGTGCAGACTTGCTTCTCCCTCCTCCTGCGTTGAGTCCTGCTGGAGGGGGTCATCTTCGGCACTGTCCGGGGTATTATTGTCTCCCGTGCCGGAATCGCCATTTTTACTATGGCGGGATTTAGAGCGGCGCCGCTGACGTCGGCGCTTGGGTTGTTTCTTGGAGGGGTCATCCTCCGTCGTTCCATCGCCATTCCCATCATTTGGGATGTCCACCATGTATATGTCATATGATGAGGTGGCCTTCCAGTGCCCCGTGGGCGCTGGCTCTTGATCGTCTCCGGCACCGTCGTCCATACCGTCGATGTCTTCTGAGTCGAAGTCGAGCATGTCGGTTAAATCATCGACAGTGGCTACAAAGTGGGTGGTGGGTGGGCGTTGAATTTCTTCGTCGTCCGAATCCCAACCTTCCTGCCGTAGTTCGGCCAGGGCTCCCTGACAAAGAGAGAGATTTTAATGAGTTCAGTATATCGCCAAAGGGCGAGTGCTAAAAGATGTCCGCGGCGGTGAACTCCATAACCGGCGCCCAGTCGGATTCGATTTGGCAGGGCGCTGGAGGTTCGGAGTCCGGAAAGGAGTCCGGCACCTGGGAGTCACGAGCTTTGCAATGGACAGGGATGGTGTTCGGTTCAATCGCCGTAGAGATTTCAGCCCCCGAGGCGGTGTCCAACCAACCGTCCTCGATCGGCGAAACCGGCTCCGGATTAAGGGTCAGAGCGAACCGGGTGCGGCCTCGAGGCCTTGTTGGTGGCAGAGCTAGATCGTACCCATCGAGACAGTGCGGCACGCTCGGCTGTGGCTCGAATCCGTCGAAGATCAAGTCTTCGCGGACATCGGCCATATAGTTCAAGCTTCCAAATCTGACTTGATGGCCAGGGGCGTACCTTTCGATCTGCTCCAGATGGCCTAGCGAATTGGCCCGCAGTGCACAGCCGCCGAATATGAAGATCTGTCCGAGGAGAAAAGTCTCACCCTGGACTGCGTCGTCGCTGATGATTGAAGGAGCCATCGGGCCTATAGGTGACGACACAGAGGAACTCTCAATGAAAGCACCAATGTCGGTGTCAAAACCGGCGGATCTCGGGTAGGGGGTCCCGAACTGTGCGCTCACGCGGATGGTAACAGGAGACAAGGGACACGATGTTTTACCCAGGTTGGGCCCTCTCGATGGAGGTAATACCCTACTCCTGCTTGATTAATATTGATGATATGGGTAGTACAAGAGTAGATCTACCACGAGATCGAGAGAGGCTAAACCCTAGAAGCTAGCCTATGGTATGATTGTTGTTAGATCCTACGGACTAAAACCCTTCGGTTTATATAGACACCGAATAGGGTTAGGGTTACACAGACTCGGTTACAATGGTAGGAGATCTACATATCCGTATCGCCAAGCTTGCCTTCCACGCCAAGGAAACTCCCATCCGGACATGGGACAAAGTCTTCAATCTTGTATCTTCATAGTCCAGGAGTCCGGCCAACGGTGATAGTTCAGATATCCGGACACCCCCTAATCCAGGACTCCCTCAATGACACTAACATAGAGTCCACTCGATTGGTAGTAACCCTCGTGCCCAACATTTCACATCTTAAAATTGTGGAGCCTCGCTCCCATATTCATCACATACCACTGGCACGGGGTACCAACGGTGTGTCCGGTGCCATGTGAAAATAGTCCTGGCCGCCCTACCTGGCACGACCCCGTCCCGAGAGTGACTTCATGTCACCCCCGTCACTAGTAATGTAGGCACCATGCTAGTATCGTCCTAGGTAATCAATAATGCCCATTCCCATATAAGGGTAGAGTGGTTGCGCATTCAAGGTTGGGACAGTCGACAAATCTTAAATCTAATCCGTTTTCGAAAACAGTCCCTCACAACTTGCTCCGGTACACCACTTCTTTATCAAGCGGTAACCTAGCTCACCATCTCCTTCGGCATTAGTGATACCCGACGGGTTTTTCGAAAAGTCCCTGAAAACAACTTGGTTTCCTTCACCATGCATATACCCATCCCATTTGTGTAGCAGCTACTTAGCATCCTAACTACAACCACTCGCATAAGCCTCATAGAAAGGTAGGGTCATGCATCATGCAAGTGTCAACGAGAAAATCAACGGAGGCAGACCACCTCAAGTGGTCACCACATCATCATGACTTCGATGCAAGCAATAAAAGTGCCATATGACATGCATAAAAAGGGTTTCTTAGACATGGTCAAAGGGCTGCTTGCCTGGTTCATTAGAGTCTTCAGGTCTTCTGGTCCTTCTCCAAGTACTCCATCTACTTCGTCAACTAACGTCGGAAACAATCATAATAAGCAACATAACAAGGCAAAAATAGAAGTTCTCTAAAAATGTGAGTTGGACTTTTCTAGGTTACCTTTGGTCATATGAAAAATGACCAAAGTAGTTTTACTGGAAGGGAATCAATGGATACTTATGAGCATTTCAATGTGTTGGATTCAAAGGGTTTATGGATCTGCAAGAAGTGCACAGAAACATTATTTTGAAAAATGAGCAGAGGCACCCATTTAACAAGGAATAATTTTAGAAGCATCTAGGAGTTGGTTTCACTTGATTTGGAGGTCAAATGATTTGTCTATGAATTTGCAAAGTTAGCAGTATATGGAGAAATGGGCCAATATTTCATGTGGCACAGAATGTACAGGGAAAAATGTTCAAAAACTAAGTTTCGAGCTTAAAAGTATATAGGAATTTGAATCATGACATTTGGATAAAAAATGGGCTCTCTGTGATTTTCTAAAGTTTATCACACAAATGGGAAAAGGGGATGTCATAAATATTTATATAGTAAATGTTTCTGGAAAAATGTGCTAATCGCAGCATCTGATATATCATGATTTATGGAGTCACTAGAAATTTGAATCACCTAATTTGGACTTGAAATGAATTGATTATGGATTTTACAACATTTCTGGAAAAGAAAAGGAAGAAAAGGAATCAACCTTATAAAGCACACTGGGTGAAGCCCAGCTAAATAACGCCTACTGGGCTCAGCCCAGTGGCTCAGCTGCGCGAGGGAGGTGGTGACGCTGAAGGCGCATTGTGGAAGGTCACCTCTGCCGCTGACAGGCGGGCCCCCTGCCAGCTGGCGGGGTGGTCGTCCCCTACCTCGCGCCTGAGGCAGAGGAGCGACAGGGGAGGTGAGGCCGAGCACACGCCGGCGTTGATCCCCGGTGACTCCGGCCATCCCCGGTGGCGTCTGGTGCACCGAAGGACTCGGGATGCCGAGCCGCTCCCATCCAGGGGCTTCGTGCGGGCTAGGAAGATCTGGGGCAACGGCGACCCTTGCGACCGCGGGCGGCGTCTGGAGTGGATGGGCGCGATGCCGTGTGCACAATGGCTGGGGGAGAAGGAGCGGGAGGGCTCCGCTGGCCTACGATGCTTCTCCTGGTGGTCAAAGGAGAGGAAGGGAGCCTCTGGTTCGCCGGAGCCGGGCGGAGGCAGGCGGCAACCATGGCGGCCATGGAGAGGGAAAGAGAGCATGGCAGGGAGAGGGATGTTGTCAGGGAGGTTCGTGGGGGAGAGGGAGAGCGAGGAGTGGCCAGAGAAGAGGTCGGGAGTAGCTTATATGGGCGTGGTCGTGGTGCACCATGGGCAGTGTCCACGGACGCGCTCGGGTGAGCCTGTAGAGGGGAGAGGAGAGAGGTTCTGGAGGGGGCTGGCAATGTGCCGTGTCCCGGGCGCCGAGGCCACCTCGGGAGACATCACCCCGACGGCCAAGGCTGTCGTATGCCCTTGGCATGGGTGAGCTACAGTGCGGGAGAGCACTATAGCATGCTCCAGAGCACGAGCTCTACATGCGCTGGCATTGTTTATGTGCCATGAGCATCTCCTTTTGTGTATGGGGGTTTTAGGGGTGAGTAAACAATGTAGGAGTGGCATTGGATCCCTTGAGAGCTAGTAGGAGAGGAGGGAGGTTGAGGGAGAGAGAGAAAATGGTTGTCCAGAGAGGGAGAGAGAGGTTTTTACCCCCCCCCCCCAATAATGGAGCTGTGAGGTTGCCATTGTTACTGGAGGTAGAAGGGGTCTAGGAGGAGCTGTGGTAAAAATATGGAGTCAAGGAGATTAGTGTAGGGGGGTGAAACCAGTGACTTTTTGCAATGACCAGAAGGTGTTTGATGCAAATTTGGGCAAGCAAATTAATTCCACTAGACATGAGAATTAACAGGATCAAGTGGCATATATAATTGAGGTTGACCAGCAAGTTTGAGTCCATTTGAAGAAAGTTGCCAATGTAACTTTGGCAAACCCTAGAAATTAGCAGAAATGGACTTGCTTAGATCTAGCTAAGCTAAACTCTTCTCCTTGGTGCACCACTTGGTGTAGGTCATCATTTGAGGATTTGAACATGTCCACGAAAATTCAGATCAAAAGGAGACACTTGGCAATGTAAAGTTGTTCAAACTTGGATCTAGACAGAGAGGGTTTTGGGGCACTTTTGTGAACCAAAACTATTTTTATTGAGGTGAAACTTTGCAAGATCATTGCATTATGCATATGTGACTTGCTAGAATTTTCTTTGATTTATCTGAAAATATTTCTTATAGAAATATTTCAAATTCTTGAAATGAGCAGAAATGGTTTAGGAGGGTTTTGCCCAATATTTTGAACATGACCATGTGTTGAAACTCTTATATATGGACAATATATGTCCAATGAGTTTCCCTAAAGTTTATAAAATATTTTTGAAACATTAAAATAATTTTAACCTATTAAAGACCATTTCTGTCCTTAAGAAAAAGTCTTGGAATAAAATAGTAAAATAACTTTTAAAATAATATTTTTGTGGTTTTTGTGAGTCCTATATCTAATAGGAGTCAAATATAATTTTTGAAAGATTTTTCATGCCCTAAATTAAGTACTTGTACTTCAAGTCTCAATTCAGGGGTTTTTGGAAAACCTAATTTAGAAAATACTTTATGGCCAAAATATTTTTGTGAGAAAATACTATTATGTCCTATACACATGGCATGATCATTGAGGAAAGTTTTTGGATCAAGGAGAAGGAGTATAAGTATTGGAGGATTTATTTGATTTTTAGAGCACTTGCAAACAACACACAAAAAGCAAATCAAGCAAAGTCCAGAACACTAAAAAGTTTTTGTCAAACCACATTTTAGCATGATTTATTGACTTAAGTATTGTGGCATGAAAATCAGGGTGTGACAGACCTACCCCCCTTACAAGAATCTCGTCCCCGAGATTCCCAACCTAGGCGTGGAAAAGAATACGAAAACATGGATCTGGGGTAGTCTTCACTTCTTTATATTGCTTCTACTTCCGAGTAGTGCTCCATTGAATCCTTGGAGTGCTTGAGGGCATGGCTTCGTCTGTGACATTTTTCTTGATCCCCGTTGCTAAGGGTCTCTTGCGTAAGTTGGGTTAGGCTAGATGTCAACGGCTCGGTGATTGATGTCATTGTAGAGATCGGTTTAGTTAGGAAGTTAGAAGCACTTCCAGACCTGTGACGCGTGGAGAACATTGTGCACAACGGGTAACTCAGGTGGTAACTCCAGCTGGTAGCCATCTACTCTTCGATCGTCTCGTAGTGATCTTGAATAGGGTCGATAATCTTGGTGTGAGCTTCACTTTGACGTGAAAATGTTGGGTTCCTTTGAGAGGAGTGGCTCGCAGTTACACATGGTCTTCAGTGAGGAAGTATACTTCTTGATGATGGTGGTTGATATAGTTCTTCCTCCTTGACATGGCGGTCTTCAAATGTCCCCTAACCAGCTGAACGACTCTTCTTTCGTCTTCGGGTAGACAAGTACGTCACCAAAATAAAGACAACCAACCAACTTGTCCAAGTACTCCATGAAGTCTATGGGGTACATAAGGTAGGCTGGCGCATTGGTGGTGGTCATGGTTGAGTATTGGCTAAGGTCTTCTTGACCTAGAGCCAAAGCCCACGGTCATGATCCGACCATGTTGTGGCTTGGTATAGGTCTTAGGGGTTTCAAGGATTCTAGTGTGCGTGTGAATGTTTATCACCATATCCTTAAGCACAGTTTCTGAGATGCCAATTATTCTATCCAGTCCTCTAAACAAAATCACATCATATTATCGAAAGAATCATCTCGTATATGTCAACTCCAATCATCACTCATGCTATCCATATCCTCATGGCTCCCGAGAGGAGGTCTAGCAAAAATCATACATGTCAATTATCCCCAAACTCATATGCATGGTTATCCTCATGTAATACTCGTACAAGCTGCTAAGCTTGAACTAAACACCACAATCCAAGTTCTCAGCCTATCCTTCCAAGGTCCAAGATAGTGCATGTCTATCCTAAGGAAACACGTCGTAAGCCACTCCAAGATCTTGTTTCCTTCCAATGAATTAACTCCAACAACCCATTAATTTCCATCAATCACTACATAATCCATTAATCCTACAAATCCAAAGTCTATGGTGTTCCACACGAATCTTCTAATGTCCTATAATCCCCAAATTCTTGAAAGGGCTACCTTACTATAGTTAGTCCACCAATTTCCATTATAGGGGTCGAGTAACTCCCGACGTCAAGCCTTTATATAGATCCCTAAATCAACTCCGGCAATTAACCCAATCTCCAAATCCATCGTCCACCGAGAAACATGGTGTCATGATCGATATTATCAGTCTAAATCCAATTCACTCCAAACCACGTAGACCCAATCCACATCTATACTCCACTAGGATCGCCTATTTAAACCCAAATCTCATGTCCAACAAGAATTCCTACAGGTTTTCCCCAAATCAATATTGTAATGTCAACCATCTCCTATCAATATCCCCTGGCTAAGTCAAATAATTTATACCTCCAAGAATTTCAGCTTGCGATCATAATTGTCCTCCAATTTACTCAGGGCAATGAAAGTTATGCTACTCCATTAACATGATCCACCAAGTTCATCTACCAACATGAAAGCCTCATAATCCACCAAAGAGTCTCAGATAATTCCTCAAGGTCACTGATATAAACTCATCAAGTCATTCGTCCTCTATTCCTATATCCTCAAATTGGTCTTCCCTATGGCATCGTCAGTTCTTGTGCTATATTGGAATGACAATGTGCTCGTTCACTATGTCCTCTAGTTCCACAATGAACCCAGTGTTGTGCAAGGTTACGAAGGCTTAACGGGTTCTCTTGCAATTCCGTGGGTTAAGCACATGGTGAAGTCTCGAAGGGTCCAGGGATGGGTTCCTAGTCTGGAGGAGTAAACATAACTCTACCGGGTTGCACTTGTTCGAGGAGGCCGTAGCAAAAGTCTTTGATATTGGTTGGTTGCCGAGGTGGAATCCTTTGTGCATCCTGTCTTGCTGGTCTTCAGTTGATGTAAGAGAGGAGAGGGAAAGTAGCATAGAGGAGGGGAATTCCTAAAGGGGGCTCTATAGTGCAGGTGCAAACAAACAAGTGCCAAAAGGGCCAAACACAAGCATTAAGATAAGGAAGGTGATATTGTCGCATACTTGTTGCCTAGGGCAAAAGGAAGAATTATATCAAAAAAAAAACAAACAACACACAATCATGGTTCTATTCGAACCATCACATGGACTCGACTGCGCATATGGGGTACACGACTCATCCTACCCTAGGGGTTCTCGGACTCAGTAGTCGTGCTTTACTCCGTGTCTCATGTAGTCTTATGGATTTCCTCAGGTGTTGCTACACCTCTTGTAGTTGTTCGATGAAAATGATTTGGGTTGAGCGTGAAGAGTCTTCAACAACTTCTCACCTATTAAAGTGATGGGGTGAAGGTGGCTCGTCGTAGCTGGCATTGACTTGGTCTTCTCTTGTCTTCTAAGGCGTCGACGGTACCAGGTAGGCAATCCTTTATGCAATGACAATTACAAGGCATAGTAGAGGTCCAACACATCGGTTTTTTTGATGACAACATCGACACCAGGAGCGGGGGATGAAAAGAACCGTTTTCTTGCTCACTATAGTGAGACAGACCAAATGGCGAGGTTCTCATCCACCGGTGGTTGCCGATACAACAACGGTAGTGACATGATTACTCTATTAGTGATGTATACTATGATCTTGCATATCATGTGCCCTGGTTATCGTAGGCTAAGGTTGCACCATCTTGGGGTAATTCCGAAGGTTTCACCATCCTTTGGGTCTTGATGGTATCTCGGTTGGCATCATCTTGGCGTGGTGTTGCCAATCTTGTGTTCAGAAGAGGTGGATGAATTTTCGGCAAGGTGTCTACCTGCTAGGTTATTTACGAGGATTACAAGGAATCATGTGGTCAGGGGCATAAGGGTACTAGCGACCAAAAGTTTTGAAGGGGAAGAGATCAATAAGGAAAGTATACCTTAGTTTTTGAAAAACTGAGAAGGGAAGAGAAGTATCGACAGTTTTTGAAAACTAGCAATAGTTTTGAAAATAGTTTTACCCTAACCAACGACCATGCTAACTAAGGCTTCCTACAGTCAGGATGGCTCTGATACCAGCTCTGTGGGTACCCCGACTCATAAGTCGTGATCACCAAATGCACGTGTGCAGTGATCCTAGAGATCAATGCTCACTAAACACACAGAAGATGAATAATAAGAGTCTTACATCCATACATACCGTCTTACACAAATTATGACCATTATGGTCAAGTCTTACAAAGATAAAGCTACAAGGGCTGAATACCAAATAAACTTAAGCAACGGAAATCTTCGTCGATAAGTAGAATCCATGCCATCTGCCTTAACCCTACAGGCATTCTAACTGGGAAACGTCCTAGTTCGCATGTTCGTCTCCAAAGAACTCTTCTTCGAACTCCTGTTCTTCCGTGCCTGGCCAATTAAATAACCAGTGGCAAGCCAATGAGTACTTTGAATGTACTACTTAAGCAACCCATGATTGGAATAAGGCACAATAATGCAATGATATAGCACTAAGTAGGTAGTTTGCAGAAAGCTAGTTTTGAGTGCAATGACATGATCTATCAACCTGTAAAGTATGCATCATGAGAGTACAGATATCCGTATGAACAAGTTACAGATATCGACATAAACAGAGTTGGAAACCGATCCAACTTGATCATTGTGTCAAGTCATCTGACTTAACCCAATTAGCTTCATCAACACACACGTGGTTTCTAAAACTCTGTACGTAGTTTAAGCAGCACCGCCCAACTGTCCTTGACCGTGGACACGGCTATTCGAATAGTTTTACACTCTGCAGAGGTTGCACACTTTACCCACAAGATCCGGGGAACTCCCGTGTCATCCACGACCCGCGGTACCTCAAGTACCCGGGGTAAGCACCTGATCACTATCTTTCCCTAGACGACACTAACATAGAGTCCACTCGATTGGTTGTAACCCCCGTGCCCAACATTTCACATCTTAAAATTGTGGAGCCTCGCTCCCATATTCATCACATACCACTGGCACGGGGTACCAATGGTGTGTCCGGTGCCCTGTGAAAACAGTCATGGCCGCCCTACCTGGCACGATCCCTTCTTGAGAGTGACTTCATGTCACCCTCGTCACTAGTAATGTGGGCACCATGCTAGTTTCGGCCTAGGTAATCAATAATGCCCTTTCCCATATAAGGGTAGAGTGGTTGCGCATGTAAGGTTGGGACAGTCGACAAATCTTAAATCTAATCCGTTTTCGAATACGGTCCCTCACAACTTGCTCCGGTACACCACTTCTTTATCAAGCGGTAACCTAGCTCACCATCTCCTTCGGCATTAGTGGCACCCGACGGGTTTTTCGAAAAGTCCCTGAAAACAACTTGGTTTCCTTCACCATGCATATACCCATCCCATTTGCGTAGAAGCTACTTAGCATCCTAACTACACCCACTCGCGTAACCCTCATAGAAAGGTAGTGTCATGCATCATGCAAGTGTCAACGAGAAAATCAATGGAGGCAGACCACCTCAAGTGGTCACCACATCATCATGACTTCGATGCAAGCAATAAAAGTGCCATATGACATGCATAAAAAGGGTTTCTTAGACATGGTCAAAGGGCTGCTTGCCTGGTTCATCAGAGTCTTCAGGTCTTCTGGTCCTTCTCCAAGCACTCCATCTACTTCGTCAACTAACGTCGGAAATAATCATAATAAGCAACACAACAAGGCAAAAATAAAAGTGCTCTAAAAATGTGAGTTGGACTTTTCTACGATACCTTTGGACATATGAAAAATGACCAAAGTGGTTTTATTGGAAGGGGATCAATGGATACTTATGAGCATTTCAATATGTTGTATTCAAAGGGTTTATGGATCTGGAAGAAGTGCACAGAAACATTATTTTGAAAAATGAGCAGAGGCACCCATTTAACAAGGAATGATTTTAGAATCATCTAGGAGTTGATTTCACTTGATTTGGAGTTCAAATGATTTCTCTATGAATATGCAAAGTTAGCAATATATGGAGAAATGGGCCAATATTTCATGTGGCACAAAAAGTACTGGAAAAAATGCTCAAAAACTAAGTTTCGAACTTAAAAGTATATAGGAATTTGAATCATGACATTTGGATCAAAAATGGGCTCTCTGTGATTTTCTAAAGTTTATCGTGGAAATGGAAAAAGGGGATGTCATAAATATTTGTGAAGGAAATGTTTCTGGAAAAATGTGCTAATTGCACCATCTGATAGATCATGATTTAAGGAGTCACTAGAAATTCGAATCACCTAATTTGGACTTGAAATGAATTGAATATGGGTTTCACAACATTTCTGGTAAAGAAAAGGAAAAAAAGGAATCAACCTTATAAAGCGCACTGGGCGAATCCCAGCTAAACTGCGCCTACTGGGCTTAGCCCAGTGGCTCAGCTGCGCGAGGGAGGTGGTGACTCCGAAGGCGCATTGCGGGAGTGCACCACCCAGCGGGGAAAGCGGATTGGCGCGAAGCCGTGTCCACTTAACCCGACTGGTGGGCCGGCTCGGTCGCCTCTGCCACTGACAGGCGGGCCCCCTTCCAGCTGGCGGGGTGGTCGTCCCCTACCTCATGCCTGAGGCAGAGGAGCGATAGGGGAGGCGAGGCCGAGCACACGCCGGCTTTGATCCACGGCGACTCCGGCCATCCCGGGTGGCGTCTGGTGCACCGACGGACTCGGGATGCTGAGCCGCTTCCATCCAGGTGCTTCGCGCGGGTTGGGAGGATCTGGGGCGACGGTGACCCTTGCGACGGCGGGCGGCGTCTGGAGTGGATGGGCGCGACGGCGTGGGCACAAGGGCAGGGGGGAGAAGGGGCGGGAGGGCTCCGCTGGCCTGCGATGCTTCTCCTGGTGGTCAAAGGAGAGGAGGGAGCCTCTGGTTCGCCAGAGCCGGGCGAAGGCAGGTGGCAACTATTGCGGCCATGGAGAGGGAAAGATAGCATGGGAGGGAGAGGGATGTTGTCTGGGAGGTTTGTGGGGGAGAGGGAGAGCGAGGAGAGGCCAGATAAGAGGTCGAGAGTAGCTTATATGGGCGTGGTCGTGGTGCACCGTGGGCAGTGTCCACGGACGCGCTCGGGTGAGCCTGTAGAGGGGAGAGGAGAGAGGTTCTGGAGGGGCCGACAGTGTGACATGTCCCGGACGCCGAGGCCACCTCGGGAGACATCACCCCGACGCCCAAGGCTGTCGTATGCCCTTGGCATGGGTGAGCTACAGTGCGGGAGAGCACTGTAGCGTGCTCCAGAGCACGAGCTCTACATGCACTGGCATTGTTTATGTGCCATGAGCATCTCCTTTTGTGTATGTAGGTTTTGGGGGTGAGTAAATAATGTAGGAGTGGCATTGGATGCCCTAGAGAGCCAGTAGGAGAGGAGGGAGGTTGAGGGAGAGAGAGAAAATGGTTGTCCAGAGAAGGAGAGAGAGGTTTTTACCCCCCCCCCCCCCCTCCCCCAATAATGGAGCTGTGAGGTTGCCATTGTTACTGGAGGTAGAAGGGGTCTAGGAGGAGCTGTTCAAAAATATGGAGTCAAGGAGATTAGTGTAGGGGGTGAAACCAGTGACTTTTTGCAATGACCAGAAGGTGTTTGATGCAAATTTGGGCAAGCAAATAAATTCCACTGGACATGAGAATTAACAGGATCAAGTGGCATATATAATTGAGGTTGACCAGCAAGTTTGAGTCCATTTGAAGAAAGTTGCCAATGTAACTTTGGTAAACCCTAGAAATCAGCAGAAATGGACTTGTTTAGATCTAGCTAAGCTAAACTCTTATCCTTGGTGCACCACTTGGTGTAGTGTCATCATTTGAGGATCTGAACATGTCCACAAAAATTCAGATCAAAAGGAGACACTTGGCAATGTAAAGTTGTTCAAACTTGGATCTGGACAAAGAGGGTTTTGGGGCACTTTTGTGAACCAAAACTATTTTGATTGCAAGTTCATCACATTATGCATATTTTTTAAACATTAAAATAATTTTAACCTATTAATGACCATTTCTGGCCTTAAGAAAAAGCCTTTGAATAAAATAGTAAAATAACTTTTAAAATAATATTTTTGTGGTTTTTGGGAGTCCTATATCTAATAGGAGTCAAATATAATTTTTGAAAGATTTTTCATGCCCTAAATTAAGTACTTGTAGTTCAAGTCTTAATTCAGGGGTTTTGGGAAAACCTAATTTAGAAAATACTTTTTGGCCAAAATATTTTTGTATGAAAATACTATTATGTCCTGTAAACATGGCATGATCATTGAGGAAAGTTTTTGGATCAAGGAGAAGGGGTATAAGTGTTGGAGGATTTATTTGATTTTTAGAGCACTTGCAAACAACACACAAAAAGCAAATCAAGCAAAGTCCAAAACACTCAAAAGTTTTTGTCAAACCACATTTTAGCATGATTTATTGACTTAAGTGTTGTGGCATGAAAATCAGGGTGTGACAAGTTAATACTTCAGGAGGCTCATGATTCACCATACTCGATTCACCCAGGAAACACCAAGATGTATTTGGATTTGACGGAACGTTTCTGGTGGACAGGTATGAAGAAGGATATTGCCAAGTATGTAGCCATATGCGACGTATGTCAGAGAGTGAAGGCAGAGCATCAGAAGCCGGCAGGTTTACTTCAGCCTATGCTGATACCCGAATGGAAGTGGGATAAGCTTGGCATGGATTTTATCACCGGATTACCCAGGACACGATCAGGATATGACTCTATCTGGGTAGTAGTTGATCGCTTGACCAAAGTGGCTCACTTTATCCCCGTGAAAACCAATTATATGAGCGCGAAGTTGGCCAAGATATATATGACCAAGATTGTATGTCTGCATGGAGTTCCGAGGACCATCGTATCATACAGAGGAACACAGTTTACCTCAAAGTTTTGGAATCACTTGCACCAGACTTTGGGTACCATGCTAGAGTTCACTACAGCCTTTCATCCGCAGACAGATGGACAGACCGAGAGAGTCAATCAGATTCTGGAGGACATGTTGAGAGCTTGTGCGCTAGATTACGGATCTAGTTGGGATGATAATTTTCCTTACGCAGAATTCTCATATAACAACAGCTACCAAGTCTGTTTGAAGATGGCCCTTTTTGAAGCTTTGTATGGAAGGAGGTGCAGGACACCGTTGATGTGGGATGAAGCTGGAGACCGACAATTGTTTGGACCAGATTTGATCAGAGAGTCCGAACAGAACGTTAAGTTGATTCATGATAGATTAAAGGTAGCTCAGTCTAGGCAAAAGAGTTATGCTGACACTAAACGCAAGGAGGTAGTTTATGAAGTTGGAGACAGAGCATATCTTCGTGTGTCACCACTTCGAGGAGTTAAACGATTTGGAGTCAAAGTAAATCTAGCCTCACGATTTGCAGGACCATACCGAGTTGTGGAACGTATGGGTGAAGTAGCCTACAAATTGGAATTACCCGAAGGATTGTCAGGAGTTCATGATGTGTTTCATGTTTCCCAGTTAAAGAAGTGCCATGCAGAGATGGCCGATATTCCTCTGAGAGATACAGTGCCCCTGGAAGCAATTCAGTTGGAAAGTGACCTAACCTACAAGGAGAAACCCGTTAACATTCTCGAGTTTGCCAGCCGAGTTACACGCAACAAGCTCGTTAAGTTTTGCAAAGTTCAGTGGAGCCACCATACCGAGGAAGAAGCCACCTGGGAGCGAGAAGAAGACCTATGGAAAGACCGCCCACACCTATTTTCTAGCCAACCCGAATCTCGAGGGTGAGATTCATCTTAAAGGGGGTAGGTTCGTAACATCCCAATTTTCAATTTGGATGTTAATCATTAGGTCATCATATGCATCCATGATTCTTGCATTTTGAATTGGTTTTATTTGGACATTTTGATCCTAGAGACCTTAAGCAACTCAAGGACCATTCGAGAGAGTTGGAGGTTTTCATAAAATTCCATTTTTTATTTTTCAAAATTTGTTAATTGGATCAAGGTGATTTTATTTGAAATTATTTTTCGAATTATTTCAAATAAATAAAATAATGAGAGAAGATAATATGACTTCTTCAAAACAGCGAAGAAATAATGGAAATTTAATTTTGAATAAAAATATATTTTATTTGAGATTTTATTCGGTTAAATTAGGGAAAATTGCATTTTTAGCCCAAAAAATGTTCACGTTGTCCTAAATATTAGGAAAGGACCGCGAAAATTATATTTGGGATTTTAGGATTTTTATTTTAATTTATTTTGGATTTTTATTTTTCGGCAAAATTATTAAAAAAAAGGTTCCTGGGCCAGCCCAGCCGCAGCCTGGCCACGGCCCAGCTCACAACCGCCACCGCCGCCGTCCCCGAGCCGGACTCTGGCAGGAGTCCGAGCCGCCGCCGCCTTGGCCTCGCCCCTTCCCCAAGTCGGCCTCGCCCCCTTCCTTATAAGCCACCGCCCCGCCACCCCGTCCTCCTCACCGGCCACATGTGATAGCCTTCGCCAGACGCCTTGTCATTCTTCTGTCGCCGCCGCCTGCGTCGCCTCCCTCCGACGCCGTAGCAGCTGACGCCTTTGTCGCCGCCAGAGTCCGCCGCCACCGCCGCCGTTTCGATCCGCCACCGGTTTTCGCCGAAAACCGACGAACCGGTAAAAACTGATCTGGTTCTTTAGTTTTTTTGGTTTTTCTTTAGATCGGTTTATTTTTACTCGGTTAGATTAAATAGCGAACGTTCACCTGATTCGTTTTATTAGCGAACAAATCCGTTCGTTAGTCTCTGTTAGCGGATGTTCGTTCGATAGGTTTTTCTTTTTTCTGTTTAATTTTCGGCCAGGGACCTATTTGCGAATAGTTTCTTTATAGATTAGTCCCTGATCTTCAAACCCTCACTACTTTTTGCTCGTTTATCCAAATTCGGTGAAACCAACGCCAAAATCTTCGCCGTGTTCTCCTCTGTGAAGATAAACAACTTGAACATGATTTTGAAAATTTAAAATTTGATTCAAGCACTTTTGAATTCGAATTTCTTTTGATCGTAGTTTGAGTTTCGTAACTCCGTTTCGATTGATTCTTTTTGCAAATCGAAGCTCTTCACTTGAACTTTATGTTTAGATGTTTTCTCTTGGTTTCAATTTTTCATATTTTGTTTGAGTGCTTATGTATGGTATTATTTGTTCATGATAGAGTTTCCGGAGTGCGAAGCGTGCTACTACGAATCACTAGGGTTTTCCGATCGTCAGCAAGGCAAGTAACACTTTGATCATATCCCTTTATTATGCAGTTTTTAGGCATTAGTTTCAATACTCAAACACTGCATGGTTAGGATTTGATAACATGTGGGTATTGGGAAGTAGTTGATGAGGTAGGAACCTATTGTCTTTTATCAAACCCCGGTATTGTACGTTATGCTTAAACTGCTTGCTATGCTCGTAGACATGGTTTGGTTTGTGAGATTCATGAAAGCTGTGATAGTTATTATTAATTAAGGGAAACTTAAGGTGGCTACTTTAATACACATCTAGACGAATTGGTTGTGGGCACCTGGGGATATACCAGTGTTGTCCTAGGAGATCCCGGGGAACCCGTGTGATCATCCTATGGTTTGCCACCTAGGCTCAAAGGGATCAAAAGATTATTCATACTAGAAACTTCTGTGTGCAACCACAAGCCACTATGGACTCTGGCATAGTTGAATAAGTTGTGGGAATCCTTTCCATGATGGGCTAGCAGATCTAGGGTATTGTAGGTGTACCGGCCTATCTATCGGTTAAGGGGACCTCTTCAGAAAGACTGTGTCTCGGTCATCCGTTTCTCAAACATCATACAGTGCGAGAAATTCATCGGAGGAGATCGAGTCTTGTGGGGAAAAGTGCGCAAACCTCTACAGAGTGTACAAACTAGTCATGGTTAGCCGTGTTCCCAGTTATGGACATCTTGAGAATCTGGTACTTGAATTATTGATTTGATCTCATCACTTTACTTAAAATAATTTGTTGGGTTATTAATATTATTTTGGGATTGAGTTGGGGGTACCTTCTCAATATTTTCAACAAATGTTGTAGTTAAAAAATATATATTCCTTTGTTGTAGGAAAAAAACTAGCTTTATGCAAATGATAACCATAAAGCCTCCGCCAGCCATATATGCATGTAGAGTTAGCTATTATTTGTTCATTGCTCTATAGTGTTATCTTGCCAGCATATTCCATGTGCTGACCTACACGGCTGCAACGTATCATGTTGCAGAATTTTCAGACAAAGATTAAGGTGCGCTAGGTCATTGTCATGCACTCAGTATTGTCGTGGAGTTGGATGGACTCATTTATCTTTGATGCTTCCGCATTTATCTTATTTAGATGGCCTTCAGCCATATTATTGTAATAAGTACTCTTTTTGAGACACTCGATGTAATAAGTGTGTGATTGAACTCTGTTATAAATCCTCGAGTACTGTGTGTGTCAGCAATACCGATCCAGGGATGACACTTATGCACAGAGATTTGACCGTTTGAGGTCGGGTCGCTACAAGCGCCTTTGGTAAGTGGAATTTGGTAAGGAAACATTTATATAGTGTGCTGAAATTTATTGTCACTTGTTACTATGGAAAACAATCCTTTGAGTGGTTTGTTCGGAGCATCTTCACCTCGTCGGAACCACAATTAGTTACTCCTCAACCTACTGTACCTACTGAAAATATTGAATATGAAATTCCTTCGGGTATGATAGAACAACTGCTAGCTAATCCTTATGCGGGAGATGGAATCGAACATCCTGATATGCACTTGATATATGTGGAACAAATTTGTGGATTGTTTAAGCTTGCAGGTTTACCCAGAGATGAGGTGATGAAAAAGGTTTTCCTTTATCTTTGAAGGGAAAATCATTGGCATGGTATAGGCTATGCGATGATATTGGATCATGGAATTGGAATCGTTTGAAATTGGAGTTTCACCAAAAAAAATATCCTATGCATCTAGTTCATTGTGATCGGAATTATATATATAATTTTTGGCCTCGTGAAGGAGAAAGTATCACTCTAGCTTGGGGGAGGCTTAAGTCAATTTTATATTCATGCCCCTATCATGAGCTCTCAAGAGAAATTACTATTCGGAACTTTTATGCTCAGCTTTCTCTTAATGATCAAACCATGCTCGATACTTCTTGTGCTGTTCTTTTATGAAGAAGACTATTGAATTCCAGTGGGATCTTTGGGAAAGAACTGAACGCAACTTTGAAGATTGGGAACTCGACGAAGGTAAAGAGTCAGGTATTAAGCTTAAATATGATTGTGTTAAATCTTTTATGGATACCGATGCTTTTCAAAAGTTTAGCACTAAATATGGACTTGACTCTGAGATAGTAGCCTCCTTTTGTGAATCATTTGCTACTCATGTTGAACTCCCTAAAGAGAAGTGGTTTAAATATCACCCACCTATTAAACAAGAAATTAAAGAACCCGTACCGGTTAAATAAGAAACTATACTCTATAATGTTGATCCAGTTGTCCCTTCTGCTTATATTAAGAAACCACCTTTTCCTGTTAGGATAAACGAACATGCTAAAGTTTCAACTGTGGTTAACAAAAGCTATATTAGACCATCTAAACCTGATGAACAAATTAAAGTAGAACCTAGCATTGCTATGGTTAAAGATCTCTTAGAAGAAGATGTTGATGGGCATGTTATTTACTTCTGTGAAGAAGCTGCTAGAATTGCTAAACCTGATAAAAAAGATAAACATAGACCTGTTGTGGACATGCCTGTTATCTCAGTTAAAATAGGAGATCACTGTTATCATGGTTTATGTGACATGAGTGCTACTGTGAGTGCTATTCCTTACACTTTATATCAAGAAGTTATGAAAGACATAGCACCTGCTGAGATAGAAGAAATAGATGCTACTATTAAACTGGCTAATAGAGACACCATATCACCAATTGGGATTGTTAGAGATGTTGAAGTCTTGTGTGGGGAAATAGAATACCCTACTGATTTTCTTGTTCTTGGTTCCCCATAAGATGACTTTTGTCCCATTATCTTTGGAAGACCTTTCTTGAACACAGTTAATGCTAAGATAGATTGCAAGAAACAAACTATCGGTGTTAGTTTTGGTGATGAGTCTCATGAGTTTAATTTTCCCAAGTTTAGTAGAAAACTTCATGAAAAAGAATTGCCTAGTAAGGATGAATTAATTGGTCTTGCTTCTATTGTTGTGCCACCTACTGATCCTTTAGAACAATATTTGCTAGACCATGAAAATGATTAACTTGTCATGAAAGAAATGAAATAGATAAGATTTTCTTTGAACAACTTCCTCTACTTAAACACAATTTGCCTATTGAAACTTTGGGAGGTCCTCCTCCACCTAAAGGTGATCCTGTGTTTGAATTAAAACAATTGCCGGACACTTTGAAATATGCTCGTCTTGATGAAAAGAAAATATATCCTCTTATTATCAGTGCTAACCTTGCAGAACATGAAGAAGAAAGATTATTGAAAGTTCTAAGGAAGCACCGATCTGCTATTGGATATACTCTTGATGATTTAAAGGGCATTAGTCCTACTCTATGTCAGCACAAAATTAATATGGAACCTGATGCTAAACCCGTTGTTGATCACCAACGTCGGTTAAATCCGAAGATGAAAGAAGTGGTAAGAACGGAAATATTAAAACTTCTGGAAGCAGGTATAATCTATCCTATAGCTGATAGTAGATGGCTAAGTCCTATTCATTGTGTCCCTATGAAAGGAGGTATAACTGTTGTTCCTAATGATAAGAATGAACTTATTCCACAAAGAATTGTTACAGGCTATAGAATGGTAATTGATTTTAGAAAATTAAATAAAGTAACTAGAAAAGATCATTACCCTTTGACTTTTATTGATCAAATGCTTGAAAGATTATCTAAGCACACACATTTTTGCTTCCTTGATGGTCATTTTGGCTTTTCACAAATACCTGTTTCTCAACCTGATCAAGAAAAGACCACTTTTACTTGTCCTTTTGGAACCTATGCTTATAGACATATGCATTATGGTTTATGTAATGCACCTACTACCTTTCAAAGATCTATGACTGCTATATTCTCTGACTTTTGTGAAAAGATTGTTGAGGTTTTCATGGATGACTTTTCTGTTTACGGGAAGTCTTTTGATGATTGTTTAAGCAATCTTGATCGAGTTTTGCAGAGATGTGAACAAACAAATCTTGTCTTGAATTGGGAGAAGTGCCACTTTATGGTTAATGAAGGCATTGTCTTGGGTCATAAAATTTCTGAAAGGGGTATTGAAGTTGACCAAGCTAAGTTTGATGCAATTGAGAAAATGTCATGTCCTAAGGACATCAAAGGTAATCATAGTTTCCTTGGTCATGCTGGTTTATATAGGAGATTTATCAAAGACTTTTCAAAAATTTCTAAGCCTCTTACTAATCTTTTGCAAAAGGACATTCCTTTTGTTTTTGATGATGATTGTCTTGAAGCCTTTGAAACACTCAAGAAAGCCTTAATTTCTGCACCTATTATTCAACCACTTGATTGGAACTTGCCTTTTGAAATTATGTGTGATGCTAGTGAGTATGCTGTTGGTGTTGTTCTAGGACAAAGAGTTGATAAGAAATTGAATGTTATTCATTATGCTAGTAAAACTCTAGATAGTGCTCTACTGAAAAAGAATTCCTACCAGTGGTGTTTGATTGTGATAATTTTAGACCTTATATTGTTGATTCCAAAGTAACTGTTCACACAGACCATGCTGCTATTTAATATCTTATGGAAAAGAAAGATGCTAAACCTAGACTTATTCGTTGGGTTCTCTTGTTACAAGAATTTTACTTACATATCATTGGTAGAAAAGGAGCTGAGAACCCCGTAGCTGATAACTTGTCTAGGCTTGAAAATGTGCTTGATGACCCACTACCTATTGATGATAGTTTTCCTAATGAGCAGTTAGCTGCATTAAATGTTGCTAATAGTACTCCTTGGTATGCCGACTATGCTAATTACATTGTTGCTAAATATTTACCACCTAGCTTTACTTACCAACAAAAGAAAAAATTCTTCTATGATTTAAGACATTACTTTTGTGATGGTATTATTAGACGTTGTGTACCTGAGCATGAATAGGGACAAATCCTACGGAAATATCACTCTGAAGCTTATGGAGGGCATCATGCTGGAGATAGAACTGCTCACAAGGTACTGCAGTCTGGATTTTATTGGCCTACTCTCTTCAAGGATGCCCGTAAGTACGTCTCATCTTGTGATGAATGTCAAAGAATAGGTAATATCGGTAAGCGTCAAGAAATGCTTATGAATTATTCACTTGCTGTTGTACCATTTGATGTTTGGGGATTTGATTACATGGGACCTTTTCCTTCCTCTAATGGGTATACACATATTTTGGTTGCAGTTGATTATGTTACTAGATGGGTAGAAGCTATTCCAACCAGTAGTGTTGATCACAACACCTCTATTAAAATTCTTAAGGAAGTTATTTTCCCAAGGTTTGGAGTCCCTAGATATTTAATGAATGATGGTGGTTCAAACTTTATTCATGGTGATTTCCGTAAAATGCTTGCCAAGTATGATGTTAACCATAGAATTGCATCACCCTATCATCCCCAGTCTAGTGGTCAAGTTGAACTTAGCAATAGAGAAATAAAATTAATTTTGCAAAAGACTGTCAATAGGTCCAGGAAGAATTGGTCAAAGAAATTAGATGATGCACTTTGGGCTTATAGAATAGCATATAAAAAAATCCTATGGGTATGTCTCCTTATAAAATGGTTTATGGAAAAGCTTGTCAGTTGCCTCTTGAGTTAGAACATAAAGCATATTGGGTCGTTAAAGAGCTCAACTATGATTTCAAACTTTCTGGGGAAAAGAGGTTATTTGATATTAGCTCATTAGATGATTGGAGAACCCAAGCTTATGAAAATGCAAAATTATTCAAAGAGAAAGTTAAAAGATGGCATGACAAAAGAATCCAAAAGCATGAGTTTAAATTCGGAGAATATGTTCTTTTGTACAACTCTCGTTTTATATTCTTTGCAGGAAAACTCCTCTCGAAATAGGAAGGCCCATATGTCATCGAGGAGGTTTACCGGTCTGGAGCTATCAAAATAAATAATTCCGAAGGTACTAACCCGAAGGTTGTCAATGGGCAACGAATAAAGCATTATATCTCAGGTACGCCTATTAATGTTGAAAGTAATATTATCCAAACTTTGACACCGGAAGAACACATAAAAGATTCCTTCCGGAACACTCCAGAATCGTGAAAATAAGGAGGTATGTGATACAGTAAGTAAACGGACTCCGAAAATCCGCACAAATATTTTTTTTATCAGTTTTGGGATATTTTAGAATTTTGGAAATAAAGAAACTCCCAGGAAGCGTCCCCTGGTGGGCACAAGACACTGTAGGCGCCAGCATACTGGAGCGCCCAGGTGGGTCGTGCCCACCTGGGACACCTTCCGTACTCCGTTTTTCTTCCATGTACTTGTCCCCCAAGATAAAAAAATCTATATAAACTCCCGGAACCTGTTGATCACCGTATCGCGAAGAAATCCTCTGTTCTCTTTTCTTGCTGTTTTCTGCGTAGATCTGAAAATATGTCACCTCAAGACTCTGAGGGAGAGAGCTATGTTGCTGATCTCATCGCAAACCCCAAGTCCTATGGGGATGAGAAGTACTATGGCTGGACCTCTAAAGAAGATGAAGATGAATCAATTCCTCCCCGGTTCAAAAACGAAAGCATGGAGGCGTTATGTAAGAGGATAATAAAACTCGAGATAGATAATTGCGAGTTGATGATGGAGAATTTTACTCTCAGTCAGAAGCTGAAGGAAGCAAAGGGCAAATTCCCTACCTTCTCACCACCACCATCTTCTCTACCACCAAAGGAGAACTGAGTATCGGGTATGGGCACTCCCCTTTGCTTCCGCCAAGCTTGGGGGAGGTGCCCCGGTATCGTATCATCCCACTATCTTTTTACTTTTACTTATCTTAGTTCGATCCTTTTGCTTTAGATGAAATAAAAGTTTAGTTCGATCCTTTCTTCTTCGAGAGTTTGCTTAGTGATCTATCATTGTAATCGTGTGCAAGTTGTATAATAAAGTTTAGTTTGAGTTATTACTTTCTTTACTTTCATGTTGCAAATAAAGAAAGAAAAAGAGAAAGGAAATAAATAAAACAAAGAGAAACAAATCAATAGATCATATGCTAATCCTATGGTAGGTGATAGCACCACATGAGGAAAAGTATAAGTAAGAAATTTATTAGAGATTGACAAACATAGCATTAGTCAATGATGCGACTCATGAAAGAATTAATAAGGGAAGGGAAGATTCACATACAAATATACTATCCTAGAAATCTTTTGTGATTGTGAGCCCTCACCAAAATATTATATGCCAAAATTGTTGACGCTGGACAAGGAAGACAACTTAATGGTTTATGTTTGTTTATATTCACATAGAAGTCATATTGTCATAGATCCTTTAACATGTGGTGATTGCCCCTATCTTTGCTAGCCAAAAATTCCGCACTAAGTAGAGATACTACTTGTGCATCCAAAAACCCTTAAACCCAAATCCTTTTCAAGTGTCCACCATACCTAACTAGGGATTGAGCAAGATCCCTCAAGTAAGTTGTCATCAGTGCAAAAAGGTAATAAAAATTGCTTCTAAATATGTGAGATCATTTAATGTAAGAGAAAATTGAGCGTTGTACGAACTTGGATGACAAAGAATAAAATCGACAGACTGCATAATAAAGGTTTTCATCTTAATGGGTGACGTTCTCTTGCACTAAGGGATCGAGCATGCAAACAAATAAGCGCATGGCAACCTCTGCTTCCCTCTGTGAAGAGCATACAAACAAGACCGAAGACAATCTCGCCGATATCTTCACCAAGCCTCTCGACAAGAAATGATTCTGTGCGTTATGATGTGAGCTAAATATCCTAGACTTCGCAAATGTGCACTAAGCTGGACTCGGCACCCGTGCTAACACTTCCACATCTTTAAAAGGACTGGGTGCATAACACTCGAAGAGTCTGAAACTTTCGACAAAGTGAAAGTTTCTTTCTAAGAGTGAATACATTAACGAAGAACTAGACTAATCAGGTGCCACGATAATTGTGCGACGCTCTGCGTCATAGACTTCTTAAACGGTGGGTTAGGCCACCACAATTTTTCTTTGATGAGTTTCTTTTCAATTCGATGGATTTGACTTCTGCCCGAATGCATTTCTCTCATTGCTATTTGCTCGGTTTCCTTTGTTCTCTGCTAAGTGAAATGCCTAGGACCCTATTTTCCCCTCTAATCTATCTCTTCCAGTCTATGATGTTCCATTACAAATGCTCAATTTCATCTGGCATGAAACTCATCTAGTGTCCTTGACCACAATTTTGTTTCGGACCGAACTTTAATCTATTTTGGCGAAAGCCATCCAAAGTTTGGGCTTTCCCGCCCAAGTCAGGACCCGTTCTGACGGTTGCCATGTGCTGCACATCAGCTACCAGCACATCCTATCTGTTGAATTGCAATCGTCCATGTATAGAAACCGTTCAATCTTAACCTCGATGTGCGGTTATTCTCCTCGCCTATATAAACCGCACCACCCCCTTCGTCCTCCTTCCTTCTTTCTCCTTACTCCCTCTCTCAACCGAAACCCAAGCTGCATTGCTCATCCTTGAGCTCGACGCCGACGACCCCTTCACCGCTTAGCTGGCGGAAAGAGGTCACCGGAGTCATTCCATGCCGCCGCGGGATATCTTCTCCCTCGCGCTGCCGTAGTTGCTGCACGTCACCAAGCTAGGGTACATGTAGTTCATGCCCGAACTTCCTTCCTTCCGATTCGAGTTCGTCTGCAGATAATTTTCACCGATTTTACCGCTTATATTAGATCTAGGTTTTTCTCTAGTGCGGATGTGGTTTTGTAGTTTTTCCTCGCATCCAAATCTGTCAGATCTAGGGTTTGTGATTATGCTTCACTCGAATGAAATACCTAGCTCGTTTTCTAGTATTTTTATTCGGACTTACTAGCTCGATCTATATGTTTCATTCTATCGAAACAGTTCTCAAATTCTATGTCTGATTTTTCCTCAAAATGTTTTGTTCAAGAAAATATTTTGCTATGAGCATTTGTGACTCTGTCCCCATTTTCCCTCGCTTCTATTCTCTTTCACAGGTCAATGCAGTGAGTTGCAGATTTTGCCAAAATTCACAGTATGGATGACGATGAAGAAGCTTTCATGGGAACTGCTGATGAGTCCAAAGCACCAAAGGGCCCAACGGTAGGCCCATCAACAAGCAAAAGAAAGCGTGCCAAACAAAACACAAATGAGCAAGAAGGAGATGCCCCGAAGAAAAGTAGAGGTGGCAGACAACCAATCAAAAACACAGCTAAGCTTGTTTCTCATGATGAATATAACACCGTTCAAGGAGAAGATTCAAATCAGAGAAAAGGTTGAGTGCAAAAGATTCAGTGCCACTGGATCAAGAAATGGTTTAACTACAAGATGGTTCACCCTTGGTATGCCAAGAACTTTGCCTTCCACCCCCCATGGGGTGACTGTTGCGAGATTGGATTCATTCGAGTTGGTGGACCATAGCAAAGACCTCCACCACCTCTTGATGCCCATGAAACTTCCATCAAGACTCCAGATTCCTATCCCGAAGAAAAGGCCAAGTGCCTCAAGAATGCTAAGAAGCGTGCCAAGAAGGCCGCCAAAGATCAAGCAAAGGAAGAAGAAAATCTTCGTCTCATCAAGTCAGATGTCGAGAAGGGAAAGGATGAAGGAAAAGACGAGCGCAGAACAAAGAATAAACACAATCCAAAATCTGTTGCTTGAAGAAAAAGAGCGCCCCAAGGAAAAGGCCTGCAAAGCCAGTTGAACCTGAAAGTGATTCCTCTGATCAAGATGATCCACCTCTTACCCAAGAGGACATCGACGCAACTCTCTCCGAACAAGTGAATGTCACGACATCCGCTGTTCTACCTGATCTTCGTGTGGATGTTGTTCCAGTCGCACCCCCGAAGAAGAACACCTTGAAGAGGAAGTCCCCACCAACCACTGTTACCATGGTTGATAAGGTGAACACCGAACCTCATCCTAATGCAATTAACTTGCAAGACTTGGTGGTCGAAGCACCTGTTCGCACTACAAAGCCAGGAGAAAAGCTTCCGAAAGACAAATTGAAGCAAATCAAAGGAACTGATGCCAAGCATGAAGTTCCCAAGTCTGATGTTGTGAAAGAAAAAGTTGCACAATTTGCCTCGAAACTGACTCAACCTCTGGCTTCTATGCATTCGACCGAACAAAATATGGCTCAGACTACTCCCTCTGCTCCATTGACTGGCCAGATTGAAAAAGACACTGCTACACCACATTATTTTGATCCTCAATTCATCATGGAGAAACTAGACCGTTTTTCGGAAAATTTATTTGATGGAGAAGTGGCATCTTTGCCAATTCCTTCTCAAGTTATCTCTCAAGCTTTTGTTTTGATCGAAGACATGATAAATGATTCAGTTGAGGTAAATTACCTTATTGGTCAACTCAAGGAGCTTGACAACCGCATTAAAGATACCAAGTCTATGTTCGTCATCAGACAACTTGAAGAATCCTATGTTCATATCAATAAAGAGTTGAAAGTTCTTCGTCTCAGAAGGCTGGGATTTCTTTCGGTTTTGGACCAAATCGTTCGCAAAATTTGTCGGGATCATCAAGAAAATGTGACAGGTTACAATGATCTTGTCAAAGGACACGTTGATCCTTCGAAGAAGAAAAAGAAGCAAATCGCAAAGAAGTATGCTTCTCCTCCGCCAGAAGCTGACACTCAGAAAGAAATTTCTCCAATGGAAGTTAGTTCTTCGGCTCCTTAAGAACCAGTTGTACATGAGCCATCCTCACCAAGGCCAACTGAAGCAGTGCATGTGGTTACTCCCGCTCATGAAGGAAATCCATCTTAGCATCAAGTGTCCGAAGAAGGAGAGATTCCTCTGTCAAAATGATGAGACTCTCCTGTCATCGATGAACCTGAGGATTTGGTTCCTCCCTCTGCTCCACCAACTTCAGAAGCAATTCCTCAACTGCCCCAACTGAAGGATAAAGCTTCGGTGCCTGAATCTATCCCTGCACCAGTAACAAATCCCTCTCCCTTGAGAATTTCACTCGTCACATCTTGAAGACCCTCAGATGTTAATCCTCCCGCAACAAATTGTCCATCAGCTCATCATGCGGATTCCGTCATCTACGGCGATGATGTACTGTCTGTTGAAATGAACTCAAGTACCCCTATCCTCGCGAGCGACTGCCTTTATTTTCCACAGGCATTGGCATCGAAGGGCCCCTGTTCAACAGAAATAAACACCCAGATTTCTTTCGAGAGAGTCCTTACAGCAAGCCCAAGACATCTGATTCTCCTCGATTTTGGACTCAGCAGCAGGCGATATACTATTCTTGTATTCTATATGATAGCCTAAAGATTTTCCCTCATGAGTACCCAGACTTTGCCGCTATGAAAAGCATCGGATGCTTCAATCAAATTTTGCAAGACATCGAAGACTATGGTCTCACTGGTGTCTTAGGCTATCAGCATCAATGGAACAGGGAGATTATTCTTCAGTTTTATGCAACTCTGTATATCTCCGGCGATGAGTCAGATAGCACACAATGGATAAAGGAATGGATGACAGAAGGAAAAATAATCAAATGCTCTGCTATGGACTTTGTCTCCCATTTTCATTTTCCTCGTTTTGAACATGGAAAAACTGAGCTTCACGTTCACAACATTGATGCAGTCACTGATGAAGATTTTAGGTGCACAATGGATGAAGAAAAGATTCATGACTACCATGGTTCTCCTCTGCCTGAACATTTAACCTTCGACAATCAGACTTTGTACCACATCCTCACATACATCATATGTCCGCTGGTTGGAATGAATACTGACAATGTAATATCTGATGTTCTTCGGAACACCATCCATGCCATCTCTCAGGGTTATATCTTCGATGTCGAAGACATGTTCTTGCGCATCCTAATGGATTCAGCTCAGTGTCCTAAAACCATCAAAGCATTTGCGCCTTGGATTCAGAAAGTGGTTGACTCTGCAATAAAGACCAAATATCTTGCTAAAGTCAGTCATAAGAGCTTCATTCCTCCTGTGCGTGATACACTGAAAATTATGGAAGACATTTCTTCAGGAAAAGCACCAGGGTCAACCACTTCTGACTATCACAACACTTTCAATGGACCGAAGCTGCCCAAGCGTGACCGTCTGCCGAATACTCAACCTCATTCACATCTTGAAGTGAGCATGCGCACTCAGCAGTTGCTATTGAAGCATATGGCCGAAGACCGCCAAGAGAAAGAACATCTGGCTGCCGAACTTACTGTTATTCACAACCGAACAAAAGTTGTGCACATGATTACAGCAGAAAACAAGAAGCGCCTACGGAAATTGCTTCGATTTTTTTTTTTGCAAGAAGCAACTCAGCAAATCTCACCTTCAAGAACTATATGAGTACATTGACCAAGGCTTTAATGATGAAGATTTTCATGATCGCTGTCGGTGTACTAGAGTAGGGGTACCCTAGTATCCGTGCTGTGCCTGCAGACGATTCTGACACCAGCGGCAAGGTTTGCCTCGTCACCGCCAATCTCCTCCGTGGCTCCCTTAGAGCCATTCAAGAACAAAGTATTAGATTGAGAAGACAAGGCCCCGACAAGAGGAGCTTGTCGGGAAAGGCCACTCCAGGCGCGCAGAAGACAAGGCCCCGGCAAGAGGAGCTTGCCGGGAAGGCCCGGAGCGCGACAAGCCTCCGGGCGCGACAAGGATTCGGCCGCGGCAAGGCGCTTGCCGCGGCATGCAACTCCTCTCCGCCTCCGCTCCAGCTCACCCAGCGACGTGTCGCCATGGGACCGTTCCATGGGCGCGTGTCGGGCGGCTGTGCAGCCAGCGGAGAAAGCGGCGACCTGTGGCCTTGAGCAGGCTCGCCATCGTGGCGGCGGAGGCGCACTGACGGTCTCTGTTACCTTTGTTTAGGCGACAACGACAGCAGTTATTGCTTTTGTCCCTTGCCGTCGAGTTAGGTATTTTTGCCTTTGTACCTTTGTTCAGGTAGGTGTACCAACCCCTGTTTTTACGTTTGTACCCCCGCCTATGTTGCCACCTGTCGGAGACCCCTTTAGCATATAAAAGGAGGCCCGAGTGCAACGTAGAGGGGGTTCCGCGGTTGGCCGAGTCTCGATTCATTCGACCCTCCATAGACTAGCCACACCCACGCTAGGTTTTGTAGCGGGCATTGCTCCCTAGCAAGAAGAGAATAGATCAAACAAGCAGCAGTAGAAGTTTTATCTCTCCGGAGAGCTCCGAAGCTGGATAAACCGCCCGTGTGCATCGCCTCGATCCGCTCTTCGTGCGACCTCCGCCCTCCGAACCACAAAGGGACCCGCTCCGCCGGGCCCCATAGGTGTCCGTGGGTACGATCAGCCGCCCCGACATCTCTGGCGCGCCAGGTAGGGGGCCTCGAGGCCGTGTGAATCCGATTCCGGCGTTCACGCGGGCAGCGTCATCAACATATTCCTCAACATGCCACCGAAGAAGAAGGCTTCGGCGGCAGCAGAGCCTTCCGCGTCGTGCCCACCCTCGACGCAGCAAACGGGTGGTGGTACAGACGCTGGCGGAAGAACGGGCGCCGACGAAGGTGTTACATAGCGTTGCCAAGTCCAAGGACAAGGCACCGCAAACCTCGGCGTCCGCGCATCCCCCGCGCCCATCTCAGGAGACGCGGGACCAACAACGTCATGGCGTTCACAACGCCATACGTTCGTTGGATCGAGACCCTCAAGACCATCATACGCGCCAGCATATTGGCACGAGTGAGATACGGCCGCCCGGACGGGGCGCTGCTCCTTCTAACGAGGTTAGAAGTCCGAGCGCGTCCCGCTCCTCGCACCGTTCTCCAATGCCGCCTACTACTCTAGCAGAAGCTCTGGCGAGAGCTCAAGCGCTCCTCGACTACCCTCCAACGGCCGACAAGGTCGACGAGTGGAGGGCCACTATTCGAGCCTCATCGGCTTTGCCATGGCGGCGCTCGCGACAAGCACATCCAGGTGACAAGCGGGGGCTTCGCCCGACAAGCTCTGGTCCCGACAAGGACGAGTCCGCGAAGACACAAGAACGGTCTGAGAAAAGGATGGTGCAGCGCCCGGTTTACTTTGTCGGTTCCCTCCTGCAGGGGCTAGGTCAAGGTACTACGGTGTGCAAAACTGCTTTCGGCCTCCTCATGGCCTCGAGAAAGCTGCGCCATTACTTCCAAGCACATGAGATCACAGTTGTCACTCGCTTTCCCTGAAGAGGATCTTGCAAAATCCGGAAGCGGCAGGCAGGATTGTCGAGTGGGCCTTTGGAGCTATCAAGCTTTGGTCTTAAGTTTGAAAGCACATCAACTATCCAAAGCGAGCCTTGGCGAGTTCATAGCAGAATGGGCGCCAACGCCGAGATGAAGAGATTAGGAGACGAGCATTCCCGTCAAAGAAGCAAGCAAAGAGTGGCTGATGTACTTTGATGGTGCCTTCTCGCTGCAAAGGCGCCCGGTGCGGCGTCTTGCTTATCGCACCCACCGGAGAGCACTTCAAGTCGTCATCCGGATGCACTTTCCCAAGGAGCAAGCGACAAACAATCTGCAGTATGAAGGTTTGCTTGCCGGTCTCGTGGATCGCCGTGGACCTTGGGATCAAGAAGCTTATTGTCGGGGTGACTCGCAACTCGTCGTCCGCCAAGTCAACAAAGATTACGAGTCCGTTGATGGAAGCCTACGTTGATGAAGTGAGGAAGCTAGAAGAGCACTTTGACGGCACGCAAATGGAACATGTTCCAAGAGCTCGAGAATGATATTGCGGCATACTGTCAAAGTGCGCTGCGCTTAAGCTACTGTGGAACCGGGGACTTTCGTGCTCAAGCCGACTCAGCCAACCGTAACACCATCACCGGACAAAGCAAGAAGAGGAAGTTGGCCTCTGGTGACTACTTTCCCCGTGAGCTTCCGAAGCCGTCGTTGCAAAGGTCCCCAAGATCAACACCAACAGTGTTGAGGAGCAGTCTGCTCAAGCCGGACCCTGTGGTTTGTTTCGTTGAAGCAAGCGCTCGACAAGTCTTGCTCCGGCAAGCAGCCGGGGAGCATCTAGCTCCGGCAGAGCCACCGGCTCTTGCCCTAGAAGCTGATGTTCCCGCAGCAGCAGATGAGCCTTTAGTCCTTGTTGTCGAGCCACAAGCTCCAGCATGGGCGCAGCGGATTGTCCAATTCCTTCAAACAGGAGAACTTCCGAAGAAGCAGGAAGAAGCGGAAAGAGTAGCCCGGCGGTCAAGTATGTACCAGTTTGTCGACGGCATCTTTATGCGAAGAAGACTCAACGGTGTGAAATTGAAGTGTATTCCGGGAAGATGGACGAAGCTGTTGGCGAGAGATACATGGAGGCATATGTGGTCACCACATTGGCGCCAAGAAGAGCACTAAGGCAAAGCTTTCCGGCAAGGTTTCTTCTGGCCGACAGCCCTCCGAGGATGCAACTGCACAAGTAACCAAGTGTGAAGCGTGCGGTTCCATTCCAAGCAGATACACCTGCCGGCTCAAGCTCTCCAGACGATCCCTTTATCCTGGCCATTTTCGGTGCAGGGGCTCGACATCCTCGTCCCCTTCCCCGAGCTGTCGGGGCTTTTCAAGATTTGTACGCCGCCATCGACAAGTTCACAAAGTGGCGGAAGTGGAAGCGGTGAGGAAGGTGACAGCACGATCGTGATCAAGTTCTTCAGGTCGATTGTTTGCCGCTTCGGAATCCCTAACAGGATCATCACCGACAACGGCACACAATTCACGAGTCGCACCTTCATGCAGTACGTCCAGGACCTTGGCGCCAAGGTCTTCTTCGCTTCCGTTGCTCACCCGAGAAGCACCGCTCAAGCAGAAAGGGCGAACGATGAAGTGCTGAGCGGACTCAAGACCAGAACTTTGACAGGCTGCACAAGTGCGGAAGAAAGCTGGATCGAGGAGCTGCCGGTGGTTCTTTGGTCGATCGAGCAGCGCCAAATCGAGCCAGCGGCGGGCACCCTTTGCTCTAGTCTATGGAGCAGAGGCAGTTCTCCCCACGGAACTCTATACGGGTCGCCTCGAGTGCTCGCTTATGATGAGTTTGAGCAAGATCAGCTGCGACAAGATGACGCGCTGCTCCTTGAGGAAGATCGTCTTGATTTCTTTATGCGAGCCGCTCGCTACAGAGCCTGCGCCGCTACCATGGCCGTGATGTTAATGCGAAGTCTCGAGGAAGGCGACCTTGTTCTTGGCGCACTCAGTCCGCCAAGAATTCAAACAAGTTGACGCTGAACTGGAATGCCCTTATCGGGTGAAACGAGTCACTAGGCACAGCGCTGTCATGCTTT
Organism: Aegilops bicornis; assembly: GCA_021605145.1. Taxonomy (NCBI): domain Eukaryota; kingdom Viridiplantae; phylum Streptophyta; class Magnoliopsida; order Poales; family Poaceae; genus Aegilops; species Aegilops bicornis. The sequence continues at coordinate 289,036,931 of CM038670.1, forward strand.
GAGACCGAAGATGGCATTCGGTGAGCAACTCTGGAACATTGAGCATCTTCGTAAGTTTTACCCATAAGGCGCGGTTGTCGGAACCCGTTCGGCAACCACCTTTATACAAGTCTTGCCGCTGTTGCATGTAATCCTTCGTACAAAGCCGGGCGCAGACCCCGTGCATCAGTAAAGCCCATGTGTTGCGCACAACCCGTCAAGTTCATGCTTTCATCAAGTTATTGCATGTTTTGGCTAACACTTTGTGCAGCAACCACACCCGGTAAGCAGAATCGAGCCACTGAGCTCTATAACGTTATTTCCTCTTCTTTCTCTTATCGCAAAGAAAGGGAGGCTCCCTCGCGCACAAGTTAACCAGGGGGGAGGACGAGATAATACTATGGACCAGGCACCGCTCGAGGAAGTTTCGCCTCATCGGGAAGCAAGAAACAGAAAAGCTAAGTTGCCAAAGTTTGAGCAATCAATTTTTAAAATTTTCGTTATCTTCCTCGAGCGATAGTACTTTGTATGGAAAACACATGCGCAGAGGAACCGAATCGTGACTGGTCGCGCCCTTACTTTGTTTCGAGTCCGCTCAACAACTTAAGTGAGCTGCGGCTAGTCCGCGACAAGGTTGCTTGTCGGTGGCGACCCTTGCCAAAGACTCTTGAAGTTCCGCACTCGGGCCATGACAAGGGTGCTACTGCAAGCAAGTTTCCACTGGCGTGGGGCAATAGCATTACAAAGGAAGAAATCAAGTAGAGGAAATAACATTGCATCGATCGATTCACCTAAGATAGAGTATATTACAAAATAACTTGTCGCTGATCTAACAAAGCTTTCTAAACATGATCAGCAGCGACAAGGGAAAGATAAGGTCGGCGGCCTAGTCCACACGATCGCCCTCAATCCTCTTAATCTTGTTCACCTTGTCCACAATGGGTGCGACAAGGGCTTTGAGCTCCTCCACATTGGCTTCGGCCGGCAAGGATCTGAGGACGCCATTAAGGTTGAGGCCCGGGTTGCGGAAGGCCACCTTCATCAACACCTTCTCGAGGGCCCCCGCGGAGATCTGGCGTGATTCCTCGGCCAGCTGCCGGGACCTCTTCCCGAGTCGCGGAGACCCGTCCTGCGCCTTTGAAGAACATGCATGAGCTTGACGCTGGGTTGGAGATGCTCGTCGGAGGAGTCTGCGAGGTCCCCATCTCCAGCTTCATCAGCTCGTTGTGGATGTCGTGGCGGTGTCCACAAGACCTTCGGTCCAGTGCTCCACGCTCTCCCTCAGAGTGTTCTGGATGGAGACAGCGTCCGCCAGCAGCTCCTCCTTGGCCGTGATCGCCTCTAACAAGCCCGCCTCTATTTCCTCCGCTTAAAAAGGGGAGGAGGGGAGCGGACGTTCCGCTTATATTAATAAAGTACCCCCCCACGACCGCCCACGATCTTCGCCTGACGCCACGTCCGGTGCGTGCCATTAGTGGGGATCGTGGTGGGTCCGGGCGGGTTGCGGCGTGGTCGAGGCAGCGTGTGTCCGTCTGCAGTTACAGGCCTGGCCCGACAAGCGCTTCGGCACTGCGTGACGCCCAGCAGGGGCTCCTGTCGGTGTACTAGAGTAGGGGTACCCTAGTATCCCGTACTCGTGCACGGACAGTTGCAGCACCCCGCGGCAAGGTTTGCCTCGCCACCGCCAATCTCCTCCGTGGCTCCCTTAGAGCCATTCAAGAACAAAGAATTAGATTGAGAAGACAAGGCCCTGACAAGAGGAGCTTGTCGGGAAAGGCCACTCGGTAGCGCGAGAAGACAAGGCCCGGCAAGAGGAGCTTGCCGAAGGCCCGAGCGACAAGCCTCCGGGCGCGACAAGGATTCTGCCGCGGCAAGGCGCTTGCCGCGACATGCAACTCCTCTCCGCCTCGCTCCAGGCTCACCCAGCGGCGTGTCGCCATGGGACCGTTCCATGGGCGTGTCGGGCGGTCAGCAATGGGCCGGAGAGCAGCGACACGCTGGCCTTGAGACAGGCTCGCCATCGTGGCGGCGGAGGCGCACTGACGGTCTCTGTTACCTTGTTTAGGCGACAACGACAGTGATTATTGCTTTTGTCCCTTGCCGTCGAGTTAGGTATTTTGCACTTTGTACCTTTGTTCGGTAGGTGTACCAACCCTGTTTTACATTTGTACCCCGCCTATGTTGCCACTGTCGGAGACCCTTTAGCATATAAAAGGAGGCCCGAGTGCAACGTGAAGGGGGGTTCATGATGGCCGAGTCTCGATTCATTCGACCCACCACAGACTAGCCACACCCACGCTAGGTTTTGTAGCGGGCATTGCTCCCTAGCAAGAAGAGAATAGATCAAACAAGCAGCAGTAGGAGTTTTATCTCTCCGGAGAGCTCCGAAGCTGGGTAAACCGCCCGTGTGCATCGCCTCGATCCGCTCTTCGTGCGACCTCCGCCCCCCTCCGAACCACAAAGGGACCCGCTCCGCCGGGCCCCATAGGTGTCCGTGGGTATGATCAGCCGCCCCGACAATCGCTCCACTCCACCTTTGCCAGCTCGTGAACCTACAACGAATTTACTTCAACTTCAGCTGCAGAAATTTCTCGATGAATCAGAAGCCACTTGGCCAACTGTCAAGCCTTCTAAAGAAAATCCTCTGTCTCGCAAGTGTGATGAGGCTGGCCTCAATATTCCTTCCTCGTCCAAGACCCAAGTTAGTCTCAAAGGATCAGCTGCTGCTGTTGCCGCTGAAGATGAAGAGATTCTGCACACTTCCGGATCAGACACTTCGTGAGACGGTTCCTCAGGTGATGCCTCAGAGTGAATCATATTCACAGTTTTCCACTCGTGTTGTTTCATCACCTTTTTGACACTAGTTGAAAAAAAAGGGGGAGAATAACATCGAGAGTTTGATAGATTTTCTCTGTTGGATTTGGTGTTTATGTTTTTCTCACTCTCTCTTTGAGACAATTGCACCATTTCATGTGCTCTGATGTAAAACTTCTGTTATGAGCTGTAATATTAATAACCCCACCAGCTGCACTGCTCTCGCTTGAAGCTCTTTGTTTTGTAGGTGAAATTATTAACATAAGTTATGAATGATTGCACTTTTCTCTCATTGGATTATTCATCATGAGTGCGAATCATTACCTCGTATGATTGAAAATTCTCCACAGTCTCAAATGAATTGCAAGGAATTCCATTATATATCAACTGAACCTGCATACATCCACGGGGAGTATATTTCATCATTGAATCAAGTAACGCAAGTTCCTCTTGTTTGATTTAAAACTTTCTTATCTATCTTCACTTCGATGATTATCTATTTTGTCAACAACCGTCCAACAAGGGGGAGATTGTTGGTGCAATGATAGGCCCCTTATGTTTTGGAGTTTGTTGACATAAACAATTTGGGACTTATGTGTTTGCTAGTGCACACAGAGTAACATGTCCCTGGAGTAATCGGGGAGTTTGATGAAAACGATGAAGATAATCTCCCTGCTAGGCAATGAAGGTTATCACCGAAGATAAAGCTAACGAGAGTGACCCCTAAAAATTGCTGAAGTTTAAGCAATTGGTTCGGTGATTGTTCGAAGCAAAGGACTGTGTTCGAGGAAGAATGAAGACGAAGTGAAGGTGTAGCATTTATTTCGTTCTTCTTCTTGTTTCATTGAGTCATAGGACCACCATATTATTGAGAGGGGTATAGCGTTTCGAAGCTTTGATTCTCTGATGCTAAACCCAAACTGAAAGTGGTAGTTATCGACTAGAGGGGGCTGAATATGCTATTTTATGGAAGTCTTCAAAGCACGAGGTCTTTGAAGATAAACAATCAAATCAAACCTATATGATATGCAGCGGAAGATAAACTACACTAGGCAGACCACAGTCAAGTGAGCGTAGTAATGAAAGCATGACAACCAATAGCAGCTAGATAGAACAGATCGGAATGGAAGACAGAATGAAGCCAAACAGGTAATAGTCTTCACACAGTGAAGTCAAACAAATCAGGCAAGCAAGCAATGACTTCACGAAGACAAACTGAAATGTAAATGAGTTGGAAGATAGAACCAGTATCTTGGTGAAGACAAGGATTTGGTAGACCAGTTCGATTCTGTCAGAATAACCGTGACGTATGGTTAGGGAGGCTAAGATTGAACTCAGAAGACCACGTCTTCACCTTATTCCCCTTGAGCTACGGACACCCAGCCCTCGCCCAATCACTCTGGTAAGTCTTCAAGGTAGAATTTCAAACCTTCACAGAATCTGTTCACCGGCGATCCACAATGACTCTTGGATCCTCAGAACGTGACGCCTAACCGCCTGGAGGATACACAATCCTCAAGTGTAACAAGTCTTCAGGTCACGTGGACATAAAGAATTCAGTGATGCCTAACACTCTTTGGCTCTTGGTGTTTTGGGCTTTGTCCTTGCAAGGATCTTTATCTCAAAGGCTTCGGAGGTGGGTTGCTCTCAGACGACAAAAGCCGTGCACTAACTCTAAGCAGCCACCAATTTATGGTGTAGGGGGTGGGCTATTTATAGCCAGGAGGCAACCCGACGTGATATGTCTGAAATGACCCTGGGTCACTAAGGAACCGACATATGTCCAACGGTCGGATTTCAAACACACGCGGCATCATGGCTTGGGCTACAAGCAAAGTTGACTCATCCAACTCAGGACATGATTTGCTCTCATTATCTTCGCTCAAAGACATAGGATTTTGGGTTGAGCATCACGTCAGTCTTCTGACTTTGTTCACTTGGACCCCACTTAACAGTTCGGTGGTTCCTATAACTCAATAAAGAAGAAAAGGAAAGTACAAAAGAAACTATGTCTTTGCACTCCATAGTCTTCAAGTGAATGTCTTCACACGTCATTATAGTCTACGTGAATGTCTTCACGAACCACCATTGTCTTTAATGTCTTCATACATTTTTAGGGGTCATCTCTGGTAGAAAACTGAATCAATGAGGGACTACAACCTGTGTTATCCTGCAATTCTCACAAACACATTAGTCCCTCAACCATGTTTATCATCCATACCCCAAAACCGACTAGGGGTGGCACTAGATGCACTTACACAAACCTATGAAAACTATGAGAGAACTCTCTTTGTGCTCGAGCAAATACTTGCCAGCAAGAGACTGTGTTCTTCTTTGCTGCGAGAGATTTGCTTAGACCGAGGAGTTAGCATTACTTGTTCCTCAAGTAATGTTACCATTGCTCCAAAAGCCGATCATTGAGAACGTGTCGATTGGCCATTGGCTGGACCTCGTGTCCAAAATCGTCATTTCCCATCTAGGAAGGATGTGACTATAAATATCCACCCCGCGCCGGCTTTGTCCGGTGGCTGCTCCGTTTGACTTCTGAGAAGATTGTTGAGCAACCCCTTCTCTGAGCGGTTTGAGTTTAAAATCCACCGAGAGAAAAACCCTAGAGCTGAAGAATTAGACAGTGGTTCAGCATCATTGGAATCTAAGTTTAGTATGCTCCGCCTATTACTCTTGAGAGTTGCAAACTCTCTAGACGGTTAGGTGTCAAGTTCTTTAGAGACCAAGAGTAATTGTGGTTCTCGAAGAAGAAGTCTGTAAAGGTTTGGAGATCGCCTTCAAGTATCTACCACGATGGATCGGCATCGGTTGACGAATCGATTGTTGAGGAGAATAGGGTGAAGAGACTTTATCTTCCGTGTTAAGTCACAGCCCCTCCAACCGGACGTAGTCGTTGTGCAGAAGGACAAACTGGTCGAATAAATTCCTTGTCGCCATCGAGCACCACCAGTTACCTCTGTTACTCAAGTTTACCTTCAATGCATTTTATTCATGTATTTTACTTCGATGCATGCTTTAGTTTCCCTTCGATCATATGTTCTAGTTCTTCTTAGTCTATTTTTTGTTTATTCTGCTGTTGGGTTCTAAGAGATTTAAGTTTTCCGAACAAAATTTAAAACTCCCATTCACCCCCCTCTGGTAGACATACTTCATTCCTACAGGTTCCCTTTATAAACGTTGTTCAGGTGGACAATCTGCCTCGAAATCCACGCCATACGACCGCTCATACAAGCGCTCACAGTTGTATGAAATGTCATCTTTTGTGATGTTTCTTCTGGCACGTCTCCTGTTGATTTCGTCTTTATTTTCCATTCCTTTCCATGTTCTCACTTGATTTCTTCCCTTTTAGCCCATTCCCTGTGTAAACACATCAAAGATAGGATTGGCGGAAACCTCTTTGCATTAATTAGTCATTAGTAGCAATATCAGAGCGAATATCTCTTCTTAATTGAAATATCTCAGTTTAAACTAGGTTGAATGAGTGTAAAATATCACTCATCAACTCCCCCAAGCTTAAACTCGATCATCCTCTAGCAACATAGATAGAAATTCGAATCATAGGGAACTCGGTTTTTTAAACCGAAATAATAAGAAGGGTTTGGTTCACTTACGATGGGTACGCCTAGATAGCCCTCCACTTCTTGGCCTGAAAACTTAGTGTAGCTGTAGCAACGACATGGCTATTGTGCATGTGTTAGTGAAGCAAAGATAATCAACACAAAGCTCTTGATATACTAGATAAAACAACTTTTGCAACACTATTCTATATATTCTAAACAACACTTGCTTGCCCAGAATGCACGGAAGAGTTTTCTTTGATAGAGCCATAAAAACATAAGTTAGGGAGTGAAAGGCATGTAGAAAAACATGATGCTTTAGTACTCATAAACATACCTACAATCATTTCATCCTTGAGGCTCTTAAGCACTTTATTTCAATCATTGTTTGCTAAAACTTTGGTTTTCACATGAAGGGACTATGCCAAATAAGTGGTCATGCATTGAGTTTCGTTGTGGCTTAATGTTCGGAAACTATAGAACTTTGATATTTGTCTCTTTCGAGATCTTTTGATCAGTCCCCTTTATCTACCACATATACACACATTCAAAAGAAAGCCGAATAATATGTCGTACAGTAACAAACTCATAGCTGAAATCCAAGATTTCGCTCTTGGTGGATCATTCATTGGCGTGCAAGTCCTCCACATAACATCAAGAAAGGTGATGAAGCCACATTTACACACATACACGTGCATATAGTAGCAGGGCCATGGCACCAGCGAGAAGCTGAAGCGCCAAGTAAGAGATACACCACGGATTTTTGGCGCAATCTTGTTCATCCTTCAACTAAGTTCCTCTAGATAATTTTAATCCACCAGTGCTATCAAGTCTATTAAAATTAACAATATGGGGTTGAACATTTCAAACATCATCTTCTCTACATTTTTTTCTCAACACCCAAGTCTTTGAAGACTTTCTCTTGTGCATGGTTATTCTTAATTAAGATCATTTCATTTTAAAACAGTCACACAACAAGTCTTGGTTATCTAGACTAAACAGAATAAAGGCTACAATCAGCTACTAGAACAAAACATTTGACTTAATTATCAATAATTACTCCCTCCTTCACATATTACACATGCTACTACTACATCTTCTCTAAGTATTTCAAGTGCACAAGACGAGAGTCGTAGGACATACCTTCACGGTTGTAAATTTACATACTTCTCTTTCTTACTCTTGCATTCCTCGTCGTCCGGTGTAGATCAACTCTTTTAAAAACAAAAATGCAAAATTGATTAAAAAGAGTAACAACAAAGCTAGCTTATTCTATTTTTTTCTTTCGGGTTTTTTCAAAGCTAACTTGCAAACAAAAAATCGCAAAGGCAAAACGAAAAACAAAAACAAAGCAAAGTGTTGGAACAAACCAACACGAGTGTTCTGAAGCTCCACAAGCTTAAGTACAACCTCGTCAAAATTTATTCAATACCATCACATCTTGATGTAGACGTGGAGATGACCTCTCCAAGCTTAAGTTTTTGCAAGCTCGAACCGGTGGAATCATTGTGGCGGTTGGTCAAGAGCCCATCCTTGGCTCCAGTTGGTGAAGTTCGTGTTCATGTAGGCGGATGTGCCTGGAAGGGACGTGACGAGGTTGCCCATGTCATCAATAGAGCGATGGAGGCTTCTAAGGTCCGCATAGGTGGTGTAGGCTTCTTATTGTGCATGCTCTTGGTGTTGCTCCTCTTATTCGTCTACTTGTTCTGGTTCTGGGTCTTCTTGGTCCAAAGTTGCATCTCCTTCCTGTGCAACATATGCAATTGTCCATGTTCTATGAAAAAAGATTAGGCATTGAAGTGGGCGACAAGTGTGCCACTCCAAGAATTCTGATGCAATGACAACCACGGCGAACTACTACCATTCCAGCACTAGTAAGAACACGAACGTTGGCAAGGTTGTTACCGACAATGGGGTGAAGGTGATTGTAGTTCAGACCAAGGGATTTGGCCAACATGGTGATCACTCCTCCACACACGACATCTCCTTGTGCATGATTTTCTTGATGCATGAGGTGTAACAAAAGTATTGGCCCTAAGTTGGGCGAATAGCCGACGTCAAGGTTTGTTGCTTTCCCGAGAACTAGCATGTTCTCATCATTCACCTTAGAAACTTATCCTCATGCCGGCAATGAGTTATTGATAACATAATAGAAATAACATATAGCAGGACTTTCAATGCATCTGGCTCTTTGCCTTGAGCCATGGCGACTCATCTGAAAGAAGGATTGCCTCAGGTGCGGGTTAGTAAACTCATAAACATAACAGATGCCATCATGACTGGCAGGATGCCTGGGAATCCTCTACCCAGCCCATGACTGGTAGTCCGACTTGGTTAGCACCCCCTAGTCCAGGACACCGTCACTAGGGCCAAGCAAGACCAGTGCACAAGAACAATAACTATCTCTGATGATGAGAAGCTTAGATCAAAGGAATCTAACTTGTAAACACACGAACAAAGACTTGACCCAAATAGTTCCAACAAATACCAATACTGGTCGAATCCCGTGAGATCCACCGGAGATACACCTCCAAATGCACATCAACGTCACTAGATGTTCCTACGGAACTGGGGCTTGGCAGACAAGATCTTATTTCATCTTCAGAAAGTCGCCGCCATCTCACCTTCATGAGTAGGACACAAACCTTAATTGAATTTAAAACTCTAATTAAAAATAAAGAATGATCTCTCCTGCCAGCAAGGGTTGACGCCCAATGAGCCTCCGTCGCCCTAAGGCACCTCGAGACAAGGCCGACGCCGGTAACGCCAATAAGATTCAGTTGAACCCTAATCACCTTGTCTGCCTGGAAGCACAAGAAGAATGGGCATGCTGGGGATTTTGTCAACATCCATTAAAAGAGGGTGTAGAGAGATGGTTACATGCATTCTTTCATATTCTCTCTCTAATTTCAAAGCTAATCTTTTTATTTTTAATGATATATTAACTCCTCAATGTCTTCTAAACCCAAATTTTGTTTTTGATCTTTTTTATATATATTTGATATCCTCGCAAAAAGGTAAATCTTTCATAAATTTAAAATTCATTTAAATTTCAAAATAAGTGAAATAGTGATTGAAGAATGGAGACAGAGTATATTAGTAACAATCTTCAAGAACAAGGGGGGTTGTTGAGTTGTACTAATTACCGTGGAACAAGCTGATGAGCCATACAATAAGCTATGGGAGAGAGTTAGTGAGCACCACTTAAGAAAAATGACCCCTACTGCAGAGACGTGCTATACAAATGGGTTTTACCCCCTTTCCGCGACAGAGTTTTAAACCGTCGCCTAGTGCATGTGTGCGTTAGGGGGGTCCTTTCCACATGACCCAGTAACACGTCGGGACAGGCATCGAAGCCCAATCGTTTCTATTCGTATGTACATCCCACACAATGAATCCCAGAAAAATGTTTCTGTTCGTATGTATATCACACACAGTTTTTTGTATGGAAACGTTTGTGCAAGGTGGCCCAACGCAAACAGTTCTCTGCCGGAAGCTGTGTGTGATTGTTACTTGATCCAACACGCATACTTTCTAGAAACCGCGTGGGTTCTTTGAGTTCATCACCCATGGTGTTGTCTGAGTAACCGTCTGCAATAGAAAACCCCAATAAGCAGAGTAACCGTCTGCAATAGAAAACCCCAATAAGCAGGGTAATTAGCCTATTATTTGATAATCCATCTAGTAATCAAATTGACATTTCTTATATAACACACCAAATATTTCATATTCGTATAACGACAACCAGGATTTCATAATCGAATTACATCAGATAGCTTCAACACTCAGTTACACCAAAGAGGGATATAGCTAGCTACGCTGTTACACAATAGCACCAAGTTTCGCATGCAACATCAAAAACCTTTGGAAAAGTAGCATCATACACGGTAAATAGACAGATGAATCTCATCTGGGAAACTACAAAAGCGGAAGGCGAATATTGAGCCTTCAGTGATGTTGAATGTCCTTGCAACTTTAGGCCAGTGGCTATGGATAATTGCCCGCCCAACCTTCATCCTCTTCAGGAAGACTTCAATATTGTACCGTGGGTGTTGAATTAATACCTTCCTCGCCTCTTGACCATGCAGGTGGTTTGAGAGGTAATCATCAGTGAACTACTTTGAAAAGTACTGAAAACAAAGATATGCATAAATCGCTGTTATAAATTTTGAAATGGTGCTAGGGGTAAAAACAAGGTAAAAGAGTTAGTACCATCATATAGTTGACTGATGTCTTCTTCATTGTGCAAACAAAGATCTTGTTGTTATTCATCATAAGTTTCTTTATCCTAACAATCTTTCTGAGTTTCTTGACTTGACTGATATTCATGGACATCTCATTTCTCCATATGCAAAATGGGTCGAACAGTGGGTCTAAGCCTCTGACACCAGGACCTACATGTGCCAGACCAAATTGTAAGAAACCTAAATATTAGAATGATTCCTGCAACTGCACTATAATGTGCTATTAGTGAAACGACCATGCATGAGCAAACCTCGATGGTAAACCGCAGTGTCTCCCATTGTTTCCCTGCAACACATATAAGGAAGATCTTGATCAGATTAACTGAGAGTTGACATACTATCAGTATAATATGTATTGAGTACAGCCAAATTCGATTTATTTCTCACATGCATAACAATACAAAATTGTACCCACAACATATGTAAATCAAATTGCAGAATTGAACCACACAGTTAACTGGACAGCAGACCAAATGAACTAAAGCAGTTACCTGAGCATGACATTGCAGAATAGAACATATACTAGAAGATAAGACAGTTAACGAAACCCAGAATGCTTGAGAACAGTACTACGAAATGTAGCAATTGTTGGACCAAACTGTTAACTAAACATTACATTTCGGAATATCAGATTGCATATTAACATTACAGAGGACAAATCACTAGAAGGCACTGAAGGTGGCCTCCAGTAAATAGCACGAACTGTATTTTAAAGTAGACAACCGCGTGGCCGTGTCAATGGTGGCCTCGAAGACGAGGTGCTCCTCCAAGATCTGGTGGTCGGCATGCACGTCAGCCATAGCAACCTCGTCCGCGCATGCGGTCCTGATTTGCTTCTCCGCTACCAGATGCTACTGAGCTCCATGTTATACTGCGTGCAAAATGGTTGTGGGCGACGCTTAATTGGAGGACGGGGCCAGTGATTTCGGTGGAAGGTGTCGCATCGTCAGTCGGGGCATGTGGGACGGGGAAGGAGGAGGATGGTGTGGGTGGGGTGTGGATTACCTGACCGTGTCGATGAGGCGGCGCTGCAAGAAGAAGGGTCGCCGGCGAGGAGGCGGCACTGCCAGTAAGAAACAATGAAGGTTTGAACTTGGAAATCAAGGAGGAACAGTGGGAATGTGGCTTTTGGTGGGGTGGGGGCGTGGAGATAGATATTTCCGTGGTGGCAGAAATTTTTTGCTCGGTGCCGCAAGAAACTGGCGCGCAAGTGTGGTTCAAGCGCGACGGTGGACTGTAGACGATGAAGCTTCCTGCGTAAGCTAGACAAGACGGCGCGCCAAGATATTTTATATCACATCCCACATGATTCTTGCTAGTAAACTGTTTGTGGTATACCTAATTTTTTCATTCTGTTTTCAAAAACAAAATGGTGTTACGGAGGGAAAGGATGGTTTTTGAATTGCTAGAACATTTATCTACAATGAACATGCAACTATATGAGTGTCGTGTTAAAATTTGGAATTATTCTGTTTTGTTTGGCCCTTTTATGTATTAATTGAGTTTTTAGGCATTTAATGTGAATAATTCAAATTTGAACTACAAGCACATGCTCTAGTGCACCAAGGTTGGTTGAAAAATCACATGTGTGTCCTTGGGTGAATTTCTAGGTCTCATGCAAGAAATGGGAATGAAATTCAAACATCTCGGGTCGTGGCTCGACCAGTAACATTGAGAAACTTGGTTTTTCAAATTCCTGTAAATTCAAAACTCGCTTGAAAATCATGAAACTTGGCATGGTGTCATTTCATGGCACCAACATGCTGTGGTAAAAAAATTGGCTAAATTGGACAAGTTTTGGTACAAGCTTCTTGCAAACCGGAGCTTCTCTCAAGAAGACTCGTGCTTCCGAGAGGGAACATGTCACCTTTGTGTGCGAAACGACATACGCAGCCCCCCTGTTGATTTTTTTACAGAGCAAACCTATAACTATATGAGTGTCATGTTAAAATTTGGAATTATTCCGGGTTGGCCTTTTTATGCATTAATTGAGTTTCTAGGCATTTAATGTGAATAATTCAAATTTGAACTACAAGCACATGATCCAGTGCACAAAGGTTGGTTGAACAATCACATATGTGTCCTTGGGTGAATTTCTAGGTCCCATGCAAGAAATGGGAATGAAATGAAATTCAAATATCCGGGGTCGTGGCTTGGCCGGTAACATTGAGAAACTTGGTTTTTTAAAGTCCTGTAAATTCAAAAATCACCTGAAAATCATGAAACTTGACATGGTGTCATTTCATGGCACCAACATGCTGTGTTAAAAAAATTGGCCAAATTGGGACAAGTTTTGATATAAGCTTCTTGCAAACCGTAGCTTCTCTCAAGAAGACTCGTGCTTCCGAGAGGGAACATGTCACCTTTGTGTGTGAAACGACATACGCTGCCCCTCCCCCCTCTTGATTTTTTACAGAGAAAACATAGAACTATATGAGTGCCGTGTTAAAATTTGGAATTATTCCGGGTTCGTTTGGCCCCTTTTATGCATTAATTGAGTTTCTAGGGATTTAATGTGAATAATTCAAATTTGAACTACAAGCACATGCTCCAGTGCACCAAAGTTGGTTGAAAAATCACATGTGTGTCCTTGGGTGAATTTCTAGGTCCCATGAAAGAAATGGGAATGAAATTCAAACATCTAGGCATCATGGCTCGACCGGAAATATTGAGAAACTTGGTTTTTTTAATTCATGTAAATCCAAAACATGCATGAAAATCATGAAACTTGGCATGGTGTCATGACATGGCACCAACATGATGTGGTAAATTTTTGGGCCGAACTAGGACAAGCTTTGGTATAAGCTTCTTGCAAACCGGAGCTTCTCTCAAGAAGGCTCGTGGTCCTGAGAGGGAATGTGTCACCTCCGTGTGTGAAACGACATACACTGCCTTCTGCCGCCTTGATTTTTTACACAGGAAGCTTAGACCAATAGGAGTTTCATGCTAAATTTTGGAATTATTTCGGGTTCGCTTGGCCTTTTTTATACATTAATGAATTTCCAGGCATTTAATGCACATAATTCAAATTCAAACTACAAGCACATGCTCTGGTGCGCCAATCATTTATGTTTAGTTGGGCAAATTTCTAGGTCCCGTGCAAGATATGGGAGTGGAATTCAAACATCTATGTGTCTTAACTCGGCCAAAAACATCGAGAAACTTTGTTTTAAATTTTTTGTAAATCCAAAACTCGCCTGAAAATCATGAAACTTGGCATGGTGTGAGAACATGGCACCAACATGTTGTGGTAAATTTCTTGTCCGATTTGCGAAGGCGCACACATTAACAATCACAAAGTCATTTTGGAACAAGTGTTGTCACGTTACAATCGGAAACACAAGTATTATGAAAACTGTGGGCATTCTACTTACCATTTACGTGCCGCCATGCGTCCCTTTTTTATTGGCTAGGAGGTGCCATGTGGGGTAGATATTTGAGTATGGGAGGCGTGTGATCAGACCCCTGCGTGTGCTCATCGGGAGGAGTGCCCTTTGTCCTCTATTCGCCGCCCACCTCTCTCCCAACGTCTCCATTAATGGTGCTCGAGCCCTTGTTTAATGGCATGGCTATGTCTCACTCGATGACTCGACTGAGATTTAAGAGAGAAAAAAGAAAGTTTTGCACAGATCTTGATGTAAGATCCGACGGACCTATATAGCATCGACTGCGACTTATAGCAAGACTGATGAATATAAGGACAATGACAGTGGATAATAATTGTCTTACATATTTAGGAAGATAATTACAAAAGCCATATGCGGCAACGCCAGAAATACACAAGGGCAAAAAAAGAAGGAAGACGCAGACAACGATCTGGCTCGCTGATATCTACTTTCTTGATGCATTGCTGCAGGCCGGGAAGACTAGTTCTCGCAGCGAGCGGTGATGAGCTCTTTCGTGTCCTCAGGATGCTGCTTGAGAGCATCCACATATTCCTCCATCAGCCTTTGGCGCTCGATGTGGAGCATGGCATTCTCGTCCATAAGTTTCTTGACGATGACGCCGGTCCTCTTCAACAAGGAAGTGGTCTCATCGTGCTGCTTCGTCGTTCCAGCGATCTTTGCCCTCAGCAGGTCGGGCTCGGTGCGGAGCTTAATCTTGTCCTCCCCTAGTCCCCAGATGATGCTGGTAGAATTTTCAAACAAGGCATTCATCTCGTCCTGCAGATTCATCCAGTCAGAGGTCCGACCCATCAGATCATCGAGCATAGCACGCATGTGCCTGTGAGAGTCCTTGCCTGCCTGCCAGACATTTTCCCCGGCTGCTGCGGTGCAGGAGGACATCTCTGCTGCATTCGCGGTGTGGCGGGACATCTCTGCTGCTTCCACAGCGCGGCCGGACCAGTCTGCTGCATCGACAGTGCGGCGGGACCTCTCTGCTGCTTCGGCAGCATGGCGGGATCTCTGTGCTGCTATGGCCGCGCAGTGCAACATGTCAGCTGCTTTCGCGGCGAGGCGGGACATGTCTCGTCTTCCGCTTCCATGCTCGTCTCTTCCTGGTAGTAATCTCTCGACCCAGAACGCATGCGGGCCATGGCAGACGCAAGGTAACGACGATGAATGACTTGTTTGTTTTTGTGGATGAGGAGTTGAGGAGGAATGTGCAGTCATCTTGGAGTAAGTAGTATTTATAAATGAGTACTAATACACTCCTAAGTGGGGAACAATTCAGGTTTTGATCGGTGTGAACAGGTCTGCAATTAAATATAGCGTGGTAGGAATTTGGAATGTGACGGGACTCAGGCTCAAAATTTATTGACGGTTCTATAATTTCAAAGTGCGGCACTATTCCCGGACAGCGTAACGTGGGCACGCATTCTCGGCCGTGTACGTGGCGTTTGCAGGGTGCACTGCAATAGGCGATGTCAGAACACGCCTTGTACCATCAACCGTGCGCGCTCGTTATTACCATCACGCATGCTTCTTTTAATTAGAATGTGTGCCCGTCTAGCACACACACATTGATCTGTCTAACTGTTTATGTTTGTTGTCGCTAATCGCAAACAGTCCATCCGTGTTAAAGTGTATGTCATCAATCACAGACACCTTGATCTGGCTAACCATTTATGTTGTGTTTCCTAATCGCAAACAGTTCATCTGTCTGAAGTGTATGCCCTCTATCGCAGACACCTTGATCTGGCTGACCGTTTCTGTTGTTTTGCCTAATCACAAACATTTAATCTGAGTGAATTGTATGCCATATATCACACACACCTTCATTTGGCTGCCTGTTTCCGTTCTTCTGCCTCGTCACAAACAGTTCATTGATCTGAACCGTATGCCCCGCATTGCACACGCAACTAAAATCTGAACCATGTTTAATGCATCCGCCATCGCAAACGTTTTGCATCCTTTTTGACAGTTTTTTTACATCACTGTTTGCGATTAATGCATCGCACATAGTTTCATCGAAGGGTCTCTGATTGCAGTGTCGCGTTAGCAGCATCCTGCAATAGTGGACAAGCGTGACCTGAAAGTGCAACTAATGTCCGGGTGGTTTTGGTAATTAATTATAACATACATATCATTGATCTAATGAACATTGATGATAGGCTTCAGACAAAACAATGATTGGCATGGAAAGGACTAATGGATGTGGACCCCTCAAAATATCAAGGACAAAGGATTGGCTACTCCAAGACCCTTCATTTTTGGTTTAGTGATCCAAGATCACATTGAGTCCCTTAGGATATCCAATACTATTAAAAGGGGATGATGTATTGTTGATGAGGTTGTTGCTCAAAATGCTTAGTGATATTGCTCAAAAAACCCTCCATCACTCTGCCAAAACACAACTATCAAAACCCTATTTCATCATTTTGGTCCCACTGATATAATCTACTCTGGACCCACCTAGATGATCATTTCATTGCCATAGCCAAAACCCTAACATTTTGGTGTGACCAAAATGGCACTCGGTACCACCTGTCTGATGCTATAGTGCATGATGGCATCGTTTATGTGGTCGATCGACGCATAGTTTGGCTGCATATACTAGGGGAATCTATCGTCATGTAATTATTCTATCTCATCTCATCTTTACCTTATGAATACGACTGCCTGCTGATTGTTAGAAATTTAGAATAGATAGTATGTTTGTAACCACATAATTGCTATATGTTCCTGTCATTTCCTAGATTTTTATGACTGCACATTTTATTGTTAGAGTTGATATGAGAACAATTGTCATCTAATGATTGTTAGAATAGATATTATGAGTATAACCTCATGATTGCTATACATTACTCTCATTTCCAAGATTTTTATAACCACACATGTTATTGTTAGAGTTGATATGAGAATAGTAGTAACTGCTATGGTAGAATATGAGTGGGCCCTGTCATAGCAGTTTTCCTCTCATTTTACATGATGTTTGAACCATGACATATTGCTAGAATATGAAAGCAATTGGCTTAAATTTTTTAACTTGGGGTATGATTATGACCAAGGCATTGCAATTCTCTGTTTATGATCCATGTCACTGTTATAGTAATCTTAATTCCACACATAATCTCAACATGATTGTATATTTTTGTCCTTTTGGTCTCCAGTTTGATTTGTTGCCGCAGACGCAAATGTGCTAGCCTTCATAATTCCAGGACCTGGAAATATACAAGTCAATGGGTGGTGGTTTATCACTCGTTCAACTGACTGCGGTCATTTGATGCTCATTCGCACGTACCAAATATATCAAACCATTTCATCAAACCACATGCAATACAATGCCTGGGGCGTTCGTGACTGTGATGGCTATGGCTGCTTCGTGTTCGAGAAAAATCCCAGCTCCATTGGGCCAGGCGTATTCAACTGGAGGCGGGTTTACAGCCTCGGCAACCACTCCATGTTCTCCGGGGTCAATTATCTGATCATTCAACCAATCATCGATCATATCACCGGTGATGATTACCGTGCTATGCAACTTCCATTCGCCAGTGGGAACTGTGTTTACACATCGTACCATGGGTTTCATGAATCACCATATCCAGAGATTCGTCGACACAGCTTGTTGCCAAATAATCTTCAGTGTGTGAAAGGCATCAAGCTTCCAAGCGATGAATGGCTTTTTCAAACCCAACATGCGGCGATGTGGTTCATGCCAATAGCAAATATGCACAACTTGATTCGTAGTGATATCTAGACTGAGCCATGTATCCTGTTGCTGTAGCATGACCCTCTTTTGTTGGATATTATGTACTGTAGTTAGTTTGAAGAATAGATACCTTTCTGGGATCAAGTGCATCCTGACTCACCTACGTAGGATGTACTGATAATGATGATGGAGATGCTGTGCAGAAGCCATATATATATATATATATATATATGTATATATATATATATGTATATATGTATATATATCAATTAGGCTTCAAGCACGTATTTGTTGGTGAAAGTGTTGTCCAATGGGAATTATATTTTGTATTACTCATGTAGCCTACAAAGTCTGTCGCACATCCTTGTAACTTCGTACTCCATTTCTAAATTTGTACTAGTCCTCTATACCATATATTGCGCTACTTGTACTACTACCTCTCCCTCCTAGTTTATTGGTCCCCTTCGTCATTTGTGTCAAATTTTGACCATAAATTTAACTAACTAAGTGTTAATGCGTGTCACAAAGAATTATATCATTGGATTCGTATTTGAACATAGTTTCCAATGGTATAATTTTTGGTGACATGCATTGACATTTTTTTAGTTAAACCTATGGTTAAAATGTGACACTAAATATGACTAGTAAGTAGTACAGTAGTACTAGTATACGTCGGTCCAGTTATTCATCATGTCCTCACATTGAAATGCCGTGACAGCACGCTGCGCGTGAGGTGACACAAGAGTCCCGGCGGCTGTTCGTTTCACCAAAGTGAGCCTCACCCCTCTCGTACTACAACAACACTCTCGCATTCTCTACAAAATCACTCTCCCATTCTCTCCCGGTCTCCCCGCCTCCTAGCCACTGCCTTGTTCCGATCCATTTGGTACGATGAGCGATGAGCTACTGGAGTTGCTATACTTCATTGCAAGTAGTCAAAAGGAAGACGCTGAAAAAATCGATCATAACAAGGATGCTCTTCAAGCTAGTCAGATGAAGGAAGGAACCAGCGAGGCCGCTCCTGTGAGTATTCGTCTCGTCGCCATGTATGATGATTTTGATCTTTATGGGGGTTCTCAAGTCTTTAGAGTCTACATGTAGTAATGAAGCCGAGACCCCAGTTTGTTTGGGTATTGTGGACTTCAGATTTGGAGTACCACTTATCTGTCGAAATATTTCATCATTTACATAAAACAGTTGATTGATCATACATTGAGTACCATTTCACTGGAATTAACCGATGTAAGTCCAAGAAGGATTGGCCGGTGCTGCCAGCTGATGTCAAGTTATATCCCATAGATCAGGAGCTGATCGATCACCTTGAGGCCAAAGTGAGTGCTGACAGCACAAGATCTCACCCTCTTATCGATTTGTTCATACCAACCATCGACAGCGAGCACGACATATGCTACACCCATCCTGAGAAACTTCCAGGTGAGGCACCGATCGGCCATCTACTTAGACAAACATATTCCTTTGTTTATAGCTCTATTTTTCTTTTTAGGCGCATACCTAGTGAAGCGATTACAATTTGATAGTTAATTGAAAGTGAAACAAGTGACTGCAACATGCCAAAGATGTTATGAAAATGCCAACTACGTACCCTAAAACCTGTATTCACCAATACTGCAGGTATCACACTGTCGGTGTACTAGAGTAGGGGTACCCTAGTATCCCGTACTCGTGCACGGACAGTTGCAGCACCCCGCGGCAAGGTTTGCCTCGTCACCGCCAATCTCCTCCGTGGCTCCCTTGGAGCCATTCAAGAACAAAGTATTAGATTCAGAAGACAAGGTCCCGACAAGAGGAGCTTGTCGGGAAGGCCACTCCAGGCACGCAGAAGACAAGGCCCCGGCAAGAGGAGCTTGCCGGGAAGGCTCGGGGCGCGACGAGTCTCCGGGCGCGACAAGGATTCGACGGCAAAGCGCTTACCCGCGGCATGCAACTTCTCTCCGTCTCCGCTCCAGCTCACCCGGTGACGTGTCGCCATGGGACCGTTCCATGGGCGGCGTGTCGGCGGCTGTGCAGCCAGCGGAGAGCAGCGATAAGCGGCGCCGACAGCTCGCCATCGTGGCGGCGGAGGCGCACTGACGGTCTGTTACCTTTGTTTGGGCGACAACGACGGGCATTTATTGCTTTTGTCCCTTGCCGTCGAGTTAGGTATTTTACCGTACCTTTGTTCAAGTAGGTGTACCAACTCCTGTTTTTACATTTGTACCCCCGCCTATGTTACCACTGCCGGAGACCCTTGAGCATATAAAAGGAGGCCCGAGTGCAACGTAGAAAGGGTTCGGTTCCACGGGTTCCTTGATGAGGGTTTGGTTCGATTCATTTGGTGACGTAGACTAGACACACTCACGCTTAGGTTTTGTAGCTCGCATTGCTCCCTAGCAAGAACACAATAGATCAAACAAGCAGCGATGAGGAGTTTTATCTCTCGGAGAGCTCCGAAGCTAGGTAAACCGCTTCGCGTGCATCGCCTCGATCCGCTCTTCGTGCGATCTCCGCCCCCTCCGAACCACAAGGGCCTGGTCCGCCCGGCCCCATAGGTGTTCGATAAATGCGATCAGCCTCCCGACATCTCTGGCGCGCCCGGTAGAAGCGTCGAGGCCGTGTGAATCCGATCCGGCGTTCACGCGAGCAGCGTCATCAACATCTTCCTCAACATGCCACCGAAGAAGAAGGCAGCGTGGCGAAAGCCGTCCGCGTCGTACCCACCCTCACCGCAGCAAGCGGGTGGTGGGGCAGGCTGGCGGAGGGACGGCGCCCGGCGAAGGTGCTCGCGGCGTTGCCAAGTCCAAGGACAAGGCACCGCAAACCTCGGCGTCCGTGCATCCCCGCGCCCATCTTAGGAGACGCGGGACCAACAACGTCATGGCGTTCTAACGCCATACGTTCGTTGGATCGAGACCCTCAAGACCAGCATGCGGCGCCAACATGCTGGCACTAGTGAGATACGGTGCGCCGGACGGGCGCTTGCTCCTTCTAACGTGGTTAGAAGTGCAGCGTGTCCCGCTCCTCGCACCGTTCTCCAATGCCGCCTACTACTCCAGCGAAGCTCTGGCGAGAGCTCAGCGCTCCTCGACTACCCTCCAATGGCCGACAAGGTCGGCGAGTGGAGGCCACTATCGAGCCTCGCCGGCTTTGCCAGCAGCGGCGCTCGCGGCAACCAACGCCATCATTGCCGGCGGCGAGCGACAAGGCACCAGCCGGTGGCGGCGAATCTTGTCGGAGGTGCAACCACCGTGCACTCTCCGCCAAGAAGGCCAAGATCGCCGACTCACCGGATCCACCTCGGCAGCGAATCCACTTTGCATCGTCCGGATCCGCGAGCTCGCCGCGATCAGCGCCAAGTTCTTCATGAGCGACAACAAGAGGGCGCTCGAACTTCGCATCGGCGCCCGAAGAGAAGCGCGGCGTCAATCCGACAAGTGCGCTGGGCCTTACTGACATGCACGCAGCCGGAGGGGCCAGGCAACTTGCCGTGACGCGGTAGGTTGCCCTGCGTTCACTCATGAGCTGCGGCAAGTCCGGTGGCCCAGCCGGAAAAACTTCAAACTGACGTGCGGAGAAGTATGATGGCAGGACGCATCCGTCGGAGTTCCTCGGCATCTACACCATCGCGGTGCAGGCTGCGGGGGACGGGACGACAAGATCCTCGCCAACTACTTCCCGCCGTGCTCAAGCCCAACGTCGAGATCTAGGCTCATGCACTTGCCGGACAGCTCCATATCCTCTTGGGAAGATCTGTGCCATCGGTTTGTTGGCGCCTTCACGGTGGCCACAAACCTCATGGCCAAGAGAGTGACCTTCACTTGCTCGCCCGGAAGGAAGGAGAGTCCCTGCGCAAGTTCATTCAGAGGTTCAGCCGTGTGCACTACAACATCCCAGACGTCCACCCTGCCGCGGTGATCAGCGCATTTCATCAGAATGTGCGGAACCGCGGGATGAGGTAGGAGCTGGCCATGTGCAAAGTCAAGGACGTCAGTGAGCTGTACGCCTTGGCCGACAAGTGTCTTGTGTGGCCGAGGAAGGGAGGAGACTCCCAGGAGAGAATGCAGAAGCAGGATCTGACAGTGATGACACCGCCCCGGCAAAGAAGGGCCGGCGGCGAGGCAACAGGAAGAAGAAGGCCAGAGAAGTGCTAGCTGTTGAGCAGTCCGGCAATGGAGGTGGCGACAAGAACGCCAAGGTTGGTGTCTCCGGTGAGGAGGTTGCCGCTGACGCCAACCACCAGTCGGTGGCGGCCGCCGACAAGGTGACAGCTCCGCAAGCGATCTGCAAGATCCACCGCACCAAGGGCCACGACCTCCAGAGCTGCAAGAAAGTCGAGCAGCTTGTCGAGTGTGAGAGCTGAGTACGAAGCGGCGCGACAAGGAGAAGGCCGGGAAGGTGCTGGGGAAACAAGCAAGAAACGTCCGGCCGGGGAGGACGCATGGCAAAGTCAAGCAGCGACAAGGAGATCGACCTCCCAGCGGCGGCGCGACAAGGATGAAGATGATGATGACAGCGAAGATATGGAGGACGCCGGCGATGAGCAGGAGTTTTAGAAAGCCACAGAGGTTCTCTGCGTTGACGGAGGTGCTTCTGCATACCTCCACCGCCAACTCAAGCAATGGATGCGGGAGGTCAATGCGGCGGAACCATCCGTGAAATCGCGCAAGCCTCACGAAGTGGTCCAGCACGCCTATCATTTTTGATATTGAGGACCACCCTGATCGCATAACTGCGGTCGGGTGCTTGCCGATGTTGGTCTCTCCAACCATCCGCAACCTCAAGGTCACAAAAATGTTAGTTGACGGCGGGTCTGGCTCGAATCTGATCTCCTCCACGGTGCTCCAGAAGCTTCAAATCCCTGACAGCGAGCTCGAAGAGACCGGGACCTTCCAAGGAATCAATCCGGGAAGGAGCAAGCCGAAGGGGAAGATTACGTTGCCGGTCACATTTGGCAGCGAGCTGAACTTCAGGATTGAGAGGGTTACATTTGTCGTTGCCGATTTCCCATTGCCTTACAATGGGATACTTGGCCGTCCGGCACTTTCGCCAAGTCCATGGCAGCCTCTCACTAAACACAACCTACTCAAGATGCCAAGCCCGATAAGCGTCATCTCTGTCCATGGCGACAAGAAGGATGCCCTTATCTGTGCCGACAAGATCTACCGGGATGCAGCAGCATGACGGGCTGCCCAACACTTGGCTGAAGCTCCGGGGGAAGAAGACCAAGTCCAAGTCCGGCAAGGGCTCTGATGCTCACTCCGACAAGCGCACCTCTTCGGAGTGCTGCGCTACCGTCGAGGACGCACCATCGAGCTCCACCGGCAAGTGCAAGAAGATGGTGGCTCTGCCGAAGACCAAGAAGGTGCCCGCCAAGGAGGACAGCGCTGGTGGTACCTTCACCATCAGTGCTTTCCTGCGGGCGAATGTCGACGTGTTTGCATGGCAACCGTCTGATATCCCCGGTGTTCCCAGGAAAGTGATTGAGCACCGCCTGGCCGTTTGTCCCCATGCGCGGCCCGTCAAGCAAAAAGTCAGGAAGCAAGCAGTGGAGCGCCAAGAATTCATAGCCGAAGAGATCAAGAAACTGGAAGCAACAGGCCTTGTCAGAGGAGTGCTCCATCCTATGTGGTTGGCCAATCATGTAGTCGTGCGCAAGGCAAATGGGAAATGGAGACTTTGTATTGACTTCACGGATGTTAATAAAGCTTGTCCCAAAGATCCATTTCCCTTGCCGCGCATTGACCATTGTTGACTCCACGGTGGATGTGATTTGCTTTCGTTTCTTGATGCATACTCGAGATACCATCAGATCTTCATGGCTGAAGAAGATGAAGAGAAGACCGCATTCATCACACCATGTGGCACATCTTTGTTTCATACGGATGCCTTTCGGTTTGAAGAATGCTGGTTCAACATTTGCAAGGGTAGTCCATGGCGCTTTTGAGCGCAGATGCTGCGAAATGTAGAAGCCTACATGGATGACATAGTGGTCAAAAGCAAGGACAAAGCAACTCTGGTTCAAGATTTGGACGAGACCTTTGCAAATCTGCGCAAGATCAACCTCAAGCTCAACCCCGAGAAGTGTGTGTTTGGAGTCCCTTCCGGCAAGCTTCTCGGGTTCTTCGTCATCTCGGCGGGGATTGAAGCTAATCCCGACAAGATCAAGGCCATTGAGCAGATTGAAGCACCAAAGCGCGTCAAGGATGTACGAAGACTTGCGGTTGCGTGGCTGCTCTCGGCGAGGTTTATTTCTAGGTCTGCTGGCGGCGCCTGCCATTTTTCAAGATTTTGAAAAAGGCAGGTCGATAAAATGGACTCCCGAAGCGGAGGCTGCACTGCAAGACTTAAAGAGATACCTGTCCTCCACTCCAACACTTGTCGCACCTAGGCCACAAGAGAAGTTGCTGCTGTATATAGCGGCAACCAATCAAGTGGTTAGTGCTGCGTTAGTGGCGGAGAGGGAGGCGGATGACGAGCCCGAATCATGGCAAGCACATCCAGCGACAAGCGGGGGGCTTCGCCCGACAAGCTCTGGTCCCGACAAGGACGAATCCAGCAGACACATGAGCAGAATCTGAGAAAAGGATGGTGCAGCGCCCAGTCTATTTTGTCAGCTCCCTCCTGCAAGGGGCTAGGTCAAGGTACTCTGGTGTGCAAAAATTGCTTTTCGGCCTCCTCATGGCCTCGAGAAAGCTGCGCCATTACTTCCAAGCACATGAGATCACAGTTGTCACTCGCTTTCCGCTGAAGAGGATATTGCAGAATCCAGAAGCGACAGGCAGGATTGTCGAGTGGGCCTTTGGAGCTGTCAAGCTTTGGTCTCAAGTTTGAAAGCACATCAACTATCCAAAAGCAGAGCCTTGGCAGAATTCATAGCAGAATGGGCGTACGCCAACGGATGAAGAGATTCGGGGACGAGCATTCCCGTCAAAGAAGCAAGCAAAGAGTGGCTGATGTACTTTGATGGTGCCTTCTCGCTGCAAAGCGCCGGTGCGGCGTCTTGCTTATCGCACCCACGGAGAGCACCTCAAGTCGTCGTCCGGATGCACTTTCCCAAGGAGCAAGCGACAAACAATACTCTGAGTATGAAGGTTTGCTTGCGGTCTCAGGATCATGATGGACCTTGGGATCAAGAAGCTTATTGTTAGGGGTGACTCGCAACTCGTCGTCCGCCAAGTGAACAAAGATTACGAGAGTCCGTTGATGGAAGCCTCGTCGATGAAGTGAGGAAGCTAGAAGAGCACTTTGGACGGCTGCAAATGGAACATGTTCCAAGAGCTCGAGAATGATATTCTTGATGGCACATCCAAAGTGCGCCAGCGCTCAAGCTACACAATGGAACCAGGGATCTTTGTGCTCAAGCTGACTCAACCAACCGTAACACCATCAGCGAGGCAGAACAAGAAGAGGAAGTTGGCCTCTGGTGACTATTTTCCGACAGAGCTTCCCGAAGCCGTCGTTGCAAAGGTCCCCAAGATCAACACCAACAGTGCTGAGGAGCAGTCTGCTCCGACAGACCCCAGGGTTTGTTTCGTTGAAGCAGACGTTCCCGACAAGTCTTGCTCCGGCGAGCTTGCCGGGAACATCAAGCTCGGCAGGCCGCAGGTCCTCGCCGTGGAAGCTGATGTTCCCGCAGCAGATGTGCCTTTAGTCCTTGTTGTCGAGCCACAAGCTCCGGCATGGGCAGCGGATTATCCATTTCCTTGAGACAGAGAACTTCCGAAGAGCAGGAAGAAGCGGAAAGAGTAGCTGGCGATCAAGTATGTACCAGTTTGTCGACTGACATACCGCATGAAGAAGACTCAACGGTGTGAAATTGAAGTGTATTCCGGGGAAGATGGAGAAGGCATTGGCGAGAGATACATGGAGGCATATGTGGTCACCACATTGGCGCCAAGAGCACTTGCCGGCAAAGCTTTCCGGCAAGGTTTCTTCGGCCGACAGACCCTCTAGGATGCAAGCGCACAAGTAACCAAGTGTGAAGCGTGCGGTTCCATTCCAAACAGATACACCAGCCAGCTCAAGCTCTCGGGCGATCCCTTTATCACGGCCATTTTCGGTCGGGGGGCTCGACATCCTCGGCCCCTTCCCGAGCTGTCGGGGCTTTGAGTACTTATGCGTCGCCATCGACAAGTTCACAAAGTGGCGGAAGTGGAAGCGATGAGGAAGGTGACGACCGCGATCGGCGATCAAGTTCTTCTGGTCGATTGTTTGCCGTTTCGGAATCCCTAACAGGATCATCACCGACAACGGCACACAATTTACGAGTCGCACCTTCACGCAATATGTCCAAGACCTTGGCGCCAAGGTCTTCTTTGCTTCTGTTGCTCACCCGAGAAGCAACGGTCAAGCAGAGAGGGCAAATGCTGGAGTGCTGCGCGGGCTCAAGACCAGAACTTTCGACAGGCTGCACAAGTGCGGAAGAAACTGGATCGAGGAGCTACCGGTGGTTCTTTGGTCGATCAGACGACGCCAAATCGAGCCAGCGGCGAGCACCCTTTGCTCTAGTCTATGGAGCAGAGGCAGTTCTCCCACGGAACTTCGTATCTGGATCGCCTCGAGTACTCGCTTATGATGAGCTTGAGCAAGAGCAGCTGCGACAAGATGACGCTTTGCTCCTCGAGGAGGATCGTCTTGATTTGTTGTGCGAGCCGCTCGCTACCAGCAAGCCTGCGTCGCTACCATAGCCGTGAGGTTAGTGCCGAAGTCTCGAGGAAGGCGACTTTGTTCTTGGTAGCGTTCAGTCCGCCAAGAATTCAAACAAGTTGGCGCCAAAGTGGGAAGGCCCTTATCGGGTGAAACGAGTCACTAGGCCTGGCGCTGTCCGCCTTGAGACCGAAGATGGCATTCGGTGAGCAACTCACGGAACATTGAGCATCTTCGTAAGTTTTACCCATAGGGCGCGGTTGTCGGAATCCGTTCCGGCAACCACCTTTTAATACAAGTCTTGCCGCTGTTGCATGTAATCCTTCAGTACAAAGCCGGGCAGACCCGATGCATCGATAAAGCTTCGTGTGTTGCGCACAACTTGTCAAGTTCATGCTTTCATCAATTTATTGCATGCTTTGGCTAACACTTTGTGCGACAACCACACCCGTAAGCAGAATCGAGCCGCTAGGCTCCATAATGTTATTTCCTCTTCTTTTTCTTTTCTCAAAGGAAAGAAGGCTCCCTCGCGCACAAGTTAACCAGGGGGGAGGAAGAAATAATACTATGGACCAGGGACACTCGAGGAAGTTCCACCTCATCGGGAAGCAAGAGACCGAAAAGCTAAGTTGCCAAATTTGAGCAATCAACTTTTAAATTTTCAAGTTATCTTCCTCGAACGATAGTACTTTGTATGGAAAACCTGTCTTGTGAGAGGAACCAACTCGCCGGCTAGTCGCCCTTACTTTGTTTCGAGTCCGCTCAACAACTTAAGTGAGCTGCGGCTGGTCGCGACAAGGTTGCTTGTCGAGGCGGCATCGCCAGGCCGACGTTCAAGCACTTTTCGGCGCTTCATGACAAAAGTGCCCTCACCGACTAGTCCCCTTAACGCGTAAGGAATAAACTTACTAAGGAAGAAATCAAATAGAGGAAATAACATTGCATTGATCGATTCACCTAAGATAGAGTATATCACAGAATAACTTGTCGCTGATCTAACAAAGTTTTCTAAACATGATCGGCAGCGACAAGGGAAAGATAAGGTTGGCGGCCTAGTCCACGCGGGTCGCCCTCGATCCGCTTGATCTTGTTCACCTTGTCCACAATGGGTGCGACAAGGGCTTTGAGCTCCTCCACGTTGGCTTCAGACGGCAAGGATCTGAGGACGCCGTTAAGGTTGAGGCCCGGGTTGCGGAAGGCCACCTTCATCAACACCTTCTCGAGGGCCCCCGCACAGACTTGGCGCGATTCCTTGGCCAGCTGCCGGGACCTCTTCCGGAGTCGCCGGAGACCCGTCACCACGCCTTTGAAGAATAGGCTAAGCTTGACGCTGGGTTGGAGATGCTCGTCGGAGGAATGCAAGGTCCGCCATCCCCAGCTCCATCGGCTCGTTGTGGATGTCGGCGGCGGTGTCCACAAGACCTTCGGTCCATGCTCCACGCTCTCTCTCAAGGTGTTACAGGACGGAGGCAGCATTCGCCAGCCAGCTCCTCCTTGGCCTTGATCGCCTCCAACAAGCCCACCTCCCGCTCTGGCACCATCCAACGTCTGCGTCGAGTGGTGATTTCGACTCCAGATCCGCCTTGGAGTCCTTGGCGGCGTCTAGCTCCTTAGCCTGTCGGCGAGACAGACCTGCAGCTTCGCCCAGCGTGTAGGCGTCCTTCGGCGCTCACGCTTGAGCACGGCAAGCTCTTCGCCACTCTTCTTGAGGGTGGCCTCCGGTATGCCACCTTCGCCTTGACTCTTCCTTGGCGGCCTCGGCGGCTGCGGCAGCGTCGCCGCTTCTGGCGCCCGCCAAGCGACTCCTCACGCGGCAAGGTCCTCCTCGTGGCTGTCCAGTTGACCTTCCGCTGCCAACTTCGCTTTCTGCTGGCGAGCTTCTCGGCAGCCAGCCGCTGCTCCTCATCAGCTGCGGCCTTCTCAAGGATGAAGGCCGTGCGCTCTTCTGCGAGTTGCCCCGGCGCTTCCGCCACGTCGCGGAGGGCTTCTTTGTTGGCGCTCCGGAGCTCCTCGGTGCGCTTCTCCATGTCCGCCCCGGCCCTCGCGACAAGGGCTTCCCGGGTCTCCAACTTGGCCTGACGGGTGCGGTAGAGAGACAGCAGCTTCTTCAGCAGCTGCTCCTCCTCGGACTCGCCGCTGCTGCTGCTTGGCGCATCCACGGCGTCGGCCAATGCCTTGAGTAGCTTCGCCGTCGAAGGTCTCGCCCTCGACCGGGCGCCTCGAACTCAGTTTCGGGGAGCTTGATGAAGACGCCTTCGCCCGGCCTTGGGTAGGCGCTGGTGGGCTCCTCGGAGCTCGACACCGCTGGCAGTGGCCAGGGAATCGGTTTGTCGATGTAAGCGCTTGCCGCTTCTGCGGCCCTCGGGGCGTCGATCTGACCGCCCGACCCCTCGCCCGGCCTCTGCGTCGGCAGCCTCGGTGGCCTCCTCGCCAACAGGCTCGTCGGCGACGGCCTCTTCTTCCACGACGATGACCTCTTCTTCCTCGTGGCGGCCTCGTCGGTCTTGTCGTAGCGTTCCTCCTCGCCGGGCGGCCTCGACCTCCATCGGGTCTGCGTCGGACGAAGAAGGGGAGTCAGCAGATGTTCAAAAAGAGAAACAAAAGAAAGCAAGCCCAAGGAAAATTCCATGTAAGGGAGTTACTGCAGCGGGATCCGCAGCCATGGCCTCGACCACTTTGGAGGGTCATTTGGCGCCGTCCTTTGCGGGATAGCCTCCCTTGCGGAGTGGCCTCCTTGTCGGGGTGGCCTCCCTTGTCGGAGGGAGCTCCCTTGCGGGAGTTCTCCTTGGCGGCGTGGTGACGTGGCAGGATCTCGGGAGGCGGCTTAGAGCCCTCCCGATGAGGCTGCTCCGCTCCTACACAAACAAACAGTCGAGAAATCAACGAAGAAAGGGCACCCCTGCACACCTAGTAGTAAGGAGAAAACTGCACACACTTACTGGGGGCTGTCTTTGGGGGCTACTCTGGGAATGGTTGCCGGGTCCGACAAAGGCGGTCTCGGTGGCGTCCCCGTCGCCACGGAGAATCGTCCTCAACGACGAACGCCGGGATCTTGGCCCTCTTCGCCGCTCTGGGCGGCGTCACGAAAAGGAAAGAGTCCAGAACAAAGCAAATCAGATTCAAGATGAAGCAATAAAAATTGAAGAAATACAAGCACAATCGCGAGAAGCTTACTCTTCGCCTTCCTCCTCGGAGCTGAGCGCGGAGAAGTCAAACTCCGGCCCGCCTCCGGTGCGATGAGGCGGGGGAGTGGGCTCTCTTGGCCGCTTGGCGGAGGCGTCCGGCGGCTGAGAAGATTCCGCCCGATTGTCGCTGCAGTTTGTGGCGCTCCCGTGTCAACCTCGCTTGCCGCGGTTGAGCGCGTCGAGCGGCGCTGCTGCTTTGGGCCGGTCTGCCGCCACGACTCGTCTCCAACCCTGCGGAGACGCCTCCTCGGCGAGCAGGAGCTCAGCTGGCGGCAAGTCGCTTGGCGGAGGAGAAGCGCCCTCGGCGGGGTCCACTCGACCCGGCCTCGGTCCCGACAAGCTCGTCCTCGCCGGTGACCTCCCTCGCTCGGCAAGGCTTGCCGCCTTCGCCGCCTCCGCCTCCTCCACGGTGAACCCGAAGGCTCCGGCAGCGGCGGCTCTGCCGCCTCCTCCACCTGGTGGCAATCCGCGCCATCTCCTGCTCGGTGGTGTCTCGGGTGAGCCTTTTACGCTTTCGTCGGGCGGATCGGCACCTCTTGCAAGTCGTCGAAGAATTGCTGCACGACCTCGTCGGGGCTCCTGCCGGTCGGGGCGATCCGTGGGAGTCGACAGTGGCATCATGGCGCGGATGCGGTCGAGCGCCGAGTTGTTGCACAATGGGGCGACCCCGCGGCAACCTGAACCACTCGGGATGTTCGGGTCGTTCTTGAACAGCTCGAGCAGCACTTGAATCCAGCTCCATGGCGGTGAAGTTCCAATTCAGGCCCGGCGCAGCCTCATGATGTCCGCCGCATTCTGGAACTCCCAAGCAGGCCTCCTCCTTTCCTGCAAGGGAAGCGTCACGGCGGCGAATGAAGTCTGCGCCAACTCCCTCTTGTCAACCCGGCAAGCCCGAGGCGCGGTCGGTCACTGACTATCTTGACTTCGCATCCTCCGGCGCCAAGTTACTCCAATCCTTGCAGCGCGCAATTGGGGTTTAAGCGCCGGCGGTGAAGGGCTGTGGGTTCTCCTCCACGACCCAGCACCAGTTGGCTCTCCACTCCTCCCACTTGTTCCGAATTCCCCTCTAGGTAGGCCTCCTTCTTGCCGATCCTAGAGACCTGTGCTATTCCTCCGGCAAGTGGCTCTCCTCTCGACACGGGGAACAAAGAAATGGCGGAAGAGTGCCACGTTCGGGTGGACCCCGACAAAGTTTTCGCACAAATGTGCGAAAACGGCCATGGTCAAGATGGCGTTGGGGGTGAAATCAAGGAGGTGGAGGCCAAAGGTGTTCATTATGTCGCATAAAGAACTTCCGGAAAAGCGGCGGGCAAAGACCGCAATAGAAGAACAGGCGAAGAAAGGGTACCTGTTGTTGGGGCGGATCAGCGGCGGAGGCGGGAGCACCCTCGTGCGCGGATGCGCCTGAGTCTCCGTCGACAGAAAAGGTAGAAGACGTCCGCGGCTCCAGCGCGCCCGAGCTGCGGGGAAGATTCGCTCGCTTGCGCCTTTGCGCACCGCGAGCCGCTGCGCCTCGGCCGACTTGACGCCCTTCTCCTTATCGGCCTTGAGCCATGGCGAGGCGGAGGAGGTCGCCCGGCGGTGAGTATGCTTGCGGCGAAAGGCGGGCGCTGCTCTTCGCACGAGAGAAGAAGAAGAGGCGGCGGTGGTTTCTTGACAAGACAGCAATGGCGGGGCGGTCGGCCTGCCTCTGTTTCCTCCGCTTATAAAGGGAGGAGGGGCGGACGTTCGCTTATATTAATAAAGAACCCCCACGACCGCGCCCACGATCTCTCGCACGACGCCACATCACAGTGCGTGCCGTTAGTGAGATAAATGGTGGGTCCGAGGCGAAGTTGCAGCGTGGTCGAGGCCACGCGTGCGTCTGCGATTACGGGCCTGGCCCGACAAGCGCTTCGGCACCGTGTGCGGCCCAGGCCGAGGGGCTCTGACCGGTGTACTAGAGTAGGGGTACCCTAGTATCCCGTACTACGTGCACGGACGATTGTGACACCAGCGGCAAGGTTTGCCTCGTCACCGCCAATCTCCTCCGTGGCTCCTTGGAGCCATTCAAGAACAAAGTATTAGATTGAGAAGACAAGGTCCCGACAAGAGGAGCTTGTCGGGAAAAGGCCACTCGAGCACGCAGAAGACAAGGCCCGGCAAGAGGAGCTTGCCGGGAAGGCTCGGCGCGACGAGTCTCCGGGCACGACAAGGATTCGCCGCTGCATGCAACTTCTCTCCGTCTCCGCTCCAGCTCACCCGGCGACGTGTCGCCATGGGACCGTTCCATGGCGGCGTGTCGGCGGCTGTGCAGCCAGCGGAGAGCAGCGATAAGCGGCGCCGACAGGCTCGCCATCGTGGCGGCGGAGGCGCACTGACGGTCTCTGTTACCTTTGTTTGGCGACAACAACGGGCATTTATTGCTTTTGTCCCTTGCCGTCGAGTTAGGTATTTTGCACTTTGTACCTTTGTTCAAGTAGATGTACCAACTCCTGTTTTTACATTTGTACCCCGCCTATGTTGCCACAGCCGGAGACCCTTGAGCATATAAAAGGAGGCCCGAGTGCAACATAGAAAGGGTTCGGTTCCGCGGGTTCCGCAGTAGGGGTTGGTTCGATTCATTCGACTGGCCGTAGACTAGACACACTCATGCTAGGTTTTGTAGCTCGCATTGCTCCCTAGCAAGAACACAATAGATCAAACAAGCAGCAGTAGGAGTTTTATCTCTCCGGAGAGCTCCGAAGCTGGGTAAACCGCTCGCGTGCATCGCCTCGATCCGCTCTTCGTGCGATCTCCGCCCCCCTCCGAACCACAAGGGGCCTGGTCCGCCGGCCCCATAGGTGTTCGTGGGTACGATCAGCCTCCCCGACACACACTGAGTGGCCTAAGCAAGCATTTCTTCTATTGCAACTCCTGGGCGTTCAAAAGGGGCATGCGGACGCGTCGCAAGATACAGTCGGAGTGTTGCATGCACGCGATGTGGCACAAGACCGGCAATACCTTGCTGATGATGGTCAATGGCCGGCAGACGGGCAACAAAAAGGTTCTAGTGCTGCACACCAACAAGAACTTCAACCAGCAGAGGACCAACTAGGTGATGCACCAGTACCACCTCAGGGACCTGGAACAAGAGAAGGAGCGGGACCTAGTCCTATGCAAGATTTTCTACCAGACGAACACTAGGGCCAGGACTAAAAAGATTATAAGTTAGTTTGATATTGGTACTTGTACTACCTGGTCGTCTGCAAGTTGGTATTGTTTTTAAGGATCTTTTGGTATGAACTTGTCATTTGCTTCCAACCATCATGTCGAGGGTCGACGTGGATATAAAGCTGAATCATTTGTTTCGACACGAATTTTCAGGCACCTAATTTTTATTTGATGGGTAGCATAAGCACCTACCATTCGAATTCCCAGTTCTCCAAAAATTTTACATCTTCGAAGCACGCAGGGGATCCATACGGTTTCACAGGCTGATAGTTGGACGCAGCACATCGAAACTGGGTTATGGCATGCCAAGCCTAGCTGCAAATTGTTAAAAGAGAGGAGCGATGGATTTGGGCCTTCCAGAACAGTTAAGTGTCGCGACCTCGATCATGAAGCGCCTCCCATGGACTAAAAAAGCCTAGTTGGTTATTATTAGTTGAAATATGTAAAATATTCTAGAATGAAAATAAATATGTAAAATGCAATGAATTTAGTCCGCGTTCACTGAAAACTATCCGATTTGCATGAAATTCGTCCATAGAACCACAAGGCAGCTGTCCGTACAAAGCCTAACCGTACGGAACCAGCAGGTCCATGGCCGTACGCAAGCAAGTGCATGCACTTATTATCAATGGAAAAATAATGCCGACGTCTGAGACGGTGAAACCCATGAAGTTTTCAACATAGTCAATAAACGAGAGAATTCTGCAAGTACAGAATGATAACTGGGATCCAGCAGGTATATTGTTTTTTCAGGTCGAGCAAGTTTCAACTGGGCTGTAGACTGCCCAGGCTTGGTTTTGTTTTTAACAGGCCCAGCCCATGACGGCAAAGGGGCACAAAGAGCCAGCAGGTATCAACTAGCCTCTAGCCCACCAGCCTTAGTTATATTTTCTCTTAGAACATCCGAAGGCTGTTTTTTTACTGAATCAAACACACAGTTCAGTTCTATTTTCCTCTTGAAACGCCATGTCCTACTTCCGTTTTCTAATCTCTACCTATAGCTTTACTAGTTCATATACATGTATTATTATATTGAAAATACATAAAGTTCCCTTTTCATCTTTACATCCTTATTTTTTTCCCTCACGGCGCTGATTTTTTTACCACTGGTTTTCTCTAAAACCAACTCAGTTGTCCCACGTCTTATTAGCTTACAAAAATAAACAATATTTTATTTAGCAAATCAATAATTTCTTGAAAAATAAATGTTTATCATTTCTGGATTAAAACAGTCCAGACTCCACGAAAATATGCAAAATGAGGTTGAAATTTTTGACCGTGGTCCTGGGCGGAAAATGGGATGTAATAAATTCCTTAAGAATTAGAAAATGGGCTTCAAATTATTAAAAAAATAGCAAATGGGCTCTATGTTGTCTGCCATAGATTTGGAGGCTGACTTGTGGGCCTACTAAGTTCATGCATACACAAAGTTTCTCAAAAAAAGAAACTTAGTCGACTCTACCAGCGTCAGACCATTAGATGTCAATCTAACGGCAATCGTGTTTCTTCAGTTTCTGATCTTCCTGCTCCAGCCGTCCAAACCAGCACCGGCAGAACCGCCTACTCCCGCCTCCCATGGCTGGTTGTGCTATCGGGCAAGCCTCATGGCCCAACCATACTCGCATCCCTAGCCTGGCTATCCCTCTACTCACCCACACCTCATGTTATCCTCTGGCAACAGCAGCCGCACACTGCGGCCGAACAAGTAAACCCTCGTATCCACACCATGTGGGAAACAACTGCCGAGTCTTCCTCGGCTCTGGGTCATTCCCTTACTTGGCCTCGTCGTCGTCCACCGCCTAGGTGCTCTCGGCACGGCGTGGTCAACGAACGACATCCATCCGAAGAGGACTGTACATGGAGAGGCTGACAGCTGGGACCACCACCGCATGCAAGGAAGTGCCTCCTTTTTTGCGAGTAGGAAGTGCCTCCTTATTACGCGCAAAATAATGATTCCTCCTCCTGACAGCTGGGATAGACCGCAAGGGCCTCTGTATTTCGTGAAAAAAACATTCCCCCCGCTGACAGCTCGGATCCACTAGCTATTGCGCACAAAAATAATGAATACCCCCGCTGCTAGGTCGGTCCCGCCATATTTGGAGGCTGACTTGTGGGCCTACTAAGTTGACACGGTCGCAGGGCTTTGTTAACTTAGTCAATATAAACGATTCTAGCCGCAGTGACCCACGATGTCCATCCAACAGTCGTCGTGCTTCTCCAACCTCTGGTCTTGTTGCTCCAGCCGCCCAAACCAGCGTCGGCCGTGCCGCCTGCTCCTGCCTCCCATGGCCAGTTGTGCTGCCACGCAGGCCTCACCACCCCACCCTACTCCCACCGCTTGCCAGGCCTTCCCTCTACTCACCCACACCCCCTGTTATTTTCCAGCGATGGAAGCCTCAAACCGCAGTCAAACCAATCAACCCTTGTACTCCCCTTCGCATGGGCATCCACTACTGTGTATTCCCCAGCTTCGGGTCGTTCCCTTCCTAGGTCACGTCGTCGTCCACCACCTTGGTGCTCTCGGGCGGTACGACGTCATCAACACGGTCAACGAACGACAACCATCAGAAGAGGACTATAAGTGGAGAGGCTGACAGTTGGGTCCATGGCCGCACGCAAGGAAGTGCCTCCTTATTATGCGTAAAATACTGATTCCTCCACCCGGTTTTATCTTTGCACGGAAGGAACTGCCTTCTTACCCCCTGATAGCTGGGACCCACCAGGTTGAAGCGAAGGTAGCGTTATCTGTCTGGTCGCGAACATGTACGTACATAGCGGTCGATTGGTCTCTCTGCAGCGATGTACCGTGGCCGAGTAAGGAACGACACGTGTTGAAGTAGAGGCGCCGACGTAGCATGTCACGCAGTCCCGTCTATATCGTGTACAAGTACGTACAGCCACGCTGCAAGATAGTAAATACGGCTACGTACGTACATACGGGCGGGGTGTCTAACGCGTACAGCGATGTCGTCCTGTTCATCGGGAGCCAATTGGCTTGGATGGAACAGCTAGAACAGGGTCTGGCGTACCGCAAAATGGAGGAAAACGGCCTTCTGTTCGGCCGTGTACGGTCAAAACGGGGTCCTATTCACCGGGAAGGGTCTGGCATACCGCAGAACGGAGGAAACGGACTTGTGTTCGAGCTCCTGCGGTTGAAACGGGGTGTTGTTGATCGGGAGGGGTGTGGCGTGATACGTCTCCAACGTATCTATAATTTTTGATTGTTCCATGCTATTATATTATCTGTTTTGGATGTTTAATGGGCTTCATGATACACTTTTATATTATTTTTGGGACTAACCTACTAACCAAAGGCCCAATGCAAATTGCTGTTTTTTTTGCCTATTTCAGTGTTTCGCAGAAAAGGAATATCAAACGGAATCAAAACGGAATGAAACCTTCGGGAGAGTGATTTTTGGAACAAACGCAATCCAGGAGACTTGGAGTGGATGTCAAGAAAGAAACGAGGAGGCAACGAGGCAGGAGGGCGCGCCCCCCACCCTCGTGGGCCCCTCGTGGCTCCCCAGACCGACTTCTTTCACCTATATATACTCATATACCCCGAAAACATCCGAGAGCACCACGAAACCCTATTTCCACAGGCGCAACCTTCTGTACCCGTGAGATCCCATCTTGGGGCCTTTTACGGCGCTCCGCCGGAGGTGGAATCGATCACGGAGGGCTTCTACATCAACACCATGGCCTCTCCGACGATGTGTGAGTAGTTTACCATAGAACTTCGGGTCCATAGTTATTAGCTAGATGGACTCTTCTCTCTCTTTGGATCTCAATACAAAGTTTCCCTCGATCTTCTTGGAGATCTATTCGATGTAATTCTTTTTGCGGTGTGTTTGTCGAGATCCGATGAATTGTGGGTTTATGATCAAGTTTATCTATGAACAATATTTGAATCTTCTCTGAATTCTTATATGTATGATTTGATATCTTTGCAAGTCTCTTCGAATTATCAGTTCGGTTTGGCCTACTAGGTTGATCTTTCTTGCAATGGGAAAAGTGCTTAGCTTTAGGTTCAATCTTGCGGTGTCCTTTCCCAGTGACAGCAGAGGCAGCAAGGCACGTATTGTATTGTTGCCATCGAGGATAAGAAGATGGGGTTTATATCATATTGCTTGAGTTTATCCCTCTACATCATGTCATCTTGCCTAATGCGTTACTCTGTTCTTATGAACTTAATACTCTAGATGCATGCTGGATAGTGGTCGATGTGTGGAGTAATAGTAGTAGATGCGTAATCATTTCGGTCTACTTGTTGCGGACGTGATGCCTATATACATGATCATGCCTAGATATTCTCATAACTATGCACTTTTCTATCAATTGCTCGACAGTAATTTGTTCACCCACCGTAATACTTATGCTATCTTGGGAGAAGCCACTAGTGAAACCTGTGGCCCCCGGGTCTATTTTCCATCATATAAGTTTCCAATCTATTTTACTTTGCAATCTTTACTTTCAATCTATATCATAAAAAATACCAAAAATATTTATCTTATTATCTCTATCATATCTCACTTTTGCAAGTGGCCGTGAAGGGATTGACAACCCCTTTATCGCATTGGTTGCAAGGTTCTTATTTGTTTGTGTAGGTACGAGGCGACTTGCGTGTAGTCTCCTACTGGATTGATACCATGGTTCTCAAAAACTGAGGGAACTACTTACGCTACTTTGCTGCATCACCCTTTCCTCTTCAAGGGAAAACCAACGCAGTGCTCAAGAGGTACGTAGCATGGCATACCGCAAAATGGAGGAAACGGACTTGTGTTGGAGCGCCTATGGTCGAAATGGGGTCCTGTTCATAGGGAGGGGTGTGGCGTACTGCAAAACGGGACTCCACGGGTTACTGTTCATCCATCGTCGTCTTCCTCCAGCCTCCATCTGCTATTGTTCATCCACTGTCGACTTCCTCCTGCCTCCACCAGCTACTGTTCATCCACGGGGGCCTGTTCATCCAGCCTCCACCGGCTACTATTCAACCAGCCCTCCACGGGGTCCTGTTCATCCAGCCTCCACCGGCTCCTGTTCAACCAACCCTTCACGGGGTCCTGTTCAACCAGCCATCCATGGGGTCCCTCCATCGGCTACTGTTCATCCACCCCCACCTCCTCGATCGGGGTCATGTTCATCCAGCGGCAACGGCCTCTACCTGTACTACCATGGGATCTTGTTCATCCAACCCCCACCGGGAACTGTTCATCCAACCCCCATCGGGGACTGTTCATCAAGAGGCAGCTTCGATCGGCTTCAGTTAGCAGTAGCAGCGAAGGAATCACTCGGGTTCAGTTAACAACGAAGTGATAAATCGGGGTTTAGTAACGTAGCTAGTGCAATCGCTCGGGTTCAGTTAGAGCCCAACGCCTCGCACACATGCACGTACGTGCACGAGAGACACGCACAAACCTTCGTGCATCGCTCGGCCCCGACCACCCACCGTAACCGGGAACTCCCCAAAATTTTCCTCTCCCTCGCTTCTACCATGATTTTTTCCGTCATGGACGACCCAAAGAATGTCATGCACGTGCGTCCCCGGCCCGTCCACGATGAAAAGCCCATTTTTTGTCATGCTTTTGTCATAGAAGTAGGAGCCCACCACATCTATGATGATACGTGCTTTTGTCACAATTATCGTCATAGAAGTGTCATAGGCATGACCTAAAAAAATTTGTTCGGCCAAAAATGTCACGGATGTGTCTTTTTTTGTAGTGCTATGCCCTGCTTATTTTATATTTATTGTGGATGGGGTACAAAGTACATGATGATCTACCTCGATATCATATTTGTATGTCTCTAACTAAACCCCTCGACTTATATAGACACCTGGGGTACCTAGGGTTACATGTAGGCCTGTTACATCTAGGGATAAACATGCCGATGATTCAAATATGCCTTGAAGTATGCACCAAGTCTTTGGAGGATTCCATCTTGAGTAAGTTGTGGGTCATGGCAAACATGCCCCGTTCTACGGTTGTCTGGGGGTCCTTGGTCCGGCCCATGACAGGCCTACGTTCTCACCACCAGTCAGTGACACACATGAAGACGGGGTGTGGTGGTCGTTGGGAAGGTGCAGCGTGTCGTGGTTTTGTCACGGTAGATGTCCTAGTTTGAGGACTTAGTCGTGAGACCATCGCAACTAGGTAGTAGCTTGTCAGGGTTGGTCGGAACCGAGAGACGCGTATTTTTTACCCAGGTTCGGCCCCTCAAGGTGGAGGTAAAAGCCTACTCCTGATTGATTGATATTGATGATGATGATCTTGATTACAAGGGCGGTGTTTCGCTACCTCTATCTCGAGAGCATCTACTTTGATCTTGTCTAAGACTTGTCTGTCTATCTAAAACTTCTCCCTCTTGGGGTACCCTTGAAGTAAATATTCCCTAGAGGCAATAATAAAGTTGTTATATATATTTCCTTATATCATGATAAATCTTTATTATTCATGCTAGAATTGTATTAACCGGAAACTTAGTACATGTGTGAATACATGGACAAATAGAGTGTCCCAAGTATGCCTCTACTTGACTAGCCCGTTAATCAAAGATGGTTAAGTTTACTAACCGTAGACATGTGTTGTCATTTTATGAATGGGATCACATCATTAGGAGAATGATGTGATGGACAAGACCCATCCGTTAGCTTAACATGTTGATCGTTCAGTTTTTATTGCTATTGCTTTCTTCATGACTTATACATGTTCCTCTGACTGTGGGAGTATGAAACTCCCAAATATCGGAGGAACACCTTGTGTTCTGTCAAACGTCACAACGTAACTGGGTGACTATAAAGATGCTCTACATGTGTCTCCGAAGGTGTTTGTTGAGTTGGCATAGATCGAGATTAGAATTTGTCACTCCGTGTATCGGAGAGGTATCTCTGGGCCCTCTCGGTAATGCACATCACTATAAGCCTTGCAAGTAATGTGACTAATGAGTTAGTTACAGGATGATGCATTACGGAATGAGTAAAGAGACTTGCTGGTAATGAGATTGAACTAGGTATTGAGATACCGACGATCGAATCTCGGGCAAGTAACAAACCGATGACAAAGGGAACAACGTATGTTGTTATGCGGTTTGACCGATAAAGATCTTCGTAGAATATGTGGGAGCCAATATGAGCATCCAGGTTCCGCTATTGGTTATTGACCAGAGATGACTGTCGGTCATATCTACATAGTTCTCAAACCCGTAGGGTCCGCACGCTTAACGTTCGATGACGATCGGTATTATGAGTTTATGTGTTTTGATGTACCGAAGGTTGTTCGGAGTCCCAGATGAGATCATGGACATGACGAGGAGTCTCGAAATGGTCGAGACATAAAGATCGATATATTGGAGGGCTATGTTTGGACACCAGAAAGGTTTCAGATAAGTTCGGGCATTTTCCGGAGTACGGGGAGATTACCAGAATCCCCCGGGAAGTTAATGGGCCTTAATGGGCTTTAGTAGAAGAGAGAGGAGAAGGACAAGAGGAGGGGCACCCCCCAAGCCCAATACAAATTGGGAGGGGGGCCGGCCCCCCTTTCCTTCCTCTCCTCTTCCCCTTCCTTCCCCTCCTAGTAGGACTAGGAAAGGGGGGAACCTACTCCTAGTAGGAGTAGGATTCCCCCCTTGGGGCGTGCCATAGGAGGCCGGCCTCCCCCTCCTCCACTCCTTTATATACGGGGGAGGGGGCACCCCGTAGACACACAAGCTGATTCTTAGCCGTGTGCGGTGCCATTTCCACATATTTCCACCTCGGTCATATCGTTGTAGTGCTTAGGCGAAGCCCTGCGGTGGTAACTTCATCATCACTGTCATCATGCTATCGTGCTGACAAAACTCTCCCTCGGCCTCAGCTGGATCAAGAGTTCGAGGGACGTCACCAAGCTGAACGTGTGCAGATCGCGCAGGTGCCATGCGTTTGGTACTTGATCGATTGAATCACGAAGACGTTCGACTACATCAACCGCGTTACTTAACGCTTCCTCTTTTGGTCTACGAGCGTACGTGGACACATTTTTCCGCTCGTTGCTATGCATCACATAGATAGATCTTGCATGATCGTAGGTAATTTTTTTTTGAAATACTGCATTCCCCAACAGCGGTATCCGAGCCAGGTCTATGCGTAGATGTTATATGCATGAGTAGAACACAAAGAGTTCTGGGCGATAATAGTCATACTGCTTACCAGCATGTCATACTTTGATTCGGCGGTATTGTTGGATGAAGCGGCTCAGACTGACATTACGCGTACGCTTACGCGAGAATGGTTCTATCAACGTGCTTCGCACACAGGTGGCTAGTGGGTGTCTGTTTCTCCAACTTTAGTTGAATCGAGTGTGACTATGCCCGGTCCTTGTTGAAGGTTAAAATAGCACACTTGACGAAAAATCATTGTGGTTTTGATGCGTAGTAAGAACGGTTCTTGCTAAGCCCGTAGCAGCCACGTAAAATCTGCAACAACAAGTAGAGGACGTCTAACTTGTTTTTGCAGGGTATGTTGTGATGTGATATGGTCAAGACGTGATGATATATAAATTGTTGTATGAGATGATCATGTTTTGTAACAGTTATCGGCAACTGGCATGAGCCTTATGGTTGTCGCTTTATTGTATGAAATGCAATCGCCATGTAATTGTTTTACTTTATCACTAAGTGGTAGCATAGTCGTGATAGCAATAGTTGGCAAGACGACAACGATGCTTCTATGGAGATCAAGGTTTCAAGCCGGTGACGATGGTGATCATGACGGTGCTTTGGAGATGGAGATCAAAGGCACAAGATGATGATGGCCATATCATATCACTTATATTGATTGCATGTGATGTTTATCCTTTATGCATCTTATTTTGCGTATTTCGGCGGTAGCATTATAAGATGATCTCTCACTAAATTTCAAGCTACAAGTGTTCTCCCTGAGTATGCACCGTTGCTACAGTTCGTCGTGTCGAGACACCACGTGATGATCGGGTGTGATAAGCTCTACGTTCACATACAATGGGTGCAAGCCAGTTCTGCACGTGCAGAATACTCGGGTTAAACTTGACGAGCCTAGTGATGTCTACTACACAACCTTATTCTTGTAGACGTTGTTGGGCCTCCAAATGCAGAGGCTTGTAGGACAGTAGCAAATTTCCCTCAAGTGGATGACCTAAGGTTTATCAATCCGTGGGAGGCATCGGATGAAGATGGTCTCTCTCAAGCAACCCTGCAACCAAAAAACAAAGAGTCTCTTGTGTCCCAAACACACCCAATACAATGGTAAATTGTATAGGTGCACTAGTTTGGCGAATAGATGGTGATACAAGTGCAATATGGATGGTAGATAAAGGTTTTTGTAATCTGAAAATATAAAAATAGCAAGGTAACTATTGATAAAAGTGAGCGAAACGGTATTGCAATGCGTTGAAACAACGCCTAGGGTTCATACTTTCACTAGTGCAAGTTTTCTCAACAATAATAACATAATTGAATCATATAACTATCCCTCAACATGCAACAAAGAGTCACTCCAAAGTCACTATTAGCGGAGAACAAACGAAGAGATTATTGTAGGGTAAGAAACCACCTCAAAGTTATCCTTTCTGATCGATCTATTCAAGAGTCCGTAGTAAAATAACGTGAAGCCATTCTTTCCGTTCGATCTATCATAGAGTTCGTACTAGAATAAAACCTTAAGACACGTATGAACCAAAACCCTAATGTCACCTAGATACTCCAATGTCACCTCAAGTATCCGTGGGTATGATTATACGATATGCATCAAATAATCTCAGAGTCATCTACTCAACCAACACATAGAACTTCAAAGAGTGCCCCAAAGTTTCTACCGGAGAGTCAAAACGAAAACGTGTGCCAACCCCTATGCATAGGTTCATGGGCGGAACCCGCAAGTTGATCACCAAAACATACATCAAGTGGATCACGTGATATCCCATTGTCACCACAGACAAGCACATGCAAGACATACATCAAGTGTTCTCAAATCCTTAAAGACTCAATCCTATAAGATAACTTCAAAGGGAAAAATCAATCCATTACAAGAGAGTAGAGGGGGGAGAAACATCATAAGATCCAACTATAATAGCAAAGCTCGCGATACATCAAGAACGTGCCAAATCAAGAACACGAGAGAGAATGATCAAACACATAGCTACTGGTACATACCCTTAGCCCCGAGGGTGAACTACTCCCTCCTCGTCATGGAGAGCGCCGGGATGATGAAGGTGGCCACCGGTGAGTGTTCCCCCCTCCGGTAGGGTGCCGGAATAGGGTCCCGATTGGTTTTTGGTGGCTATAGAGGCTTGCGACGGCGGAACTCCCGATCTATTCTGTTCCCCGACGTTTTTAGGGTATATGGATATATATAGGCGAAACAAGTCAGTAAGGGGAGCCACGAGGGGCCCACGAGGGTGGAGGGCACGTCCAGGGGGGTGGGCGCGCCCCCTGCCTCGTGCCTTCCTCGTTGCTTCCCTTACGTATACTCCAAGTCTTCTGGATTGCTTCCGTTCCAAAAATAACTCTCTCGAAGGTTTCATTCCATTTGCACTCCGTTTGATATTCCTTTTCTGCGAAACACAGAAACAAGGAGAAAAACAGAAACTGGCACTGGGCTCTGGGTTAATAGATTAGTCCCAAAAATAATATAAAAGTGCATAGTAAAGCCCATTAAACATCCAAGATGGATAATATAATAGCATGAATACTTCATAAATTATAGATACGTTGGAGACGTATCAGCATCCCCAAGCTTAATTCCTGCTCGTCCTCGAGAGGTAAATGATAAAAGAAATAATTTATGAAGTGTGAATGCTAGCAGGTGCATAAGTTTGATCAATGATAATTTCAATCACCTTTTCTAGCATCATCATATGTCATAACAAAGAGCTCAACTCATAGAACTTTTCATGATCAAGTAACAAACTATTCACATGTTAAAGTATAGATCATAAACTTTCTTGAAAACTAACCAACCGTATTATTAGTCATCAAACAATTACAATTCATCTTATTTTCAGGAAGAGTCTATGTCAGAGCTTTGATTCAGCAAACTTCACATACTCAACTATCATTTAGTCTTCCATGATTGCTACCACTCAAAGCATATTTTTAGAACAAATAGTATTCATTGAACACAGAGAAAGATAGGGGCTTAATGTTTCGCCTCCCAACCTTTTACCTCAAGGGTAATGTCAACAGTAATAATTCATGCTCATATATATTTGAATGGCCATATATGCCTAGATCTTTCCATCACATGATGCTTGCCAACTAAAGAGTAGGTTGAAATGAGAAGGAATACTACTGACTCTTGCATAAAAGTAAAAGATAGACCCTTCGCAGAGGGAAGCAGGGATTTGCAGAGGTGCCAGAGCTCGAAGCAAAAACAGAGATGAAAATAATTTTGAGATGTATGCTTTCATTGTCAACATAACGACCAAGAGTTCCCAATATCTTCCATACTAGATACATTATAGGCGGTTCCCACGCAGAAAGGTAAAGTTTTTACTCCCCCTCCACCAACATTCACACTCCACAGCTTGTCCAAAACAACGGGTGCCATCCAACTTTCAACAATCCTGGGGGAGTTTTGTTTAAATTATTTGCAATTTGTTTTTGATCTTTTGATCATAGGACTGGGCATCCCAGATTACCAACCATTTTCTCGTGAATGATGAGCGGAGTCCACTCATCGTGAGAATAACCCACCTAGCATGGAAGATCTTGACAGCCCCTAGTCGCTACATGAGTGATTCTGCATACAAAACAGATTATTATTTGAAGGTTTAGAATTTGGCACATGCAAATTTACTTCGAACGGCAGGTAAATACCGCATATAGGTAGATATGGTGGACACTCATGGAAGAAACTTGGTTCAAGGAGTTTGGATGCACAAGCAGTATTCCCGCTTAGTACAGATATTTTGGCTAGCAAAGGATTCTAAATAGCAAGCACCACATGTTAGAGGATCCGTAACAATATAACTTCTATACAAATATACCAAAGCATAACTCATTATGTTGTCTTCCTTGTCCAACTTCAACTAATTTGATCAAGTTTGAAAATAATTAATGGGGATCACAATCATAGAAGATGTCCAAGATAGTATATTTATATGTGAAATCTCTCTTCCTTCAATATTCTCTCATGAATTGTTCAAGTGACCAATACAATATTTGCTAACCTTCAAAAAAATTACCACCTCTACTTCTTATATGTGAAG
This sequence comes from Aegilops bicornis, assembly GCA_021605145.1. Lineage (NCBI taxonomy): Eukaryota > Viridiplantae > Streptophyta > Magnoliopsida > Poales > Poaceae > Aegilops > Aegilops bicornis. Next base: position 289,081,864 of record CM038670.1, read on the forward strand.
GAATTACTCCCCATGGGAAAGGCATATGAAACATATATAACTTCAGATCTATGACATTCAGATCATTCAACCATTTACTCATAGTATATAAGTGAAGCACATGAGTAAATGACAAACTACTCCAAAAAGATATAAGTGAAGATCAATGAGTAGTTAATAATTATGTAGCTATGTGAAGACTCTCTCTCTCATTTAAGAATTTCAGATCTTGGTATTTTAATCAAACAGCAAGCAAAACAAAATAAAACGACACTTCAAGGATAGCACTCATCATGTGAAGAAGCAAAAACTTAGGCTCAACCGATACTAACCGATAATTGTTGAAGAAGAAAGGTGGGATGCCTGCCGGGGCATCCCCAAGCTTAGATGCTTGATACTTCTTGAAATATTATCTTGGGGTGCCTTGGGCATCCCCAAGCTTGATTTTTTGCGTCTCCTTAATTCCTTTTATATCACGGTTTCCTAAATCTCGAAAGCTTCATCCACACCAAACTCAACAAGAACTCGTGAAATAAGTTAGTATAAACCAATGCAAAAACCTTATCATTTTCTACTGTAACAAATCACTAAAATTATTATTCAACATTGCATACTAAATGCCTCTGCATATTTAATAGTCCTATCCTCAAATAGATCATCAAAGAAGCAAACATATGCAAACAATGCAAACATAACAACAATCTGCCTAAACAGGACAGTCTGTAAAGAATGCAGCAAGATCCATACTTACCTAGATACAAAAATTGTGAAAGAAAATTTCCACTGTAGTAAATTTATCAGAGCTTATTATGCCAAAGGTTTCAACATTTTATTGCATTCTTACTTTTCTAGGGAATTTTTGCAACAGTGGTAAACTTTCTGTTTTCAAACAGCAACATGTAGACTTGTAAAGTAAGCATAGTAAAGGCTATCAATGCCACTTTTATTGAAATAAAAGATGCAAAACATTGTTCTAAATAACGGGAAGCAAATCCTAACAAAATAAATAGACGCTCCAAGCAAAAAACATATCATGTGGTGAATAAAAATATAGCTCCAAGTAAAGTTACCGATGAACGAAGACGAAAGAGGGGATGCCATCCGGGGCATCCCCAAGCTTAGGCTCTTCGTTGTCCTTGGATATTACCTTGGGGTGACTTGGAATCCCCAAGCTTAGGATCTTGCCACTCCTTATTCCATAGTCCAACAAATCTTTACCCAAAACTTGAAAACTTCACAACACAAAACTCAACAGAAAACTTGTGAGCTCCGTTAGCGAAAGAAAACAAAACACCACTTCAAAGTACTGTATTGAACTCATTATTTATTTATATTGGTGTTAAACCAACTGTATTCCAACTTCTCTATGGTTTATAAACTATTTTACTAGCCATAGATTCATCAAAATAAGCAAACAACACACGAAAAACAGAATCTGTCAAAAACAGAACAGTCTGTAGTAATCTGTAACAAACGCAAACTTCTGGAACTCAAAAAACTCCACCAAAATAGGAAGACCTATATAATTTGATTATTGATCTTCTTAAATTGGAATCAGTATTTTATCACATTCTGGTGATTTTTGACAATTTTTTGTGAACAGGAAGTTTCTTGAATTTTCAGCAAGATCAAATAACTATCATCCAAGAAGATCCTATAGGTTTAACTTGGCACAAACACTAATTAAAACAAAAAACCACATCTAAACAGAATCTATATGGATTATTTAATACTAAACAGAACCAAAAAGCAAGAAACTAAAAATAAAATTGGTTGCCTCCCAACAAGCGCTAACGTTTAACGCCCCTAGCTAGGCATGATGATTTCAATGATGCTCACATAAAAGATAAGAATTGAAACATAAAGCGAGCATCATGAAACACATTGCAAGCACATTTAAGTCTAACCCACTTCCTATGCATGGGGATTTTATGAGCAAACAACTTATGGGAACAATAATCAACTAGCATAGGAAGGCAAAACAAGCATAACTTCGAAACTTTAAGCACATAGAGAGGAAACTTGGTATTATTACAATTCCTACAAGCATATGTTCCTCCCTCATAATAATTTTCAGTAGCACCATGAATGAATTCAACAATATAACCAGCACCTAAAGCATTATTTTCATGATCCACAAGCATAGGAATTTTACTACTCTCCACATAAGCAAATTTCTTCTCATGAATAATAGTGGGAGCAAACTCAACAAAATAATTATCATGTGAGGCATAATCCAATTGAAAACTAAAATCATGATGACAAGTTTCGTGGTTATCATTATTCGTAATAGCATACGTGTCATCACAATAATCATCATAAATAGGAGGCATGCTTTCATCATAATAAATTTGCGCATCAAAACTTGGGGGACAAAAAATATCATCTTCATCAAACATAGCTTCCCCAAGCTTGTGGTTTTGCATATCATTAGCATCATGGGTATTCAAGGAATTCATAGTAACAACATTGCAATCATGCCCATCATTCAAAAATTTAGTGCCAAACATTTTAATGCATTCTTCCTCTAGCAATTGAGCACAATTATCGGAGTCCTTATTTTCACGGAAGACATTAAAAAGATGAAGCATATGAGGCACCCTCAATTCCATTTTTTATAGTTTTATTTTATAAACTAAACTAGTGCTAAAACAAGAAACAAAAAGATTCGATTGCAAGATCTAAAGATATACCTTCAAGCACTCACCTCCCCAGCAACGACGCCTTGAGAAAAGAGCTTGATGTCTACTACACAACCTTCTTCTTGTAGACGCGTTGTTGGGCCTCCAAGTGCGAGAGGTTTGTAGGGCAAGAGTAAATTTCCCTCAAGTGGATGACCTAAGGTTTATCAATCCGTGGGAGGCGTAGGATTAAGATGGTCTCTCTCAAGCAACCCTGCAACCAAATAACAAAGAGTCTCTTGTGTCCCTACACACCCAATACAATGGTAAATTGTATAGGTGCACTAGTTCGGCGAAGAGATGATGATACAAGTGCAATATGGATGGTAGATAAAGGTTTTTGTAATCTGAAAATATAAAAACAACAAGGCCTAGGGTTCATACTTTCACTAGTGCAAGTTCTCTCAACAATAATAACATAATTGGATCATATAACTATCCCTCAACATGCAACAAAGAGTCACTCCGAAGTCACTAATAGAGGAGAACAAATGAAGAGATTATTGTAGGGTACGAAACCACCTCAAAGTTATCCTTTCTGATCGATCTATTCAATAGTACGTAGTAAAATAACATGAAGCCATTCTTTCCGTTCGATCTATCATAGAGTTCGTACTAGAATAACACCTTAAGACACGTATCAACCAAAACCCTAATGTCACCTAGATACTCCAATGTCACCTCAATTATCCGTGGGTATGATTATATGATATGCATCAAATAATCTCAGATTCATCTACTCAACCAACAAATAGAACTACAAAGAGTGCCCCAAAGTTTCTACCGGAGAGTCAAAATGAAAACGTGTGCCAACCCCTATGCATAGGTTCATGGGCGGAACCCGCAAGTTGATCACCAAAACATACATCAAGTGGAACACGTGATATCCCATTGTCACCATAGACAAGCACATGCAAGACATACATTAAGTGTTCTCAAACCCTTAAAGACTCAATCCGATAAGATAACTTCAAAGGGAAAACTCAATCCATTACAAGAGAGTAGAGGGGGGAGAAACATCATAAGATCCAACTATAATAGCAAAGCTCGGGATACATCAAGAACGTGCTAAATCAAGAACACGAGAGAGAATGATCAAACACATAGCTACTGGTACATACCCTCAGCCCGGAGGGTGAACTACTCCCTCCTCGTCATGGAGAGCACTGGGATGATGAAGATGGCCACCAGTGAGGGATCCCCCTCCGGCAGGGTGCCGGAATAGGGTCCCGATTGGTTTTTGGTGGCTATAGAGGCTTGCGGCAGCGGAACTCCCGATCTATTCTGTTCCCTGATTTTTTTAGGGTATATGGATATATATATAGGTGAAAGAAGTCGGTAAGGGGAGCCACAAGGGGCCCACGAGGGTGGAGGGCACGCCCAGGGGGTGGGCGCACCCCCCTGCCTCGTGCCTTCCTCGTTGCTTCCCTTACGTATACTCCAAGTCTTCTGGATTGCTTCCGTTCCAAAAACAACTCTACCGAAGGTTTCATTCTGTTTGGACTTCGTTTGATATTCCTTTTCTGCTAAAACATCAAACAAGGAGAAAACAAAAACCGCTACTGGGCTCTGGGTTAATAGGTTAGTCCCAAAAATAATATAAAAGTGCATAGTAAAGCCCATTAAACATCCAAGATGGATAATATAATAGCATGAATACTTCATAAATTATAGATATGTTGGAGACGTATCACCTAGCAAATGCAGATATGGCCTCGGAACACTGAGACCGAAAGGTCGAGCGTGAATCATATAGTAGATATGATCAACATAGTGATGTTCACCATTGAAAACTACTCCATCTGACGTGATGATCGGACATGGTTTAGTTGATTCGGATCACGTGATCACTTAGATGATTAGAGGGATGTCTATCTAAGTGGGAGTTATTAAGTAATATGATTAATTGAACTTTAATTTATCATGAACTTAGTACCTGGTAGTATTTTGCATGTCTATGTTGTTGTAGATCAATGGCCCGTGCTACTGTTCCTTTGAATTTTAATGCGTTCCTAGAGAAAGCTAAGTTGAAAGATGATGGTAGCAAATACACGGAATGGGTCCGTAACTTGAGGATTATCCTCATTGCTGCATAGAAGAATTACGTCCTGGAAGCACCGCTAGGTGCAAGGCCCGCTGCAGGAGCAACACCGGACGTTGTGAACGCCTGGCAGAGCAAAGCTGATGACTACTAGATAGTTCAGTGTGCCATGCTTTACGGCTTAGAACTGGGACTTCAATGAAAATTTGAACGTCATGGAGCATATGAGATGTTCCAGGAGTTGAAGTTAATATTTCAAGAAAATACCCGGATTGAGAGATATGAAGTGTCCAATAAGTTCTACAGCTGTAAAATGGAGGAGAATAGTTCTGTCAGTGAACATATACTCAAAATGTCTGGGTATCATAATCACTTGACTCGGCTGGGAGTTAATCTTCCAGTTGATAGTGTCATTGACAGAGTTCTTCAATCACTGCCACCAAGCTACAAAAGCTTCATGATGAACTATAATATGCAAGGGATGGATAAGACAATTCCCAGGCTCTCCGCGATGCTAAAGGCTGCGGAGGTAGAAATCAAGAAGGAACATCAAGTGTTGATGGTCAACAAGACCACCAGTTTCAAGAAAAAGGGTAAAGGGAAGAAGGGGAACTTCAAGAAGAACGGCAAGCAAGTTGCTGCTCTAGTGAAGAAGCCCAAGTCTGGACCTAAGCCTGAGACGGATTGCTTCTACTGCAAAGGGACTGGTCACTGGAAGCGGAACTACCCCAAGTATTTGGCAGATAAGAAGGATGGAAAAGTGAACAAAGGTATATGTGATATACATGTTATTGATCTTTACCTTACTAATGCTCGTAGTAGTGCCTGGGTATTTGATACTGGTTCTGTTGCTAATATTTGCAACTCAAAACAGGGACTACGGATTAAGCAAATATTGGCTAAGGAAGATGTGACAGTGCGCGTGGGAAACGGTTCCAAAGTCGATGTGATCGCCGTCGGCACGCTACCTCTACATCTACCTTCGGGATCAGTTTTAGACCTGAATAATTGTTATTTGGTGCCAACGTTAAGCATGAACATTATATATGGATCTTGTTTGATGTGAGACGGTTATTCATTTAAATCTGAGAATAATGGTTGTTCTATTTATATGAGTAATATCTTTTATGGTCATGCACCCTCGAAGAGTGGTCTATTTTTGTTGAGTCTCGATAGTAGTGATACACATATTCATAATATTGAAGCCAAAAGATGCAGAGTTGATAATGATAGTGCAACTTATTTGTGGCATTGTCGTTTGGGTCATATTGGTGTAAAGCGCATGAAGAAACTCCATACTGATGGACTTTTGGAATCACTTGATTATGAATCACTTGGTACTTAAGTAACCATGCCTCATGGGGAAGATGACTAAAACTCCGCTTCTCCGGAACAATGGAGCGAGCAACAGATTTATTGGAAATAATACATACTGATGTATGCGGTCCGATGAATATTGAGGCTCGCGGCGGATATTGTTATTTTCTGACCTTCACAGATGATTTGAGCAGATATGGGTGTATCTACTTGATGAAACATAAGTCTGAAACATTAGAAAAGTTCAAAGAATTTCAGAGTGAAGTGGAAAATCATCATAACAAGAAAATAAAGTTTCTGCGATCTGATCGTGGAGGAGAATATTTGAGTTACGAGTTTTGTCTTCATTTAAAACAATGCAGAATAGTTTCGCAACTCACGCCTGATACGTCCATTTTGCATCATGCTTTTATATCGATATCTATTGCAATATGGGTTGTTATTACACATTATGTCACAATACTTATGCCTGTTCTCTCTTATTTTACAAGGTCTACATAAGGAGGGAGAATGCCGGCAACTGGAATTCTGGGCTAGAAAAGGAGCAAATATTAGAGACCTATTCCGCACAACTCCAAAAGTCGTGAAACTCCACGAAAGTTATTTTTGGAAATAATAAAAATACTGAGCGAAAGAAATACTAGAGGGGACCCACACCACTGCCACGAGGTGGGGCGCGCCTACCCCCTCGGGCGCGCCTCACCTCAGGCCTCGCTGGCCCTCCGGTGCCCATCTTCGCTATATGAAGTCTTTTCGTCCAAGAAAAATCATAAGCAAGCTTTCGACGAGACTCACGCCACGAGGCGGAACCAATCTAGGGCTCCTAGAGAGCTGCTCTGGCTGGGACACTTCCTCCGAGGGGGAAATCATCGCCATCGTCATCACCAACGCTCCTCTCATCGGGAGAGGGAAATCTCCATCAACATCTTCACCAGCACCATCTCCTCTCAAACCCTAGTTCATCTCTTGTATCCAATTCTTGTCTCTAAGTACGGATTGGTACCGTGAGGTTGCTAGTAGTGTTGATTACTCCTTGTTGTTGATGCTAGTTGGTTTATTTGGTGGAAGATCATATGTTCAGATCCTTTATGCATATTAATACTCCTCTGATTATGAACATGAATATGCTTTGTGAGTAGTTACGTTTGTTCCTAAGGACATGGGATAAGTCTTGCTATTAGTAGTCATGTGAATTTGGTATTCGTTCGATATTTTGATGAGATGTATGTTGTCTCTCCTCTAGTGGTGTTATGTGAACGTCGACTACATGACACTTCACCATTATTTGGGCCTAGAGGAAGGCATTGGGAAGTAATAAGTAGATGATGGGTAGCTAGAGTGATGTAAGCTTAAACCCTAGTTTATGTGTTGCTTCGTAAGGGGCTGATTTGGATCCATATGTTTCATGCTATGGTTAGGTTTACCTTAATACTTCTTTTGTAGTTGCAGATGCTTGCAATAGGGGTTAATCATAAGTGGGATGCTTGTCCAAGTAAGGACAGCACCCAAGCACCAGTCCACCCACATATCAAATTATCAAAGTACCGAAAGCGAATCATATGAACGTGATGAAAACTAGCTTGACGATAATTCCCATGTGTCCTCGGGAGCGCTTTTCTCTATATTAGAGTTTGTCCAGGCTTGTCCTTTGCTACAAAAAGGATTGGGCCTCCTTGTGGCACTTTATTTACTTTTGTTACTTGTTGCTCGTTACCAATTATATTATCACAAAACTATCTGTTACCTATAATTTCAGCGCTTGCAGAGAATACCTTGCTGAAAACTGCTTATCATTTCCTTCTGCTCCTCGTTGGGTTTGACACTCTTACTTATCTAAAGGAATAAGATAGATCCCCTATACTTGTGGGTCATCAAGACTCTTTCCGCGCCGCTGCTGTGGAGTGAAGCGCCTTTGGTAGGTGGAATTTGGTTAGGAATAAATTTATATAGTGTGCTGAAATTTATTGTCACTTGTTACTATGGAAAGTAATCCTCTGAGGGGCTTGTTCGGGGTATCTTCACCCCGACCAGTTGAGCAAAGAGTTGCTCCTCAACCTACTGAACCTACTGAAAATGAAAATGTCTACTTTGAGATTCCTTCGGGTATGATAGAAAAACTGCTAGTTAATCCTTTTGCAGGAGACGAAACAATGCATCCTGATGAGCACCTAATATATGTGGATGAAGTTTGTGGATTATTTAATCTTGCAGGTGTGCCCGATGATGTTATTAAGAAAAAGGTCTTCCCTTTATATTTGAAGGGAGATGCATTGACATGGTATAGGCTATGTGATGATATGGGATCATGGAACTACAAACGATTGAAATTGGAATTTCATCAGAAGTTTTATCCTATGCATCTTGTTCATCATGATCGCAATTATATATATAATTTCTGGCCTCGCGAAGGAGAAAGCATCGCTCAAGCTTGGGGGAGGCTTAAATCAATGTTATATTCATGCCCCAATCATGAGCTCCCAAGAGAAATAATTATTCAAAAAAATTATAATCGGCTTTTTGATAACAATCGCACCATGCTCGATACTTCTTGTGCTGGCTCTTTTATGATGAAGACTATTGAATTCAAATGGGATTTATTGGAAAGAATTAAACACAACTCTGAAGATTGGGAACTCGACGAAGGTAAGGAGTCAGGTATGGCACCTAAGTTTGATTGTGTTAAATATTTTATGGATATCGATGTTTTCCGTAAATTTAGCACTAAATATGGACTTGACTCTGAGATAGTAGCTTCTTTCTGTGAATCTTTTGCTACTCATATTGATATCCATAAGGAGAAGTGGTTTAAATATCATCCTCTCATAGAAGTAAAGGTAGCTGCACCTATTAAAGTTGAAGAAAAGATTATCACTTATAATGATCCTATTATTCCTATTGCTTATGTTGAAAACCCACCTTTCCCTATTAGGATAAAAGATCATGCTAAAGCTTCAACTGTGGTTCGTAAAAGCAATATTAGAACCTATACACCTCCTGAGCAAGTTAAAGTTGAACCTAATATTGCTATTGTTAAAGATCTCTTGTCTGATAATATTGATGGGCATGTTATTCATTTCTGTAATGAAACTGCTAGAATTGCCAAACCTTGTGTTAAAGATAAACATAGACCTGGGTAGGCATGCCTGTTATTTCTGTTAAAATAGGAGATCATTGTTATCATGGCTTGCGTGATATGGGTGCTAGTGCTAGTGCTATACCTCATGACTTATACAAAGAAATTATACATGATATTGCACCTGCTGAGATAGAAGATATTGATGTCACCATCAAGCTTGCCAATAGAGATACCAAATCACCCATTGGAATTGTTAGAGATGTTGAAGTCCTGTGTGGGAAAACTAAATATCCTGCTGATTTTCTTGTTCACTACAAAAAAAGACACATCCGTGACATTTTGGGCCGAACGAATTTTTTTCCTATCATACATATGAACTTCTATGACAATAATTGTGACAAAACCCGGTATCATCATAGATGTGGTGGGCTCCTACTTCTATTACAAAAAATCCTGACAGAAAATGGGCTTTTCGTCTGGCGGGCCGGAGACGCAATGCATGACATTCTTTGGGCCATCCATGACGGAAAAAATCATGGTAGAAGCGAGGGCGAGGAAAATTTCGGCGAAGTTCGGTTACGGTGGGAGGTCGGGGTCGAAGCGATGCGCTGCTTTCTCGTACATGTACGCTGCTGCAGTGTGTGAGGCATTGGCTCTAATCGAACTCGAGCGAGGCGTTGGGCTCTAATCGAACCCGAGCGATTGACTGCAGCTACGCTACATCGAACTCGAGCGATCGATCGATAGCTGTTAATCGAACCCGATCAAGCAATTCCTTCGCTATCGCCGCTAATCAAGCCGATCGATGCCGCCTATGGGATGAACAGTGAGCGCTATGGGGTTTGGATGAACAAAGGAGCGTGGCATTGCCTCTGGATGAACAGGACCCCGTGGTGTGGTGGAGGGCTGGATGAATAGTAGACGGTGGAGGGGTGCCCATGGAGGGGTGGATGAACAGGACCCCGTGGTGTGGAGGGCTGGATGAACAGTAGACGGTGGAGGGGTGCCCGTGGAGGGGTGGTTGAACAGGACCCCGTGGTGTGGAGGGCTGGATGAACAGTAGACGGTGGAGGGGTGGTTGAACAGTAGCCGGTGGAGTAGCGCACGATGGAGGCTAGATGAACAGGAGCCCGTGGAGACTGGAGGAGGTCAACGTTAGCCCGTGGAGGCTGGAGGAGGTCGACGGTGGAGATGAACAGTATCCCGTGGAGTCCTGCTTATGCACGCCGCACTCCTCCCGGCGAACAGGACCCCTGCTTTTGACCATAGCGCTCCAACACAAGTCCGCTTGCCTGCTTTTGGCGGTACGCCACACCCCTCCCGATGAACAGGACCCCGGTTTCGACCGTAGGAGGTCCGTTTCGTCCGTTTTGCGGTACGCCACACCCCTCCCGATCAACAGGACCCCCGTTTCGACCGTAGGAGGTCCGTTTCGTCTGTTTTGCGGTATGCCACACCCCTCCTGATCAACAGGACCCGCTTTGAATGTAGGAGGTCCGCTTCCTCCGCCAGCGGTACGCCAGCCTCGCTTCCATCGCCTGTTCCGGCCCAAGCCCTCCCGATGAACACGGCCACGCATTCCGCTTCGACCCAGCCGGTTGGCTCCACGCCGCTATGCGTTGCCTCCCGATGAACACGACGCATTCCGTTGCCTCCCCATGAACACGACGCATTTTGTTGCCTCCCCATGAACACGATGACGACGTTGTTTCTCCGTTCCGAACCAGACATGTACACGAGCCCTGGACGTACGTATGCGCGAGTAGGCGTTTGAGACCCTGCCCGTATGTACACATACGTGGCCATATTTTCTTTCTTGCACCATGGCCGATGTACGTATGTGTACATGCTACGTGCGCGCCTCTACTACGACACGTACGCGCCTCTACTACGACACGTGCGCGCCTCTACATCCACCAGTATATATGTATGTACACGTTCGCGACAAGAATGACAACGCTACGTACGCTTCGAACAGGTGGGTCCCGGATCACGACACTTCCTTGCTCGCGAATATGTAGCTGGTGGGTCCCAGCAATGGGGCGTAGTCGTTCTTTTGCCGGGACGCACATCCGTGCGTGCGAAGATGTAGCTGGTGGGTCCCAGCAGTCAGGGGCAAACATTTTTTCGCGAAATACGGTGGCCCGTCCGGTGGGTCCCTGCTGTCAGATGGAGGAATCATTATTTTGCACGTAATAAGGAGGCACTTCCTTGCCGCGGACGTGGACCTAGCTATCAGCCTCTCCACGTATAGTCCACGTCCGATGGAAGTCGTTCCTTGACCACGTTGACCACGTCGAGCCGAGAGCACCACGGCGGTGGACGACGGCGAGGACTAGGAAGGGGACGACTCAGAGCCGGGGAAGACGCAACAGTGGATGCCCACGTGAAGAGCAGTACGAGGGTTCACTGGTTCGGCTGCGGTGTGAGGCTGCTGTCGCCGCAGAATAACAGGGGGTTGATGTCTACTACACAACCTTCTTCTTGTAGATGTTGTTGGGCCTGCAAGTGCACAGGTTTGTAGGACAGTAGCAAATTTCCCTCAAGTGGATGACCTAAGGTTTATCAATCCATAGGAGGCGTAGGTTGAAGATAGTCTCTCTCAAGCAACCCTGCAACCAAATAACAAAGAGTCTTTTGTGTCCCCAACACACCCAATACAATGGTAAATTGTATAGGTGCACTAGTTCGGCGAAGAGATGGTGATACAAGTGCAATATGGATGGTAGATATAGGTTTTTGTAATCTGAAAATATAAAAACAGCAAGGTAACTAGTGGTAAAAGTGAGCGTAAACGGTATTGCATGATAGGAAACAAGGCCTAGGGTTCATACTTTCACTAGTGCAAGTTCTCTCAACAATAATAACATAGTTGGATCACATAACTATCCCTCAACATGCAACAAAGAGTCACTCCAAAGTCACTAATAGCGGAGAACAAACGAAGAGATTATGGTAGGGTACGAAACCACCTCAAAGTTATTCTTTCCAATCAATCTATTGGGCTATTCCTATAAGTGTCACAAACAGCCCTAGAGTTCGTACTAGAATAACACCTTAAGAAAAAAATCAACCAAAACCCTAATGTCACCTAGATACTCCAATGTCAACTCAAGTATCCGTGGGTATGATTATACGATATGCATCACACAATCTCAGATTCATCTATTCAACCAACACATAGAACCTCAAAGAGTGCCCCAAAGTTTCTACCGGAGAATCAAGACGAAAACGCTGCCAACCCCTATGCATACGTTCATGGGCGGAACCCGCAAGTTGATCACCAAAACATACATCAAGTGAATCACGTGGTATCCCATTGTCACCACAGATACGCACGGCAAGACATACATCAAGTGTTCTCAGATCATTAAAGACTCAATCCGATAAGATTACTTCAAAGGGAAAACTCAATCTATTACAAGAGAGTAGAGGGGGAGAAACATCATAAGATCCAACTATAATAGCAAAGCTCGCGATACATCAAGATCGTGCCAAATCAAGAACACGAGAGAGAGAGAGAGAGAGAGAGAGAGAGAGAGAGAGAGAGAGAGATCAAACACAGAGCTACGGGGACAGACCGACACCCCCGAGGGTGAACAACACCCTCCGCGTCATGGAGAGCGCCGGATGAAGAAGATGGCCACGGTGAGGGTTCCCTCCGCAGGTGCCGTGAATAGGTCCCGAGAGGTTTTTGGTGGCTACAGAGGCTTGCGGCGGCGGAACTCCAGATCTATTCTCCGTTTTGGAAGTTTTAGGATACGTAGGTATATATGGGTGAAAGAAGTACGTCGGTGGACCGAAGGGGGGGCCACGAGGCAGGGGCGCGCCCTCCACCCTCGTGGGCACCTCCCTTCTTCCCTAACGTGCACTCCAAGCTTTTTCGGTAGCTTTCCTTCCAAAAATAACTTCTCCAATTGATTTCGTTCCGTTTCGACTCCGTTTGATATTCCTTTTCTTCGAAACACTAAAATAGGCAAAAACATCAAATCTGGGCTGGGCCTCCGGTTAATAAGTTAGTCCCAAAAATAATATAAAAGTGGATAATAAAGCCTAATATTGTCTAAAATAGTAGATAATATAGCATGGAGCAATCAAAAATTATAGATACGTTGGAGACGCATCAAGCATCCCCAAGCTTAATTCCTGCTCGTCCTCGAGTAGGTAAATGATAAAAAGATAATTTTTGATGTGGAATGCTAGTTGTCATAATTTCATTGTAATTCTTCTTAATTATGATATGAATATTCAGATCCGAAAGATTCAAGACAAAAGTTCATATTGACATAAAAATAATAATACTTCAAGCATATTAACTAAGCAATTATGTCTTCTCAAAATAACATGGCCAAAGAAAGTTCATCCCTACAAAATCATATAGTTTAGTCATGCTCCATTTTCACACACAAGAATGCTCTCATCATGCACAACCCTGATAACAAGCCAAGCAATTGTTTCATACTTTAGTAATCTCAAACCTATAAACTTTCACGCAATATATGAGCGCGAGCCATGGACATAGCACTATGGTGGAATAGAATATGATGATGGGGGTTATGTGGAGAAGACAAAAAAGGAGAAGGTCTCACATCAACGAGGCTAATCAACGGGCTATGGAGATGCCCATCAGTTGATGTTAATGCAAGGAGTAGGGATTGCCATGCAACGGATGCACTAGAGCTATAAATGTATGAAAGCTCAACAAAAGAAACTAAGTGGGTGTGCATCCAACTTGCTTGCTTACGAAGTCCTAGGGCACTTGAGGAGGCCCATTGTTGGAATATACAAACCAAGTTCTATAATGAAAAATTCCCACTTAGTATATGAAAGTGACAAAACAAGAGACTCTCTATGATGAAGATCTTGGTGCTACTTTGAAGCACAAGTGCGGTAAAAGGATAGTAACATTGTCCCTTCTCTCTTTTTCTGTCATTTTTTTGTGCGGGCTTCTTTGTCCTCTTTTATTTTTGGGCTTATTTGGACTCCTTTATTTTTTAATAACCTCACATGGGACAATGCTCTAGAAAATGATGATCATCACACTTCTATTTATTTACAACTCAATGATTACAACTCGATACTAGAACAAAGTATGACTCTATATGAATGCCTCCGGCGGTGTACCGGGATATGCAATGAATCAAGAGTGACATGTATGAAAGAATTATGAATGGTGGCTTTGCCACAAATACTATGTCAACTACATGATCATGCTAAGCAATATGACAATGATGTATGTGTCATGATGAAAGATATGGTGAAAAGTTGCATGGAAATATATCTCGGAATGGCTATGGAAATGCCATAATAGGTAGGTATGGTGGCTGTTTTGAGGAAGATATAAGGAGGTTTATGTGTGAAAGAGCGTATCATATCACGGGTTTGGATGCACCGCTAAGTTTGCACCAACTCTCAATGTGAGAAAGGGCAATGCACGGCATCAAGAGGCTAGCAATGGTGGAAGGGTGAGAGTGCGTATAATCCATGGACTCAACATTAGTCATAAAGAACTCAAATACTTATTGCAAAAATCTACAAGCCATCAAAAACCAAAGCACTACGCGCATGCTCCTAGGGGGATAGATTGGTAGGAAAAGACCATCGCTCGTCCCCGACCGCCACTCATAAGGAAGACAATCAAAGAACACCTCATGTTTCAAATTTGTTACATAATGTTTACCATACGTGCATGCTACGGGACTTGAAAACTTCAACACAAGCATTTCTCAAATTCACAACTACTCAACTAGCACGACTTTGATATTATTACCTCCATATCTCAAAACAATTATCAAGCATCAAACTTTTCTTAGTATTCAACACACTCATAAGAATTCTTACAAATCTTGTATGCTTAGCATATTAGGAATATTTAAGAAAATTACCATGCTATTTAAGACTCTCAAAATAAAATAAGTGAAGCATGAGAGTTCATCTATTTCTTCAAAATAAAACCATCATTGTGCTCTAAAAGATATAAGTGAAGCACTAGAGCAAATGACAAACTACTCCGAAAGATATAAGTGAAGATCAATGAGTAGCCGAATAATTATGCAACTATGTGAAGACTCTCTAACATTTAAGAATTTCAGATCTTGGTACTTTATTCAAACAGCAAGCAAAGCTAAAGAAAATATAATGACGCCCAAGCAAAACACATATCATGTGGTGAATAAAAATATAGCTCCAAGTAAAGTTACCGATGAACAAAGACGAAAGAGGGGATGCCTTCCGGGGCATCCCCAAGCTTAGGCGCTTGGTTATCCTTGAATATTACCTTGGGGTGCCTTGGGAATACCCAAGCTTAGGCTCTTGCCACTCCTTATTCCATAGTCCATCAAATCTTTACCCAAAACTTGAAAACTTCACAACACAAAACTTAACAGAAAACTCGTGAGCTCCGTTAGCGGAAAAAAACACCACTTCAAGGTACTGTAATGAACTAATTCTTTATTTATATTGGTGTTAAACCTACTGTATTCCAACTTCTCTATGATTTATAAACTATTTTACTAGCCATAGATTCATCAAAATAAGCAAGCAACACAATGAAAACAGAATCTGTCAAAAACAGAACAGTCTGTAGTAATCTGTATCAAACGTATACTTATGGAACTCCAAAAATTCTAAAATAAATTGGTGGACCTGAGGAATTTGTTTAGTAATCATCTTCAAAAATAATCAACTAAATACCACTCTCCAGTAAAAAGTTTTAGCTAATCTCGTGAGCGCTAAAGTTTCTGTTTTTTTACAGCATGATCATAAAGACTTCACCCAAGTCTTCCCAAAGGTTCTACTTGGCACAAACACTAAAAAAAACACAAAACCACATATAAACAGAAGATAGATGGATTATTTATTCCTAAACAGAACCAAAAAGCAAGAAACTAAAATAAAATTGGGTTGCCTCCCAACAAGCGCTATCGTTTAACGCCCCTAGCTAGGCATGATGATTTCAATGATGCTCACATAAAAGATAAGAATTGAAACATAACGAGAGTATCATGAAGAATATTACTAGCACATTTAAGTCTAACCCACTTCCTATGCATGGGGATTTTGTGAGCAAACAACTTACGGGAACAATAATCAACTTGCATAGGAAGGCAAAACAAGCATAACTTCAAAACTTTAAGCACATAGAGAGGAAAATTGATATTATTGCAATACCTAAAAGCATATATTCCACCCTCATAATAATTTTAAGTAGCATAATGAATGAATTCAACAATATAACCAGCACCTAAAGCATTCTTTTCATGATCTACAAGCATAGAAAATTTACTACTCTCCACATAAGCAAAATTCTTCTCATTCGGAATAGTGGGAGTATCATAAGAGACTTGAATACTACAAATTGTTTCCATATTAAAAGAGTAATGTTCAGAAAAATAGTAATTATAATCATGACAATTTTTATAAATATAATCATCACTACTTTTTGTAGCATAAGTTTCATCACAATAATCATCATAAGTAGCAACTTTGTTCTCATCATAATCAGTTGAAACCTCTTCCGAAATAGTGGATACATCACTAAATAAAGTCATGACCTCTACAAATCCACTTTCATAATTATCACAATAAGATTCAACATCCTCCAATATTGTGGGATCACTACTCCCTAAAGTTGACACTCTTCCAAACCCACTTTCATAAATATAATCATCATAGGTAAAAGGCATGCTATCATCATAACAACTTTGCATATCAAAATTTGAAAGGCTAAAAATATCATATTCATTAAACGTAGCATCCCCAAGCTTGGGACAAACATTAATTGCAGCAAATATATTCTCAAATATTTCATCCTCATTAAACATAGCTTCCCCAAGCTTGGGCCTTTTCGTATCATAAGCATAATCACTCTCATCACTAATAGTATGGATAGCACCAATTGTATAGCAAACATTATTATCATATTCTTCCAAGCAAGTGCCAAAAAGATTTTCAAGATCATAAGGAGTATCATGATCTTCCCAATAATAATCATCACAACAAGCAATAGGCATAACGAGATCATCATCAAGTGCACCATCTTCCATAATTATTTTTGATTCATTTTCATGAGGCACAACAATAATAGGAGGAACATTATTTGGGAGGGATACCTTTTTACCTCTCTTCATTTTTCTTTTCTTCTTCTTCACCACATCATGTGTGGGTTCAAACCTCTTTTTGGAGATCCTTATTAATGAGATTGGTTGGATAGAAGACTCCTCCTCGTTACCTGATTCATCATAGAAATAATAGGAGGATATTGGGAAGTCTCTTCCCTTTCATTAGTATTCTCTTCATCTTCTATTTGTTTTCTTTTCTTTATGTAATTGGCAATATAAGGATTTTCAATGCAATTCACCGCATAATACATATAATTTTTCTCTAGATCAAAATGAAGAACTTTATCAAGGGCAAATTTTGGAATATCCTTAGTTATATGTTTAATTTCTTCATAACCTAAGAGCAAACTAAGTTCATTATGATGTGCAAGGGAAATCAAGTCATCACAATTTTTGGACAAGATACGATCATGAAACAATTTGCATTGGGTACTACAATGATCACGTTCATTGCAAAGTTCACAAGTATGGCTAAGAAAAAATAATTTTTCAGCACATTCATCTAGCTCTTGTTGCAACAATTTGGTTTCTAATTACTTATGCCTCTTGCAATATCTATCTTCCCTATTTAGTGTGTACTTGCAAACCCAATGCACTCCACAAAAATCAACATGTTTATAGGAGGCATTTTCATCATAACTAGTGCAATCATCATTAGCACTATGGATATTCAAGGAGTTCATACTAACAACATTGCAATCATGCTCATCATTAAAAGATTTAGTGACAAACATTTTAATGGATTCTTCTTCTAACACTTTGGCACAATTTTCCTTTCCATCATACTCACGAAAGATATTAAAAAGATGAAGCGTATGAGGTAAACTCAATTCATTTTTTTTTATTTTCTTTTATAAACTAAACTAGTGATAAAAAAAGAAACTAAAAGATTCGATTGCAAGATCTAAAGATATACCTTCAAGCACTCACCTCCCCGGCAACGGCGCCAGAAAAGAGCTTGGTTGACGGGTGTGAGTGCCGCTTACCTAGCCTCCCAAGAACGGCGCCGTAAAAGAGCTTGATGTCTACTACACAACCTTTTTCTTGTAGACGTTGTTGGGCCTGCAAGTGCACATGTTTGTAGGACAGTAGCAAATTTCCCTCAAGTGGATGACCTAAGGTTTATCAATCCGTATGAGGCGTAGGTTGAAGATGGTCTCTCTCAAGCAACCCTGCAACCAAATAACAAAGAGTCTCTTGTGTCCCCAACACACCCAATACAATGGTAAATTGTATAGGTGCACTAGTTCGTAAGAGATGGTGATACAAGTGCAATATGGATGGTAGATATAGGTTTTTGTAATCTGAAAATATAAAAACAGCAAGGTAACTAGTGGTAAAAGTGAGCGTAAACGGTATTGCATGATAGGAAACAAGGCCTAGGGTTCATACTTTCACTAGTGCAAGTTCTCTCAACAATAATAACATAGTTGGATCACATAACTATCCCTCAACATGCAACAAAGAGTCACTCCAAACTCATTAATTGTGGAGAACAAATGAAGAGATTATGGTAGGTACGAAACCACCTCAAAGTTATCCTTTCCAATCAATCTATTGGGCTATTCCTATAAGTGTCACAAACAGCCCTAGAGTTCATACTAGAATAACACCTTAAGACACAAATCAACCAAAACCTTAATGTCACCTAGATACTCCAATGTCACCTCAAGTATCCATGGGTATGATTATACGATATGCATCACACTATCTCAGATTCATCTATACAACCAACACATAGAACCTCAAAGAGTGCCCCAAAGTTTCTATCGGAGAATCAAGACGAAAACGTGTGCCAACCCCTATGCATAGGTTCATGGGCGGAACCCGCAAGTTGATCACCAAAACATACATCAAGTGAATCACGTGATATCCCATTGTCACCATAGATACGCATGGCAATACATACATCAAGTGTTCTCAAATCATTAAAGACTCAATCCGATAAGATTACTTAAAAGGGGAAACTCAATCCATTACAAGAGAGTAGAGGGCGAGAAACATCATAAGATCCAACTATAATAGCAAAGCTCGCGATACATCAAGATCGTCCCAAATCAAGAACACGAGAGAGAGAGATCAAACACATAGCTGCTGGTACATACCCTCAGCCCCGAGGGTGAACTACTCCCTCCTCTTCATGGAGAGCGCCGGGATGATGAAGATGGCCATCGGTGAGGGTTCCCCCCTCCCGCAGGGTGCCGGAACAGGGTCCCGAGAGGTTTTTGGTGGCTACAGAGGCTTGCGGTGGCGGAACTCCAGATCTATTCTCTGTTCTGGAAGTTTTAGGATACGTAGGTATATATGCGTGAAAGAAGTACGTCAGTAGACCGAAGGGGGGGCCACGAGGCAGGGGGCGCACCCTAGGGGGGTGCGCCCTCCACCCTCGTGGGCACCTCCCTTCTTTCCTGACGTGCACTCCAAGCTTTTCCGGTAGCTTTCCTTCCAAAAATAACATCTCCAGTTGATTTACGTTCCTGCTTTCGACTCCGTTTGATATTCCTTTTCTTCGAAACACTGAAATAGGCAAAAAACAGCAAATCTGGGCTGGGCCTCCGGTTAATAAGTTAGTCCCCAAAATAATATAAAAGTGAATAATAAAGCCTAATATTGTCTAAAACAGTAGATAATATAACATGGAGCAATAACAAATTATACATACGTTGGAGACGTATCAGGGGTGTGGGTGAGTAGAGGGATGGCCTGGCCAACGGTGGGAGTAGTAGGGGGCGGTGAGGCCTCCGTGGCATCACAGCCGGCCACGGGAGGCAGGAGCACGCGACACGACCGGCGCTGGTTTGGGCGGCTGGAGCAAGAAGACCAGAGGTTGAAGAAGCACTACGGCCATTGGATGAACATCGTACGGTAACAGGAGCTAGAATCGTTCATATTGACTAAGTTGACAAAGTCCTCCGTCCCCGTCTACTTGGTAGGCCCACAAGTCAGCCTCCCACTATGCTGGGTTCCAGCTGGCAGGGGGAGTATTCATTTTTTTGTGCGTAATAAGGAGGCACTTCCTGCGTGCGAAGACAGCTAGTGGGTTCGACATGTCAGCTGGGGGCACGTTATTTTCACGAAATACAGAGGCCCTTCCGGTGGGTCCCAGATGTCAGGTGGAGGAATCATTATTTTGCGCGTAATAAGGAGGCATTTCCTTGTGTGCGGCCGTGGACCCAACTGTCAGCCTCTCCACGCACATTCTACTTCCGATGGTGTCGTTCGTTGACCACGCCGCGCCGAGCGCATCCAAGGTGGTGGACGACGGGGAGGCCCTGACAAAGAACGAGCCGTAGATGGGAAGACGCGGAGTAGAGTCGCAGACGGAGAGGTGTACGAGGTTAACTGGTTCTAGTGCGGTGTGGTTCGACAATCGGTGGAGAAGAACAGGAGGTGTCGAGGGTGGAGGGATGGCACAGCCAACAAGGAGTAGCGCTTCATAGCGAAGCGTGCTAAGCAGAGCTGCTAGTAGCAGGAGGCGGGAGGTAGTCCCGACGGCGCTGGAGGAAGAAGACGAGAGATTGAAGATGGATGCCGTTCGTTGGATGTAAATCCAACGGCTAACATGTCAGAATCATTTGTTGACTAAATTGACAATGACTTGCGTTGGCTTCGACCTATTGGCCTACATTTCAGCCTACAAAAATGTGACACGTATTCAACCCATTTTTTCAGAATTTACAGTCTTTTTTTGCGCGGTAGAATTTACAGTCAATTTGATCTTTTTTTGAATTACAACCATTAGCTGGGCTGGGTGAACAAATAATGTAGCGTCCATGCGGCCCATTTATTTTATTTCCTAAAAAATTACAGGCCATTTGCACTTTCTCGAAATACACGATTTTGCTGGGCTAATTCTAATTATAATGTTTGGTTGGGCCAGCAATGTTATCAAAAAATAAAAAGGGGTTGAGCTTATAAATATATTCAAATAATAAGTGATATTATCACATTCGTCCTTAAATCGTACCAACCTTTTGTACACAATCACTAGGATTTTCGTGCCAAAACAATCCAGGATTTTATTTGTTAAGAAATTATTTTTATAAGTTAATAAGATGTGGGATATTGTTTTCTTACATATGTAAGTATCTCTTAAATATATGATGACAATAAAAATAATATATAATAACATATAAATAATTTAAATATATATAATATAGTTAGAAGGGAAACATAAGTTGGACCTGGCGTTCCTATTCTTATATAGAAAAATAGAATAGACCTCTGCGTTTTCTTCAAAAAAATACATAAATTAGGCTGGCAAAAATAAAACCTCGGATGGGAGGTCCATAGGCCGGTCGATACATGACGGGCCTAAGAAAATACAAACAGGCCTATGGACCTCCCATCCGAGGTCGTGGGTTGCGCATGTTAAAAATGAAAGCCTAGACGGGGCAGCCCAAAACCACGTCCAACACTTGCCAAAATTTCGTCCCTAGTTTTCTCTTTGTTTCGCACACTCGACATTGTGTGGGCATTTTGACTGTGCATCATATGAAGATGTGCTATGCATGAATGTTGATCAGCATAATGTTAACTGGCTGGTAGTTCCATTTTCGACCATGAATAAAACTTCCAACATGATGTTAACCCTGTCTGAAAAGGCCGTGTTAATATAAATGCTCTGCCTCTGAAAGTTGCGCTTTCTTATCTCAAACTGAAACTTGCGCTTTCTTCTCCGAGAATCACATTGTCCGCACTTTTATACTCCTATGAAACTACATTTTTAAGTGCTAAAATAGATCTCTAGAATTCATAAAATACTTCATATGCTCAATACTGCAAATTTGAAATTCAAAAGACATTCATATCTGAAAGTACTCACAAAATACACAACACAAAACACAATTCACAACCTGCAAATACTGACAACCCTAAGCTCCTCCTGACAATTCACAACCTGCCCGACTATTGGGCTAGGGGGGGGGGCAGCCCCCTCCTATTCCTCGATGGCAGACAACCGCCCCGTGAGACGATGTGAACGGCGAGGAAGACAATGGCGGGGAAGCGCCGTGGCCAACTGCTTTTCTCCTCTTGCAGTTGGGTTCGGTCGACGAAGACTCCACCGGCTCGCTCTGGCAGGACACCCTCACAAACGGCACCCTGTAGATGCTCGATCCTTCAATCTCTGGTGGATGCTCCATCTGGGATCAATACTCCCACCACCGCTCCCTCACGATCGGATTCGGTGAATCTGTTCGCTCCATGGCCCAGAGGAGCAGCTCTATGTACTTCGGCGCGACTACCTCCGGGAGTATCGCCGCCTTTTCGCTCTGTTGGAGATATTTGGCCATGGATGTCTCCGTCGCCACTAGTTGGTCCTTGTTGTCAAACCAAGACTGTATCTCCAACATCCTAGCTAGCTTCACAGGGTCGCCATCTGTGATCCTCACGTATCGGTTGTACTCCTCATCGATCTACTTCTCCACAGCACCTTCACTCACCGGCGGTGGTTTTTGAATGGAAGAGGAGAGGAGCAGCGCTAGTTTTGGATTAGAACGGGAGAGGAGCGACGCTGGTTTTGGACTGGAACAGGAGAGGAGGGGCGGTGGTTTTGAAATGGAAGAGGAGAGGAGCGGCGCTGCATTTAGATTGGAACAGGAGAGGAGCGGCGGTGGTTTAAGAGGAGAAGAGCGGAAGAGCGGCACTGGTCTTGGAAGTATTTTTTTGTTGTTTTGTGTATTTTGGGTCAAAGTTTGACCATGTACTGTATTTGACAAGCAAAATGTGAATGCATGTCACCAAAAATTGTATCGTTTGGTTCAGAGTATGAATGTACTTTCAAATTATATTATTTTTGCAACGTATAACATATATTTTATGTGCGAAAATCATGGTCAATTATGACCCAGAATAAAAGGGAGACTAGTTAATGTGGGGTCGCTTTCTTAATTGAAGGTCCATAGGCCGGTCACATACATGACGGGGCCTAAGAAAATACAAAGATGCCTATGGACCTCCCATCCGAGGTCGTGGGTTGCGCATGTTAAAATGAAAGCCTAGACTCGGCAGCCCAAAACCACGTCCAACACTTGCCAAAACTTCGTCCCTCGTTTTCTCTGTGTTTCGCACACTCGACATTGTGTGGGCATTTTGACAGTGCATCATATGAAGATGTGCTATGCATGAATGTCGATCAGCATGATGTTAACTGGCTGGTAATTCCATTTTGACCATGAATAAAACTTCCAACATGATGTTAACCCTGTTTGAAAAGGCCGTGTTAATATAAATGCTCTGCCTCTGAAAGTTGCAGTTTCTTATCTGAAACTGAAACTTGCAGTTTCTTCTCTGAGAATCACATTGTCTGCACTTTTATACTCCTATGAAACTACTTTTTTAAGTGCTAAAAATAGATCTCTAGAATTCATAAAATACTTCATATGCTCAATACTGCAAATCTGAAATTCAAAAGACATTCATATCTGAAAATACTCTCAAAATACACAACACAAAATACAATTCACAACCTGCAAATACTGACAACCCTAAGCTCCTCCTGACAATTCACAACCTGCCCGACTATTGGGCTAGGGGGGGGGGCAGCCCCCTCCTATTCCTCGATGGCAGACAACCGCCCCGTGAGACGATGTGAACGGCGAGGGAGACGATGGCGGGGAAGCGTCGTCGGGCCAACTGCTTTTCTCCTCTTGCAGTTGGGTTCGGTTGACGAAGACTCCACCGGCTCGCTCTGGCAGGACACCCTCACAAACGGCACCCTGTAGATGCTCGATCCTTCAATCTCTGGTGGATGCTCCATCTGGGATCAATACTCCCACCACCGCTCCCTCACGATCGGATTCGGTGAATCTGTTTGCTCCATGGCCTAGAGGAGCAGCTCTATGTACTCCGGCGCGACTCCCTCCGGGAGTATCGCCGCCTTTTCGCTCTGTTGGAGATATTTGGCCATGGATGTCTCCGTCGCCGCTAGTTGGTCCTTGTTGTCAAACCAAGACTGTATCTCCAACATCCTAGCTAGCTTCACAGGGTCGCCTTCTGCGATCCTCACGTATCGGTTGTACTCCTCCATCGATCTACTTCTCCACAGCACCTTCACTCGCCGGCGGTGGTTTTTGAATGGAAGAGGAGAGGAGCAGCGCTAGTTTTGGATTAGAACGGGAGAGGAGCGACGCTGGTTTTGGACTGGAACAGGAGAGGAGGGGCGGTGGTTTTGAAATGGAAGAGGAGAGGAGCGGCGCTGCATTTAGATTGGAACAAGAGAGGAGCGGCGGTGGTATAAGAGAAGAAGAGCGGAAGAGCGGCGCTGGTCTTGGAAGTATTTTTTTGTTGTTTTGCATATTTTGGGTCAAAGTTTGACCATGTACTGTATTTGACAAGCAAAAATTGAATGCATGTCACCAAAAATTGTATCGTTTGGTTCGTATATGAATGTACTTTCAAATTATATTATTTTTGCAACGTATAACATATATTTTATGTGCGACAATCATGGTCAATTATGACCCAGAATAAAAGGGAGACTAGTTAATGTGGGGTCGCTTTCTTAATTGAAGGTCCATAGGCCGGTCACATACATGACGGGGCCTAAGAAAATACAAAGATGCCTATGGACCTCCCATCCGAGGTCGTGGGCTGCGCATGTTAAAAATGAAAGCCTAGACTGGGCAGCCCAAAACCACGTCCAACACTTGCCAAAACTTCGTCCCTCGTTTTCTCTGTGTTTCGCACACTCGACATTGTGTGGGCATTTTGACTGCATCATATGAAGATGTGCTATGCATGAATGTTGATCGGCATGATGTTAACTGGCTGGTAGTTCCATTTTGACCATGAATAAAACTTCCAACATGATGTTAACCCTGTTTGAAAATGTCGTGTTAATATAAATGCTACGCCTCACGAAAGTTGCAGTTTCTTATCTCAAACTGAAACTTGCGCTTTTCTCTCGAGAATCACATTGTGCACTTTTATACTCCTATGAAACTACATTTTTTTAAGTGCTAAAAATAGATCTCTAGAATTCATAAAATACTTCATATGCTCAATACTGCAAATCTGAAATTCAAAAGACATTCATATCTGAAAATACTCTCAAAATACACAACACAAAATACAATTCACAACCTGCAAATACTGACAACCCTAAGCTCCTCCTGACAATTCACAACCTGCCCGACTATTGGGCTGGGGGGCAGCCCCCTCCTATTCCTCGATGGCAGACAACCGCCCCGTGAGACGATGTGAACGGCGAGGGAGACGATGGTGGGGAAGCGTCGTTGGGCCAACTGTTTTTCTCCTTTTGCACTTGGGTTCGGTCGACGAAGACTCCACCGGCTTGCTCTGGCACGACACCCTCACAAACGGCACCTTGTAGATGCTCGATCCTTCAATCTCTGGTGGATGCTCCATCTGGGATCCATACTCCCACCACCGATCCCTCGCGATCGGATTCAGTGAATCTGTTTGCTCCATGGCCCAGAGGAGCAGCTCTATGTACTCGGCGTGACTCCTCCGGGAGTATCGCCGCCTTTTCGCTTCTGTTGGAGATATTTGGCCATGGATGTCTCCGTCGCCGCTTAGTTGGTCCTTGTTGTCAAACCAAGAGTATCTCCAAGATCCTAGCTAGCTTCACAGGTCGCCTTCTGCGATCCTCACGTATCGCTTGTACTCCTCCATCGATCTACTTCTCCACAGCACCTTCACTTTGGCGGTGGTTTTTGAATGGAAGAGGAGAGGAGCAGCGCTAGTTTTGGATTAGAACGGGAGAGGAGCGACGCTGGTTTTGGACTGGAACAGGAGAGGAGGGGCGGTGGTTTTGAAATGGAAGAGGAGAGGAGCGGCGCTGCATTTAGATTGGAACAGGAGAGGAGCGGCGGTGGTATAAGAGGAGAAGAGCGGAAGAGCGGCGCTGGTCTTGGAAGTATTTTTTTGTTGTTTTGCATATTTTGGGTCAAAGTTTGACCATGTACTGTATTTGACAAGCAAAATGTGAATGCATGTCACCAAAAATTGTATCGTTTGGTTCGTATATGAATGTACTTTCAAATTATATTATTTTTGCAACGTATAACATATATTTTATGTCACGATAATCATGGTCAATTATGACCTAGAATAAAAGGGAGACTAGTTAATGTGGGGTCGCTTTCTTAAATGAAGGGTAAAATGAATTTGATTTTGATCCAGTCATATCGCGTAGGCCCTCACGTCCAATCCGAAAACGCTGCAAGACGCCTCCTCTCCCTCTTCTCCATTGCAAAACCACCTCCTCTCCTCTCCATCATCTCCATTCCAAAACCACCGCCTTGCCTCTCCCTCTTGATCTTCTCCATTGCAAAACAACCTCCTCTCCTCTCCATCATCTCCATTCCAAAACCACCGTCTCGCCTCTCCCTCTTCTGATCTTCTCCATTGCAAAACCACCTCCTCTCCTCTCCATCATCTTCATTCCAAAACCACCATCTCGCCTCTCCCTCTTCTCTATTGCAAGATCATCGTCTCTCCTCCCATCTTCCAAAGCTAGCACCGGACCACTCAGAAGGACATCTATGGAGAGGATGCATGATCAGGCAGATCGCCGGTGGCGACCAGGCAAAGTTAGCCAGGTTGAAGGAGATCCTTAGTTGGTTTGACAATGAGTGGGAGATTTCGAGGACGCTGCGGGCCATGTGGCAATGTATGTGAAAGAGCGAGACGACGGTGATGAGGGCGGCGATGTACATGTACTCCCCGGCGGCAGTCACGCTGCAGTCCTCCGAGTTCATCGAGTATCTCCTCTGGGCGATGGAGCAGACAGATTCGCCCGAGGCGACAGTCAGCCGGAGGTGGTGGGCGTACAGGTCGAAGGTCGAGCACCCAGAGGATAACGAATTGATCGAGTATGGTGTGCCGTTCGTGAGGGTGCAGAGCCAGCCGGAGCCACAGGAGTATTCGTTCTCCCACCGCAAGAGGAGGCCAGATGGTGCGATGTCACTTCCCCGCCGTTCTCCACGGTTCCCTCGATGCTCGCCCCATTTCAACGGTGGCGGTAGGGTTTAAGGTAAGCTTCGCACAAACCTAATCTTCCACCTGCTCATGCTTACAATCAGTGTGACAGCTAATGAAAATCATGCTTACAATCAGTCTCCGAGTACTACGCCAATCACCCTAAAATAGCTCTCGACCTTTGGGTCAAAGTTGTGACACAATGTACAAATAAAGAAAAATAGATTGCTGCTTCTTTCAGAAGAGTACTCCCTAGAAAACTGCCAATATAAGCTACTAGTATTTGGTTAGATGATTTGCTGCCGAGAAAGATCCGTCCACGAGAGCGCCACACATCCCAATCGGTGGTGGTGGATGCCAATGCGTGCATGCAGCATGGTTGGTGTCGGTAATTTTACTTGGCACACCTCGCACTTTTCTGCATATATGCCGGTTCCATACGTACATTTGTGCAGTTCCACCAAAATGTCATTGAATAACCCTGTTTGCACAGATAATGAAAAAGCGCGATTACATTATAGTGGCACTAGTTGATGAAACACACAAAATAAATAGAAGAAAATATTGCGATAGTATCATAGTATGCCATGCTGCGAGGGCGAGCTGGGCTCTGCGAGCCTCATATGGTACGCCTCATACTGGACATCGTCCCGAGTCTCCCAGATACACCTTCTGCCAGTGATGAACATCAGTGTACAGCGGTAGTACAAGGAGGCTCCTTGAGACATTCAAATCTCTATTTCTGTACATATCAACTAAAATTAAGCACCCAGTTTGTAAATGCTTAAACATTAACAATGGGACTAGTTGATGAAACATACATTAACAAAGAGAAGCACTTTATTTATCTACATTGGAAATGAAATGATAGAGATGACACTCGCTCTATTTTAACTGTATTATTACTTCATTTTATCAGTGACACTAGGGTCGAGCAGGTGGCAAACGAGGTGTACCATGCGTCGCAAGGATGGAGGCCAGGGGTGCTTAGGCGGGATCTTGAAGCTAGCTCTTTCACCACCAACATGGATGATTCAATTCATGGGACCTTTTCGTGCAGTTCACCTAAAATGAAGCAATGTCCCGTGAGCTAGCAGCTTCTTCTTCAATTTTTTAAAGAAAAGGGCTCCAGCCCCGGTTCCATTTCCATCAGAAAACGAAACCCACAGAGCTTCTTCTTCATTAGTTGCAATAAAATTGAGCAACATCAAGGTTGGTTGTGAAGCTCCTGGAATGCTCAACTATAATTTGGATATCATTTGTGCAGTTCAACTAAGATCGTGCGTGAAATTTATATCTCTGTTTGCACAAAAAAGGTGGAAAGGAGGGTGACTAAAAAATGATGAAACATGCATCAAATGAAAAGAAGCATGTTCCTTATCTGAATGGCAATCCTACAAGGACAGTAGCAATTTCTAAAGCACTGGCATTGCTAGATATTAGTGTGGGCATTAGGATTAACTATGACAACCGTTAAATACGACATTACTTTGGGCACGGGAGAGTAGGCGGACCAGGACAGTTGCATTTCTAACGAAAAGAACCAACTTATCTTAATGGGAAATTTTAGCAGGACATGTAAAGAAGTGCCATTGATTCATATTACTGGAGGCATTACATTGAAAACAACATTGGTTTAATGTGTCCTTACTTTTAACAAAGGCGATCGCTACATTTTACCCGGTGGCATTACATAAGAGTGGCTCGGGGCAACAAACATCGTAACAGGATATCTGGGTTGGTCCCATTTTGTTCGGTATAGCCACCTTATCTTTGTGTGAGGCTAGCAAATCTAGTGCTGGACTTACTCTGTTGACTTGTCCCCCAGAACCCACTTTCTTTCCTTTTTCAACCAATAGATCGGGTTTATATTGAGTTTGTACTGTGTTTCCCTTTAATTCCCTATTAGACCTAGAGACCAGTTGTAGTGATGTTAGGGGGGAGGGGGCAGGGCCCTTACTGCCCCCTGTCTTCGCCATTGTGCACGCGTCTGAGAGATGAAGCGGAAGGCATGGATGATGAGAGGGGACGTTGGATATATAATTAATGTGGGTGTATTAGCTATATATTTTAATCCTATGTAGAGAGGTATAGATTGATCGATGTGGACGTGGGAAAGAGGCGAGACCTCCTTTGGATATATCGATCGATCGGTTTGTGTGGAAAACTATGAAAGACCTAGCTATATACACACATACATAGAGGAACGTCGATCGTTGCGCATGCACGCGTGAGAGATAAAGAATGCCCGATATGATAGAGAGGGGAATGTGTGTGGGTGTGTGCCTTCATGGGAGACCGACCTGAAGAAAAAGATTGCATGCGTGCGATGGATAATGCCGACTGGTAGTGTGTGTACATGCATGCACGGGAGAAAGTTAGTGGTACAATTATAAAGAGAAGACTACTGTGTGGGTGTAAAATAATAGCTGAATAGGTGAGGTCATAATCAATGTAAAGTTGAATTCAAATATTTGAATAAGAGATCCTGATGTTTGAAACCCATGCATGCATGAATATAACGGAGATCTCGCGGTGTGGTTTGGAACGAGCATGTTGTAATGTATACACATTGAACAAGGTCGACTGTTTTGAATTTTAGATTCCGATGGCAGATATCATTTGGCCACGTCGCATCCGTGCATGGACACGCTATTCTAATTGGAGATGATGGGCGGCTTTCGCATCACATATCTATATCTATACCCCTATATATATATATTATATTTTTTTTATATTGTGTGCAGGTAACTTTAAATTTGAAAGATGGTCGTTGGATGAGGCGAATCCGATGGTCCAAAGATGGCAAATTTGAGCACTACTGGCCGTTGGATATCATCTAGATTCCACCAGATTTCGCCACATGTATAATATAGAAGACTCCATGGTTGAACTTAAGCATAATGCACAAACATCAAAACACAAGCACTTCTTATTTGTTCTAGAATCTTCCGTATCAGAATTGCCCAAATGTTTTTCTACATGATTTGCCATTATTTGTTTTTACTTTATGTCTTACGATGCACAATTCCATGAATCTTAAAATAAATTAGCTTTCTTATAAAAACCAGATGATTTTGAATCAAATGAACTATAATAATTAAACGAACATCTACATCATGCATATATGACTCAAATCTTGCATGCTATAATGTGGTATTTATTCATAATTTGGTTGCCAAATCTCATGCGTGCAATGCACGTGTAGCTTACTTTAGTCTAAATGGTGTTTGTGTGTGTGTTGAGGTGCAAATTGTCTTTTTTTTGGTACACGTTAAGCTTGTTCTTCCGAAATTTCAAGCCGCACCTTGTTATGCCGAAAATTCAAGCTAGTGTCTCTGTCTATCGTGCTGCAAAACTCCCGCCTCTTCAACCCGCGCCTTGTTAGCCCGAAATATTTAAGATATATCTTTGTCTCATTGTGCTCCGACAACTCCCTCCATCTCAACCCACGCCTAGCTATTGTTGGGGAACGTAGTAATTTCAAAATTTTTCCTACGCACACGCTAGATCATGGTGATGCATAGCAACGAGAGGGGAGAGTAATGTCCACGTACCCTCGTAGACCGTAAGCGGAAGCGTTAGAACAACGCGGTTGATGTAGTCGTACGTCTTCACGGCCCGACCGATCAAGCACCGAAACCACGACACCTCCCGAGTTCTAGCACACGTTCAGCTCGATGACATCCCTCGAACTCCGATCCAGCCGAGTGTCGAGGGAGAGTTCCGTCAGCACGATGGCGTGGTGACGATCTTGATGTTCTACCATCGCAGGGCTTCGCCTAAGCACCGCTAAAATATTATCGAGGAGGACTATGGTGGAGGGGGGCACCGCACACGGCTAATAGATCTCAAGGATCAATTGTTGTTATGTCTCTGGGGTGCCCCCCTGCCCCCATATATATAGGAGCAAGGGGGGAGGCGGCCGGCCTATGGACGCGCCAAGGGGGGAGTCCTACTCCCACCGGGAGTAGGACTCCTCCTTTCCTTGTAGGAGAAGGAAAGAGGAGGAGTAGGACTCCTCCTTTCCTTGTTGGAGAAGGAAAGAGGAGGAGAGGGAGAAGCAAAAGTGGGCTGCCCCCCTTGTCCAATTCGGACCAGAGGGTGGGCGCAGGCCTCCTTCCTTTTGGCCTCTCTCCTCTATTCCCGTATGGCCCAATAAGGCCCATATACTCCCCGGCGAATTCCCGTAACTCTCCGGTACTCCAAAAAATAACGAATCACTCAGAACCTTTTCGAAGTCCGAAAATAGTCATCCAATATATCGATCTTTACGTCTCGACCATTTCGAGACTCCTCGTCATGTCCCCGATCTCATCCGGGACTCCGAACTCCTTCGGTACATCAAAACTCATAAACTTATAATATAAGCATCGCCATCGAAACCTTAAGCGTGCGGACCCTACGGGTTCGAGAACAATGTAGACATGACCGAGACACGTCTCCGGTCAATAACCAATAGCGGAACACGGATGCTCATATTGGCTCCCACATATTCTACGAAGATCTTTATCAGTCAAACCGCATAACAACATACGTTGTTCCCTTTGTCATCGGTATGTTACTTGCTCGAGATTCGATCGTCGGTATCCAATACCTAGTTCAATATTGTTACTGGCAAGTCTCTTTACTCGTTACGTAATGCATCATTCCGTAACTAACTCATTAGCTACATTGCTTGAAGGCTTATAGTGATGTGCATTACCGAGAGGGCCCAGATATACCTCTCCGACAATCGGAGTGACAAAACCTAATCTCGAAATACGCCAACCCAACATGTACCTTTGGAGACACCTGTAGTACTCCTTTATAATCACCCGATTCACGTTGTGACGTTTGGTAGCACCCAAAGTGTTCCTCCGGTAAACGGGAGTTGCATAATCTCATAGTTATAGGGGCATATATAAGTCATGAAGAAAGCAATAGCAATGTACTAAACGATCAAGTGCTAGGCTAACGGAATGGGTCATGTCAATCACATCATTCTCCTAATGATGTGATCCCATTAATCAAATAACAACACATGTCTATGGTTAGGAAACATAACCATCTTTGATTAATGAGCTAGTCAAGTAGAGGCATACTAGTGACTATATGTTTGTCTATGTATTCACACATGTATTATGTTTCCGGTTAATACAATTCTAGCATGAATAATAAACATTTATCATGAAATAAGGAAATAAATAATAACTTTATTATTGCCTCTAGGGCGTATTTCCTCCAGTCTCCCACTTGCACTAGAGTCAATAATCTAGTTCACATCATCATGTGATTCAACACTAATATTCACATCTCAGACGTGATTAACACCCATAGTTAACATCGTCATGTGACCAACACCCAAAGGGTTTACTAGAGTCAATAATCTAGTTCACATCGCTATGTGATTAACACCCAAAGAGTACTAAGGTATGATCATATTTTGCTCGTGAGAGAAGCTTAGTCAATGGGTCTGTCACATTCAGAGCCGAATGTATTTTGCAAATATTCTATGTCTACAATGCTCTGCACGGAGCTACTCTAGCTAATTGCTCCCACTTTCAATATGTATCCAGATTGAGACTTAGAGTCATCTGGATCAGTGTCAAAACTTGCATCGACGTAACCTTTTACGACGAACCTTTTAGTCACGTCCATAATCGAGAAACATATCCTTATTTCACTAAGGATAATTTTGACCATTGTCCAGTGATCTACTCCTAGATCACTATTGTACTTCCTTGCCAAAATCAGTGTAGGGTATACAATAGATCTGGTACAGAGCATGGCATACTTTATATAACCTATGTCCAAGGCATAGGGAATGACTTTCATTCTCTTTCTATCTTCTGTCGTGGTCGGGTTTTGAGTCTTACTCAATTTCATACCTTGTAACACAGGCAAGAACTCTTTCTTTGACTGTTCCATTTTGAACTACTTCAAAATCTTGTCAAGGTATGTACTCATTGAAAAAACTTATCAAGCGTCTTGATCTATCTCTATAGATCTTGATGCTCAACATGTAAGCAGCTTCACCGAGGTCTTTCTTTGAAAAACTCCTTTCAAACACTCCTTCATGCTTTGCGAATAATTCTACATTATTTCCGATCAACAATATGTCATTCACATATACTTATCAGAAATGTTGTAGTGCTCCCACTCACTTTCTTGTAAATACAGGCTTCACCCAAGTCTGTATAAAACTATATGCTTTGATCAACTTATCAAAGCGTGTATTCCAACTCTGAGATGCTCGCACCAGTCCATAGATGGATCGGTGGAGCTTGCACATTTTGTTAGCTCCTTTAGGATTGACAAAACCTTCTGGTTGCATCATATACAACTCTTCTTTAATAAATCCATTTAAAGAATGTAGTTTTGACATCCATTTGCCAGATTTCATAAAATGTGGCAATTGCTAACATGATTCGGACAGACTTAAGCATCGCTATAGTTGAGAAAATCTCATTGTAGTCAACACCTTGAACTTGTCGAAAACCTTTTGTGACAAGTCGAGCTTTGTAGATAGTAACACTACTATCAGTGTCCGTCTTCCTCTTGAAGATCCATTTATTTAACATGGCTTGCTGATCATCGAGCAAGTCAATCAAAGTCCATACTTTGTTTTCATACATGGATCCTATCTCAGATTTCATGGCCTCAAGCCATTTCGCGGAATCTGTGCTCATCATCACTTCCTCATAGTTCGTAGGTTCATCATGGCTAGTAACATGACTTCTAGAACATGATTACCGTACCACTCTGGTGCGGATCTTACTCTGGAAGACCTACGAGGTTTGGTAGCAACTTGATCTGAAGTTTCATGATCATCATCATTAACTTCCTCACTAATTGGTGTAGGAATCACATGAACTGATTTCTGTGATGAACTATTTTCCAATAAGGAAGTAGGCATAGTTACCTCATCAAGTTCTACTTTCCTCCCACTCACTTCTTTCGAGAGAAACTCCTTCTCTAGAAAGGATCCATCTTAGCAACAAATATCTTGCTTTAGGATCTGTGATAGAAGGTGTACCCAATAATTTCCTTTGGGTATTCTATGAAGACGCACTTCTCCGATTTGGGTTCGAGCTTATCAGGTTGAAATTTTTTCACATAAGCATTGCAATCCCAAACTTTAAGAAACGACAACTTTGGTTTCTTGCCAAACCACTATTCATAAGGCGTCGTCTCAACGGATTTAGATGGGGCCATATTTAACATGAATGCAGCTATCTCTAATGCATAACCCCAAAACGATAGTGGTAAACCGATAAGAGACATCATAGATCGCACCATATCAAATAAAGTACGGTTACGATGTTCGTACGCACCATTACACTATGGTGTTCCAGGTGGCGTGAGTAGTGAAACTATTTCACATTGTTTTAACTGAAGGCCAAACTCGTAACTCAAATATTTTACCTCTGCGATCATATCGTAGAAACTTTTATTTTCTTATTACGATGATTCTTCACTTCACTCTGAAATTCTTTGAACTTTTCAAATGTTTCAGACTTATGTTTCATCAAGTAGATATACCCATATCTGCTCAAATCATCTGTGAAGGTCAGAAAATAATGATACTTGTTGCGAGCCTTAATATTCATCGGACCACATACATCAAGATGTATGATTTCCAACAAATCTGTTGCTCGCTCCATTGTTCGGAGAACGGATTCTTAGTCATTTTGCCCATGAGGCATGGTTCGCATAAGCATCAAGTGATTCATAATCAAGTGATTCCAAAATCCCATCAGCATGGAGTTTCTTCATGCGCTTTACATAATATGACCTAAATGGCAGTGCCACAAATATGTTGCACTATCATTATTAACTTTGCATCTTTTGGCTTCAATATTATGAATATGTGTATCACACGATCGAGATCCAACAAACCATTTTTATTGGGTGTATGACCATAGAAGGTTTTATTCATGTAAACAGAACAACAATTGTTCTCTAACTTAAATGAATAACCGTATTGCAATAAACACGATCAAATCATATTCATGCTCAACGCAAACACCAAATAACATTTATTTAGGTTCAACACTAATCCCGAAAGTATAGGGAGTGTTCGATGATGATCACATCAATCTTGGAACTACTTCCAACACTCATTGTCACTTCCCCTTCAACTAGTCTCTGTTTATTCTGTAACTCCTGTTTCGAGTTACTAATCTTAGCAACCAAACAAGTATCAAATACTCAGGGGCTACTATAAACACTAGTAAGGCACATATCAATAACCTGTATATCAAATATACTCTTGTTCACTTTGCCATCCTTCTTATCCACCAAATATTCAGGGCATTTCCGCTTCAAGTGACCATTTCCTTTGCAGTTTAAGCACTTTCGGTTTAGGGCTTTCGTCCAGCTTTGGTCTTCTTCACGGGAGTGACAACTTGTTTGCCATTCTACTTGAAGTTTCCCTTTCTTTCCCTTTGCCCTTTTCTTGAAACTAGTGGACTTGTCAATCATCAACACTTGATGCTCTTTCTTGATTTATACCTTCGTCGATTTCAACATCACGAAGAGCTCGGGAATCGTTTTCGTCATCCCTTGCATACTATAGTTCATCACGAAGTTCTAGTAACTTAGTGATGGTGACTAGAGAATTACATCAATCACTATCTTATCTGGAAGATTAACTCCAAGCGATTGAAGTACCCGGACAATCGAGCACATGCTCACTAGTTGAGCGATTCTCCTCCATCTTTTAGCTATAGAACTTGTTGGAGACTTCATATCTCTCAACTCGGGTATTTTCTTGAAATATTAACTTCAATTCCTGGATCATCTCATATGGTCCATGCCATTCAAAACATCTTTGAAGTCCCGATTCTAAGCCGTTAAGCATGGTGCACTAAACTATCAAGTAGTCATCATATTGAGCTAGCCAAACATTCATAACGTCTGCATCTGCTCCTGCAATAGGTCTGTCACCTAGCGGTGCATCAAGAACATAATTCTTCTATGCAGCAATGAGGATAAACCTCAGATCACGGATCCAATCCGCATCATTGCTACTAACATCTTTCAACACAGTTTCTCTAGGAACGCATTAAAACAAACATATGAAAGCAACAACGCGAGCTATTGATCTACAACATAATTTTGCAAAATACTACCAGGACTAAGTTCATGATAAATTAAAGTTCAATTAATCATATTACTTAAGAACTCCCACTTAGACAGACATCCCTCTAATCCTCTAAGTGATCACGTGATCCATATCAACTAAACCATGTCCGATCATCACGTGAGATGGAGTAGTTTCAATGGTGAACATCACTATGTTGATCATATCTACTATATGATTCACGCTCGACCTTTTGGTCTCCGTGTTCCGAGGCCATATCTGTTATATGATAGGCTCGTCAAGTTTATACTGAGTATTCCGCGTGTGCAACTGTTTTGCACCCGTTGTATTTGAACGTAGAGCCTATCACACCCGATCATCACGTGGTGTCTCAGCACGAAGAACTTTCACAACGGTGCATACTCAGGGAGAACACTTCTTGATAATTTTAGTGAGAGATCATCTTAAAATGCTACCGTCAATCAAAGCAAGATAAGATGCATAAAGGATAAACATCACATGCAATCAATATAAGTGATATGATATGGCCATCATCATCTTGTGCTTGTGATCTCCATCTCGAAGCACCGTCGTGATCACCATCGTCACCGGTAGCGACACCTTGATCTCCATCGTAGCATCGTTGTCGTTACGCCATCTATTGCTTCTACGACTATCGCTACCGCTTAGTGATAAAGTAAAGCAATTACGAGGCGTTGCATTTCATACAATAAGCGACAACCATATGGCTCCTACCGATTGCCGATAACCCGGTTACAAAACATGATCATCTCATACAATAAAATATAGCATCACGTCTTGACCATATCACATCACAACATGCCCTGCAAAAACAAGTTAGACGTCCTCTACTTTGTTGTTGCAAGTTTTACGTGGCTGCTACGGGCTGAGCAAGAACCGTTCTTACCTACGCATCAAAACCACAACGATAGTTTGTCAAGTTAGTGCTGTTTTAACCTTCGCAAGGACCGGGCGTAGCCATACTCGGTTCAACTAAAGTTGGAGAAACTGACACCCGCCAGCCACCTGTGTGCAAAGCACGTCGGTAGAACCAGTCTCGCATAAGCGTACTCGTAATGTCGGTCCGGGCCGCTTCATCTCACAATACCGCCGAACCAAAGTATGACACGTTGGTAAGCAGTATGACTTGTATCGCCCACAACTCACTTGTGTTCTACTCGTGCATATGACATCTACGCATAAAACCTAGGCTCGGATGCCACTGTTGGGGTACGTAGTAATTTCAAAAAAATTCCTACGCACACGCTAGATCATGGTGATGCATAGCAACGAGAGGGGAGAGTAATGTCCACGTACCCTCGTAGACCACAAGCAGAAGCGTTAGAACAACGCGGTTGATGTAGTCGTACGTCTTCACGGCCCGACCAATCAAGCACCAAAACTACGACACCTCCAAGTTCTAGCACACGTTCAGCTCGATGACGTCCCTCGAACTCCGATCCAACCGAGTGTCGAGGGAGAGTTCCGTCAGCACGACGGCGTGGTGACGATCTTGATGTTCTACCGTCGCAGGGCTTCGCCTAAGCACCGCTACAATATTATCGAGGAGGACTATGGTGGAGGGGGGCACCGCACACGGCTAATAGATCTCAAGGATCAATTGTTGTTATGTGTCTGGGGTGCCCCCACCTTTATATATATAGGAGCAAGGGGGAGGCGGCCGGCCTATGGAGGAGGCGCCAGGGGGAGTCCTACTCCCACCGGGAGTAGGACTCCTCCTTTCCTTGTAGGAGAAGGAAAGAGGAGGAGTAGGACTCCTCCTTTCCTTGTTGGAGAAGGAAAGAGGAGGACAGGGAGAAGCAAAGTGGGCTGCCCCTTGTCCAATTCGGACCAGAGGGTGGGCGCAGGCCTCCTTCCTTTGGCCTCTCTCCTCTATTCCCGTATGGCCCAATAAGGCCCATATACTCCCCGGCGAATTGCCATAACTCTCCGGTACTCCGAAAAATACCCGAATCACTCGGAACCTTTCGAAGTCCGAATATAGTCATCCAATATATCGATCTTTACGTATCGACCATTTCGAGAATCCTCGTCATGTCCCGATCTCATCCGGGACTCTGAACTCCTTCGGTACATCAAAACTCATAAACTCATAATATAAGCATCATCGAAACCTTAAAGCGTGCGGACCCTACGGGTTCGAGAACAATGTAGACATGACCGAGACACATCTCCGGTCAATAACCAATAGCGGAACACGGATGCTCATATTGGCTCCCATATTCTATGAAGATCTTTATCGGTCAAACCGCATAACAACATACGTTGTTCCCTTTGTCATCGGTATGTTACTTGCCCGAGATTCGATCGTCGGTATCCAATACCTAGTTCAATCTCGTTACTGGCAAGTCTCTTTACTCGTTACGTAATGTATCATTCCGTAACTAACTCATTAGCTACATTGCTTGCAAGGCTTATAGCGATGTGCATTACCGAGAGGGCCCAGAGATACCTCTCCGAGCAATCGGAGTGACAAAACCTAATCTCGAAATCGCCAACCCAACATGTACCTTTGGAGACACCTGTAGTACTCCTTTATAATCACCCGATTACGTTGTGACGTTTGGTAGCACCAAAGTGTTCCTCCGGTAAGCAGGGAGTTGCATAATCTCATAGTTACGAGGAAGATATATAAGTCATGAAGAAAGCAATAGCAATGTACTAAGCGATCAAGTGCTAGGCTAACGGAATGGGTCATGTCAATCACATCATTCTCCTAATGATGTGATCCCATTAATCAAATAACAACACATGTCTATGGTTAGGAAACATAACCATCTTTGATTAATGAGCTAGTCAAGTAGAGGCATACTAGTGACTATATGTTTGTCTATGTATTCACACATGTATTATGTTTCCGGTTAATACAATTCTAGCATGAATAATAAACATTTATCATGAAATAAGGAAATAAATAATAACTTTATTATTGCCTCTAGGGCATATTTCCTTCAGCTATTCCGAAATTACAACGCGCGCGAAAACTCCCACCTTCTGTGAAATCCCGACACGCGAAATGCCGGTGGTACCCCTGAACCGAAAGAACCGCCTCAAATTGGTGGGGGTACTTTCATAACTTACCCCACATTTCGGACAAGCGCGTCTCTAAGCCATGGTTCCCCACTGCCATCCCATCCGCCCACCCATTCGTACACCGAGGTCGCGAAAACCCGCGATGAAACCCCACACCCTGCTCCGTCCGCCACCCAGCCGGAGCCTCTTCCCCGACGACGTCGTCCACAGCAACACCTCGACGTCCCTCATCCATCGTACCGGATGAGGATCCGTTGTCGATCTCATCGTCCCGCCGGTTCAGCCACCCCGTCCTCCACCTCCAAGGAGCTGCCCCGACGTTCCCCTTGTCTTTCGCGCCACCTCCATTCCCACACCGCCGTCTTCACCTGCACCACCAGAAGAGAATCATCATCACCGTTTCCTCGGATGAAGCTGCGGACTAATCGGCGCCACCAAAGAGGTTGTACACTAATCACCGCATTTTCTTCTTGATTCGATCTCACGGTGCTGCCGGCGCTCGGTCCCGAGCCGACACGGCGTGGCTCCATCCACGGCGCGTCGCCGGCGACTTCCTCCACGGCATCGCTCCCTCGGCGGCGACGTCCACATCAGCAGGAGCTTCTGCTGCTTTAGCTCTCGCTCGCGCTGCTGCTCTGCTCTTGCTCTCGGTCCCCTGCACAGTGCTCTTGCTATTGCTCTTTCTCGCTGCTGCTCTCGCTCTTGCTCTTGCTTGCGATGCTGCTCTGATTGCTTCACTTGATCGGCCGAGTTGACTTTTGGGTCGATCGATTTTCAGGGGTGGGGGGCTCGCCGGGGTGAAGGAAGAACGATCGCTTGGGAGGAGGGCTCACTGAGAGGTACCCCACTATCTATCTTAGGGTTCAGGATGGGGACGGTGGTCGCCGGCGGTGGCGGGGCGTTGGCGGGGCGGTGGCGTGGGGATCACCGAAGAAAAGCTTCGCACGGGGGCCTAGAGGATGGCAGGGCGACGGTGGACCGGCGGTGGGGAGTGTTTTCGAGGCGGCGGGCGGCGGGGCTGCTGTTGGGCGGGTGGGGGCGGGCGGCTCTGGGGGGTGGAGGTTGAAGATGAACCGCAGGCCCTTGATTTCGTATCCAACGGCTGCAAAATCGACTGACAAGAGATGAAAAAGTTAGTCGACCGATGTGTAGCCTCACCTTGCTAGTGCGTTCAGTTTCGACAGCAAAATTCAGTTTCGACAGTTAAGTTCAGTTTCGAAAGTTAAGTTCAGTTTCGACAGTTAAATTCAGTTCCGACAGTTAAGTTCAGAGATGAGCGGATGATGTATTTTACGTCTAGCACTTTGTGGTTATGTATTTTACGTCATGTATTGGAGATGCTATTAGAATTCCACTTAGGTTAACGTTGTTCGTTGTCTCTCTTGTCCTGCTTCAGCCTCGGCGTCGTACAACTCACCGGAGCTGCTCCAACAACGAAACCCTCCATCACAGCGGAGCAGTACCTCGGGCTCCATCTCCAGACGCCTAAGATCTTCTTCCCCTCCTCCGACAGCCAAGTCAGCCGAAGCATCCTCAACGACCAACCTAATCACGCTGAGATCGACATGGCTTCGCCAAAGAGGTTGTACACTTGTTGCATCTCTTTTTTACTCTACATGTTATATATATTGTCCACTGAGCACTTGTAGTAACAGGAAATACGATTATGTTATCCTACTATATGACAAGCAGTGAGGTACCAGGCAACTTAGCTATCCGTGATGGACTCTCTTGAACGCCATCATTATTTATCTCTGCGTGTTTGAGCTGTGCATTTGTCGATGGGCACGGGAGTTGAGCTAGTATGGCGGTGGCTCGGGTCCAAAGTAATAGAAGTAGCACAAAAACATTTTTTTAGTGTAGGATTTTCCTTGCTCAAGCCTGCCTACTAGAATCGCCAAAGGTGCTTGAAAGGAAAATTGAATGAAAAACATCGAATTGGAAAGTTTCCTATGGTACTACTTTTCATGAATTTGGTGCAAAGGAATGGAGCAAAGGAAAACTGTAGGATTTGTTCCTTTAGTGTCTCCTTGAAAGAAAAACCGTAGGAATTCTAATTTCCACTTCTCCTCCTTTTCATATTCCTATTCATCAAGCGCAAGACTAAGAGATAGTAGCATAATAGCATTATAACCTTACATTTTCTTATGGTTTGACTTAATCTCACCATGCTTTTTTGCATCCTGTGATCTTCCAATTGTTGTGAATCAAACACCCAGATTGGCAGAAATCCTGTGTTTTTAAATTCTCTGTTTTGCACGTGCATTCCTATCCTATTCCTATCTATTTCCTATCCTTGCATTGTTAGAATCCTCAAATTCAAACAAGCCCTTACTCAATTACTTACATTACAGATATGTGTCAAAGAAAACCTTGTGTGGTTTGTCCTGCTCCTGTGAGCTGTGTTCCACCCAGCTCAGCTGCTCCAACGACGGAAGGGTTCACCACAGCAGGATCCGCTCTCGGTGTATTTTGCCGCCTCAGATCTTCTTCCCCGCCGCCGGCAGCCACGACAACTGCATTACCATAATCAACTGGGCAGATGACCTTGAGGACTACACGGGTCCGCAAGAGAGGTCGCACTCTTCCGTGTCTACTTACGTTATGCGTCGCTTAGTATGATGACATGCTACATTATCGTCGTGTTCACCTATTAGACTCCGAGTCAGGTCCAAACTAATGTTGAAACTTGAGTTTTTAAATGGTTGTGGGGTACATATTGGGGCAGCAATCAAGATTACTATCATCTACTATCTAGTTAATCTCCGGTGTCTACTATGAGTTTCATGTTGGGTGCAAACAAACATTAAAGGAGCCATTATATGTATTTTTTAACTAAAGCTATTATCTACCTGCTATCATTGGTTTTGGGTCTATCCATAGTTTGCTACCATCACTCTGGATTTGTGCATGCACTCCTTACATAATCTCACTATGTTTTATTCCTATGCATGCCAGTTATTGTACACAATGGAACTGATCATGTAGAGCAAAAGAGACGAGCCTTGCGTGGCAATAAAATTTCATGCAGACGTCGTTCTATGGTGGGCACAAAGGCAACCCCCCCTCCACCCATTTCGGATCGTAACCAAGAGGAAGATAACTGTTATGAGGGGGATTCAGAAGGACAAGACCACGCCTATTTACCCCATGAGGTCTTCGCTCTAACTTGGCATGCTGATGTTGGTAATATCATGCATATGGTGCCTTGCATTTATTACTGTATACATTAAAGATGTCATCTGCTTAGTTTAGACATGCTTTGTGTCAATGCCATTTGTTTAGTTTCTTTATCGTATATGTGAATCATGCAATGCCATCTTGTCTAGCCAGGCATCATATATGTGAATTTTGTAATGCCACCCTGGTTATCCAGTCATCTTATATGTGAATTATATCATGCCATCATTTTTTATTACGTGTTAAATTTGTCAACAATTTTAGTACATTCAATTACTCTTCTGTGCATCAGCCATTCGACGCGGTCATGGAAAAATCTGGAGTGGAAACAAGGTCTTGAGCGGAACAATGCTATCTGACGGCGCATGTCTTCTTTGGTTACCGATAGCTCCTCGGAGGAGGATTCAGAGAAAGATCACCGGTCATATCCCCGAGGTGCATGCCCTAACTTGGCGAGGTTATGTTGCTCATATCGTGTGTATGGTATCTTGCATTGCTATGTCATTTGCTTAGTTTAGACATGCTTTGTGTGAATGTCACATGTTTAGTGTCTAATTACCATATATGTGAATTATGCAATGCCATCTTGTTGCAAGACATTATATATGTGAATTATGCAATGTTATCTTGTTGCAAGGCATTATGTATGTGAATTATGCAATGCCATGCTTTGTTTAGGCAAGCGTCATATATGTGAATTATATCATGCCGTCCTTTTTTGTATTTCTCATTGCTTTTGTCGACAATGTTTGTATATTCAAGCTGCTCTTCCTGTGCATCAGCCATTTGAATTGGTGATGGAGAAATCTGGAGTGAAAACAAGGTCTTGAGCAGACAATGCTACCTATTTGAAGCAGATATCTTGCTGATTCTGAGATAGCTCTTGAGAGGAGGATTGAGGCAGATGACCAGTCCTATTATCCCCACGAGGTGTATGCTCAAACTTGGCGAGGTTATATTACTCATATAATGCATATGTTGTATTGCAATGCTTAGTTTTTACATCATATACACAATATTGAATGCCATCTCCTTAGTTGACACATCATATATGCGATTGCCCTCTGGTCACTTCCTTAGTATATAAATCATATATTTGAATTATGTCATGCCATGATGTTTACATAGACAACATGTATCTAAATTATGGCATGCTAACCCATTTTCTAAAGACATAATATAGTTATATCATCTCATCCTGTTTACATAGTCATCATATTTTAAATTATGTCATTCTATCCGTGAATTATATCATGCCATCATGTTTCCATCGACGACATGTTTGTGATTTATGGCATGCCAACCACTTTAATAGACACATCGTATAGTTATATCATGTCATCCTGTTTACATAGTCATCATATTTTGAAGTATGTCATTCTATCCTGTTTAGTTAGCCATCATACATCTGAAATTGTGTCATGTTATCCTGTTTAATTAGCCATCATATATGTGAAATTATGTCCTGCTATTCTGTTTGCTTAGACAACATATATGTGAATTATTTCTGTCGGTGTACTAGAGTAGGGGTACCCTAGTATACCGAACTTGTGCACGGGCAGTTGCAGCCCTCCGCGGCAGGGCTTACTGGGTGACCGCCAAGGTCCTCCGTGGTTCCTTTGGAGCCATTCAAGAACAAAGTATTCAAGTCAGGGAGACAAGGCCCCGGCAAGAGGAGCTTGCCGGGAAGGCCACCCAAGGCACCTAGGAGACAAGGCCCCTGCAAGATGAGCTTGCGGGAAGGCCACCTGTGCACTTACAAGACAAGGCCCGACAAGAGGAGCTTGCCGGGAAGGCCAGATGAGCGACAAGCTTCCGGTGCGACAAGACAACAACCGTGGCAAAGGCGCTTGCATGGCAGACCACCTCTCTGTACCCACGCTCCAACGCATCCACTAACGTGTCGCCCTAGGGCCATTCCGGTAGCGGCGTGGCGAGAGGGTGCAGCCGGTGGTGCGAGGTGGCAAGCGTGACAAGTTTGCCATCGTGGCGAGCGGTGGCGCCGACGGTCCCTGTTTGCCTTTATTAGGATGACTAGACGGGCATTTAATGCCTTTGTCCCCCGCCGTGGGTTAGGTATATTACACCGTACCTTTGTACAAGTAGGTGTACCAACCACTATTTTTCCATTTGTACCCCGTCTACGTTGCCACCGGTCGAGCCCCTTTGAGCATATAAAAGGAGGCCCATGCTTAGCGTAGAAAGGGTTGGTCGATCGATTCCCTCCACGCTCGGTCGTTAGCGGCTAAATGCATCTTTGTAGCATTCGGCGCTCTGAGCAAGAACGCAATACACCTAGACAGGCAACAGTAGGAGTATTATCTCTCCGGAGAGCTCCGAAGCTGGGTAAACCTCTCGCGTGCTTCGCCCCGATCTGCTCTTCGTGCGACCTCCGCTCCCCGCCGAACCGAAAGGGGCTCGGTTCGCCAGTCCCATAGGCCCTGACATCTTT
The DNA here is from genome assembly GCA_021605145.1 of Aegilops bicornis. NCBI lineage: Eukaryota > Viridiplantae > Streptophyta > Magnoliopsida > Poales > Poaceae > Aegilops > Aegilops bicornis. Next base: position 289,126,797 of record CM038670.1, read on the forward strand.
GGCGCACCAGGTAGGGGGCGTCGAGGTTGTGTGAACCTGATCCGGCGTCCACGCGAGTTAGATCTTCATCATCTTCGTCAACATGCCACCGAAGAAGAAGGCTTGTGGCGAAGCCCGTCCACGTCGAACCCACCACCACGGAGCAAACAGGTGGTGGGGTAGACGCCAGCGGAAAGAATGGACGGCGACGGGGAGCTCACGGTGCTGCCAAATCCAAGGACAAGGCGCGCAGAGACCTCGGCATCCGTACATGCACCGCGCCCGTCTCAGAGGCGCGGGACCGACAGCGTCATGGCATTCACAATGCCATACGCTCGTTGGACCGAGATCGAGCTGGAGGATCTCGGGATGTTCAAGACCAGCATGCACGCCAACATGCTGGCGCGAGCGAGGCACGGTCGCCCGGATGGGATACTGCTCCTTCTAACATAGTTAGAAGTCCGAGCATATCCCGCTCCTCGCGCCATTCGCCACTTCCACCCACTACTCCAGTAGAAGCTCTGGCGAGAGCTCAACTGCTCCTGGATTACCCTCCAATGGCCGACAAGGTCGATGAGTGGAGGGCCACCATACAAAGTCTCATCGCCGGCCGTAGCGGCGGCAGCTCCGCAGCAACCAAGTGCATCGCTGCCGTGGCGGGACTGCCAAACACGAGCGGTGGCGGCAGGGCGGTGGGGGTGCAACCACCATGCACTCTCCGCCCCGAAGGCCAAGATCGCGGACTCGCCGGATCCACCTCGACAGCGACTCTACTGCGTCATCAGATCCACGAGCTCATCGCGATCAGCGGCAAGTTCTTCACGAACGACAGCAAGAGGGCGCTTCGAACTTCGCATCGGCGCCGAAGAGAAGCGCAGCGTCAATCCGACAAGCGCTGGGCCCTCTGTTGACATGCACGCGCCCGGAAGAACCAGGCGACTTGCCGTGCAGCGGTAGGTTGCCCTCCGTTCACTCGTGAGCTGCGGCAAGTCGATGGCCCAAAAGAAAAACTTCAAGCAGGCGTCCGGAGAAATACGGCGGCAAGACACATCCGTCGGAGTTCCTCGGCATCTACACCATCGCGGTGCAGGCTGCCGAGGGGTGAGACGACAAGATCCTTGCCAACTACTTCCGGCGGTGCTCAAGCCCAATGTCGAGTCTGGCTCATGCACTTGCGGACAACTCCATATCTTCTTGGGCAGATCTATGCCATCGGTTTGTCGGCGCCTTTACAGTGACCACAAGCCCCATGGCCAAGAAAGCGACCTTTATCTCGCTGCGCCCGGAAGGAAGGAGAGCCCTGCGCCAAAAAGTATATTCAAAGATTTAGCCGTGTCTGACACAACATCGAGCGTCCACCACGCCATGTAATCAGCGCGTTCCATCGAACGTGCGAAACCGCAGGATGCGGAGGAGATGGCGATGTGCAAAATCGAAGGCGTCGATGAGCTACTCATACTGGCCGACAAGTGTGCACGTCTTTGAGGAAGGGAGGAGACTCCACGGAGAGAATACCAAGCGGGAGGATCGATAGTGAAGAGACCGCCCGGCAAAGAAGAGCCGTGCGGGCAACATGAGGAAAGAAAAGCGGAGATGTGCTAGTTGTTGAGCAGTCCGACAGCGGAGGTGGCGACAAAGAAAGCCAAGGCTGGTAGCTCCGGCAAGGAGGTTGCCGTGGCACCAATCGCCGGTCTGTGGCGGCCACCGACAAGCTGTGACGGCTCCGGCAAGCGATCTTGCAAGATCCACCGCACCAAGGGTCATGACCTCGAGCTGCAAGAAGGTCGAGCAGCTTGTCGAAAGCGAAGGCTGAATATGAGCGATGCGACAAGGAGAAGGCGGAGGAGGTGCAGGAGGACCCAGCAAGAAACGCCCGGCCGGGGAGGGCCTTGGCAAGGCCAAGCGGTGGCAAGAGACATGCCTCCCAGCCGCGACAAGAGACGGCAGCGGCGGCACGAGGAGGACATGGATGATGATGAGGCCGATGAGCGGGAGTTCGAGAAGCCACGAGAGGTCTTGTGCGTTGTGGCGGTGCTTCTGCATACTTCACACCGCCAACTCAAGCGGTGGATGCGGGAAGTCAATGCAGAGAACCATCCATCGAGTCACGCAGCCTCACGAAATGGTCCGGCCGCCTATCATCTTTGATATTGAGGACCACCACGATCGCGTAACTGCAGTCGGGTGCTTGCCGATGTTGGTTTCACCAACTATCCGCAACCTCAAGGTCACCAAGATGTTAGTTGGCGGCGGGGCGGCTTGAATCTGATCTCCTCCGCGGTGCTCGAAACTCCGGATCCACGATGGCGAGCTCGAAGAGACCGACACTTTTCAAGGAATTAATCTGGGAAGGAGCAAGCGAAGGGAAAGATCACGTTACCCGGTAACATTTGGCGTGAGTTGAACTTCAGGACTGAGAGGGTCACCTTTGATGTTCTTGACTTTCCATTGCCTTACAATGGAATACTTGGCAAATCCAGCACTCGCCAAATTCTTGGCGGCCTCTCACTCGCCTACAACCTCTTTGAAGATGCGGGCCCGATAAGCGTCATCTCTGTCCCTGGCGACAAGAAGGATGCTCTTATCTGTGCCGACAAGATCTACCGGGAAGCAGCAGCCGTGGCAGGTTGCAAGCCACTTGCCGCTGAAGCTCCCGAAGGGAAGAAGAAGACCAAGTCCGGCAAGAGCTCTGATGCCCACTCCGGCAAGCGCACCTCTTCGGAGTGCTGCGCTACCGCCGAGGACGCACCATCGAGCTCCACCGGCAAGTATAAGAAGACGATGACAGCTCCACCAGAGACCAAGAAGGTGTCCGCCAAGGAGGACGGCACTGGTGGTACTTTCACCATCAGTGCCTCTCTCGACCCTAAATAGGAAGGCGGCGCTTCGTTGCTTTCCTGCAGGCGAAACGTCGGCGTGTTTGCATGGCAAGCGTCGACATCCCGGTGTTCCCGGAAAGTAATTGAGCACCATCTTGCCTTTTGTCCTCATCGCGCGCCCGTCAGCGAAGAAAGTCGGTATAAGCGATGGAAGCGTCCAAGAGTTCATCGCGGAAGAAATCAAAAAAGCTGAAGCGGCGGGCCTTGTCGAGGAGTGCTCCATCCCACGTGGTTGGCCAATCACATGGTTATGCATCAAGGCTAACGGGAAATGGAGGCTTTGTATAGACTTTACCGATGTCAATAAAGCTTGTCCCAAAGACCCATTTCCCTTGCCGGCGCATCGACCAGATTGTTGACTCCACGGCGGATGTGATTTGCTTTCATTTACGGATGCATATTCGAGGATATCATCAGATCTTCATGGCATAAGAGGATGAGGAGAAGACCGCATTCATCACCCCATGTGGCACATACTGTTTTGTACGGATGCCCTTCGGGTTAAAGAATGCTGGTTCAACGTTTCCAAGAGTGGTTCATGATGCTTTTGAGCCGCAAATGCACAGAAATGTGGAAGCATACATGGATGACATAGTGGTCAAAAGCAAGGAGAAGGCGACCCTAGTTCAAGATTTAGATGAAACCTTTACAAATCTGCGCAAGATCAACCTCAAGCTCAACCCCGAGAAGTGCGTGTTTGGAGTCCCTTCCGGCAAGCTTCTCGGGTTCTTCGTGTCTCAGCGGGGAACCAAGCCAATCCCGACAAGATCAAGGCCATTGAGCAGATTGAAGCACCAAAGCGCGTCAAGGATGTACGAAGGCTTGTCGGTTGCGTAGCTGCTCTCAACGAGTTTATCTCTAGATCTCTTTGGCGCGCATACGCCATTTTTCAAAATCTTGAAAAAGGCAGGCCCGATGCAATGGACTCCGGAAGCGGAGGCAGCGCTGCAGGACTTGAAGAGATACATGTCCTCCACTCCAACACTTGTCGCACCTAAGCCACAAGAGAAGTTGCTGCTATATATAGCGGCAATCAATCAAGTGGTTAGTGTTGCGTTAGTAGCGGAGAGGGAGGCGGATGATGAGCTAGCAACCGCGGCAGACGCATCCAGCGACAAGCAGGGGCTTCACCGGCAAGCTCTGGTCCCGACAAGGACGGATCTGCACAGACGCATGAGAAGATCACGAGAAAAGGATGGTGCGGCGCCCGGTTTACTTTGTCGGTTCCCTTCTGCGGGGCTAGGTCAAGGTACTACTGGTGTGCAGAAATTGCTTTTCGGCCTCCTCATGGCCTCGAGAAAGCTGCGCCATTACTTTCGGGCACATGAGATCATAGTTGTCACTCGCTTTCCGCTGAAGAGGATACTGCAAAATCAAGAAGCAACAGGCAGGATTGTCGAGTGGGCACTGGAACTGTCAAGCTTTGGCCTCAAGTTTGAGAGCACTTCAACTATCCAAATCAGAGCATTGGCGGAGTTAATAGCAGAATGGACTCCAACACCATATGAAGAAATTCCTGTGTCGTGCATTCCCGTCAAGTAATCTAGCATAGAGTGGCTGATGTACTTTGATGGTGCATTCTCGCTGCAAGGCGCCGGTGCGGCGTCTTTGCTTGTCGCACCCACGGAGAGCACCTCAAGTCACGTAGTCCGGATGCACTTTCCCAAGGAGCAAGCAACAAACAATACAGCAGAGTATGAAGGTTTGCTTGCCGGTCTCGAGATCGCATGATAGTCCTTGGGATCAAGAAGCTCATTGTCGAGGGTGACTCACAACTTGTTATCCGCCAAGTGAACAAGAATTATCGAGTCCGTTGATGGAAGCTTATGTTGATGAAGTGAGGAAGCTAGAAGAGCACTTTGACGGCCTGCAAATGGAATATATTCCGAGAGCTCGTAAGCGACATTGCTGATGTCTGTCAAAGTGCGCCGCGACTTAAGTTACACAATGGAACCAGGATTTTGTGATCAAGCTGACTATACCGTATGTAACACCACCAACTGGACAGATCAAGAAGAGGAGGTTGATCTCTGGTGACTACTTTTCGGCAGAGCTTCCCGAAGCCGCCGCCTCGAAGGTCCCCAAGATCGACACCTTGATCTTGAGGCGATGCTGCTCCGACAAGCCCGAGGTTTGTTTCGTTGAAGCAGGCGCTCCCGACAAGTTTTGCTCCGGCAAGCTTGCCGGGAACATCAAGCTCCGGATCAGCCGCGAGTTCTTGCCGTGGAAGCTGATATTCCCTTGCAGCAGATGTGCCTTTAGTCCTTGTTGTCGAGCCGCGCAAGCTCCGGCATGGGCGCAGCAGATTGTCCATTTCCTTGAGACAAGAGAACTTCCGAAGAACAAGAAGAAGCGGAGAGAGTAGCGGCGGTCAAGCATGTACTGGTTTGTCGACAAAGACACTGCATGAAGAAGACTCAACTGTGTGAAATTGAAGTGTATTCACCGGGAAAACGGACAAAAGCTGTTGGCAGAGATACATGGAGGCATATGTGGTCACCACATTGGCGCCAGAGCACTTGCCAGCAAAGCGTTCCGGCAAGGTTTCTTTTGGACGACAGCCCTCCAGGATGCAACTGCACAAGTAACCAAGTGTGAAGCGTGCCTGTTCCATTCCAAACAGATACACCAGCCAGCTCAAGCTCTCCAGACGATCCCTTTATCCTGGCCATTTTTGGTGCAGGGCTCGACATCCTCGGCCCCTTCCCCGAGCTGTCGGGGCTTTGAGTACTTATACGTTGCCATTGACAAGTTCACAAAGTGGCGGGAAGTGGAAGCGATGAGGAAGGTGGCGGCACGATCAGTGATCAAGTTCTTGGTCGATTGTTTGCCGTTTGAATCCCTAACAGGATCATCACCGACAACGGCACACAGTTCTAAAGCCGCACCTTCATGCGGTACATCCAAGATCTTGGCGCCAAGGTGCGCCGCTTCTATTGCTCATCCGAGAAGCAACGGTCAAGCGGAGAGGGCAAATGCTTTGAAGTGCTGCGCGGGCTCAAGACCAGAACTTTCGACAGGCTGCACAAGTGCGGAAGAAAGCTGGATTGAGGCTGCCGGTGGTTCTTTGGTCGATCAGACGACGCCAAATCGAGCCACCGCCGCACACCTTTTCGCTCTAGTTTATGGAGCAGAGGCAGTTCTCCCCACGGAACTTCGTATCACGGATCGCCTCGAGTGCTCGCTTATGATGAGCTTGAGCAAGAGCAGCTGCGACAAGATGACGCTGGCTCCTTGAGGAAAGATCGTCTTCAGCTGCTATCTGAGCTGCTCGGTACCAGCAAGCTTTGCGCCGCTACCATAGCCGCAAAGTCAATGCCAAGTCTCGAGGAAGGCAACCTTGTTCTTGGCGCGTTCAGTCCGCCAAGAATTCCAACAAGTTGACGCCAAAGTGGGAAGGCCCTTATCGGGTGAAACGAGTCACTAGGCCCGACGCTGTCCGCCTTGAGACCGAAGATGGCATTCCGGTGAGCAACTCCTGGAACATTGAGCATCTTCGTAAGTTTTACCAGTAAGAGCGGTTCTTAGGAACCTGTTCCGGCAACCACCTTTTGTACAAGTCTTGCCGCTGATGCATGTAATCCTTTGTACAAAGCCGGGCGCAGACCCCGTGCATCAGTAAAGCTAGCGTGCTTCGCACACCTCGTCAATTTCATGCTTTTTACTTCTATTTTTGCATGCGCTGTCTCACATTTTGTGCAGCACCTACCCCTGGTAAGTGATAACGAGCCACGAGGCTCCATATCTTTATTTTCTCTTCTTTCTCTTTCTCAAAGAAAAGAAGGTTCCCTCGCACACAAGTTTGCCGGGGGGAAAGGAGGAGATAATGGTGTGGACCAAGCGTCGCTCAAGGAAGTCTAGCATTACCGGGAAGCAAACGACAGAAAAGCTAAGTTGCCAAAGTTTGAGCAATCAGTTTTAAAATTTTTAAGTTATCTTCCTTGAACGACCGAACTTTGTATGGAAAACACATGCCTTGGAAGAGGAACCAACTCGTAGCTACTTGCGCCCTTACTTTGTTTCGAGTCCGCTCAACAACTTAAGTGGGTTGCGACTAGTTGCGACAAGGTTGCTTGTCGGAAGCGGCACCGCCAAAGAGGCTCTTGACGTCCAAGACTTTTCAGGCGCTGCTCAAAAGTTCACATGACAAGTCCCCTAAAAGCATAGGGCAAAAACATACAAAGGAAGGAATCAAGTAAAGGAAATAACATAGCAATTGATACTCAAAATAAAGTTATATTACAAGATAGCTTGCCGCAGCTCTAATGGATTGTACCTATGACATGACCAAGAAGCGGCAAGAGAAAGAGAAACGGGCAGCCTAATCTCACGCGATCGCCCTCAACCCTCTTGATTCCGCTCACCCTGTCCACAATGGGTGTGACAAGGGTCTTGAGCGCCTCCACATCGACATCCGTGGCGGGGACTTGAGGACGTTGGTGAGGTTGAGGCTTGGGTTGCGGAAGGCCACCTTCATCATCACCTTTTGGAGGGCTCTCAGCAGATCTGGGCGCGACTCCTCGGCCAGCTGTTTTGGGACTTCCTCCGGAGTCGGCTGGAGGGCCGTCCACCATACGAAGAACAAGCTAAGCTTGGCGCTAGGTTGGAGGTGCTTTCGTCGGAAGAGTATCCAAGATCCACCATCCCAGCTCCATCAGCTCGTTGTGGATGGCCGCAGAAGTATCCACGAGACCCTCGGTCCAGTGCTCCACATTCTCCCTCAAGGCACTCTGGCGGCAACAAGATTCGCCAGCTCCTCGCCGGCCTTGATCTTCTCCTTCAAGGCCACCTCCCACTCCTTGGCACCGTCGTGTCGAGTCAAAGTAGTTAGCTTCAACTCAAGATCTGCAATGGAGTTCTGGCGGCGCTGAGCTCCTTGCTCCTCTCGGCGAGACGGCCTGCAGCTCGCCAAGAGTGTAAGGCGTCCTTCTCGGCTCGTGCTTGAGTGCAGCAAGCTCCTCGCCCGCTCTTCTTGAGGCTGGCCTCCAAGCTGCGCCACCTTCGCCTCCAGCTCCTTCTTGGCGGCCTCGGCAGCTGCTGGGCAGCATCCTTTGCCTCCTTGAGAGCCCCGCCAATGTTTCCTCGCGCATGGCGAGATCCTCCTCGTGGCTGTCCAGGTTGACCTTCCGCTGCGCCCATTTCGCCTTCCCTGTGAGACGGCTTCTCGGCGGCAAGCCGCTGTTCCTCCTCAGCTGCAGCCTTATCGAGGATGAAGGCCTTGCGCTCCTCGGCGAGTTGCTCCCGCTCCTCCACCAAAGACCGGAGAGCTTCCTGGTTGCGGCCCCGGAGCTCCTCCGCGCGCTTCTCAATGTCTGCTCCCGCCTTCGCGACAAGCGCCTCCAGGATGCCCGGTTTGGCTTGTCGGTAGCGGTAGAAGCGACAGCGGACTCGCGGCATTGCTCCTCCTCGGGCTTCGCCGCTGCTTTGCTGCCAAGCGCGTCAAGTAAGCGTCGGCCCAGACGGCGAGCAGCTCTTCATCGAAGGTTTCTCCTTCGGCCCGGCACCCTGAGCTCGACTCCATGGGAGCTTGATGAAGACGCCGTCGCCCGGCCTTCAAGTAGGCACCGGGCTGGGGCTCTTGAACTGACGCTGCGGCAGCGTGGCGGAGGGATCGGCGGTCGATGTAGCGCTGGCGCTCCTGCCGCCTCGTGGTCGTCGGTCTGTCGCGGACCCCTCGCCCGGCTTCTGCGGCGGCGGCCAGTTAGCCTCTTCGCCGGCAGGCTCGTCGGCGCCGGCTTCTTCTTCCTGGCAATGGCCGTCGGTGTTGCCGCGCCACGTCCTCCTCGCCGGCGACCTCGGTCTCCATTGGCTCTGTGGCGGACGGATGAAGAAAGTCAAGCAAATATTCAAAGACAAAATCAGAAGAATAAAAACACAAGGGAAGTACTCAGGCAAGAAGGTTACCGGTGCCGGGGGCTGCGGTCATGGTCTCCGCCGCCAAGGGATCGCTGGTGCCGTCCCTTGCCGGAGAGCTGCCCCTTGCCGGAGAAGGCTCCCTTGCCGGAGAAGGCTCCCTTGTCGGGGAACGCTCCCTTGCCGGGGAATCCACCCTTGGCGGCATAGTCGAAGCGGAGAGGCTGCTCTGCTCCTACACAAGTCAACAGTCAGATATCAGCAAAGGAAAAAGCACCCATGCACGCCGAACAGCAAGAAGTAGACCATATACTTACGCTAGGGGCTGCGCTGGGGGCTGCTTTGAAGGAGAGTTGCCTCATCCGCAAGGAAGGTTGTCTCGGACGCGCCTCCTGCCGTCGCAGTAGGTTCGTCCTCGACGACAATCACCGGGGTCTTGGCCCTTTTCGACATCCTCTGGGCCAGCGTCCTGAAAAGGAATGGATTCAGAGTAAAGCGGATCAGATAAAAGACAAGGCAACAAATCGAAGAATTACAAGTACAGCAAGGAATCTTACTCTTCCTCTTCTTCGTCGGAGCTGAGCGCGGAGAGGTCAGTCTGGCCCGCCTCCAGACGACGAGGCGGAGGAGTGGGCTCCCTTGGGCGCTTGGCGGGAGGCGGGACGGTGGCTGCGAGGCCTGCTCCGATTGCAGCTTGGCGTGAGGAGCTCCAGGGAACAGTGCTTGCGCGGTGGAGCGCGTCCAGCGGCGGCTGCGGCTGTTAGCCCGTCTGCCGCCCTGCTGCGTCTCGGCCCCTCTGAAGACGCCTTCTTGGTGGAGCCGGTGGCTCCGCTTCGCGGCAAGCTGCTTGGAGGTGGAGAGGATGCGCCCTCGGCGGGCTCGCTCGACTCGGCTTCGGGCTCGGCAAGCTCTTCCTCGCCGGCGAACTCCTTTCGCTCGACAAGGCTCGCCGCCTCGGCTGCCTCTGCCTCCTCCACAGTGAAGCCAAACTCGCCCGCGGCAGTGGCTGCTGCCGCCTCTTCTAGCCTGGTGGCGATGCGCTGCATCTCGTCGTCAGTAGTGTCGCGGGTGAGGCCCCTCTGCTCGTCGGGGCGGACTGACATCTCTACCAGATTGTCGAAGAACTGCCGCACGATGTCGTCCGCCGGCTCTTGCCAAGTGGGGACAATTCCATGGGAGTCACACAACGGCATCATTGCACGGATGCGGTCAAGCGACGAGTTGTTGCACAGCGGAACGACGCCCCTCGGCAACCTAAACATCTCCGGATGATCAGGATGAGGCTTGAACAGCTCTAAGAGCATTGCGTCAAGCTCCAAGACAGTGAAGTTGAAGTTGAGGCACAGGCGCAGCCTCGCGATATCTCGCTGCGTTCTGAAATTCCCAGGCAGGTCTCATACATCCCGCAAGGCGCGTCTTGGCGAACAAAGTCCGCGCCAACAGTGCCTCTGATGAGTCAGCAAGTCTCGAGGCGGAGGATTCGGGTAATCGCGATCTTGACCTAAGCGTCCTCCGGGGCCAGATTGCTCCAATCATTGCCACGTACTACTGGGGTTTGGTGCTGGGCGGTAAAAGGCTGCGGGTTCTCCTCAACAATCCAGCACCAATCTGCCCTCCACTCCTCCCATTTGCTATGGAGCTCTCCCTCCAGATAGGCCTCCTTCTTGCCGACCCTGGAGACCCAAGCAATTCCTCCGGCAAGGGGCTCTCCTCTCTCGGCTCGGGGTAAAAAGAAGTGACGGAAAAGAGCTACATTTGGGTGGACTCCGACAAAGTTTTCGCAGAGATGTGCGAAAACTGCCATGGTCAGAACGGCGTTGGGGGTGAAATCAAGGAGGCGGAAACCGTAGGTGTTCATAATGTCACAAAAGAACTTCGAGAGAAGGCGGGCAGAGCCCGGTAGAAGAAGAGCGTGCAGAAGGATACCCGTCGGGGCGATTCTGCGGCAGTAGGGAGTACCTTCCGTTCGTGGATGCGCACGCGTCTCCGTCGACCGAAGAGGTAGTAGTTCTCCCTCGGCTCTCGCGTGAGTGAGGGAAGAACCCGCTCCTTCCATAGCGGCGCAAGCCGCAATGCCTCGGCCGATTTCACGGTCTTCCCTTGTCGACTTTCGGCCCATGGCGGAGGTGGTGGAGGAGATCGGCGGCGTTGAGTGTCTTTGGTGGCGATGAAGTGGGCGCTTCTCTTTTCAGCCTTGAGAAAAAGGGGGGAGCAGCGGTGGTTTTTCGATGGGACAGCAAGCTGGCGAGGTAGGCGGCGTGCCCTGTTTCTCGCTTATAAAGAGGGAGGCGGACGTTCCGATTTTCGAATAAAGAAACCCCACGATCTCGCCCACGATCTCTCACACGACGCCCACGTTCGTCGCGTGCTGCCTGTGGGGGGTGTGGTGGGTCCGGGTGAGTTATGGTGTGACCGGGCGCGTGTGCCCGTGCCTTTTTGGGCCTGGCCCAACAGCGCTCGGCACCGTGTGTGGCCCAGACCCGGGGGCTCCTGTCGGTGTACTAGAGTAGGGGTACCCTAGTATCCCGAACTTGTGCACAGGCAGTTGCAGCCCTCCGTGGTAGGGCTTACCGGGTGACAGCCAAGGTCCTCCGTGGTTCCTTTGGAGCCATTCAAGAACAAAGTATTCAAGTCAGGGAGACAAGGCCCCGGCAAGAGGAGCTTGCCGGGAAGGCCACCCAAGGCACATAGGAGACAAGGCCCCTGCAAGATGAGCTTGCCGGGAAGGCCACCCCAGGCACTTACAAGACAAGGCCCCGACAAGAGGAGCTTGCCGGGAAGGCCCAGTGAGCGACAAGCTTCCGGGTGCGACAAGACAACAACCGTGGCAAGGCGCTTGCCGCGGCAGACCACCTCTCTGTACCTACGCTCCAACGCATCCACTAACATGTCATACAGGGCCCATTCGGTAGCGTGGCGAGAGGTCAGGCAGCCAAGAAGGCGAGGTGGCAAGCAGCGCCGACAAGTTTGCCATCGTGGCGAACGGTGGCGCCCTGACGGTCCTGTTTGCCTTTATTAGGATGACTAGACGGGCATTTAATGCCTTTGTCCCCCGCCGTCGGGGTTAGGTATATTACATCGTACCTTTCGTACAAGTAGGTGTACCAACCACTATTTTTCCATTTGTACCCCGTCTACGTTGCCACAGCCGGAGCCTTTGAGCATATAAAGGAGGCCCATGTGCAACGTAGAAAGGGTTGGTCAATCGATTCCCTCCACGCTCAGTCTCGTTAGCAGCTAAATGCATCTTTGTAGCATTCAGCGCTCTGAGCAAGAACGCAATACACCTAGACAGCAGTGATGAGAGTATCATCTCTCCGGAGAGCTCCCAAGCTGGGTAAACCTCTCGCGTGCTTCGCCCCGATCTGCTCTTCGTGCGACCTCCGCTCCCCGCCGAACCGAAAGGGGCTCGGTCCGCCAGTCCCATAGGTGTTCGTGGGCCAGATCAGCCTGCCCCGACAATTTCATAACCTGTTTTCTTCCCTACTATCCATTGCACCTGTCTATCTTACAATGTCTGAACATTCAATTACTTTTCTTGTTTATCAGCCATTTCAATTGGTGGGAGTGATGGCAGTATCTGTGGGAGTAAAAACACGGTCTTCAGAAAAGATCGTGCTACCTGTCGATGCAGATAGAACCACGGTTGTACTTTCCCAAGAACCAACCCCACCACACATAACCCACACTCATGCAGATTGTACCCCTACCCACTTGGACAGAGAACCAGCTACACCCCTTCTAACCCCAACCCTAGCAGATAGACACCCAGTTCCCGTTGACACAGCACCGTCTCCACCACAGAGCACCCAAACACGAGCAGTTAGTAAGGCAACTACAATGCCCAAATCACGAGGACCACCACTCTGAACCCGAAGTCAACGCTTAAAGCAGAAGAATAATTGTTCTCAGGTCAGGTTCCGTAGCGATGGTTCATACTACTTTGCTCTTGCATCACTGTATTTACTGATACCAACTAATTTCAAATTTGAAGGATGCAATTGAAACTCCAATGGTGCAACGGGTATGTTTTAAACCTGTTTCTTCAACGTGTTTGGCCGTTTGCTGTTGTAACTTGCTCTATGTTGATTTCAGTTTCAATTGAATAAACAGTTATGTTCTCATGCCATGCACATTACAAGTGTTGTTATTGTTGTGTAGTTTCCCACACTTATATTACATCTATGCTGCTTTGTCTTAAATAGATATGATTGAACTGTATCTATCTTGATTTGGCAACATAAACTAGAATGATATAGACCATACGGTGACCATACTACATAGATATATGTTTGTTTGATCTTTGTTATCCTGTCCACCTTACTCTTGAACTGGTTTACCAAAATGAGTTTTATATACTACATTGTAAACACGAGATGTGTCTGTTGTTTCTCTTTTAGAACGCGGATAAAAATTGGAGAAGAGTACCTGTTATGCAATGGTAAAGGAAGTAATGCAGATAAGGTTCAAGATAATGAGAAATCCTGTTGGTCTCCAAGAAAGCTGATAAAAACTATATTGAAGACACCGAGACAACCCCAAAGTCCTGTCTTGATGTAGTGTTCGAGTTCTTGGCTACCACTTCTTTGGCACTAGCTCTTGAACTTCGTTGCTGAATCAGTTCAACTTCTTGAGTCTCAACTTCAAGTTGAAAGACATCGATCAGATGTTATGCAACAGGAAGCCGAAGGACTGAGGAAGTCCCTGCAGAATTCAGATGCATACTTTCTGGTGCAACAACAAGCGCTGGAGGACTTAAGCGCCAAACAAGAGAAAGTTAATAAGCTTGCTAAGCATCTTGCCAGCATTATGGGTACCCAGGATATTGTTTCTTGAGCTCTTCTGAAGTGGTTTCAGTTCTGGACTTGCTTTGCTGTGGTGTTTATATGCTGTTGTGTTTATATTTGCACTGGTGGCGAACTTTGATGCCCAGTGGATGTAATATGTGTAATAGCCGTGATAGCCTAGTGTAAGTTGCTTGCTTATATATTTCCTTGTTGTCATGTTTATTTGTTTGCTTGTAGTCAGTGCAGTTCTTTTTTTGCGGTTTGCTAGTGGCTGCAATAACCTATTTTTCAAAACTAGGCCACAATAACCATGGGCTAATATTTACTGTAGTGACCTTTGGGCCTTCTACGGGTCGTAGAAACAGTAGGCCTTCTAAGGGCCGTAGAAACAATGGGCCTTCTACGGGCCGTAGAAACAATGGGCCTTCTACGGGCCGTATCATCAATGGGCCTTATACGGGCCGTATGATCGATTGGCCAAACATGGGCCAAACAGACCGCATTATGGCCGTAAACGGGCTAGAGTTGGAATCGTCCGTTCATGGGCCGACCATAAAGGGCCATCGTTAATAGGCCGTGTCGATGGCGCTATGAAAGCGGCACAACGACAACGGACCACAAGCGGGCGGTTTAACCATGGGCTGAATTTGGCCCACAAGCGTAAAATGACGATACGGGCCATAAGTAAATGAATCTTTGGAAAATAGCCCAAGAATAAATGGGCTCACGAGAAGGCCGAAAGATAACATGGGCCGGAAGCATTAGCGGAATAACGGGCCGTTAATGGGTATAAAGTGATACCTTTATTCTTCTGAGGCCCGATTTCACCACGGGCCGTTAATGGGTGTAAAGTGATACACTTGTTCATTACGGGCCAGTTTCCACCACGGGCCGTTAATAGGCCAAGAGTTACATAGGGCCTCATATGGGCGAAAGGCGTCATGGGCCATACATGGGCGAGAAGCGAAAATTTGGAATCATATTGGATGGCCCGGATGACGCCATCGGGCCTAATTCGAATAGGGCGAACGGACCTTGGGTTAGCGGTACGTAAATGGGCTATATGCAAACAGGCCGTTAACAGGCTTTCCATGGGCCGGCCCGCCACCTTTTGACCAAGTCAAACGGGCCGGCCTTTTCACAGGAATGGGCCTCTGTTGGGCCGTGCCACGTGTCGACGTATCATAGGGGCCTATCTGACCCACTGACGAGCTGACACGTGTTTCGTCCGGCCAATAAGAATTTTACACGTGGAAATTTTCCATTGGTCGGGTACATTAACGGGTTATCGGATCCAAAACCCGACACGATAGCTTAACGGCGTTAAGATTACGGTGGATGCCACGTGCGGTCACCCTTGACGAAAAGCACTTACGTGACGCGCGATTTGTCGTCATGGAAGTGGACACTTCCGTGATGATAATTTTGGTAATGTCATGGAACACTTCTACGACTGACAAGTATGACTATCTTGATTACATCGCCAAATTTGTCATGGATGTACATGCATGACAAAAAACGCGACCTACTGTGACAAACACGTATCATCACGGAAGTGTATTTTTTTGTAGCGGTTCTTGGTTCCCCGCAAGATAGATTTTGTCCCATTATATTTGGTAGAGCCTTCTTGAACACTGTTAATGCTAGGATAGACTGCGAAAAGGATATTGTTACTATCATTTTGAATGGTATGTCTCATGAGTTTAATTTCTCTAAATTTCGTAGACAACACCGTGAAGAGGAATTGTCTAGTGAAGATGAAATTATTGGTCTTGCTTCTATTGCCGTGCCTCCTAGTGATCCTTTAGAACAATATTTGCTAGACCATGAAAATGATATGTTTATGAATGAAAGAAGGGAAATAGATGAAGTGTTCTTTAAACAGGGACCTGTTCTGAAACACAACTTGCTCGTTGAAATCCTAGGGGATCCTCCTCCACCCAAGGGTGATCCCGTGTTTGAGCTTAAACCATTCCAGATACTCTTAAATATGCTTATCTTGATGAAAAGAAGATATATCCTGTTATTATTAGTGTTAACCTTTCAGAGAAGGAGAAAGAAAAATTATTGAAAACTCTGAAGAAGCATCGTGCTGCTATTGGATATACTCTTGATGATCTTAAGGGCATTAGTCCCACTCTATGCCAGCACAAAATAAATTTGGAGAAAGATGCCAAACCAGTTCGTGATCACCAATGACGGCTTAATCCTAAGGTGAAAGAAGTGGTAAGAAAGGAAATACTAAAGCTTCTTGAGGCAGGTATTATTTATCCCGTTGCTGATAGTCAATGGGTAAGTCATGTCCATTGTGTCCCTAAGAAGGGAGGTATTACTGTCGTTCCTAATGATAAAGATGAATTAATTCCGCAAAGAATTATTACAGGTTATAGGATGGTAATTGATTTCCGCAAATTAAATAAAGCTACTAAAAAAGATCATTACCCCTTACCTTTTATTGATCAAATGCTAGAAAGATTATACAAACATACACATTTTTGCTTTCTAGATGGTTATTCTGGTTTCTCTCAAATACCTGTGTCAGCCGATGATCAATCAAAGATCACTTTTACTTGCCCTTTCGGTACTTTTGCTTATAGACGTATGCCTTTTGGTTTATGTAATGCACCTGCTGAGGGAGTCCTGGATTAGGGGGTCCTCGGACGGCCGGACTATATACTTTGGCCGGACTGTTGGACTATGAAGATACAAGATTGAAGACTTCGCCCCGTGTCCGATGGGACTCTCCTTTGCGTGGAAGGCAAGCTTGGAAATTCGGATATGTAGATCTTATCCCTTGTAACCGACTCTGTGTAACGCTAGCCCCCTCCGATGTCTATATAAACAGGATGGTTTAGTCCGTAGGACGAAAACCATCATAATCATAGGCTAGCTTCTAGGGTTTAGCCTCTACGATCTCGTGGTAGATCAACTCTTGTAATACTCGTATCATCAAGATCAATCAAGCAGGAAGTAGGGTATTACCTCCATCGAGAGGGCGAACACAGGTAAACTTGTGTCCCCGCCTCCTATTACCATCCGCCTTAGACGCACAGTTTGGGACCCCCTACTCGAGATCCACCGGTTTTGACACCGACATTGGTGCTTTCATTGAGAGTTCCACTATGCCGTCATCATAAGGCTTGATGGCTCGTCTTGTTGCCAAGGACAACATCACCTCTGGGGGGCCCTGGCTGTAGGCCAAACCCTCTGACTAGGCGGCTTCGTCATGACCGCCTGCTCGTTCGGTGCACTGCAAGCGATGACTTCTCGGGTCATCAAAAACAGCCTCCACGTCGGCTCGGGATTTGTCGAGCAGATGGATCCAATGGAGCTCTCTTCCCTAAACGAGCTCTTGGATCACATCGCCGCTTTGGGAGTCGCTACGAACTATGATTGGATCAGGCTTAAACCCGACCAAAGGGAGAGTAACTCTCCGCTGGTCACCCATCAGATAGCGGTGGTGGAGGAGCAACACAGCCATTCTTCCTCTGTCTTGAGGACGAACTATGTCCGGATTCCCGAGCTCTCCGAGCCGGATACCCGTCTACGGGAGGACATGGACCAAGCTTTGAACCTAGAATCAGACAGCAGGCCAGATCTATTGGGCAACATCCTGGAGCCCAAACTGTCAAGCTCGGAAACTCCTCCGCCCCTGGGTCTCAGATCGGGTCAGGGTTCGGACCTAAATCTACCCACCCATCCAGATATAAGTGGTCTTTCCCACATTAGACAAGAGCCCCAAGAGATAGTACATCACTATTAGGCCAGATTCCTCCTTGTAATGAGCAAGGTCAAGGATGTCATGAGGAAGACGCATAATTTCATTCTTTTGCAAAAATTGCATGGACAAGGAATCCTCAACGCCATAAGTCACCGTGACATAGCACACTTCGCTGACTTGGCGGCCATAATCTGTAATCTTGTCTGACGGAAAGCTACAGAAAACCCAAACAAAATTTTGGGACCCTCCGGCTCTCACTAAACCCCCCGTCCAAACTAAAAGGGTGTACTCTCGTAAGTCACCCGATCCAATTACAAAGAAACAAAAGCCCACTACAGGGCGTGGAACCGTATTGGAGGGATGGCTCAATGGGCCATGCAAAATTCACAGTACAGCGGATACCATACCAACACATAGCCTTAGAGCGTGTTGGATACTCCGGCAGGTGGCCAAGAGCGACGAGGATATCCTCATCAACAATACAACAGAGCACCATCCCGTGGAAAATAACAATACAATATTGATAGTCTTTGAGACCTTCGCCTCAAATAATAGGCGCAAGCGAAACACTCCATGACCTTGCGAAATGCGCCACATGACAGCAATAAATCCATGGAGCGATACGGCTCTAACCTTCAATGCCAGTGACAACCTAAATTCTGAACAGACCGAGCACCAGCCGCCTTGGTCCTTAGTCCAATTGTGGATGGCTTCCGGCTCACTAAAGTACTCATGGACGGTGGCAGCGGATTAAACCTCATCTATGAGGACACTCTCCGAAAAATAGAAATAGACAAGAGCCGCATTGAGCAAAGCAGCATGACCTTCAGAGGAATCATCCCTAGTCGGGGGGCACGATGTGCAGGAAAAATCACACTAGATGTGGTATTTGGCACGCCGGAGAATTATAGGTCCAAAGAAATCACATTCCAAGTGGCCCCGTTCAACAGCGGATACCACGCTGTTTTAGGGCGGGAGGCATTCACGATCTTCCAAGCTATACCCCATTACGGGTACATGAAGCTCAAAATGCCCGGGCCCAATGGAATCATCACTCTATCTAGTGATCCGGACATAGCACTCCGCGCCGAAAATAAAACCGCCGCACTAGCCCTCGAGGCATTATCTGAAATCCTTGCGGCCGAAGAACTAACGACGCTGCGCTCCACAGTGGACAGAGATGACGTGATACTCGAAAAATTACCCAAGTCCACCTCTTTTAAACCAACGGACAAAATAGTCAAATTCCAAGTCCACCCAACGGACCCTACAAAAACAGCATCCATCGGGCCTGTTAAACCCCACGATGAGACGCCGCGCCGGGAGTTCTTGTGCGAATTGGGACATCTTACTTGGCATCCTTGGACATGCCAGGAATCCCACGCAGGCTGGCCGAGCATAGCCTTAACATTCTAAAGGGGTTCAAGCCGGTCAAGCAGACTCTTCGGTGTTTCTCTGAGCCTAAGCGACAAGCCATGAGAGAAGAGCTAGCCAAGTTACTTGAGGCCGGATTCACTAGAAAAATAAAACATCCGGACTGGCTAGCAAACCTAGTGATGTTACCAAAGAAGGACAAATGCTGGCGCCTATGTGTCGATTTCAAGGACCTTAACAAGGCTTTCCCTAAGGATCCCTTCCTCCTCCCCCGCATCGATCAAATTATCGACGCTACCGCAGGACACGACTCATTGTGTTTCCTCGACGCATACTCAAGATACCATCAAATTAAGATGGCGGAGTCCGATCAAGCCCATAGCGGCATTTATCACTCCATACGGCCCCTTCTGTTTTAACACCATGCCTTTCGGGCTCAAAAACGCCGGTGCAACCTATCAACACATGACTTAGACATGCCTGGAAACACAAATTGGCAAAACAGTGGAGGCATACGTAGACGACGTGGTCATTAAAACCAGACACGTTGAATCCTTAATAGACGACTTGAGGCTCACGTTCGACAATCTTCGAACATATAACATCAAGCTCAATCTGGAAAAATGCGTTTTCGGCGTGCCCACCGGAAAGCTCTTGGGCTTCAATGTCTCCAGTAGAGGAATTGAAGCAAATCTGGCTAAAATCCGAGCTCTGTCACAGTTGGCTATCCCAACAGACCTCAAGCAAATCCAAAAAATAACTGGATGCGTGGCTGCCTTAAGCCGCTTTATCTCCCGATTAGGAGAAAACGCGCTACCCCTTTATCGCCTTCTTTGATGCACCGAACACTTCGAGTGGACGGATGCGGCCACGGACGAATTGGAAGAAATAAAAAAAATTTGGCCACCAACCCAATCTTGGTCGCGCCAAATGTCGGCGAACCAATGCTGTTATATATAGCGGCAACACACCAAGTGGTAAGCGCAGTGCTCGTCGTCGAATGAGAGACGGACGGACATAAGTTCCCGCTTCAAAAGCCAGTATACTATGTATCCACTGTTCTCACTCCATGCAAATCACGGTACCCACATTATCAAAAGATAGCATATGCAGTCTTCATGGCATCCCGGAAATTACGACACTACTTTCAAGAGTGTTCAATTATGGTGGCCTCTCAAGTACCACTCAACGACATAATAAATAACCGCGATGCCACGGGCCGGATTGCTAAATGGGCTATTGAGCTCCTCCCGTTCGACATAACATACAAACCACGACGACCATTAAGTCACAAGTACTGGCTGATTTCGTGGCCGAATGGACAGAAGCCGAACTCCCTAAAGAGTATGGCGCATACTCCAATTGGATCATGCACTTTGACGGCTCTAAGATCTTTGGCTGGTGCAGGGCAGGCGTCGTTCGACATCCCCTACGGAGATACAGTCCAATACGTACTCCAAATATTATACACAGACTCCAACAATGCAGCAGAATATGAGGCCTGTTGCATGGTCTTGGATAGCGATCTCCATGGGCATTCAATGCCTAGAGGTGCGTGGGGATTCGAACCTTGCAATATCTCAAATAATTGGAGACTTTGACGCCAAGGACCCAAAAATGGCGGCTTACATAACGCCGTCCTCAAAATGTCAGCTCGGTTTGAGGGCTTGAATTCCACCATGTGGTCCGGAAAACAATCAAGCGGCGAATATCCTCGCCGCATCGGCGCTAAAGCGCGACAACTGTCCCCACCTAATATCTTCTTGGAAAGGCTGTTTAAGCCATCCATGGTATGGGAAGGAGACCGGCAACAACAGTCCGGACCTGGCCACAACACGGATACCAAACACTCATGGCGTAATCGGAGGCTCTGCCACGAAATAACGCATTCGCCCAATGATTATTGTTGTCATTGCCCGTGGACAGAACCCTTCTTGGCCTACCTAACTAGGCAAGAACTCACGAGGACCCAAACGAGGCACGTTGCATTGTGCGGCGGTCCAAAGCCTACAAGGTTCACGAGGGAGAGCTTTATAAGAAAAACGCTACCGGAGTACTTCAAAGGTGCATCTCCGAAGAGGAAGGATGGCAACTTTTGGCAGAAATTCATGCTGGACTTGGCAGCCACCACGCCGCAGCTCGGGCCCTTGTAAGCAAGGCCTTCCAGACAGGTTTTCTTGGCCGACGGCCCGAGCAGGCCTTACAAGACCTCGTTCAACATTGCGTTGGTTGCCGACTTTTGCAAACCAAAGCCATATGCCACCTACCGCTCTCGAACAATCCCCATCACTTGTCCCTTTGCGGTCTGGGGGCTTGATATGGTCGGACCCCTTAAAGGGGGAAGCCATAAGAAAAAATACCTATTGGTCATGGTGGATAAATTCACCAAATGGATAGAAGCCAAACCAGTTAAAACGGTCGAGTCCGGACCAGTGATAGACTTCATATCCGGGGTTGTACACCGTTACGGCGTCCCCCACAGCATCATCACCGATAACGGCTCCAACTTTATAGCCGACGAGGTAAAAACTTGGTGCGGCAACATGGGCATTAAGCTCGATTATGCCTCCGTCTATCACCCCCAAACAAACAGTCAGGTCGAGCGGGCAAATGGTCTCATTATGAGTGGCATTAAACCCAGATTAATTCGATCCTTGAAGGAATCAGATACGCACTTGGTCGAGGAGCTCGACTCCGTACTATGGGGGCTGCGGACCATGCTGAATCGCACTACCGGATACACGCCGTTCTTTATGGTGTACGGCACAGAGGCGGTACTGCCCTGCGACATAATTCATGACTCACCTTGAGTGCGCATGTACGAAGAGAAAGAAGCCAAGCTTGATCGGCAGGACATTCTGGACGCCCTGGAGGAGGAGCGTGACATGGCAAAAGCCCGCTCCGCATTCTATCAGCAACAGGCTCGACGGTACCAAAGCAGAGAAGTACGGCCCAAAACGTATACGTTAGCAAACTCGTTCTACGCCTACCGGAGAAGAAAAAGAACAAGCTCAAGCCCAAATGGGAAGGTCCCTTCATTATTGACAAAGTTCTGACCAGGGGAGCGTACCGTCTACGGGATGCATCAGACAATCGACTCGAGCCAAACCCATGGAACGCAGCCAGACTCCGAAGGTTCTAGGCCTAGTGCCAGACTCTGTGTTCGTCTCCTTACCTCTGTCAATTTTATATATATCCGTCATCTGTCTTTTCTTTCTTTCTTTCTTCCCTTTTTTCTTCACAGCCTTAAAAGGTTAAAATGTGTCTTGACTACACAATCTTGATGCGCTAGGCGTGCTCATTATACCTGGGGGCTTCTTATAAAGAAGCTTAATATAACTATGTTCCGGGCTCTATGCCCCCGCTCATGTGTTACTTTTCCACATGTACCTTTTCTTCGCCATTATATGCATCGATATGACTTAAGTTTTTGCCAAGCTGGGTTGCCTGGCTCTTGTGTTTATGCCCTACGTTCCCGTTAATTCGGCTAGGGCATAAGGGGAGCACCTCTGCGATTATTCTTCTTGGGTCAGCCGGATGTGTACCTCAGACTGGGTGAAGCCGAAAGCTAGCGTTCTTAAGGGAATATTCGGCCGGTGAACAAAAGATGACTTTTATTTATTGTAATACATGCCCCCAGATGTTTATATCATGCGTCTCTTTTCGCAGTTTGGACATGCACATTAATGCATGCGTAGGGAAAGGAACCCTTAACGGAACTATTCTTCCTGGAAGGTGTTTCTTACTATCCATGTAATATAACATAACTAGTCGGGTACTTGTCTGTTCAAGCACTTATGACCCCTACGCCCGGTTTCCACGCGTACCCCGGTTTTTACATAACTGAGCAGGTATTCGGATACACTCCGGACTGTCGGGTCCGGAGGTCGAAGCAAAAAGGCCTGCCATGACAAATGATTTACAATCCGGCTAGGGACGATATATGTCACTTGAAGTACGATCACTTAGGTGACTAAATTCTTCTTCTATACCATCCAACGGGCTGTCTATCCTACAATCCTGTTGGGAATACTTCTTGACTAATTTCACTTGGTCATATACCAAACCGACGGGGATCTCTTTCCCATCGGACCCCACAGTGTCGACCTCGGCCATGTGGTTTGGGTCAGCCTTGGTATATCGGCGTCTTCACCTCGGCACAGGCTTCCCTTGCACCTTGTCGGCGGCTGATATCTTCCATAATTGGAAGCGCCGCGGCGCTCCCTTGAGCATCTCTACAAGCTCCCCATGCCTCTGGCGAGGCGGATAGCCACAAGGCTTGGGCAATGCCACGCATCGCATGCCGTACTTGTTCGATGCAGTTGTGAGAGCTCTGGCGGAAGATCACCGCAGACCGGGCATCTCCTCCGTGGGATGACCCGTCGACAAGATACCTCTGAGATATAACTCTGTTAGCCGGTTTCTTCGCCGAACTCTATAAAAGTTCGTTCAAGCACTTACTGAAAATGCCGCGTTGAAGCCTCTTATTCTCCTTTACGGAGTCAGCAAGCTGGGCTCGAACATCTTTCAGTTCAACGCCCAACCGGGTATTGGCATCTTGGAGATCGTTTTTCTCCCGCCTAACCTGCGTAAGCACGCGCTCGCCAGCCTTTAGCTGTCATTGAGCATGTTGCTCATCCCCTCACACGACCTCCGGGTTCACTCCAGGGTCATCTGCAGAATCTATTGTTAGATCTGCATGCATGCCAAATTCTAACTGGTACATGTCATTCTTTTTCATAGAAACAAGTGTTACCAGATGGGGCCTTCTCGGCCTCCTTCATTGCGGCGACTGCGGCCCGTAGCTGGGCTTTGCACTCCTCCAGCTCTTGAGACAACTGGGTATTCTTCTTCGTAAGAACCTACGCAAACAATGATCCTTAAATCAGTTGTGCCAACTGTTTCAAGTCTCAGGGGCAATTGATATACATAATTATCAGATTTTCTTACCCATATATCCTTTACATCTTTGATGCGTAGCTCTGGCAAGACCATTTTGAGCAGCTCGGATGTACGCGTCTCCTGAGTTGAAGGCATCGAACGCCTCTTGAGAGAAACAAGCATCGCAGAGTACAGCCCGGCGACGCCTGTGATTCATGGCACTCTCCACTTCGGAATTCGTGGCGCACAGCCTATCCGCATCCTCTGTAGGAGGAACAACCGGTGTTGGCCCCACGTTAGCGTTTGCCTCTAAGTCCGGCTCTGGAGCCCGGCTGGTGGAGGCGTGGCCGGCAGGCTCTCCAGATATGGTCCGGTGAGCATTTTTCCTGCTAGGAAACATGTACGTTGTTATATTTTAAAAGATGACAACCACGGAGCGGGGTTCTTTTTCATACCTTTGCGACGACGTCTCAGTCCTGACCGCCTTTCTTTTAAGCCTACCCGGTTTCGGTGCCCCTTGTTGGTGAGTCACTGCGGGTTCGGCATGGCGTCCCGAGGACCTTCCCTGTAAGACACCATATGTGTGCAGTAGGTGAAGTGCAAAAAAGGGATCCTTCTCGGAAGTTGGGACTCCGGTTTTACTTACATGCGATGCAGGGAGTAGTCCAGGATAATCGGCTATGATGGCCACCAAGTCACCGTCGCAGCTTAATTGATAGAACGTCCTATCGATGAGCTCCACAAATGTGTCCGGATCTTCTTCGAGTCCGGGTCGAGGGCCCGGTCAGGGTCCTCTGGTTGTGGAGGCGGGCTGTGGACCTCCCTCACAGCTTTTCGCAGTTCCTGCTATGAAATAGCAAGGTAAATACTTATGACAAAGAATGTGGGAAGGCTTAGAATAAAAAGTAGCAGCTCACCCAGCTTGGGGGTTGTACATGGAGAATCCATCTCGTGGCTTAATGCAGATGAACTCCCCTTCCTCTCATTTATATAAATCGGACAATATTTTCGCTAGAGCAGCGACGGAGTCCGGTCCCTTACGACCGCAGCGGGTGGCATCGTCTTCTCCATTGAAGTGCCACATGGGTTGTCCCCGATACTGAAGTGGCTGCACCCCCCGCATTATACATATTGACATAACCTCGATTATTATCAATCCTGATTTGGCCAGTGTTTTTATCCGGCCCATCAGGTAAAGGACTTCTCCGTTATCTTCCTCACAGGGGCTCAGGGGCCTTGACTCGCCCGTTCTTCAAAGGTATTGTCGAACTCAGGAAGGCCCATCGAATAGGGTTCGGAAGGGGACGTCCTCCATATAAAACCACTCCGAAGGCAAGTCTTGGATGTCTTCTTCGAATGCGGACAGGTATCCGGTCCGGCGATGCGCCATATCTCGGCTCCGCCAACTTGATATATTGACCCCTCACGTATGCGAGTACGAGGCAGAATAGCCTCTTCCATAGCTCGAAATGAGCTTCGCAGCCCAAAAACAACTCGCAAAGGGCGACGTAGCTAGCGATGTGTAATATGGAGGCGGGAGTAAAGTTATGCAGCTGGAGGCCGTAGAACTCCATGAACCCGCGGAGGAACGGATGGATTGGAAATCCAAGCCCCCTTAACAAGTAAGGGACAAGGCATACCCGCTCCCCCATGGATGGGTTGGGAAAGCTCTCCGCTTGCTCCCCGCTGTTGTAGGTGGCGAGTCCGGGTCGAATGGGGACCATATACGCTGGAGGGAGAAACCCCTGGGTCTGTAACTCTACTAATTGGCTGTGGGGGACGGAACACTTCTTCCAATTGCTTGGCTTAGGGCTGCGGGAGCGAGAGGAGGAGCTGCGATGGCCGGCCATGATGGGATGGACTTTTCTGGGCGCGCTCCGATGGATACTTGCTGTGGGAGGATGGTGTGATCTGGATCTAAGGATCCCCGTCTCTTTAAATAGACGATTTGCTTACAAGGTTAGGGTGGCAAGTGTAGAAATGCCCCGACTTCTCGCATTCGCTCGACACGTGGAGGATAGCCATTATTAGGCGCAGAAGCCGAGGAGTGCAACATTCATGGGAAGCCAGACACTACTCAACAGGTACTTAGAATTTGGAGAAGAACCCGCCTTGCAATGCCGAAGACAATCTGCGCGCCGGATTCATCGTCATTGAAGCCTGGTTCAGGGGCTACTAAGGGAGTCCTGGATTAGGGGTCCTCGAGCAGTAGGACTATATACTTTGGCGGACTGTTGGACTATGAAGATACAAGATTGAAGACTTCGCCCGTGTCCGGATAGGACTCTCCTTTGCGTGGAAGGCAAGCTTGGCAATTCGGATATGTAGATCTCCTCCCTTGTAACCGACTCTGTGTAACCCTAGCCCCCTCCGGTGTCTATATAAACCGGAGGGTTTAGTCCGTAGGACGACAACAATCATAATCATAGGCTAGCTTATAGGGTTTAGCCTCTATGATCTCGTGGTAGATCAACTCTTGTAATACTCGTATCATCAAGATCAATCAAGCAGGAAGTAGGGTATTACCTCCATCGAGAGGGCCCGAACCTGGGTAAACATTGTGTCCCCCCACCTCCTGTTACCATCCGCTTTAGACGCACAGTTCGGGACCCCCTACCCGAGATCCGCCGGTTTTGACACCGACACCTGCTACCTTTCAAAGATGCATGATGGCTATATTCTCTGACTTTTGTGAAAAGATATGTGAGGTTTTCATGGATGATTTATCCGTTTATGGATCCTCATTTTATGATTGCTTGAGCAACCTTGATCGAGTTTTGCAGAGATGTGAAGAAACTAATCTTGTCTTGAATTGGGAAAAGTGCCACTGTATGGTTAATAAAGGTATTGTCTTGGGGCATAAAATTTCTGAAAGAGGTATTGAAGTTGATAAAGCCAAAGCTGATGCTATCGAAAAGATGCCATGTACCAAGGACATCAAAGGTATAAGAAGTTTCCTTGGTCATGCCGGTTTTTATAGGAGGTTCATTAAGGACTTCCCAAAAATTTCTCGGCCTCTGACTAATTTATAACAAAAAGATATACCATTTGTCTTCGATGATGATTGAGTAGAAGCATTTGAAATACTTAAGAAAGCATTGATCTCTGCACCTATTATACAGCCACCTGATTGGAATTTACCCTTTGAAATTATGTGTGATGCTAGTGATTATGTTGTAGGTGTTGTTCTAGGGCAAAGAGTTGATACGAAATTAAATGTTATTCAATATGCTAGTAAAACTCTAGACAATGCCCAGAGAAATTACGCTACTATCGAAAAAGAATTCTTAGCAGTTGTATTTGCTTGTGGTAAGTTCAGACCTTATATTGTTGATTCTAAAGTAACTATTCACACTGATCATGCTGCTATTAAATATCTTATGGAAAAGAAAGATGCTAAACCTAGACTTATTAGATGGGTTCTCTTGTTACAAGAATTTGTTTGCATATTATTGATAGAAAGGGAGCTGAGAACCCTGTTGCAGACAACTTGTCTAGGTTAGAAAATGTTCTCTATGACCCACTACCTATTGATGATAGCTTTCCTGATGAACAACTAAATGTCATAAATGCTTCTCGCACTACTCCATGGTATGTTGATTATGCTAATTACATCATTGCTAAATTCATACCACCTAGTTTCACATACCAGTAGAAGAAAAAAAATTCTATGACTTGAAACATTACTTTTGGGATGACCCACATCTTTATAAAGAAGGAGTAGATGGTGTTATTAGACGTTGTGTACCTGATCATGAACAGGAACAGATCCTATGCAAGTGCCACTCCGAAGCTTATGGAGGACACCACGCTGGAGATAGAACTGCACATAAGGTATTGCAATCCGGCTTTTATTGGCCTACTCTCTTCAAGGATGCCCGTAAGTTTGTCCTTTCTTGTGATGAATGTCAAAGAATTGGTAATATTAGTAGACGTCAAGAAATGCCTATGAACTATTCACTTGTTATTGAACCATTTGATCTTTGGGGTTTTGATTATATGGGTCCGTTTCCTGCCTCTAATGGATATACACATATTTTAGTTGCTGTTGATTACGTTACTAAGTGGGTAGAAGCTATTCCAACTAGTAGTGCTGATAATAACACATCTATTAAGATGCTTAAAGAAGTTATTTTTCCGAGGTTTGGAATCCTAGATATTTAATGACTAATGGTGGTTCACATTTTATGCATGGTGCTTTTCGTAAAATGCTTGCTAAGTATGATGTTAATCATAGAATTCCATCTCCTTATCACCCACAGTCTAGTGGTTAAGTAGAATTGAGTAATAGAGAGCTCAAATTAATTTTGCAAAAGACTGTTACTAGATCTAGAAAGAATTGGTCCAAGAAACTTGATGATGCATTATGGGCCTATAGAACTACATATAAAAATCATATGGGTATGTCTCCGTATAAAATGGTTTATGGAAAAGCATGTCACTTACCTCTCGAACTAGAACGTAAGGCTTATTGGGCTATTAAAGAACTCAATTATGATTTCAAACTTGCCTGTGAAAAGAGGTTATTTGACATTAGCTCACTTGATGAATGGAGAACCCAAGCCTACGAGAATGCCAAGTTGTTTAAAGAAAAAGTTAAAAGATGGCATGACAAAAGAATACAAAAGCGTGAGTTTAATGTAGGTGATTATGTATTGCTATACAACTCTCGTTTAAGATTTTTTGCAGGAAAACTTCTCTCTAAATGGGAAGGCCCTTACGTTATTGAGGAGGTATATCGTTCCGGTGCCATAAAAATCAACAACTTCGAAGGAACAAACCCGAAGGTGGTGAACGGTCAAAGAATTAAACATTATATCTCAGGTAATCCCATAAATGTTGAAACCAATGTTATTGAAACTGTAACCCCGGAGGAATACATAAGGGACACTTTCCGGAATGCTTCAGACTCCGAAAAGGAATAGGTATGTGGTACGGAAAGTAAACCGACTCCAAAACAGTTCTAAAGGCAATTTTTCTCCGTTTTGGAATATTTAGAAAAAATAGAAAATAAGAAGCAGTCCAGGAAGGACACGAGGCCTCCACGAGGGTGGAGGGCGGGCCCTACCCCCTGGACGCGCCCCCTGCCTCGTGGGCACCTCGTGCGCTCTCCGGACTCCATTTTCTTGCACGTTAAGTATTTTGGTCGGTAAAAATTCATTATATAATCGCCCAAAGGTTTTGACTCCCGTATCACGCAAATATCCTCTGTTTGTGTTTCGAGCTGTTGCTGCTGCAGATTAGAGCAAGATGTCTTCTCAAGAGTCAGCCGGGGAGAGCCGGGTGTCTCATCCGGCATCGAGATCCAGGACAAACAGCAATGTTGAACACTTTGGGCCAGCAACGGAGGAAGAGATGGAGGCTGATTTGAAGAGGGTAGATGACGTGGAGGAGGATCAAGAAGTCACTTCTCGCTTCCGAGCTGGATTCACAATGGGGGAACTACAGAGCTCGGCTATTCCAAACTCGGTTATCCCTTCCAATGTTAGATTTCTTTCTTATGAAAATATGAAGAAGAGTGTCACTTGTTCTCCCGCAGCTATGCAACACCCTTGGGTGCAAGGAGCTTTGGCCATTACAGGAAAGCTTTGAAAGGAAATAATGGACTTCAAGAAGCAAGTCAATAAGCTCGAGGAGGAGAATCGAATCCTGAGGAGTATCATCGCCAAGCCATCGAATCCGAAGAAGGAAACATAATCACATGGGTATGGGCACTCCCCTTGGCAACTGCCAAGCTTGGGGGAGGTGCCCTGGTATCGTATCACCACCACATCTCCTATCTTTACCGTTTCTCTTAGTTCGATCCTTTTAGTATTATCTTGATCTAGTAGAATAAAAGTTTCGGTATGATCTAGTTTTGAGTTTTGCTCTATGATCCCTTTATGTAATCGAGTCCGTGAGCTATATAATAAAGATTAGTGTTGAGTAAGGGGCTTGAGTATCTTGCTATGATCTTGAATGAATAAAAGAAAAGAGAAAAGAATAAAAAGAAATAAAAGAGATCATATTGAGAGTAATGACTTCACATAGAAAGAGTATGATGATTAAAAGTTGTTGGGAGTTGACAAACATAGTTTTGGTCATCATTGCAATTAATAAGAAGTAATAAAGAAAGAGAGGTTGCACATATAGATATACTATCTTGGACATCTTTTATGATTGTGAGCACTCATTAAAATATGACATGCTAAAGAGTTGATGTTGGACAAGGAAGACAACGTAATGGGTTAAGTTTTCTTATATCTGAAATAAAGTATATTGTCATGGATCATCCAACATGTTGAGCTTGCCTTTCCCCCTCATGCTAGCCAAATTCTTTGCACCAAGTAGAGATACTACTTGTGCTTCCAAAAAGCCTTAAACCCAGTTTTGCCATGAGAGTCCACAATATCTACCTATGGATTGAGTAAGATCCTTCAAGTAAGTTGTCATAGGTGCAAGCAATAAAAAATGCTCTCTAAATATGTATGATTGATTGGTGTGGAGGAAATAAGATTTATACGATCTTGTGATGTGGAAGAAATAAAAGCGACGGACTGCATAATAAAGGTTCATATCACAAGTGGCAATATAAAGTGACGTTCTTTCGCATTAAGATTTTGTGCATTCAACCATAAAAGTGCATGGAAACCTCTGCTTCCCTCTACGAAGGGCCTATCTTTTCTTATTATCTTCTACCTTATGCAAGAGTCATGGTGATCTTCACCTTTCCTTTTTACATTTTATCCTTTGGCAAGCACAAGATGTTGGAAAGATCCTGATATATATATATATATATATATATATTTATATATATATATATATATATATATATATATATATATATATCTAATTGGATGTGGGTTAGCATGAACTATTATTGTTGACATTACCCTTGAGGTAAAAGGTTGGGAGGCGAAACTATAAGCCCCTACCTTTCTCTCTGTCCGATTAAAACTCCGTAACCACAAGTATTGCGTGAGTGTTAGCAATTGTGAAAGATTAAATGATAGTTGAGTATGTGGACTTGCTAAAAAGCTCTGACATAGACTCTTTCTGATGTTATGATAAATTGCAATTGCCTCAATGACTGAGATTATAGTTTGTTAGTTCTCAATAAAGTTTCGATTCATACTTTGCATTGTGAATAGATTATTACTTGAGCATAAGAAATCATATGACAATATCCATATATGTTGCTGTTATGAGAATAATCATGATGCCCTCATGTCCGTATTTTATTTTATCGACACCTCTACCTCTGAACATGTGGACATATTTATCATTATTGGCTTCCGCTTGAGGACAAGCGAGGTCTAAGCTTGGGGGAGTTGATACGTCCATTTTGCATCATGCTTTTATATCGATATTTATTGCATTATGGGCTATTATTACACATTATGTCACAATACTTATGCCTATTCTCTCTTATTTTACAAGGTTTACATAAGGAGGAGAATGCCGACAAGCTGGAATTACAGAAATTTGGAAAAGGAGCAAATATTAGAGACCTATTACGCACAACTCCAAAAGTCGTGAAACTCCACGAAAGTTATTTTTGGAAATAATAAAAAATCTTGAAGGAAGAAATACCAGAGGGGCCCACACCACAGCCACGAGGGTGGCGGCGCCCTACCCCCGGGCGCGCCGCCTCGTGGGCCCCTGTTGGCCCTCGGTGCCCATCTTATGCTATATGAAGTCTTTCGTCCAAAGAAAAATCATAAGCAAGCTTTCGGGACGAGACTCCGCCGCCACGAGGCGGAACCTTGGCGGAACCAATCTAGGGCTCCGGCAGAGCTGTTCTGCCGGGGACACTTCCCTCCGGGAGGGGGTAATCATCGTCATCATCATCACCAACGCTCCTCTCATCGGGAGAGGGCAATCTCCATCAACATCTTTTCACCAGCACCATCTCCTCTCAAACCCTAGTTCATCTCTTGTATCCAATTCTTGTCTCTAAGTCTGGGATTGGTACCTATAGGTTGCTAGTAGTAGTGTTGATTACTCCTTGTAGTTGATGCTAGTTGGTTTATTTTGTGGAAGATCATATGTTCAGATCCTTTATGCATATTAATACTCCTCTGATTATGAACATGAATATGCTTTGTGAGTAGTTACGTTTGTTCAGGAGGCCATGGGAGAAGTCTTGCTATTAGTAGTCATGTGAATTTGGTATTAGATTCGATATTTTGATGAGATGTATGTTGTCTCTCCTCTAGTGGTGTTATGTGAACGTCGACTACATGACACTTCACCATTATTTGGGCCTAGAGGAAGGCATTGGGAAGTAATAAGTAGATGATGGGTTGCTAGAGTGATGAAGCTTAAACCCTAGTTTATGCATTGCCCGTAAAGGGCTGATTTGGATCCATATGTTTCATGCTATGGTTAGGTTTACCTTAATACTTCTTTTGTAGTTGCAGATGCTTGCAATAGGGGTTAATCATAAGTGGGATGCTTGTCCAAGTAAGGACAACAGCCAAGCACCGGTCCACCCACATATCAAATTATCAAAGTACCGAACGCGAATCATATGAACGTGATGAAAACTAGCTTGACGATAATTCCCATGTGTCCTCGGGAGCGCTTTTCTCTATATAAGAGTTTGTCCAGGCTTGTCCTTTGATACAAAAAGGATTGGGCCACCTTGCCGCACTTTATTTACTTTTGTTACTTGTTGCTCGTTACCAATTATCTTATCACAAAACTATCGGTTACCTATAATTTCAGCGCTTGCAGAGAATATCTTGCTGAAAACTGCATATCATTTCCTTCTGCTCCTCGTTGGGTTCGACATTCTTACTTATTCAAAGGACTACGATAGATCCCCTATACTTGTGGGTCATCAACGCCACCCGGAACACCACATCGTAGTGGTGTGTCTGAACGTCGTAACCGCACTTTATTAGATATGGTGCGATCTATGATGTCTCTTACTGATTTACCGCTATCGTTTTTGGGTTATGCGTTAGAGACGGCTGCATTCACGTTAAATTGGGCACCATCTAAATCCTTTGACACAACACCTTATGAACTGTGGTTTGGCAAGAAGCCCAAGTTGTCATTTCTTAAAATTTGGGGTTGTGATGCTTATGTGAAAAAGCTTCAACCTGATAAGCTCGAACCCAAATCACAGAAATGTGTCTTCATAGGATACCCAAAAGAGACTGTTGGGTACACCTTCTATCACAGATCTGAAGGCAAGACATTCGTTGCTAAGAATGGATCCTTTCTAGAGAAGGAGTTTCTCTCGAAAGAAGTGAGTGGGAGGAAAGTAGAACTTAATGAGGTAAATGTACCTGCTCCCTGAATGGAAAGTAGTTCATCACAGAAATCAGTTCCTGTGACTCCTACACCAATTAGTGAGGAAGCTAATGATGATGATCATGTAACTTCAGATCAAGTTACTACTGAACCTCGTGGAGGTCAACGAGGTAAGATCCGTGCAGTGGTACGGTAATCCTGTTCTGGAGGTCATGTTACTTGACCATGACGAACCTATGAACTATGAGGAAGCGATGATGAGCCCAGATTCCACGAAATGGCTTGAGGCCATGAAATCTGAGATGGGATCCATGTATGTGAACAAAGTGTGGACTTTGGTTGACTTGCCCGATTATTGGCAAGCCATAGAGAATAAATGGATCTTCAAGAAGAAGACTGACGCTGACGGTAATGTTACTGTCTACAAAGCTCGACTTGTTGCGAAAGGTTTTTGACAAGTTCAAGGAGTTGACTATGATGAGACCTTGTCACCTGTAGCGATGCTTAAGTCCGTCCGAATCATGTTAGCAATTGCCGCATTTTATGATTATGAAATTTGGCAAATGGATGTAAAGACTGCATTCCTGAATGGATTTCTGGAAGAAGAGTTGTATATGATGCAACCCGAAGGTTTTATTTATCCAAAGGATGCTAACAAAGTGTGCAAGCTCCAGCGATCCATTTATGGACTGGTGCAAGCATCTCGGAGTTGGAATAAACATTTTGAGAGTGTGATCAAAGCATATGGTTTTATACAGGCTTTTGGAGAAGCCTGTGTTTACAAGAAAGTGAGTGGGAGCTCTGTAGCATTTCTAATATTATATGTGGATGACATATTGTTGATTGGAAATGATATAGAATTTCTGGATAACATAAAAGGATACTTGAATAAGAGTTTTTCAATGAAAGATCTCGGAGAAGCTGCTTATATATTGGGCATCAAGATCTATAGAGATAGATCAAGACGCTTAATTGGACTTTCACAAAGCACATACATGTGTTACAAGGTGTGAAGTTGAGTCAGACTCAATGCCCGACCACTGCAGAAGATAGAGAGAAAATGAAAGTCATTCCCTATGCTTCAGCCATAGGTTCTATCATGTATGAAATGCTGTGTACCAAACCTGATGTGTGCCTTGCTATTAGTTTAGCGAGGAGGTACCAAAGTAATCCAGGAGTGGATCAACTGGACAATGGTCAAGAACATCACGAAATACACGAAAAGGACTAAGGATATGTTTCTTGTTTATGGAGGTGACAAAGAGCTCGTCGTAAATGGTTACGTCGATGCAAGCTTTGACACTAATCCAGATGACTCTAAGTCACAAACCGGATACCTATTTATATTGAACGGTGGAGCTGTCAGTTGGTGCAGTTCCAAGCAAAGCGTCGTGGCGGGATGTACGTGTGAAGCGGAGTACATAGCTGCTTCAGAAGCAGCAAATGAAGGAGTCTGGATGAAGGAGTTCATATCTGATCTAGGTGTAGTACCCAGTGCACCGGGTCCAATGAAAATCTTTTGTGACAACACTGGAGCAATTGCCTTGGCGAAGGAATCCAGGTTTCACAAGAGAACCAACCACATCAAGAGACGCTTCAACTCCATGCGTGAAAAGGTCAAGGATGGAGACATAGAGATTTGGAAGATACATACGGATCTGAATGTTGCAGGTCCGTTGACTAAGCCTCTCTCACGAGCAAAACATGATCAGCACCAAGACTCCATGGGTGTTAGAATCATTACTGTATAATCTAGATTACTGACACTAGTGCAAGTGGGAGACTGAAGGAAATATGCCCTAGAGGCAATAATGAAGTTGTTATTTATATTTCCTTATATCATGATAAATGTTTATTATTCATGCTAGAATTGTATTAACCAGAAACTTAGTACATGTGTGAATACATAGGCAGAATGAGTGTCCCTAGTATGCCTCTACTTGACTAGCTCGTTAATCAAAGATGGTTAAGTTTCCTAACCATAGACATGTGTTGTCATTTGATGAACGGGATCACATCATTAGGAGAATGATGTGATGGACAAGACCCATCTGTTAGCTTAGCATGTTGATCGTTCAGTTTTTATTGCTATTGCTTTCTTCATGACTTATACATGTTCCTCTGACTATGAGATTATGCAACTCCTGAATACCGGAGGAACACCTTGTGTGCTATCAAACGTCACAACGTAACTGGGTGACTATAAAGATGCTCTACAGGTGTCTCTGAAGGTGTTTGTTGAGTTGGCATAGATCGAGATTAGAATTTGTCACTCCATGTATCGGAGAGGTATCACTGGGCCCTCT